>CM022487.1:13106113-13412737 GCA_011952105.1 Coreoperca whiteheadi
GTGGATGTGTTGTGGTTGGTGGTTGTGGCCTTGCTGTTGTTTGTGACTGTGGATGTGTTGTGGTTGGTGGTTGTGGCCTTGCTGTTGTTTGTGACTGTGGTTGTGTTGTGGTTGGTGGTTGTGGCCTTGCTGTTGTTTGTGACTGTGGTTGTGTTGTGGTTGGTGGTTGTGGCCTTGCTGTTGTTTGTGACTGTGGTTGTGTTGCGGTTGGCGGTCGTGGCCTAGCTGTTGTATGTGACTGTGGTTGTGTTGTGGTTGGCGGTCGTGACCTAGCTGTTGTTTGTGACTGTGGTTGTGTTGTGGTTGGTGGTTGTGGCCTTGCTGTTGTTTGTGACTGTGGATGTGTTGTGGTTGGTGGTTGTGGCCTTGCTGTTGTTTGTGACTGTGGATGTGTTGTGGTTGGTGGTTGTGGCCTTGCTGTTGTTTGTGACTGTGGTTGTGTTGCGGTTGGCGGTCGTGGCCTAGCTGTTGTATGTGACTGTGGTTGTGTTGTGGTTGGTGGTTGTGGCCTAGCTGTTGTTTGTGACTGTGGTTGTCTTGTGGTTGGTGGTTGTGGCCTAGCTGTTGTTTGCGACTGTGGTTGTGTTGTGGTTGACGGTTGTGGCCTAGCTGTTGTTTGTGATTGCGGTTGTGTTGTGGTTGATGGTTGTGGCCTAGCTGTTGGTTGTTTTGGTGTAGTTGTGGCTGGAGGTTGTGGTCTATTTGTTATTTGTAACTCTAGATGAGATTTGGCTGGAGGTTTTTGTCCAACTGTTGTCTGTGCCTGTGGCTGAATTTCAGTTGGAGGCTGTGATCTAGCTGTTGTTGGTAGTTGTGATCTAGCTGTTGTTGGAGGTTGGGGTTGAGCTGTTGTTGTAGGTTGTGGTTGAGCTGTTGTTGTAGGTTGTGGTTGAGCTGTTGTTGGAGGTTGGGGTTTAGCTGTGGTTTGGGGTTCATTCGTAGATGTAGCTGGTTGCTCGGGTTTTGCTGTTGTTCGGGGTGTTTCTGTAATTACAGTTTGCTCTGAAGTTTCAACTCCTGGCTGTTCTTTTGTTTGTGGGTGGGGTCTAGCTGTAGTTTCGGGTCCAGTTGTGGTTGATATTGGTCTTGATGTTATCGATAGCTGCGGTTTTGTTGTTGTGACATCAGGATTTAATGTTTTTGGGGTTATAGTTGATATAGTTGCTAGTTTTGTAGGGGTTTGTGTATCACAATCAGTTGCGGCTGCTGTTGTTACAGCGGTTGTTGTTGTAAAGATAGTTGTTGATGGTGGCCGTGGTTTTGATGATGTCGATGTTTGTGTTTGTGTTGCAGTTGAGCTGTTTGTTGGAGGAAGCTCTGGATCTTCAGTTGCAACTGGATTGAAGTTTGTGGGAGCAGCGGTTGTTGGTTTAGCCAGGTCTGTGACAACATTTCACAATCAAGTCAGTCACATACATTTTCAGATATGAGAGAACTCAACTGAATGTCAATAGGAGTACAGAATTACCTGCACAGTACCCACGATGAAGAGATACATCATCTATGGCCACATCAGACCGATTGTTGGAACCTCTTCGCCCTTCAAAAATGATCTACAATTAAGTGCATAGGTTAGTATTAAAGTACAGTATACCGAATAGCATACATATTCATTAGTTCCTATTACATTACTATTACTCATTTATTGTTGCGAGTTCCATATTAGGCCATGTGTCCACCAAAGCATTTTTTCCCAGCTGAAAACGCCAGCCACTTCTGAAAACACCCAGCTCAGAGAGCTTGAGAGTGCTTTGGATTCGTAGCATTTTTTCAGCTGAGGAAATGTTCCTGCAAGCCTTATTTTTCATATTGATATTGTAGTGGTCTGGGGATGTCATCCGGTACAGACATGGAAACTCAGACACCAGCAGTATTCATTTTTCCTCCATTGTTGTCGTTGTTCAGCACTTGTAGCCTACATGTAGAATTTCACAGTTGGTCTTCGTGCTATTTTTCCCACCCCTCCTGTGATTGGACGATTGGGTAAAAAGCTGAACAATTTTCAACTCTTGGCGACCAGAAAAAAATGCAGAGTGCTCAGTGCAAAATAGCCGCTCAGTGCATCGTAAATACGTGGCACGCCCATCGCAAACAATAAAAAAAACATGCTAGGCCTCAGTAAAATTCGCTTTGGTAGACACACAGCCTTAGTGTTTTGAGCTGCAAGTTTAGGAGAAGAAAAATCTTAGCTTGGTAACTCACCTGGAATGCTCCAGTTGTTATCAAGTCCACCTGAGCCAGGTTCCAGATATTTCCTTGGTCATTCCTCTTCCACCAAACAGCGTCAGCCAGTCTGTCCTGGAACAAGTAGACATTGAGGCCCATTGTATCGGCTGAACCGTACATATGGTACCAGAACTGCAGACACTGAGGACCAGAGTCAGAACACTCTGAGCTGATGAGACGAGCTGTGTCTCCATATGACACACTGTTGGCTTCGATGTAAAGATAGTGGCCATCTGATAAAGGATAAGATTTAAGTAAGTTAAAGTATCACATGGCAATGATTTCTCATTTAATCCTGCATTCAAAGCATGGGCATCCTTTGAATTCAGCAATTGCAGCTTAAATTGGTTTCTAGATGTTGACAAGGCAAACATATTTTAACTAACACTAAAAAGCAAAAAATGACTTAATTCATAAACAGCAGCTCTACTGGCACATCCTCAGAAGGCTAAAAGAAAAATATCTTCTCTTGATGAAATACAATACATCAGTAACTCTTGGTCAGACAGCATTCTATAATTCTGGTTTGACAAGGAAGAACTGCCTCAATAATGGTGGTTTCATTAGTTATAGGTGTGACTGTGAGTGATGTGAAACTGGCAAAGAGTGTGCTGTTAAATTTTTCCCTGACAGTTCTACACCAACATTTCTTGGCTTGTGTCAGAAGGCTAATTACCTCCCGTGGTGTGATCTGAAGAAGGCCCAGTCATCATAGTAGGAGTGGAGCCACTATGTCTTGTCCAATCAAAAACATCAGCAAGCGATTGACTCCACTGACATAGATCTTGTTCAAAATTACAGTGGAGTTGGCATACTGGAAACAAAAGTCAGACATATCTTTAGATCACTGACACAGTAATTCTGGAAATCACAAAAAAGTCCCAACACCAGAGGTGTGTGCTGCTGTGGAATTAGGGCTATACCCAGGTGTGGTGGTAGTCTGTTATCTTGAGCTTCAGTAACATTGTCCTTATTAGTTAAGTCGGTTGTTGCTTCTGCTATGGAAGGTTTGGTGACATTTGCTACAGGGGGCTGAGCAGTAACATTGTCCAGAGGAGTCTCTTGAGCTGCAGTGGTTGACACAGGGACACTAGGAAGAGCTGTGGGGTTTTCATCAGGTTTAGGAGGACTTGTCACAACACCAGTCAGATCTGCAACAGTGAAGGAATTATTACCAACAGTGTTAATAATTGCAAATATTTAAAACATTATCAAGCTACACAGCCTTAAAATAAGCAAAGATTTTTTTAAGATTTAGTGGTACTTATTCTGTCTGTATGTTTCTTACCAGAGCATTGGCCACGATAAAGCGTTACATCATCTATGGCCACATCGGACTCTTCTTTGGAGCCTCTACGCCCCTCAATGATGATCTGAGTTAGGAAAAAATGTATTTCTACATTGTACTTAATGTTAATATTCTACCATTACAACATAATTGGCTGACACTCTTTAAATCATCCAGTGCCTGGTGGAAGGTGTCTGACCTGGAAAGCTCCAGTTGTTGTGAAGTCCACTTGAGCCAGGTGCCAGATATTTCCTTGGTCATTTCTCTTCCACCAAACAGCATTTGCTACTTTGTTTTGGAGCAAGTAGACATTGAGGCCCATTGTATCTGCTGAACCGTACATGTGGTACCAGAACTGCAGACACTGAGGACCAGAGTCAGAACACTCAGAGCTGATGAGACGAGCTGTGTCTCCATGTGTCACACTGCTGGCCTCAATGTAAAGATAGTGGCCATCTAGAAAAGAGGAATGAAATTATCAACTTTGTCATATACACTTTCTACAAAGAGACAATTTTTGTCCTTACCTCTGTATATTATCTGTCAGCATTTAGCGGATTACATAGAGAAAGAGTATATTACCACCAGTGTGGTCAGCAGAGGGCCCAGTCATCAGGGTGGGGGTGGAGCCACTTTGCCATGTCCAATCAAAAGCATCCGTGATCATCTGATTCCAGCTACAAAGGTTGCTGTCGAAACTACAGTCGATATTGCAGACTAGAAGGGAAACATTTGCAAAACATTAACATGAACTAAGTATTACGGGCCTTATGCAACTTCCTGGATATTTATACAATCTGTAGCTTCAATTACCACATTCAGTTTTTGTTGGAGTAGACACACGTTAATTTGTAACCACACTTTAGCTTTCTGGTGCAGGAACAAGTGGCCCATAAAATTAAGCTTCATGTGCACTTACCTGTGTGTGAGGGGAGGACTTCGGCCGTTGTAGAAGGAAGATCAGTTCCACTAACCAGGCCAGGGAAGCTGCCTAAAGAAAGTGATTACTGACTTTGTTTAAACCCTCAGATGTCTGTTATGGTCATAATTTTAGATCTTAATTTTTATTGCACTATTAGAAATGTAACAATTAAAGTTAGGATTCATTATATCTTTTATCAGATTTATAATGTTTTGTTCTCCTTTTTGTTGGAAGTGAATGGCACCTGAGCATGAGCCGAAACGTATGGAAATGTCATCTATGGCCACATCTGATTGAGCATTAGAGCCTCGAATTCCCTCCACTATAATCTGAAAGATTATAAATCAATAGGAACATGTGAGGTGTAAAGCTTTCCTGTTGAAAGCAATAGGAAAATTCAGTGTTTCACTGTACAGAATAAGATCATTAGTCTGCGAAAAAAGTGTGCAACATTCAACTGGCATCTTTTATGCTCATATCTGTATGTAGTGTCAGACTTACTTGGAATGGACCAGACACTTTGATGTCAACATTTCCTGGATGCCATTTTGGTCCCTGGTTGTTCATCATGGACCAGAGTTTGGTAGCTTTATTGTCTTTGAGCAGGAAGATATTGAGGGCCATGGCTGCAGCTGAACCATACATATGGTACCAGAAGTGCAGGCAGAGTGGGCCATTATAATGGCACACTGAGCTCAACAGACGGGCTGAATCTCCATGGGTTACACTATTTCCCTCAATATACATGTAGAAACCAGCTAGAGAAATGTTGAAAATAGCACAAAAAACATTATTAATAAAAAAACAATGCAGCAACATAAAAGTTGTGATTGTGTGCTCTGACATTGGGTTTTACCTCCAGTGGTGTGGTCTTGGTTTGGGCCAGTTAGGTTTGATGGGGTGGGTCCTGAATTTCTTGTCCAATCAAAACTGTCCTGTATGAGCTGCTCCCACCCACACAAATTTTTTTCAAAGTCACAGTTCATGGGACAGACTATGGAAAAAGCACATAAACAAAATGGAGATGAAGTATGGCAGTATTATGAGCTAATAATCTGTAGGAATATTAATGTATGAAAAATATAATGATGCTTTAAAATAAATTATCCACAAATAATTATTTTATCAAATCTGCAGGTAATTACACCAAGGTTATTTGAATGTAATCAAATGCATGTCTATATTAAACATCGGTAAATGTATAGCTTTTCCAAGCAAGCACAGTCAAATGTACTTTTTGGTTTTAAAATTATTAATTATAAATTGGATTATGCCACTGATTATCCAAGCCTGTAACAAATAAACCTTCACAACCCTGAATGCTCTTACAAGTCTGATCTGGTGTTGGAATGGTTGGAGTTGTTGGAAGAGTTGCAGTGGTTGGGGGGTCAGCTGAAATGGGAACAAAAACAAAACAAAAAGCCAACCAAAAAAAAAAGGAACAAACACAAAAAAAAAAAGGAATGAGTTTGCCACCGTTGCCTTTTTGGCACCCTAGGAAATATTTTGCATTAGGCCACTACCTCCACATATTAACCACCCAATATATCCAACTTATATCAATGACAAAACAACAAAGGAAAAAAATCTTCATTCAGGCACAGCACTAGGCAGTTGGCTAGTATGCTAATGCCGGTCCTGTGACATAATTAAACTAATGAAAAGCAGGAGCAGAGTTTGGAAGATACCATTGGTGAAGAGAATCAATAAATATGAAATACAGGACATGCAAGAATGACTTATTCTAATCTTTAATGCTAATAAATCACCACATTTTAAATCAATCAATTTGGTCACAACCAATATCATTACACATATCCTCTCACAGAGTAACCATGCTATCACCATCATCATCATCATCATGTCTGACTTAACCACCCACCACAGGCTGTGTCTGTCTCCCAGTGGGGCAGCTCCACTCCTGCAACCTGGCATGCTGCTGCATAGGACTTCAGAGATTCGCATAGGGTGTATTGGTCACCACTTGTGGCACAGTAGTCATACACACAACTATTGAGGTAGATGCTTGGGTGAATGGGTTCATGGCAGGGCTTGAAGGCCTCCCCTAGTAGCGTGTAGCACTCATTGTATGCCTCATTTTCCTCATCATAATCACAGACGGTGGGATAATTTGGATGGGCAATACACCTGGAGGAGAAAGTTAAGACAATGAAATAAAGATTTAGACATTTGGATTTATTGTGTCACTTCAAAATGAGACAAAATAAAGTATTCATACTTGATAATTCATGTATTAATACTTAATAATTATTTAACTACTTTTTCTATTGCATAAATAAAAAGAAATGTTTGGTTACAAGGTTGGGAGCTTGGTGTATATCTTCTACCAATGTAACCTGCTTTGCGTACACATATTCAGCTAGTAATTAGATGGTAATCAATCTGGTAATTGTGTTTTTATCTGGTTATAAATAAACTAAACAAGCAAGCCAGGCTGTAAGATTGTGTGCGTGATAATGGATTATTATTTGTGGTTATTACCTCTTTGTAAATCACAAACAACTACCTCTACACAGAAGACATTTCAGATATTTCTATACTTTGGCACAGCAGTGGTTTGAGTAAAATTATATTATCAGTGTGCTAACATACTCACAATGACAACGCTAACATGCTGGTTTAGCAGGTATAATGATTTCCAAGTTCACTGTCTTAGTTTAGTGTGTAAGCAGACTATCATTTGTTATTTAGCACTAAACACAGCTGGGGCTGATGGGAATATAGTTTGCGCCACACTCCTTGTATGGCTAAAAAATCGTAGTCTTTTTTTTACCTGCTATTGAAGTGGCATGTTTTTTTTTCCTTTTGGCGGTACTAAAATGTCATAACTTTACTTTAATTTGTGCAAAACATGTGTGCAGATACCCTGTATTGTAAAATAACTTACTCATCATTGCCTGGTACCCTCCAGCTGTCACCAAACTCAAATGGCCCAGTAGCATTTTGGCCTCCTGGTGTTATGAAGTCATCATCCTGTTGTTCAGAGTAGGTGCCACACAGTCCACACAGTTCGAACTTGTAGCGCTCATCCACCTGCAGGAAGAGTCTGTTCTGCCCATCTATCATTATTCTGAGGCCAAAGGTCGTCTCCAACATTATATAATTATTCTTCGTGTAGACCCATACCGAGCCGTATGCACCATTGGTGGAATAAGGGAGTCGGACATGGACATTATTCACCTGAAGAGAGGACAATCCATCATTTGTAATGAGTTTATTGTTGTGAGAAATTAGTTTAGTTTAAATGTCTTACATAAAACAGGGCACTAATGTTCTTTTCTACTAGGATAGTTAGTGCAAATAATTAGCTACCAACTAGCTGTTCAGGGCAAAGTCAAGTGAGTCAGATATTAGTATGTGTGTTCTTGTAAGCCCCCGATGACAAACAAATGACTTCCCCTAATGGCCTGACACAGAGTAATAACTGACTCCTATAAACATGGGTGTGCTGTTACTAAAGTCATTAACCACGGTCATTAATGAATTACAGCAGATACAAAACAATGACACTCCACATTCAGTAAATGGGCCACTTGCAGGTCACAAGACACATTTGCAAGCTGGTAGCTATCCAGTGTCACAAATTTTGTTACATTCACATGCTATAAAAGAGTTGCATTCGGGATGGTTTGATATGTAGAGAATTACAAGGGGTTTTCATGCTTACATAGACCTCTCCGCTCTGATTCAGGGTCAGGTATAGATCCTCAACTTGAAGAGCCACAGCTTCCAGCTTGGACCGGGTGAAGTTCTGAATGGGAGGATGCATGTTGTGTCCGATCACAGTGAACTGGACCGAGCTTTCTCCTCCGCATGTGGTGGTCAGTGTGTAACTGCAGCCCCCTTGAAAATCGTAAGCCATCCTGTCAAAGGTGATATAGTGTGGATCACCGTACACACTGCAGGTGGCGGGTTTAAAAGGGAAGCAGCCTTTGACCCCATCCTTGATCTTACAAACCTCACTGTCTGCGCATTGAATTGTGGTGCACTGTACGTCATTATTACCCATGCACTGGCACTTCTGCACACACTCTCCTTCCAACAATGTTTCTCCTTTCTGCAGGCAAAAGGGAGCCATGTTGAACAAATTCTAGCACTTTGGACGTGCATATGAAACTGTTCCCTGTTCATCTACCTCACTTACCTCATGGTGTTTTCCATTATACCAGCACCCACAGTCCTCTGCTGGGACACACTTTCCCCCACTGAGTTTGAAGCCAGAGTTACACTCACATCTTTCCACACAGTTTCCACAGGAGCCAGCTATGTCCAGGCTGGAGCACGCTTCGGGACAGCCATCAGCACATGAGTTGTAGTGGCTGTTCTCCCCACACTGAAGGGCTGAGAGGGGTGCAAGAGAGGGGAGAAAAGAGGAGAGGGTATGACCTTAACTGTTCTTGTATTATTGCAGTCATTATTTGCCACAATTTCCCCTTATTTGTAACAACAGGAGGTAGAAAAAGCAGGAAGCAATAAAGCAACATACGGCAGAATGTAGAGTTCCTCCAAATAGGTATGGCAACTCCAGCCTCCTGGCAGATATCAGCGTAGACCTGTAATGTCTCACATAGCATTGCTGGGTCACCATGATTAGAGCACATGCCGAAAATGCAGGCCCTGAAGTAGCTTTCTGCCCCCAGAACTGATAGGCAGTCAGCAAAGGGCCCAGTGTCAGAGAGGAGGGCTCCACAGTACAGCTCACTGGCATACTCAGCCTCCTCCAGTGGCTCACACTGATGTGGAACTAGAATGGTTTCACAGGAAGAGGTGGTTTGCCAGGTCCGCCAACTCTCAGCCAAAGCTGTAGCATCATGAGCATTTGTACCATCTGGCTTTCTGAAGTCATCTCCTCTGAGCTGGTTGAAGTTTCCACACAAGCCACAGACATTATCAGAGTAAATGGATGGCAGGTTGACATGGACAGCACCAGCGTTGTCATATGAGACAGAAAGGCCGAAGCTGGTTCCCAGTTCAACAGCAGCGGGGTTGCTCTTGATGTACACAGTGCCATTGCTGAGGCTCAGTGGAAGCTTCCTCCAGACCCCATTAACCTGAAAAAGAGTGTTAGTTTTAGACTTCATTACTGTCACCAGCAATATAAACTCACTGCATCTGACAGTTTGCATAAAAAGCGGCACTCTGAAGACTGATATATCTTCGAGAATTGATAAGACTGATAACTCCTGTATGAATTCCAGGACATTATGCCACTAAACTCTGCACTTAACAATAAAATAAGTTTATCATTAGAATGGGCAGCAGACATGGGAACATTATCCTGTAACAGTCATTATGGCTTTATGGCAAGGTGCCAAAAAACTGATGTCATGTGGAAGTTTAGAGAGCAAAATAAAATAGGGAATGGGAATACAGTATGTTTTCAAGAAAAAAGCAAAACAAAACTGCCATCCAGCATACAAACATGCTGTGGATGACAATTTTATGCTTGTGGACAGCTTGTTCTGCAAGTTACTGTCTCCCTAAAAAAACAAAAAAAACAAATTTAAATATTCACATACTCCTCAAATGTGTGATATCACACTAATAAACAACTTACCTGAGTAAAGTGAAAGTAAACTGTTAAGACTGTTAAAAAGGAGTTTATAGCTGCATTTGCGTAATGACAAAACATGTTGCGTTAAATGTTAATGATATGTCTTATTTGGATATTTAGGCTAAGGAGGAGCTAATGACGTTTTAGCTTTTGGGAAGAATTGTTCATACATTGTTAGATGCTATAGACATTATCTCACTTTAAAGTAACTCACCACAACCCGGTGTGTCTGCCTTTTCAGCAGTGACACTCTATAGTTCCCCATGTCCACAATGACCTGTTGAATGGTTGGCAGAGATGAGTTCCCATTCTGCTTATTGACCACTTCCACACTGAACATGGGCAGAGCCTCAGAGGGTGGTGAGCAGGTCTTAGCCAGTATGTAGGTGCAGGGGGCCATGAAGCGGAACAGCACTCTATCAAAAGTGCTGCAGTCTGTGTGACTGTGTATAGTGCACGTCCCAGAGGTGGAAATCCCACTGGAGCTTCCTCTTTGAGGACCACAGATTTGTCCCTTAGGGCACTGAGAGGGAGAGCAAAAGAGCTGGCCAACAGAGCAGAGGCAGCGGGTGGACTCATCTGTCCAGAACTCTGTGTTAAATTCACACTGCTGTCCTGTGGGGGATGTGACCAAGTAAACACTTTATACTCTTTGTAATATATTAATATATCTTAATATATTATACACTTTATAATCACTACACCATCTGGCTAGAAACAACTGATTAGTAACATTAAGGAATTATTATGTTCAGTAATACTGTATGGACTATTCTTAATTATCTTAATTATCCAACCTGTTATTCATGTAAGTGATACTTAGATTAATTTTTCCTTAATTATCAATACTCAAAAGAATGAAAAACATGCCTTACTTAAAAGGTGAACTTATGAAACATGATAAATTAAAGATTCTTTGACAACTTTAAGCTTTAGAAGGGTTTTGTGATATTTTGCAGTTTCACTGAAAGTAATCTGTCAGTGAAACTGAAGTGTTATGACTAATGGTTTATGTATTGTATAGATATTATCCCATGTATACCTGAATATAGTATGATTTTTAATTATTTATTCATTGATCGGAGTAAAACTAGGCTGTTATTAATATAGTAAAAGAAGAGTAAAATAATATTTACCACACAAGCCTCTCCTTACACCTATCTGTTTAAATGTGACCTGTTCCTCCATGGACATGGCTTGAACTGCTTCGAAAACAACCTGATATTAAAGCAGATTATATATTTAAATATAAACAATGCTATATTTGAATTCCTCAATGCAGGTCAATTACTGATATGTGGTTATATGCCATTTTACCTGAGTCCCTGGTTCGATGATGTTCAAAGGGACAAACACTTGTCGCCAAGAATCCCTGGGGAGGGCAGCTGAGGTCCAGATTCCTACCAGACCAACGCTGCTTTTTAGCTGAGTTCGAAGTTCTGACCCATTAGCTGCAACCGGGGCCAGGTACCAAAACTCTAGACAGGCCTCACCCTCCAGTTCCAGTGGACCACTCTCTAAGATATTCACTGCTACATCCTCTGGATGTGGAAAGGCCAATAAGAAAATGTCATCCACATAATAGAAAGTGAGCAAACTCATTTTTTGAGTAGTTCCATTGTAACACTTGTTTCTAAAGTACAAATTCAATGACCTTGTTACTCCATTTTTTTTTTTTAAATCACACGATATAAACGGTAAAATATGTTTTTAACTATGCAGGTTAGGAATGAGCTTTTATGTTTTATCATGATTTTTAATCACTTTAGAAATAACAAACCAATCCCTTGTCTTTGTTATTGTAATAAAAGAAGAAGTACATCTGTTGTGGCGCAATTACCATTAAATGCAAAATAGCTGTCTAGAGTGTTTTGTGCTAAATTTGAACCATAAGTGTAGGCCCTCTACTTTGATTGCCCCTGGGAGAACACCAGGCTATAAAAGGTTATTAGCCTACTTCAGATCAATTAGTGACATGCAGCGAGCCACGTACACAGTCACAGCCTGCCTGTAGATTAAAACAGAACTGTGGACCGATGTGCCACAATTAAAGGTTACCTCAGTCAGGTTATCTCCTCTCAAAGTGAACTCATAACTGAACAGAACTGTAACTTGGCTTGATGACTTTAAAAAACATATTTGGCTTTCAATTTCATTAATACATTTAATTAGTCAAATCCATTGCTGCACTATTGGGCAGTAAATGTCATCTTCTGTACCTATTCTTAGTTGGTTCCTTGTCCAGTCACAATTCAGATTGTTGTGTCTGTCGTAGAAACACTGTGTAGCATATTCTATGAAGGAAAAGAAAGGGGTTAGATATATTAATATGTCTATTTAGGTTTGTTTAATTTGAGTGATTATGGAGTATCTACAGGTCTTAGTAATTGCAAGACTTTATACCTGAATTTTTCCTCCACTCTGGTAAAGTAACCAATGAAAAATCATTTGCAGCCCTGAAATAGGAAATCAATAATCGCAGATTACTTTAAAAAAAACAAAAACATTCTATCTGATTGACTCAAAAACAAAACTTTAACACAAATCAAAATCCCATTCAGTTTACAAATGAATATGACCAGTATAACAATATTTCAACATATCACCAAAAATTTGACAGTTAAAAGTTAAATTATCTTGAGACCCACCTGCACTGCGTCCCTGTCTGAGTTAGAAGAAGTAGAGTCACTGTGACCAACAAATCTTTGTGGGTGCCTCCAAGCATGGCTGATCCCTTAACGGCAGCCTCTCAGCCGCTCTCCCGTTGCTAATACTCTCTCTTTTTGATGAGCATAAGAATGAATGATGAGCAGTAGCTGTTGTGGAGCCTCTCTGTGGAACTAGTGCTTGTCACACTTTAACTGCCAGCACAGAGGTGTGGGCCCTCTTGTGTAGTTCTCAGAACTGAGCGGAGTGTTTTATAGCCCCACCAGCTAACCTCAGCAGTGGGTGGAGAAAAGTGAGTAAAGGACAGTATGAAATGAAAGAGGTTGGACTGGATATGTGGCATAAAAATATGCTAAAAATCACCAACTAACACAGTTAAAGTATATAGGGAAAGGCAAGGTCAGGGTTTAGTCTTTCTTGGCCCTAAAAAGCACTGAGTCCAATGGTAAATTATCACATACTGTACAAATGCTTGAAAAAATAAATGAATGAGTTGAAAAGGTGATGTATGACATTTTTTTGATAATGATTTTTTTCATAAATTGACCAAGTCATGAGGTACATTTTTGATGCTTTTGAAGCCCATGATGTCAAATTGTGATGTTAGAGTTCTCTACTTCAACCTGCTGTAGGTAACAAATGGAAAGTCAAATGGTAAATTTAAAGTCTGCAATCAACTAGCCTATTCAAACACTGCAGTGTACAAAAAGGTAGAACCACTGAAAAAAACACGGGGTTGTATTTTGCTGCTTATCATTGTCGCCAAAACATGCACGTTTATAATCTCAAGTCTGCTGCTCTTGCAATGTGTTTTTACAGTGCAATGTGGTGTTCATTTCTCTTAGGCTACTGACCAAACAACTGTAATTCAAAAGTACACTTGCAGTATAAGAAGAGTGTAAATGTATATACTTGTTGAATATAATAATATTCATGGCACCTTTTTGAGTAATGTTAACATTATAGCCTTACAGCAACAGAAATCACAAAAAATGTTTAGGTCCCAACATGTTCATCTAAAAACATTACTGAAGTAACTCTTACTACAAAGGTATTTGATAGTGTGTTTTGTTCAGACAATCAAAGCTGATGATTCTCATGAATTTTACATGCAGTTAAAGGGTAACAAGATAATTTCCCTTGCAAATCAGAGCTAATACTAACTGCATCACACTTAGCCAAAAAAGATGATCCATTAAGAGTGTCAATTTATGCAATCCATATTCTTGAAAAGTTCACAATGAGGCTTGTATACATTGTGACCTGATAATGTATTTGTAAAAAAATAGGCTTCAAGAAGTGTCTGAGTATGTTCAGTGTCAGCTAGATAGCAGTGCACACTGTAACAACAGGTGGAAAAAGAGGTGCTGCTTGAGCCACTTATTGTGACATTCCTGCAGCCCATCGGTATGTGTCAATAGAGAGGGTGGACCAAAACAAATATTAGAGCTCTTTAAAACTGTCCAACCTAAAACAAGGTCTTTGTTAGGGAACAGTTACAGAATACTACTGTAAATCCAGAATATAAAAAGGTTTTGTTCTTGTTGGCAAAGCGAAGGCAATCCTTTAATTATCTTAAGACAATCTGCTGTTATCTAAAAAGACACCAGCCGGATTTCCTTATAAACTGACCCGAAATTTGCAATGTGACAAAATCAATCAGAAAATGCTGCTCAATCAGATACCTATAAATCCATAAACCCGTACTGGTTTTCATACCTCCTGTCTTCAGCCAACGAATTTAAGGGCCAGAAAGGGCCAAGACCATGTACAAAGCAATATACTGTGGGCTTTTCCGAGCATTGCAGACTACTGTTGCCCTGATCCATGACTAACAGTTAAATAAGCCTATGTTTGCTTTTTGAATCTCCCCTTTGATAGTGCCACTGTGTCACTGGTAAAAAACAGAACACCTTAGTAAGCCAAGGAATGTTATTTTGGAAAAATGGAACAAATGCCATGTTGTACATTTTTATAGCATGACCTGCTCCACCCCAGTGTTCTATTTAGGAGACCAGGTGTATCATTAAATATTGCCTAATACAAAAATTGATTAATCATGTCTCAAGTTAAACATTTTGATGAGCGGATGAACATGCATGAGCAATCTATAATGTTTAACAGGTGATTTTCCACTTGCAAGTGGGATGCATTTAGAACGTTTTGCTAACAAGGGGGATGGTAGCCCCTATCATCCCCCCTCAAGTCATCTACTGCAGACAACTATACAGTGAAAGTGAGTGTGAGTTAAGGGGCCAGTGTGCTTAAACAGAAATGCTTGTCAGATAGTCACAGAGCTTCGGAAACCTTGCTTCTCCGACACCTTTCCAATGTTGGATTCAACGTTTTCTGAAAAACACACGGACTCCGACATTTATGCTTACTTCACAAAGCGATTGGCCAGGTGTGTGGAGGTGAGAAAGTATGCAGGGTTTGAAGTTGTCTTGCAAGCTCTCCTTTTTATTCTTGACACAAATGTATTTCTGGCATTTTTGATGTGTACAAATGAGTGCAACACTATGAGTGCCATCCAGTAGAGACTGCCTGAAAACGTGCGTCATTATCCCCATATTTAAACAAATATAATTTCTTGTGCCTTTCTGCGATGGCCAGCTTTTAACCCCCTGTCTTCGAGTGTCACCATTTGGAATGAATATAAACACACACTTGCCTTTTAATGTGGTAGGACCACATGTCATACAAACTAGTGCTTTACGAGAATAACCTGGCCCTTACACAACACAGTTCATGAGCTGGACCTTTACCCATGGCCCTAAGAAAAAAGAAACTATATTTCTAAGTCTGTTTGTCTCTAAACCTTTGTCCCTTTTAGAAACCTGTCCTCCACCCACATGTCCTAGTTCAATCACCCGTTAGAGTTCAATTTATACCAGACTTGCACCCAAAGGTCACCCCTGCTGAAAATCAGAAAATCAATCCATAATGCAGCCTTTCGTCTACAAATAGGTCAGTCAATGGCATATGAAAATCTTCTCTGCCTTCCTTCCAGTTTACTTATGTCTTCGCAATCTGCAGTCCTTGGAGATGTCCTCAGGTGTAGCAGCAGGTCAAGGTCACGGATGATAGATAACAATGGGTACGACAGGGCAGACACTGAGCCCTCCCTCATGTAAAATCTGTAGTTCTTATTTTTTTATTGAGCTCTCATTCATATACTCACTCCCTTCTCTTAGAAGTGGGAATTAAATGAGTACAACTGGGATAATGCTGCTGCTTCTTTTTGCTTAGGCAATGTCCAAAGATTCAGTGTAGGGTCAAGGTCATCGAAGATGGAGACCAGTGGGAAAGCAGGCCAAACAGTGGGCTCTCATTGATGGCTCAGGTTTTAACCGAAATCTTTTCTGTCGATGCCCTATTTCTGCAGTCTAAGATCTCTAAATAGCATTTTTGTAGCTTTGAAGTGTGTGTGCGGACGTTTTGACATTTCTAAACTCTGCATGTGATTTCTTTTCTACTGCTTTAAAGTTTATAGAACATAATATATGGCCTTCAAAATACTGCAGAGGATGGAGAGCTAGTGAACCTCGTTGGTAATTATAGTAATAAATTACATCGGTACATGAATGTTGAGGACATACCTAACTGCTTAAGTGGGTCTATAACATTGCATTTTAAATCCCCTGACTATTTATGAGCACATTTTAACAGGAACTGCCATTTATAGTCTATCTGCTGGAAAATGGCCTATTTTCCATGAGGTTTTTAGAATGAAGAGTTACCAATGAAGGGTGAAAAAAAGCAGTGAAAGGCCCTTCTGTGGAATGTAAAGTAGGTAAGGTATAGGTTAAAGCAATCTCTTCATTCTTTCGAAATAAAACAAGTCTATCAAAACAAATTAGGCCTCAATATGCTGCATCTGTTTAATATTCATTGAATCATTTGACTTGCCAAAGCATTTCTTAATTTCACAGGGACAAGTCAAACTTGTTAACATTTCACCCTCAAACCTAGAAAGTGAATGTATTTATAAAGCAATAAAGCAATAAATAACCTCTGTCTCATTCCAATTATTATTGCAATAAACACACCGAATTTAACATTTTGTGTGTGTTTTCGGTTCATTTCTTTATTTCTTTTCCTCCTCTTTTTCCAAGACAAGGTCATGAGCTGTCCTCCCCTTCTTCTGTTTCTTTCTTCCGTCACGCTCCACTGAAAAGTTTCCGTGCAATCTTGCAGGTGTTTCTTGGCCTGTGGTGTTTCGTTTTACAAACCGAGCCTGACTTCTCCTTCCGCTGCATGGTTGCTAAACAGGTTGTTTAATGAATACAGGTGCTGTGGTTCTGCTCTGCCTATCAGGGAGACATAATCAATACTGTAGGCAAGCTGCGTTTAATTGTCTTTTGTCAACACTGTGTGAGTTGGAAAGAGGAACGTTCCCCACCCCCCCACATCCGCCCATATTTATTGCATTATTGATCCTTTATAAGGCTTTTTGATACATGCTGCTTGTTTCAACACCCAACTCTCAGTTAGGCATGAACATTGTGACTCAAATCTGAGATTACTAAAGTTTAGGAAGAACAGGAACAGTTTAACCCTGTACTGCATAACTCTGCCCTCAGGCAACAGAAAACATTTTTGTCCCTCACTCCTCCCCTCACATTCTTTTCCCCATTCATACACATGAAAATGTGATAGCCTACTGTATATCTGTAAGAATCCAATGAGGTGCAAGAGTGGGTACGATGTATCAAGTGGGTGGGTAAGAATGACAATTTTGATCATTGATCAAAATCAGAGCCTCAATCATCCAAAAAAGGAAAGGATTACATTTTTTTAAATGAAAAACCCTAATGTGTGCAGTAGAGGTTTAAGGGTCAATTCAATTGTTGGTTTGTGTAAGAGCTATGAGAGAAAAGAGAGTGCAAAATTAGCATCAGAAGCCATTTAATCAATTTTTTGGACGGCATCATATATCATGTAGTATCACATAGGACTGCACATTACAAAAGGCTGTTGTCAAACCAGGAGGCTGTCGTTTTTATGCACCATGGTTGTTGTTTTGTTATTGCTGGTTCAGCGCTCATGTGCTTTATTTGAGCTATTTAAACCATCCTTAGGCAGTTTTTTAATTCCTATGCTCATTCCCTACAAGCCACATTCATGTGGACACTTACTACAAGCAGAACATTTACATCATTCAGTCATTCCACCAGAAGGTGGCAGTCTATCTCCTTCTGAAATGTCAGACCCATGATTGCAAAGTTTCTGAAGGTTTACCAGCCAGACCATATTATGAAAACTACATCTTTGATTTTATTCCGCTGATGGAAATGTATAATTTTAAACTGAATTGCATATTTATTGTACATTTAAGGAAAGGTGCTGAAATAAATATATAAGAAATAATAAAATAGTAATGTAACCACATTTTCAGATGGTTTGGGTGAAACATTTCATGCCTGTGAACCTGACCCAGAAACATATGAAGAGAATATGAATTTAATTACAATAACAATTGATCTGGCTATCTAGTCTGTTAAAGCAAGATAATTACCATTTGTGAGGTCTGATAAGGAATTGGTTTTTTTCTGGGTTCAGTGATTCTCTCGCTGATAAACCCTGCGCCCCACTACAATACTCTGGCAGAAAGTGGCCCAGTGTCCTATCCTATCTCCCCTCAATTAACTTCAAACTGCTCTCCATTACACGCTACAATGAGACACGCAATTTCATTACCTCACACAGGCCCATCAGCGCTACTAATTGTTTTTCTTTTCATTTTCAGCATCCCTCCATCTCCCAGGGAGTGGGTGTGAATATATTCCATGTTCAGAAAGATACAGAAGGATACAGGATGTTGGGGGAAAAAGGGAAAGAGCATGAAACAGAGAGAATCTTGTTGTACTTGCTATTTATTGGTCCAGTAGTGAACAGAGCTGGGGAGTTAGTCTGTATAACCTTCAAAGGCCAGGAACTTGAAGCACTCACCGACACTTAATTCACAATCAGCAAAAGGTCAACACAGACACATACACAGACAGTAGCTGTAGTTTACTGAGCTAACTGGCCAATGTCAGTGTGGCCCCACTTTCTGTCCTCCAAACACAACAAACCATCCGCCACACACTGCTAGAATTTAGAAGTACTTCTATTGCACTCCAAGCAATGTTGAGTATACTTGTGTGAGAAAACAACAGATTTCCTTTGATATACAGTACCCTGATGGGCTCTTCAGAAACATAAACACACAGGAATTATCACTCTCAAAATAATGTGAAGAATCTGTAAAGTTTAGTTACTTACAGACTGCAAATTCCTGATTCATTTGACCATGATCAAAATGGACCCTATTTACTAGGATGCACAATTAATTGAAATATTATCCAAGTGCAGGAGCAATATCCAAATCGCAGAAGCTGCAATTTTTTCATAAAGGTAAAATGTGTGAACAAAACAGCATTATAACAAAGTACTGTAGTGCTGCAGAGATTCCCTGTCCTACAAATCTTGTTCTCCAGATGTAAGAAAACATTGGTACATTTTGTCCAGACCCCACCACATGTCACATCATCTTTATTTTAATGTTTTTTTCAGTGAAAATGAAAATTATGATCGTTCCCACTAATCAATGAATTGAGAAAAACATTTTACAATCGTAATATCTGTCAAAAATGATGGAAATATGATTTTGTTTTTTTACCATATCGTGCAGCCTTACCATTTACCTACCTCCAATTTGGGACTGAGGAAACCCTGGAAGAGCAATCAACTCAATAGTATAGCTAACAAATGTGGATGCTAAATAGTTATCAGTGTGGCCCCACTTTCTGTCCTCCAAACACAGAAAATCGTCAGCCACTCTCTAGAATTTAGAAGTCCTTCTATTGTACTCCAAGCAATAAAGTATTAGTAGTATATGCAAATCTTTAAGCTTCTGCATGAGTAAGCCAAATGATTTTTTTGGCCACTTGGGAGCAGCGGAAACAAGCTGTAAACACAACGCTGACATACAGTATTGTCACCTTTTAAATTTATATGGCAAACTCGGCCGGACATAGAGCAACATTAGCATTCATTTGGAGTTATGTTTATTTCCACGTGAGGAGTGGAAGTCCATATTTACTTCTAGCTATATTTTGCACCACCAACTCCTAATGGAAACATCTGGCTCTTCAACTGATAAATACTCCACTATGTTCACTAGCTAGTTGCTAACTTTGTCTGTCTGTTCTTTGGTGCTGAGGAGGTAGCGTACAGTGGGTTTTCGGAGCTTTTTCTGCTGAAAACAGCTGCCTGCTGCAGCTTGAAATGACGCAATGAGAGTAGTGAGAGTGGACCAAAACAGTAAAGTTGAAGGCTGTAAATCCAAAACAATGAGTTAAAAGGCGAGTGACAGCCTTCACCTACACAGTCATTTGTCTGTTGTTAATATAAAATATGGATTATAGCAGCTTTCAATGCTATTTTAATAATTTCTTTGAGTCACGTTTTTTTTTGCACCATTGTACTAGATCTTTTAAAATGGTGGAGCACTAGTGACATCAGCAGCTCTAAATTGAGGGACAAAACACAGCGAGGCCAAGGAGCCAGGAGGATTTAGCTGCCACTTAACTACTCAGAAGAAAGAAGTCTTTGAATTAATAATGCACAAAGTCGTGCATATGAGTAGCATGTGGTGATGTCATACACTGTGGGCTTCCTGCATTGGAAAGACCCACAGAATGACTCATTCTGCCTTAAATAACCTCAAGTCACAGTTACACTGTTTTCTAAAAAAAGTCAGAATTGGACAAAGAATTAGTCAGTCTTGTTGTCAGAAATAGTACATTAGCAAGGAGAATGTGTTCAAGGCTGTACTTTGTGTTATGCTGATGTAGCACACCGACAATTTTTCTTTATGTATGTCCACATTGGGCCTATAAATGGCCAGTACATCAGTTTCTTCTGCAGTTTTTAAGAATCACATACTGTAGGTCACTGCACTACACATGCAGAATTTGTTGCATTTTTTTATTCAGTATCTCAGTGGGCTTGAATGTGTGATCCTGTGTTGTTTGTTAGTTGCATATAAAGACAATGCGTAGGAGAGACTAGTGATTCCCAGAAACTTTCAACAGAGAGGATACCATAGGTTAAAGTCTATGTTTCCATGCCCCTCCCAAGCTTTTGTTTCATAACCTCAGCTGTCTTTCAACACTGCTCTCCCTGTTCCTTCCCACATATGAGCTGAATTGAATCGAATGCCTCCAATTGAACGTGCCCCAATGACTGAGATGTGAGGCAGGGTCTCCAGTCTCAAACTGAAATCGTTTCGGTCGCGCTATCCAGGATTTGATTCGCTCACCCAACCAGCCGAGACCAGTTTGTGATGAGATGTGGGTCTCCAACAGAGCTATAGAAATCACATCCATGCTGTTTCACCTTAGCTGAGGCATACAGCTACTACAGCGAGAGAAAGAGGAATAAAAAAAAAAAAAGAATGACAAACGGGCAGAGAAAGAGAGAGAGATAAGGGGAGAGAAGTGTTGGAGCTTCAAGCAAAAAGGTTGCCTGCTCAAAATCCTGTGCAGTCGAGCATATAAGAACAATCAACACTTTCAAACACGCACACACTCACACACAGACACACACACGCACGTTCTTGGTACAGCTTCTTAGTTGCTGTGGTCTGCAATTGTCAGCCAATAGGTCTTAGAGGAACAGCACCATCATTTCATTTAACAAAAGGTAAAAGATAACAGTGAAAAGACGAAACCTTTGGTATTCTAATTACTGAGTGATCTGCATATATTCAAACAACAGCATATTAGCCCAAGGTAGGCCCTCTATGCCCTGACAGAAAGAATAAAAGTATTTTTCTCCTTTTCTGAAAAAAGGACCAGGCACAGAGGTGCTCTGGCAAACCCTCATTATGTTTTGAAGATCCATCCTCGCCTGCAGCCCCCAACCTATGCACCTTTTCGCTCAACCTAGCTGAAGCAGATAACAGTGAGCAGCCAGGTAGAAAGGACCACATTTGAATGTCAACCATCAAATATCAGAGGAGAAGCTACAAATGAAACAGCAACTTTTTCAGAGTCGTAAAGACACACATTATCACACCATGAAGCTACTCTGATAAGGCGAATAAAAGCCGTGGGAATTTTAATCATGATATTGGGGATTAGACTTGGGAACTGAATGGCATTAATTTAAAGTTGCCTAACACAGCCCTGAATGCAAAATGAAAGCAATTCATAAGAGACGCATAAAGAACAGGCACGGTAGGAGGTATGTTTTTATAATCGATGCACCGCTTTATTTATGCAAATACTAGCTAATTTGTAGTTATCTGAGTGGATGCATGTTTGGAATTTTTTTATCATCTCCTGAGTGTATAACCTACAGCGTATAACCCATCTATAGCTGATGTTAAGGAGGTAACTAGAGAGTACAGTACCTCAGTGAAGGGTGAGATGCTACAACACTAAAAATCTAGCATGATGATTTACACTATTTAAGGCGTTTCAGGTGTCCTACAGTAGATCATTATCAGGCTCAGTCACCACTGATTTGGAGAAGACCTGCCATCAAAAAATAGAATGAGCAATGTGGTTTAATACCCAATGTGTATCTGAATTGAACAATTCTCATCTTTTGGTCTACTGTTGTAGAAACACCATTCAGGGTTGTTACAATGTTTTTCTCTATGCTTGCATCAGGTTGACTACAAGATTGTTCCTTCCTTGGAGGTCCGATTGCCTTTTTTTTTAAAGGTATACCAGTGTGTGTGTGTGTGTGTTTGTGTTTACTCCATTGGCTGGGCATGCACCATGTGTATGTTTGCATTACTGGTAAAAGTTTTCACTTTTCTGATGCAACTCATGTATTGATGCACAGATGAACAGGAGTTTGCAGTTGTCTCCAGAGGACTCGAACACTGACAGAAGGCTACGGGTGCACGCTCACCTAGTCGATAAACAATCTCAGCACCACAAAGGAACAATAGCCACCATTCTATTGCCCACCCAGCAAACACGTCCTTTTAAAATGTCAAATGAAAAAGCTGTTGCAAGGGTGCAGCGTTCTATTGATTTAAAATGGGCTCATCATTTGACCACTATGGCCAGTTTATGGACTCCCTCCATCTTGGATACAAAGTGGTGGAGTAAGACCTATGGCTATTTAAGAAATTGCAGAAAAACACATGAAATCTTTCAAATCATCTTTAAAGTGTATATAAAGCAGTAAAGGAAACTAAAGTGACAACACTTTGAAATGTTCAATTTGTGAAAAACATGTGGAAACGGCTATGACGGCTGAGAGAGGCTTAAACGAAACTAAACTAAACTTTAACTATATACCACAAAATCCCAGCAATAATCTCCATCAACTATCAACACTATAAATCAAAAACAGCTATGTAAATAAGTGACACAGTCAGGAGTGATTAAACCGAAATGAAAATCCAGAGGCACCCTTATCTTTAGAGAGACCGAAAGAAAAATGGACAGTGTTGTTTCATATATACAGTATCCAATACCTTAGAAGACTATACCAGCGATTCAATCATGTGTTATATTTTTCCTTCTGAGGAGCTTGGCCGAGTGAAACCTCCCTGTCAGATCATGCCAGGCATTTTTTATCCCTACGATCGCCTTCTTCAACCACTCCAACCACCATTCTTCTCACCATCTCTCATTCTCTACATATGTCACCCTTCCCCCTTCCCCTCAATCCCCCTTCTTCCATCCTTTTGCCCCCACTTCCTACCAGCTATCGTCTTTTCCCCCTGAGGCGAGCACATCTTATGCCCTACGTTCCCTCATATTTTTTTTAACCCCATATGTTCCCCCAACATAATAAGAAAATGTTTCATACATCTTAGATATTAACAAGAGCACATAATCTTTTAGTAAACTGTCATTAAATTAAATCTAAAATGGTGATTATAAACAAAGTATATTTCAGTGAAAAAGAATGATTTAACTGCGATGATGTTACAAACATAGCTTATCAGATTACATAAAATTGTACCTTTCTTTAACAATACCATGTTGCCAAATCTACTTGGTTATGGTTAGGGGAAAGTTGTTATCATCACAAATAGACAGAAGATTGCTTATGTAACCATGATTCTCTGAATGAACAGAGTATCTACCAGAATTGTGACCACTGAGGCCCATAAGTGCTGTGCACAGCCTCCTCGCAGGTGGTGCTAAATAATTATCCAGATCACATGACCTTTTGTGGGTCAATCCCCATACAAATTGAAAATGTAAAACTGGGTGGAGAAATAGTCTGGGTATGATGAAGTTATAATTAAGGTATGGATATGGTCAGTCAACAAAAATACACATTGTAAATACAGAAAGATTAAGGTCATGGATAAAGAAAAATGCTTGACTAAAAGTATAAGATGGACCACAGGAAGTGAACCCTAAATGCCCATTCATAATCCAAACTTTGGCATTGTAATCACTCTATCTATCTATCTATCTATCTATCTATAACTAACTATCACACTTTTTACTTCATTGGCACTGAACTTACCCACTGAATGAAAGACATTAATGAAAGTACATTGTAGTATATTTGGTTATTTTAGTTATATGTGAGGATCTCTTTTCATAAAAAAACAAAACACAAAAAAACCTTCCTATCCTCAGCTTTGTATACTGTCCTGGGCTTTAACAGACTAGTTTCTGGTGCACTTATGCTTTTTGTTACCTTGTGTTTGTTATATTTCTTCCATTGTCTTCCTCATATATAAGTCGCTTTGGATAAAAGCGTCAGCTAAATGTAAATGTAGTTATTTTGTGATATATATTTACTCGTTAATCATAATCCCAGGCTGCTATTAGAATGCAGCATTTGCTACTGTATGTTTAAAGGCTTTAAATTGTAACACCAGCATTACTTCTATTAATTTCTCAATCATCTCAATGGGTCTTCTCTGGCTAAATAAAGAACTGCCCCTACTCTAGGCTGGTAAGAAAAGAGCTGGTCCATCTCCCTTCCAGTCTTTTCAGGGAGAGAGTAAGGGGGAGGGATACTTGTCCCAACTTTCCCAGCAGTGCCAAGTAGATCAATGTTAAAATGATTTCTAATGGCAAATACTTTGTATTGCAGACTTTATATATACAGTCTGGCAGGAATAATATTTCCTCTTAGTAATTTGTGTAGTAAAGCACTAAATACTGCATTTGCTGTCCAGATCATTCAACAAAATCACTGACCTGCAAAGGTACTGAATTACATTACCACCATTATCCTACAATACAAATCCCATTTGGAGAGACTCTTGTTGGAATATGGAAGGAACATTTTAAGAGCTTTTAACCCCAACTGACATGCTTTCTGATAATGAGACAGTGATGGAATATTCTAGTAGTGGGCCCATTTCATTGGCAGAGTTGCAGAAATATTTAAGGCGTGGGATATTTTTGTTGGTCATCCTTACATTACCTAGTCTGTAAGAACAAGGAATGGAGGATGTATCACAATGCTCAGAATGCCCAATGGAGGCCAAGGTGCTGGACAACATGTCCAAGTATAAGAACATATTCACACTCATGTGGATAATTCTTTATATATATATATATATATATATATATGTATGTTGTATTTCATTCACCTCCTTTACAGTACAAAACACTCTCCAAAGTAGTTGATTACTTCTCACAGATAATCAAGAAATCAAGGGAGTTGGATAATTCTGTTTACATGTATTTTGTTGATTTAGAAAAGGTTTAAAAAGTTTTTCTGTGGCAAGTATCATTTCCCGCACTGCTGTAAGTCTTTTGATCTCTATACTAGCTGTGTTCATGCTGCTGATATTACAGTGTATCAAGCTTTGAGTTCTCTTAAATAGGGAATACAATTGCAATGATAAATTAGTATTTTTTTTTTTATCACAAACAAAATATCCAAATAAGAGCTGACATTTAACTGAAAAAAAATGGAACTGTCTTCGAATGCCCCATGTAGCGATTATTGTATTACTGTAGAAGTTGAAGCTAACCCATTTATAAAAAACTAAACAAAAAAAGACAATCATGGACAAATGGTGCAACTATCCTTCATGTAGTCATATTTTTGAGGAGGTGCACTACAGCTATGTATGTACAGAACAACTGCAAATGGGAACCAAAACACCTTGAGGCAGAAACAGAATTCAGCCAGTATTTCTAATGCAACTTTACCTCATTACCAAAATCTAGTAAAAAGCTTCACTCCTATTCCTGCGTTTATCTGTCTCTGTGTGTGTTGTGCTGTCCTACATAGTGTGTTCTTCAGGCCTCAATGGCTCTGTGATGAATCCTTATGGCCCAGCAGGCATCTGCCTGTATTACAGCTGGGCCAGACTAATGAACTGGACCCAGACTCAGTCATAATCAGATAAATGACTGTGTTCAGGTATAAAATGACCAAAATCAATGGGGAGAAAGCGAGATAGAGGGAGAGTGGAGCCAATCCATGGCTAAAGGATGATTAGACTGTAGACAGGCATGGAGCCAAGGTCAGAGACCAACCAGCCGATTCTAGGTCAGAAGACGATGCTACACCAGGGAGCAAAATAAATATAAAAGGTGACCAAGTAGTCAGAGGCCTGCAACATTCTGTTCGCCTGCTGTTGATGCCATATGGAAAATCACACTGAATGAATGTAGATCACAAATATTTTTGAGAGGCATATGGTGACAAAGGTCAGGGCCTTTCTTGTCTGCCCCGGTCACATACCCAAGGACAGTTTGACTCATGGAATGGACTGTAAAATATAGCGATAACAGTGTGACTGACTAAAATTGAAACCACTTAAGTAAAGAATGCATAACAAATGTCAGAAAAAGGTAAAGCCTGTGATAACAGACATACATTGGCTTCCTCATATCAAATGTATCTATGGGATGCGACAAAGTACAAATAATGGCGAGAATCAGAGCCTTTTATTTGTATAGGTGGGGTATGGGTCTATGTGCCTATTTGTTGTTTTATTGTAGCATTATTTTTTGCATTTTGATTGCTATTGTTGTGGTTGTGTCATCCTGGCCAACTTGAGGACGAGCAAGGCGGCTCCGGTGAGGATAATTTCAGCCTTTGTATGCGAATTTATTGTCCAACCAAGTGCAACAACATGACAAAAGAGCAGTAGCATTACCAGCCCAAGCAGCATCAACTGAACACCACACACAGCCACCCCATATATACCCTGCCAGTGACTAATTGGAGTAGACTAAATGGCCAGAGGGGGAGCACACACTAAAGGAGTGGGAGTTCAGATTAAAAAAAGTAACTGAAAGTAGTAGATCCAAGTCAGGGTTTACCACGATAGACTTAACACATTCATGTTCTGGTGGCTTACACAGTAACATGCTCACCTCATGTTCCAGTAGCTACCCGACTGATTTTCTTCACTGTTTTTCAGACGATAGGTCATTACAACTGATTGCCATTTGGCTATGTCCTGGCAGCCCCACAAACTTTCTGCAAATGAGTTGAGATGGCACTTGAGGGCTTGAAGTGCCACTGGATGACAAGTTTATTTTGGTTAAAATACTACAACATGGCTTGTTTTCTAAAGTGTTTCTTGTTCCACTCAACCCAGTTTACACTGCACCTAACCAGATTCGGGATCATAATGGGCAAACAGCTACCCACCAGCCAGCAGGCAATGTAATGTACCTTGGAGTGGAGCTCGACTCCCCAAAGCCCATGATAATCCAACTTGTTCAGGCAAATCAGTGAACTGAAAATCAATTCAATCTTCATCTTTATTGTCCCTTTCTGTCCCCAGCCTTTCTATCACAAAACCCTCACAAATACAGTGAGGCACACAACTAAACAGGTGTGTCCTTTTGAGACAAGCCTTAATCTTTCTTGAGGCTTGAATTGAGCTTTTCTTTCATGCACAAAAGTAAATCCTTATTAGTATCTTTTTCAGAATTTTCTAAAATATTGCGACTCTATTATAGACGTAGACAGCAATTTTCTGTAGCCTGCCTCAAGCCTTTTTCCTGTGTTAGTTGTTGAGCATAAATGCATACAGATGCAACATAATTAATACAAATGTATCAAAAGCATCTTGGATGGAAACATGGAAATTCTCGTAGTGCCCCATGTGTAAGAGCAACATGGGAAGGTGTGTGCAGTTATCTTTCTGTGGAATTTGAATTTTACATTTCAGTATTGAAAATAAATAAGTAATAGTGGTATTAGGGATCCCCCAAGTATGAATGCTGCATTTACACTCTATAATTTTTTCTTCATAAAAAGTAAAGGTGTTCTCTTATCGTTCTAGAAATTATTACAGACACAAATCAAGAATGAAGAAACAGCAGCTGTATTCCAAACTACTCAGAAGTGAATGTTTATAGTCCCTATATTTAAGTGTTGCAGAAAGCTAAATGCTACGGAGCCCCCTAAAGGTCACTGTGAGAGCGGAAATAGACATATGGTTCAGAAGGAATGGAAGAGGAAAAGCATTGCAAGGTAATGCAAAAGCATTGTGAGAACCCAAAATGTATTGTGAGAAAACGCAAACTTTATAGTGAGGAAATGCAATTACGCCATGACCGTAAAATGTTTTTAGATGCTACAGATGCTAAACATGATCTGCAATGGAAATTTCTTGGAGTATGGTCCATGGATGCTCGGTGTCCATATCCTGTGGTGGAGCGCTTTGCAAATTGAATGCATTTGGATGGGGGCACGCCTTACAAAAATCGATTTGAATATTCATTCAGTGAAATACTTTGAAATTTCAAATTGTGCCATTGGTTATGTTGAGGTAATCTTGTTGATACCTCATTCTGTTTCGTTAACATGCTATTGATTTAGGTGTCCGCTCTCTATTTCACTCTTTCTACTGTTCACACACACTTTTCAAAGGCTTGCATGCAAATGCACAAACGCACACATGCATGAGCACGCGTGGTGCACGATTACCGGATGAGTTCACCTCATCCAGGAGCATCCAGGCATCCAATCAGGGAGCAAAGCAACAGCGCACATGGGAGTTTCTTCACACCAGTCCCAAAACACTGCATGAGAAACTACTTCTCATTCTAGTGTATCACCTCGAGACAGATGAAATGAAAAAATAGAGACATTTTAAAGCAGGATATAAGTTTGTTTACTTACAAAATTAATTTGCATCCGCTTTTACGTCATCATAGCACGTTAGTATGTTAATAATTAACATTTTAGCATGATAACAGCACTTTTTAAGAGCATTTGGGGCAACATTAGTTGAACTCAAAGGATACTTAAAGGTTCTCTAAATGAGATTCTGAAGATTAACATAGCAGCAAACAACTATTAGCTACAGGTGAACTGTTTCTATTCTCCTTCGGATTAGATACACCTAAAACATAAACAGAGAATTATTGTTTTACTGTTGTTGACTTTTGTTGAGTAACTCTGTTTGAACTCACAGCTTCTTGCAGGTCATCAGTGTAGATATGGATAGCTTAACTACAACAGCCTGCTGCTCTCATCACATATTCAGAAAGAATCATTTGCCTCTATTGAGTGGTAGTCAAAGCTTGCAAAAAGTCTCTTTAACGATCCCCTCTACAGTGTAAGACTTATGAATAAAACACACCAAGATCAATGAATTATTGACTATATGCCATCACGTAAGGGAACCCCTAATGAAAAAGTGATATCAATCCAGGCTGTAATGCGATGTATGCAAACAAAATCCATTAACTTTAGATGGTCACTAATCAAGAGAATTATTACCCTGACAAAATATAAATGTAACTTGTGTACAATAAAGGTGGAAACAAAGAAATCATCTTTACAATGCGCTAATTCTAAACACATTCAGCAGCCTTTTAGATTCTGGGAATCTGAAAAAAGCCTACATTGTTTTGAAGGTACCCTACATGTGTGGTGCTTTAAAGCCTTTGGATATTACAAAAATCAATACTTAATCACAGGGGTGATAATAATTACATCAAAATGTCTAAAAAAGAAAAAACTGAAGATTTTCCACTATGTATGTCTACCTAAGTGTCATGCAAATTTCAGCATAAATATTGCCTGTGATTCAGTAATTGACTGTGCCCTTTAATAACAGCCATGTTTTTGTGCACAGTGCACAGTTCCATGCAACTAGACGAGAAATGCATCACAAAATAGTTAAAATACTCACATCATCACTCTCTGCCTGTGTCTGCTGTCTAAAGCTAAATAGTGAAGTGGTTCTGGCTGTCTATTTCTGAAGAGCGGTGAAGCATGCGCCTTTTTTCTGTCTTTCCCTGACAGCCCTGTGATGTGTACAAAGCCCCCATTCCTCAGCTGGGAAATCAGCCCTACTACAGCCCCGTCACAAACAATCAGCACTCATTACCCACTTTACAGCACTACATTCTACCCCATTTACCTGCAATGTCTAGGTTGTGCTCTTGTGTGTGTGTGCATGTGCGCCAATGTGTGCGTTTTGGTGCGCGCAGCTTATGATGATTTTGTTTGTGCACAATGAATTCTGAGCACTCTCAGGTGAATTGCTGTTAGCTGCATAGCTTTCAGTTTCTAACTTGGTGAATGTGCTCTATGGTCAGACAGTGTGTTGATGTTACCTAGGCCGTCTAACCCTGCATTGAGTAGACCAAATGTCAAATTCAGAGAGGTGCTTTTATTTGCCTGGTGCGCTGCCCCACCGTTGAGCACTCAACCAATTACCTTCCCGTCAGACATAAACATGAGATAAACATTTATGCCACGTTGCAACTCTCTGTGTCTCTGCCTCTTTGAAGGACATGATGATCACGACCAACCTGATGTAAGGGAGAGGGCCATTCCAGGAATTGAGTGTAATTGGTGAGAAGAGCTGTGAGCTGGTTGCTCTGTGTGTAAGCAGATTACAGGCTGGCATAGTTGAGACCCCCTCAGGGCAACACAACATGGCTGCTGGTACGTGGTGTGTAAAACAAGCATGTCACTCATGAATTATACATGGGAGAATGCCCAGGAATGAAATTGGAAGAGTGGAGAAAACAAGGGAATAATAGGAAGTAAAAATAGGACAAAGACTAAAAGACAAAGAGAGAGACCTCGCTCCATGACAATTAAACAGAAAACAGGTGTAGCCAGCCACCAGGAAGCCAGACGGAATTTTGCTGAAAGCAGGGAGCTCCGGTGCTTCTGCCATTTTGCATTGTTCGCAACGCATTGTTGCTGTTTGTGTACTTACCCTCCTGCTAACAATGAGATTGTTTTGCATAAAGTCCAAACCATTGCTTATCGTTTTTGCCAAAGAATGGCTTCTTCATGCACACGCTTTTGTTCTCTCTTGGAAGTGTGTCGTCTTTAGGATTAGTCTCTTTCATCATTCTAAATAGGACCCTTTTTGACTATTAAGCTTTCCTCAGCACTCTATCCTTTACTGCTCATTAAAAGTGGATAACATACTCATATATACGTGAGTTAATATATTATTTGGCAAATAGACTCTGAATGTTCACTTTTTCAGAACAGTGTAGGGAAAGTAATGGTTTTACCTGGTGGTTCAGATAGCCAGAGGACAAGTTGTGCTGGAATGGAGGCGCAGCCGTGTAGCTCCGCATGTTTGGACGTGCTGAGTCCTATGTACAGTTCGACCAGTGATTCCTCTTGTGGAGCTCCCAAAAGCTCAGGCTTCTCCGGGCGTTGTCGGTTGGGCAGTGCGATTTGGGTTGAATCGGTCTCTCTCAGAAGGCGGATTGCATCTTGGCTGGGTGTTCTGTAGCTACAATGGCCTCCAGAGTCACTCAGAGCTATACAGTACTTATAACAGCAAATAAAGTAAAATACGTCAGTGTTATGTATATGTATATACATATTGAATGTTTTTTGTTTGTCTCTGAGAGGTATGCAGAAAAAGGGGGAAGCCTGGAACCAACCAGACACACATGAGATGTGACATTCAACATTCCAATTTACAGTACATCTCCTTTCTGGATTAGTTCGCTGTATCAAAATCAGCATGTTTAAATAAACTTTGCATTCTTCCTATAACATTAATTAAACATGGTATATAAATTAATGTCCCTTGTTCCCTTTATTGATCAAGTCCAGATATCATCCTGAGGGGGGATTAGTGACCGTCATAAATTGGCTCACTGTCACTTTGGCGCTCTCCCTGAGTCCTGGTGGGGCTCGTTTTATGACCCAAAAGGAGAGTAAGACAGGATGTTTGGGGAAAGTATATCTTTGAATTCTCACAAAGCTTGTTTATGAGGGCATACATTTTTGTTGAATAGTTGTTCATCATTATCATCATAATCCTGCAACAGTTTTGTACAAATAAGTTGTCTAACACACCTCTGCAACCCCTGGCAGTTATGCACACATACTGTTATAATCATTTTTTTCAGATTCAAAATCTGTCCCTGTAAAGTTTGAAAGCTTTTGTATATTGAGGTTTTTTTTGTAATTTATAAAAGCTGAGAAATTTACTATTGAGTCCTGGAAATAAAACATCTTGAGAAAATATATTTCTTTTGAAAACTTGTTTTTTGCCACAGTGAGAGCAATAACTACTTTTTGAGAACATGGTACACACATATATTCCACCTCGGGCCTTCATCTTCATATTTGCAGCAGATTAATTTATTCACCATGTACCTTCTGAATTGTTACACTTGAGATCACTGGAATAGGCGAACACACGTTGTGTCTTCACTTTGATTTTATTCGATTAAATAGGCTACCCATTTTCTATGTTAAAATGATGACAGAGAAGCTGTGATGTTAATTTGTTTTGTGGACTTGACTTTGTGCTTCATTGTTGTGTGTGCTGTAGTTCTGCAGGTGTCATGCTTGTTAGGAACCAAAGATAGTCACTAACTAAAACCAGTCAAACAACTCAATCCACTTTGAGTGATTCGACTACAATTGTTATGGAGCCTGGTATATTAAGGAAATAGAATACATTTTCAAAAATGGGGCTCATTATAAGTTGGGAGATGCTTTTAGAAAAGAAGATATGCAGCAGATGTATCTTTGTCCATTTTTTAGCGATAACTTGCAGTACAATCCAATCAGTCTGTGGGCAGAAAAAATATGTATGAACATGCTTTAGGATTGATTCAGTTCAAATCTGCAAACTACAACTACCTCATGATTTTGGTAGTCTATGGTATTTTAAGTGACAATGTGGCAGACGTGTTCATTTTTTCAGTTCATTTACTTCTCATCAATGAAAGGGAATGAAATGGCTTATTTCTGTCACATTTTTTACCAAAATTACAAGGCCACTGCACCACAGGACCCAACCAGTATCCATCAGCCGAAAGAGAGTCTCACAGTTGATAATGATGCTCATTTCAAGACACATGACAAAACAAAACAAAGTCAGCACGTAGAAATCCAGCCCCCGATCAAGATTGTCCAGTGCCAAATGAGCATCGCCAGTGCAGCTTTAGCAATTCAAATCACCTCTCTCCTGTGCTTTGCATTAGGATGCGGCAGAGAGAAAAACCTTGATAATGGTTTTCATTTACCCCCCAGCCAGACTAATCACACCAGCATTGGTTCCACTCACTTCTCTGGCTGCTGCATTGAAAATACTGCAGCCAAGCACTGTAGGTGGCAGTGGAGCAGGTCGATGCCCCTGCATCACCCTGTGTACCAGTGCCAGTTTTCACCACAAGACCTCAGGGCAGGAGCGCAGCAGATCTTGGCAGATTTGTCACAGCACATACAAAACACTCACGCATACAATAAACACGCAATGAGAGCACATATTTAAGTGCTTTTGCATGCTAACCTCTGCAAACTCATCACCAGGGGCCAGATGCATAAACTTTGCACACACAAAGACCATGCATACGTCAATTTTGTGATATTTACAAGAAAAAAGAATGTGCAGTAAGAGTATATGCACTTCACGTGCATTTAAGACCATGCATGCATTTCTATAGCAAGCAGAGTGTGAAATGGTAAAGGAGAAATGGCAAAATAATGAAACTGAATCTAATACACAATGTTATTCTCTTAGGCTGTTAGTCAGTGTCAATGAGTGTGTTGATATTTTGCAGTCTACACAGATAATAATTTGAATTATACGCATTATAAACGCAAATTGTATTTTTATTTTGTTTTATTCTCCTTTTGGTGCTTTTTTTCTTTGTATTTTTGTGAAGCATTTTTGATACGATTGCTATGTTTAAATAATTATTGATTACCTTTCCAATGTTTGATGACAATGATTGAGTTACAGTATTACTGCTAATGAGGTTGTAAAGGTGCATTTCAGATGAATCAAATAATTAATCAAACTATTAGTGCTATAAATAGCAAATGGCTGTGCATCAAGATAGTTTCTCTGGCACTGTTGGAGGACCTTGCCATTGGTATTTGGTGAAATCGTGCTTCTTCTTTGGAGTTGTTTTCATTGAGTCTGATGGAGACGACAGAACTGCTTCAATAAGCAATAGAAAAAATAATCAACGGGACATAAAAGGAAATGCATTTATAAATAGGTCATATAAATGTAAAAAGTCCTATTATAGGTTAAAAAAGGCTAAAAGGTTTATGTTATAAAAACAAACTCCTGTGACAGAGGATACAATGTTGCAAAATGTTTAAAAAGAGGTTAACAGGGTTAGAAAAAAAGGATACCTACCTGCCAGAGGAGTTAATCTATGAGGAGTTAATCTACTTGTTGAGGCTTTTTGAGAGATGACACTGATTGATTAGTCATGCCTGCAAAGGCAGATGCCCCATTCTCAAAGAAGCTGCCAGAGGGGAAGCATCATGTCTGAGTGTCTTTATTGGTATCTCCCCTTTTCAGGTACGAAATTAATATTTATGCACTTGAACTTTGGAATATGTTTGCTAAGTGATTTTGTTTGTGTTTTATTAACGTGCTAACTGAATGTTGAGTGTTGGGAAGAATTATTTAAATGTTTAGGTTGTCAATTGGTATAGTGTTAAGCAGCTAGTTACACTCCATTCCCTCGGTGACCTGCATCCATTGGCATGAGGCCAGCATAGGTGCAACACATATTGTGTGTATTTTGAAAGTGTTTAGCTCAGTAAGACACACATACAGAGTATGAGGTTGCGTATGTTATGTGTATGTGGTTAGTTTTTACTGTTTATGCAGTGATGTTTATAGGTTTTCAATGTACTGAGTCCCAGGGAAATTGAGTGGGTCCCCAATAAAATTTGTGTTTTTTTGACAAATTGCAGTGTTAAACTCGTGTTTAGGGATGGGTATCATAGGGATTTTATCGATACAACTACTCTTATTGGTTCTCTTTTATTACTAAATAACTGCTTTTTAAAAATATATTATTTCAAAAAAGGAATAAATTCAAAACAGGATTGTAATTTAATATTTTAAATATAACTAATATAACTTTCTAGAGCAGCAACAGTAATGTCTACAACAGCAAAGTCACTATACAAACTCAATGATATCTCTCTGGAATCTAAAATGTCAATATAATAAATCATATTCCTGACAGCAAATTAATGAGTGAAGTTTAGAAAGAATGAAGAAGTCAGATATCAGTCAATATCATTCCTTCCTCCTGTCCTCGGACCTCCTCCCTCTGCTGCTGATGTGATTCACTGCCTGCAGGTAATTACCGCTGGTAGAGAAAGGAGAGGATGGTTTGTCTCAGCCAGCAGTGGAGTTTGCAAGAATTTGCAACATTTTAAGATTTGTGGCCAGCTAAGCTAAACAGTTAGACTACATACAGACAGCTTTGTTTTAGCTTGTTTGCAACAATTCACTATTGGCCGAGCTAGCTCGTTGTGGTTATGTAGCTACATGGCAGCGGTGGGAAGAAACCCCAAAAGTTTACTCTTGAGGTTTTATGTATCTGGCCCCAGAAAGTGTAAATGAGCAGAGGGACTGTTGCAGTAAAACTACATTCCTGCTTACTTCTGACAGGAATTTTGCCCTGAGAGTGTGGACAGTTTGTGTGCATTTGTATGTGTCCATCATTACTGTCAGTATTCTCTACAGTATGTGTGGTGCAGTGCTGTTGATGACACAGTAGTCCAGGGCCTGCAGTGAAACACAGCTAACATAATCTTATTAACGCAGGCATTTAAAATACACTGAATTATTAAAGATACATTTGACAGCATCCACAGTATGTGAGTGGAAAACGGTATGGATTATTCATCCTTATTTTTATTCCTCCATAAATATCCAGGGCAGTCAACGTTCACTCAGAGAATTAGATAACTGGCTTATAATGTGAGTCAATTCTTTCTGCAATCAGGCCCAATTCCATCCTGCACTAACTCACAGTTTGTTCTAGCAGGTTGGGTTTATTTTCAGTCAGTTTATTGGTGTTTAAATAAACTTTATATAGAGTGAAATTATATTAAGTTTTTGAGTTTCCTGCTGATTTATCTCGGCAGTAACCATACAGAACCGTATGGTTACTGTACAGAAACAGCCAAGAACCCTTGCAGCTAGAATGCTTCGCCAGGCTTTTGACAATTAATCATTCAAAGCTGAAGGTTCCATTTGTGGAGATCGTGTCCATTTGCCACATGGTCGAATAACTGAATAAGTCAACACCAACTATGAGAGAGAATTTGTTCTTGGCTTAGCCATTTCTCAAAATAACTTTCCTGAGGCTGAAATTGAGACAATGAAAAAGGGAGAGGAAATGGGAAAGCCAAATGCACGCTTACACTGTGCACCATCATACTTGCTCAGCTGTCTATGAAATAATAATAATAAAGATGGAACACTGAGGTCATACTTTATTCAGAGTAAAAGCCTCTTGTGTTTTTGTCGCGTTAAAAGAATAATAATAAACCCTGTCAATGTCTGTTTCTGATTCTGTCTCCTCACAATATCTCCATAATAACATCAAGTCCTCGGTGCTGTTCCAACGCTAAATTAAAACGAAAGAAAGCAAATTACAAGAACCAGGTTATGCAGCTTTACTTCTACGCTAGGTACAACACAGACTGGCTTTATCAAAGAGGTATCAAAGTGTTTTCAGAGGTGCATACATCTAGCAGGAAATGAGGAGGAAATGTAATACAAAATGCTTAAATTACCAGTACACGTAGATTCCCTACACAGATCTGGAAGTTTTATTTTTTTCTTCTATGACTCAATTATCTGTGATTTTAGGCTTATGGATGTACTGCTCAGGATTTACAAACAGGAAATTCTAATTGCAACAATGGTGCAGGGACAGATTTTCTTGTTTGCTGAGATGGTTGATTAGGTGGATGAACTCATTAGGCAACATTTTCCTGCATAATTAACAAGATGCTGACAATACAATTTAACAAGGATGATTATGATTTAACACTTTCAGTTCCAGCCAGAGTCAGCTGACAGAGGGTTTGGATTTTAGAACTGAAAGAGCTTCACTTTCTAAAAGGCCGTCCTTACTGCTGTATGGACATTTTGTAAATCAAACATTGTAACAACAGCCATAATAATATTTACTCATTTAAAATGATGGTTTATTGGTTTTCTTTTCGCTCCCTGACACCCATTTACCTTGCTAGTGGTAATAAGATGTAGAATCAAACTATTTCAAAGGATATACATTATGGGAAGAGATGCTAGAAAGTTATATAGGAAATATGAGTTAAATTGCCAACGTTTTAGAACTCTGTTGTAGTTATTAGTGGCCATTAGGATAAGCCAATCAAGCACTTGATTGGCTTATACTGTGACACTTGAAGACACTTTTGTCTAAATTCCTTTAGAATAAATTTGGCAAGACAGTGCTGTCTAAAATCTAAACTAAGATGGAAGCTTTTTCATCCATCACAAATTACAGAATCATTCATTTTTATTAGATCCTCCCCACCCCCACCCCCCACAAAATACAATCTCTATACATACTTGGCTGTGTGTGTGTGTGTGTGGGGCTCTATGTGTGTGTGTGACTTCATGCTCTATCTGCTTGAATGCTACTTCACTCCACTGCCACTGATGTGCCCTGTCAGGAAGCAGCAACGTGGGTCTCTGACCTGTCACATTGTGGCATGGCATTGTTTGATGATAAGAGAGTGTTGAAGACACTCAGCAGCCTCTGGGACAATCAGCTGCTGTAGAGGTGCAGCAATACTGCCTCAAATTTGTCTCGGACTGTGACCAAGGCTGTCACTGGCTGATGTTTTTTTCTAATTCTAATCGTATCTTTTTCTCTGCTTGCTCGCTTTTCCCCCACCCTTTTTTCCCATTTGAATGGACTGACCCTTTGTCCTCTCTGAAGTTACTCTAAATGGATTCATGTCTGCATCCTTTGCATTCAAAGTCAGAAAAGGCGGAGGCATAACCATTTCCATGTTGGATTGTGTTCTTGTTTTTCTTGAAGCTCTCAGACCCAACTGTGTCTTAGTCTTTCATTGTTTTGAATGTATTTAACAGTGTTGAGATCATTTTAGACTAATCTTGATTTGCATTGCTTAATAATGAACATTTCTGCAGGAGCAAAGTTATTTTGAGTTTTACAATCCTCCCTTGCTCTTTAAGACATCACATTGTGAGCCTGCCAGCCACAGGTGTGAGACATGAATGAAATGAGAAATGAATCAACAAACAGCAAGCTGTGTTGGTTACAGCATGGCCTTCACAGTCTTTGTACCCCATGCAGTAGCCTTTGGGTTCAGGGACTTCAAAGCCCTTTGGCTAAACAGGAGAACTGCATCATGGGGGGAATGTGGGAGAGTGGGACAAGAATGAAAGAACTCCAAGAACATCCAACTTAAGCCAGCTGAAACGCATAAATACAGATCAGATTTTTTAGTCTCTCACTCGATTTTGTTTTATTTTCTAAGATGTTTAGTCTTGCTTAGATTTTCTTAGAAATTATGATGACCAGGATCAGTTATACAGTCTAAAATATTTGAATTACTAAAGAGAGCATGGAAATATATAGGTAGAAAACTGCTAACAAGTCTTACCATTTGTGTTTTATGATGACTGTTATTTATTCTATTTATTTGGAGACAGAATGAGGCTTAAAGGCAGTGCCTTGTGTCAACAATATGGATTATCTTTAAAAACTGTCCTCACTGCTATCCAGATCCCTTTTGCTTCCTCACTACTCTGAATAGAGCATTATCTTCCCTCCATGTCCTTTCTATCTTTTCTCCCCTCTCTCCTGCTGGTATACTGTGGGACAGCTAAACACTGTCTCTTGCACCCCACTGATTTTCATCAAAATTGCATGCATCACCCAATCATCTCTTCTGCTTTATATCCACCTGTAAGGCAATATGTGCTTAGGAAGACGAGAAGGAAAGGTGGGCTGGGTGACTATGACAATAATGTGTCTTCTTTGGAGATACAGAAATCTTTTCTGCTACAGAAACAATGTAGTAAAATAATATGTGTGAAGTATACAGTGAAGTAAATTACTGAAATATTACTAAGAAAATATTAATGTAATAGATTAATAAAAAATTATTTAATTAATCTAAAAAATGTAAATGAAATGAATGAATAGAAATATTATACTATTAAAAAAATATACAAAAAAAATAAGATATATATTCAAAGAAAATCTTTTACATCCAATGAAGTAATTCAGTATCTATTTAGTGCTTTAATATACTTATTATATGTTTTATATATATTATATTCTATCATTTCCAAGCAGTGGCTTTTCCCCCTAAACAGTTTCCTCTGATTGGAGCGCTTTAGCCAATCAGATGTTTTATCCTGCCCGCTGGTTTTGATGGATAACTTTGACAGATTTCACATTCCTAACCTGGGAGATTTTTCAGATGAAAGTGGACAATGCCATTAAATGTTTCTTTGATAAGAGCCTAAATCAGGACATAATTCAAAAGCCCAATTTGTATTTTCAAGTTAAAGCTGGAGTGCTGGGCTTTTACATATAGATGCCTGTCCGTTACATTCAAACCCTTGCCAAACAAGTTCAGGCAATGCTGATTAAGCCTATCACTGCCAGGTAAATCGTTGTAGTTGTAGCTATTACATTTACTCTATCTAAATAATGGATTATTGTTTAATTATTGTTGGACTGTGGAAATGCCTCTGTATTTCTGTATGTCTGAACACTGAACGCGAGCCTGGGTGCGAGCTCACCTATAGGCATACGTCATAAGCAGGTGTTGACAGTGTTTGTGTAATTGCTCTCACTACCAGAAGAGGGAGACAAAAGTTCCACACTGCAAGTTTAAGTAGCCATAGTCACACAGGCTGCCAGTTCCAAAATGAAAATGTAAAACGTGTTTGTAATTTGATGTCGCTATAATCATGCAGGGTTATGTTTCAGTACATTTAATTATTGGTCAATGAATTTGGAGTTAAAAAAGATGGAAATAACATTTGAAAATTAGTAATCCAGAACTGTCTTACTACATAAACGCCTGGTGTGGTTGTTTATGTGCCGGTGTTGGATTTTCACTTTCTCTTTCCATACCCAAAACATGGTCGTCTTGCTGTCTTTATCTTTCCCGACAATACAGTCCTGAAAATATCTTCAGTGTTTATCTCTAATAAGCTTGCTTGTGAAGCATGATACATAGTAGCTTACTTCAATGTGAGGATGTGATGTTCTGCAGTGTTTTTCTCAATTACCGCAGCATACAGAACGCTTCTGAATCAACAAGGCTCATATCCAAGTTACTTCACAAAGGTTGACAGTTAGGCTACAGACTATTACGATTACTCATTTAAAACTGCCCGGTAGTCTGACATAAACTATTAATAGATAAATAGATACATGGGAGGATTTCTTATTTTTATATGTACAGTATAAAAGGTGACTTTAAAAGTTATTTTCCTCTTCATCTTTGTATATATTGCTCAAAGTCAGACAGACAGAATATAGAGAGAATATAGAAATACATTATCAGAAGAAAAAGAAAGACAAGAGAGGAAGATAGAGGAAACAGAAACAGGTTAGCTCTTGAGCGTACAGTATGTGTGTGTGTGTCTCCATATTTAGAAATGTCTCCAAGCATCTCTGATTGAATCAGCATGATATCATATTTGGTGAAAACATGCGGTGGGCTGTCAAGCAACACAGAGCTGTTGGTATGTACCAAGACACGGAAAGTGCGAATTGTGACGGCCTCATCTAGCGGATGCCTTCCTGTCTCTGTGGACTGCCACTGGTTCTGTTTGGCTCTTTTCCAAATATCACTGAGTTATGGATCTCCAAGGACAAGAACAACATGAAGACCAAATGTGTTGCCTCTTCCCCAGCCAGTATACTTTACGTTATGGTACTGCATATGCAACCATGTTGATTTCTCCTGGCTCCTCCAGCTCCTTTTGTAGCAGATCTATCGCAGAAGAAATTTCCTGAACACAATGGTTCAAAGTGTGCTGCTTTTAAAGGCAAATAGAAGTCCCTACCACACCCAATGATAATGTATTGCACCTAATGACACCTCATTTGCGATTGTGCAGCAATTGCACAACATGCCTATGGCAACAAGATTAACAAATTCAGTTGACATGCCCTGTGTGCCCGTGCTCCACAAGACTGGGATTTCCTCGGTATGCAATTAATTCATGAAAATGGAGCCCCATAAGTAACCGTAGGTCTCCGATGTACCTTGAGCACTGGAATACATACTGTATTATACCATGTCAGCGGCAGGAAGCAGTGACCCTGTGGCAGCTTCTCAGCTCACACTTTTCATTCTTGCCAAGTAGCTCTGCTCCTGCTGGGTCCCCATCCTGCGTCTGGATCGGCAGTCTAATTTTCTAGTACTAGGTTCTGTACTAGGTTTTAGACTGAAGAAAAGGTCAATATAGGGAGTGGTCCGTGTCTTTGAAACAGGGTGTGGCTCGATAAGCCGGGAGAACAGTCTGTGTCCATCCCTGGAAAACTTTGTCAAGGATGTGGTCACAAATGAATACCTGAGCAGCTTTTCTGCTCCAGGCTGTCCCTTTGTTGCACTGTTCATAGGAAGAGAAGGGAAAGAAATACATGCAATGGAGGGAGAGCATTGACTGGTTTCTGAACTGTGAAGTTTTCTGGTTCTGACAGAAGGCTCCTTAACAAGGGCTCTGCTCCTGCTGAACCCTGTGACGACTTGTAGCGGTCCAGCAGAAGGACAGGTGGCCTGTTGGTGTGACCTTGGCTGGGGGCCAGACACCTGGGCAGGAGGTGGACTGAGGAGTAAGCCACTGGGACCAGCTGCTGCTGCTGGAGATACCACTGTGGGATAAATACCTGGTTATTGATGATCTCTGTGGTGATATTTGTTTACCTCAGATTCACTGGAAATTTTTCAAAAGTCCAATTAATATTATATATATTTTATAGAGCAGCAGGCCTTTAGACAATCCCCCCAGCCAGCTAAACCAGACCAGAAACCATGGTGGGTGCTGTGTGATCGCCCCGGGAGGAGAAGAAGACGATAGGAGTCAAGCTGGGCCAGTTTGGACTTAAGGCTCCTCCTGGATAATGTCCAGTCTGGGCGAAATGGGACTCAGGCTGGCCAAGAAACAGGAAATATGAGACTGTTGTGCCCACATCTTTGCAGAGACCTCCTCCACCAGCATCCCGTAAACGGTTTCCTAATGAGTTTATGGTCTAGTTTCAAGTCTTCTTCAATACAGCATGATGTTCATTTAGTAAATTATGGTCACATTTAGAGTAAAATAGACGATAAAGCATGATATGCTTTAGGGCGGGGCTACTTTTTGATTGACAAGTCGCTACCACGGCGACCTGACAATCAGGATGAGGCGATGCATATCCACTGCACTGTGTACATTTAACTAACCTAGCCGTGAACTTGTTTTTGGGTGCTGTCTGTGTTTTCCTCTAAGAACGTGGACCCTTTCACAGTGTGTTTTGAGTTCATGAAAGTTAATTATAACATTTTAGTCACTCAAAAGTGTCTTTTTAGACACTTTAGGAGTCAGCTGTCAATTCTTTACATACGTACATTTTGTTTTAAACCTGTTTGTTGGCAAAATTTGAATTCAAATTAATATCAAAGTTTACGTGAATTAAGGATGCACCTTGCTGCCCTAGCTAGCGCTAGCATCTGCTATGCTCCCCAGCTCTACCTCCTCATCCAAATATGGTCACTTCAGGTTACTGGTTGAAAAAAAACAAGATGGCAACGGCCAAAATGTCAGTCTCGAGGCTTCGAAATGGTAAACCACAAATGGGTGATGTCACGGTGACTACATTCACTTCTTTCATACAGCCTATGGTATACATCGATGGCGCTTGGTGCACAAGTGCAGTCAAAGTGGATGGACACGGTTTTCGGATGTCTAAATTTTTTTGTGAAGATAATCACCATATTATTATCTTCTTGTTGCTGTTATCTTGCATTCCCCCAGATGCAAATTAAAAAAATGCACTGAATGATTTCCGAATTAATTTTGTTGTACAACCTTGTGTTGTATAATGATAAATAAATTACCTTGTACCTTGTAGTAATCTCAACAATGTTGATTTGGTGAAATGGTGAACTCATTTTGCAACAAAGCAGGATCACCCTGGCAAGGCAGGCTAGAGAGATCTTCTTCCTGGGCTTTATCTTGGCCAGCATTTCAGCAGTTTTGGTAGCATAAGCAGAAGCGAAGGCTCTTTGATTAACTTTGTCTGTTTGCCTTTGAATGCTGACACTTGGTCATTGGCTGCGGTGGTAAAGGTTAAACTGTGAGACTGTGTTCCAGTGGGATGTGGGACCAAAACTGAACTCAGTTCTCCTCCTTATGTCGGAAAAACCACGTTGCCTCCTCAGAGCAGATTACACAGATGGTCGAACGAGAGATGAGCCCTTCTCCAGGCTTCTCTAGCCAAACCTGTCTGTTGCTGATAGTGATCAAAGCTAGGACATAGCCTGTGGCGGTAGTGATGCAGCAAGACAGGAAATGCAACTGACCACACATACGAGATTTCTTCTTAGAGAGAGAGAGAGCTTACCAAAGGCTTTTGGGCCAGTCTTCAAACCAGTAAATGCAAGATTTCAGTACCCTCATCTGCAGGAGTGAGTAGCGAGTAGAGGAGTGGTTACATTTAGCATATGCTCCACAGATGTTTTTGTGTCCCTGTCCTTCATGTGAATGTGATTAAACTGTAATTATGTAAATTGCATCTCTCAATCCTTTGGCTTTTATTTCATTTCAGTCTAAAACAGGGGCACACAGTGCATTTCACAGTGGACATGTCAGGTAGCACACATGCTGCTTAAATGTAATCTGCAGGATTTGGTGTCTGGATTTAAGGCCCAGCGAAATAGCATTAAATACATGCTCTAAAGCGCCTAAAGCTTTGATGTAGCTGAGCTCACATATATACAACAAGCTTAAGCAAAACAGCTTTATTGAAATGAATAAATGTTTTTATGAAACAGTTTGAGGTAACGTGTTGTTGAACACCTACACTCCTTGTAATAAAAGACACTGTAATGAAAAATGAAAATTCTGATGAGAAAGTCACTTCTATAAACCAAGTTAATCAATCACAGAGAGCCTACTGCATGCAGTTAGCTGAACCATTGCAGAAAACGACTTGATTACAGTTGCTGTTGATTTAAAGAGGTGTGATGTTGAACTGAACGTGAACTGCTTGCAAATTTAGTAACCGACAGAGATCCAACTGTCATACCTGTCTTAACACTTTACGCCTTTACCTTGTATTTACATATGAAAACCACTGGGATCGATATGGAGGCACAGAGGGTTGTTAGAATGGAAAATCAATGGCCACAAACATTCATTATGGGAAAAGCAGCACCAAGGGGTTGTGCTTTTACTTCCTAGCGTCAGGTCGATGAGTTGTGGAGTCAAAGAGTCCACCTCTGACGTATGAAAATGAGTTATTGGAGTGTCACCTTTATCTACTGCAATGAGCCTTTTATGTGGGTTTCAGTGTTGCTGAAAGGATTGGACGTCAAAGGCAGTAGGAGATGCAAACACTACCTATCTTCTTTACTCCCAGGTATGAAATATTAAGTGGAGTTTTAACGATAGCTGTGTGCACCTCAGCAGGAATCTGACAGCTCTTAAAATACAGGGCAGAGGTTGGAACACAGACAAATGGAGGGCTGGAGGAATATAGGGAAGGGAAGTTGGATTAAAGCTGATGGGGTACACTTTTGCCTAAGGAAATTGAAGTCAGCTCCCTGCTGAAGATTTTGGATAAAAATTTTATAAAATGTGGCATGATCATGTCCTTGAGTATTTGTTAGAGGAGATTGAATGATGCTTCCTACAAAATCAAAGTTATTTTATTGCATGGTTTCTTTGTAACAACAATTGTATTATACTGCTAAGATATAATTGGTGAAAGAAGAAAAAAAAAATACATGTCTGATCCACATCCTCACTCTCCCTGTCTATCTTCCACTCTGTCTTTTTTCTTGTCCCTGGATAGCAATCAATAGTTATTATCTGCTGAGTGTCGCGATAGACACTGCAAAGAGCCCCCATTCTGAGTTGACGGTGCTTTTTCATTATAGCTGACACTAGTCTAAACAAAGCAGGCCTATTTCCCTGCCACCAGACAAACACAGTCTCCATAATGGCACCAGATAAAAGAGAAGCAGGAGGGAAAATTGAGTTTCACATAATGGGGAATCACTAACTCGGGACCACTTCTTTTCCCACTCCATTTTTCCCTCTTCCACCAACTTTCTGTGAAGTATTTGGCAAATACACAAACTGACTGGATGTTAATTTCCTTACCTCTTGCCATTGATCTTTCCATTCCATTCATTCATCCCTATTATCCAGTCCAATAATGATTTTGTTCACCTATCAAACATCTATCCGTGAATCTGTCTGTCTGTCCTTCCGTCCAGCCATCCATCCAACTGTCAGTTTGTAGGTGGGTAGGGGGTGAGGTTGTTTTGTTTTGACGGGGTTGTTGTTTCATAAAATAAATAAATGATATCTGCGCAGCGGAGTGGAAAGCATAACGAATGGCAGTTGGAGAAAAGGCAATTTAGGGAGAAGTGCACTGGCTGGCGAAGGAACAGAATGGGTTTTTACTGTGAAGTATAACCAATGCATTACAAAACACATCAGAGGTTTATTGAAAAAGCCAAGTACCCCTCACTCCCCCCAATGAAAATGGCCAACATTATCATGGCCTACATGGTTAGGCACTGAAAGTCACTTTCAGAAAGTCAGGGATGAGGTTTTTATTACAGTGGCACACAGACATAGAAGAGCCCCAGGTGAATGACAGAGCAAGAGGTGGTCGTTTTTCAATTCACTTACATACATAGGTGCAGATAAGTTTCATGACACATGGCAGGGGGTCACCATGGAGTGATACATTGTGATTTGTATTCACAGTGCACACAACTTTGCTGTTCACATGTCTCTTAACACATGTAACACAATCACTAGACATTCAGAAAAATGCTTTGCTTTCAGTGGTTAGGTGTCTAACCAGTGACCTAGCATTGCTCTATTTTAAAATGGTTGCATCCCAAATCACCAATAATACCTTATTAATGTTATGGCTATCTGCACTATAGTTTCTAAAATTGCATCCCAAGTAAGGGATCAAACCAGCTTAGAAGTAACTAATTAGCTATCTACGTTCGCCTACAAAATGGCGTTTGTGATACACTTTCCCCTCATTCAGCAATCTAAGGTACAACATAAGACATAGCCTATTATGTGCTTGGAGATGAGAGGTAAAACATTAGCTAGGTAGCTAATGTGGGCAGCGCTTTAAAGTCTTTGGCTCTTTTTGTGTCATGCCTTCTGCTGTCTGGCAGTTAGTCAGCATTACTTCCAGATAGAACGGTGGAGGTTGCTACCTCATGCAAATACAGATTCATGCGGTATATTAAGAGACAGTCATGAAACCAGAGAAGAACACAACAAGAAAAACATGCAATTTAATATCCGTTAGATATAAAATATTGAATATGATTTAGGCTAATATTATTAGACAAACAGCACAGCAATTGTTATACATGTTATATGAGTTAGCAACATGCTTCTACAAGAAATGTGAAATGTGAGCTGAAAAAGCTATTTTTCAAATTAACTGCGCTGACCACAGCATGAGCAGTAACTTGCAGGCCAATAGGACGCCCATAAAGCTGACTACCATTGGCATTTCAGACATGGACGAGCCCTCATGGAAATACTAGAGTCACATAGCAATATCAGTTTACAGTATGTAGATATGGTATCTGTACTGTTTCCAGTGTGAAAATTAAACTTTAAATTAGAGAGAAAGGAAGTAGATTCACCATAATGATGCATATACCGAAGTGAGAAAACCAGCTGGCAATTTTCTCCTAAATCTATCCTAAGTTTATTCAGGTTGTCATAGCGCTTGATTCACAATCTGTAAAGCACCTGACTGGAAGCATTTCATCATCTGCTGTCACAATATTATATCACTATACCATAATGACTTCACAGGTGTAGGCATTCCTCCACATTTTATCAGCTATTCTTAATATAAACTTTCCATGGTCACTTTATTACATTTACCCAAATAGCAGGCTGTGCTGTACATTGAATTTCACTCTTATGATTCTATATATAAAGAATATTAGAAGGCTTGAGAGGTTCAGACACTGTTTGACAAAATTTAAGAATTAGCATGCTGGCTTTATAAATGCTCGCTGTCAGACACAAAACCTAAGTCATTATGTGCTACACAAGCTGATCCTGATAAATGCCAGTCATGTCTGCATTTTAAGCACTCCTCCTTCTTACAGCTGCTCCTACCTGCTAAACGGTGCTGCTGCCTGCATGTGTTACTTATTCCTGCTGTACCTGTTACATACTGTTCTTGACTAAATGTGATGCTACTGTGCTACCACAGGCCCCTCCGGCCTACTTTATATTTATCACAATCCCAATATATATACGGCATATATTAGTGATATATGGCTTATTCCCTTGGACCAATTGGTTGTAACATATCTAAAATTGCTAATAAGAGACTGTCCTTCAGAGAAGAATGACAGACTCAGTCAGTGACCCAAAACAACATACGTTGAAGTGACAAAGCCCTCTAGCAGATGTAATAATTATGACCGGGCCAAAGGAGGAAGTGAGGTGATGGGGTGGATAAATGGGTCAACAAAATATCGGAATTTAACATGGGAGACTGCTGTTCGTTACCCGTTTCTGAACGATAGACATCATTGTTTTTTTTAAAGCATGACCACGATCGATACATAACCTTACCACTGGGACTGGGACAGAGATGAGAGGAGATGAGAGTCCATCAAACACTTCCGCAATCGCCTGCTCTGCATATATGACAGAGCTAATTCCAGAGGCTTAGTCATCTGCTGGAGCCACGCACTGTCTCTGTATGTGTAGGAGACCAATTTGTGGTCATAATAACTGCACTGCTCTCTTCTTTGTGTCCCTAGGCCAATAATGAAGTGGACTCAGGGCTCTGAATGCACTGTGAATTTGTTTTATCCAGAATGGCTTTGCTTGAAATGCATCTTCAAACCAGCCATAATGTCTTTTCAAAACACAAAAGTGCCTTTAATTTACTACTTTAAACTTTGACGTGTATACTCCAATCCATAGAAACTGTAAATAAAAAGCTGAGTCATTGAAGTTGCAAATTAAAAGGCTATCAAAGCCAATCATAAGCATATAGCTGACAGAATGAAAACCAACATGTTGCCTTTTGTCTGGTGTTGATGTTTCAGTTATTATAACATGTTTGAGGATCTCGCAGGATATTTTTAGTTTATGAATAAAACCTTACAATTGATAGAAGTCAATACTTACTGGTGTAACACCTCTCTGTCTTTCTCTTTTGCCGTTTTGCAAATCCTCTGGTACAGTCAGACCTGTCTTGTGCTGGTTTTCTTATTATTTATTTTCTTCCATTTTCAGATTCAGATGTTCTCATTATTGCACTTCTGAAGATGTTCATTCACACAAACAAAGATGATGTCGTCAGGTAAAAGTAATTTTTGTCCTTGCCAAAATCTCGGGACCCACTTATTACTTAATGTGCATTTACACTCTGAGTTTCTCAGTACAAGTCATCATTGAATAAAAGATGTGGAATCAACCGAGCACTATCAGGGTTACACAGATTGTTCCATCGTTTATGCACCACCCTTGCTGCAGTACATTGTGTTCTCCGTGCTGTTCAGTTGGCTCAATGGAATCCATCTGCTGTAACCATTGTTTGAGAACCAGGTAGGGTGCTCCATGGACAGCTGAATAAAGTTGTTACATAGGAGTGGAGTGCAGCCTGCAATTTTCCCCCTACAATGCTATAGCATGGCAGTGTGAGTCCTTTGTGGGAAAGCATTATGGTGGGGATAATACAGCCTTGTAAAAAGCATGCCCCACAGTCCAAGGGGAATGACTGACAAACACTCAGGCATTATAACATTAACACCTGGAGCCAGAGAAAATCTGCCCTTCACTATAAAAAGTAGGTTACTGTGAGCCATGTTTGCAGATGTATTGTGTTGAGAGAACATATTAGATTACACAAACAATATGTTCTTTTGCTTACAGAAATCTCAGTATTAGAATTGTTTTGTAGGAATGTGTTTTTCTATACATGCAAACCAACCCTGTTGCCAGACAGAACATGGATGATTGAGTAGTGACATTTTTTCATGTTCAGTCCCAAAACAATATCCATTCATGCCAATTACATCTCAAACATCTTCTACTGTAATTACTATTCTGAGCAGGAGACTGTCCTCACAAGAAAACAGCATTTGTTGTTTGTTGAAAGCCTGATACTTACAGTGGCCCTGAGGGTCAAAATACAATGACATTTCACAAAACACAGCAACATTTAACATAACAGAACAACATTTCACAAAACACCAAAATTTCCCAAAAACATAACAATTCAAATTACAGAAAGCTGACTCATAACATCAGGCTATCAGAGTGTAGAGCGGACATATGTTTGGATACAGAACTAGGTTACTTTAAAGCAGAAACATGGCCTCTAAAAGGGTGTTAAAAGGGAGATGGTAATGCGAATGCTTTATGAACTGAACCTACGCGGAACTTTGTCGCAGACACGTTTTAGGCATGTAGACGAGTAAATGACAGATTAAAACCATTTGGATGGGTTCTCCCGCAGAATCATGTGGCTAAATATGGACTAACAAAAGAACAACAACCCAGAAGTAATAAAAACAACCTCTATATCCAAACATCCCTGTTTCAGAAAGTGGGTTTTGTGAAATCTCAAATCTCTTCCCTGAGATGAGGGAATCTCTTTTCTTTTCCAGGAAACAAGGTAACTTGACTGACTCTGTGAACCTGCTTGCTGGCAGGTTTACTTCAACAACATGACCGCTTTCATGACCAATCTGTCATCAATGTAAGGACAGAGACAGCCATCTCTAGACAGCGTGGGTTCATCCTTGGCTCTTTTATACCTCTCTATCTCTGTGACTGTGTGGACATAAACAGTAAGGCAGCTGTCAGGTTGTCAACAGCTCCCCTGCACCAAAACATTTACCATTACCATTTACTTGGGTTCTGTCCAATCACAAAGACGAAGTGTTGTCCCACTTTATCCGTAATCTAAAATGTCCTTTTGTTTTGTGAAATGTTTTTGTGTTGTGTGAAATGTTGTGATTTGTGAAATGTCATTGTGTTTTGACCCTCAGGGCCACCATAATACATCCTCTGTTTACATTTACCTGACCATGACCTATACTGACCACATGAATTATGACTGTTGTCTGTCAGAGCAAAGGTGGAAGTAGCATTATGTTTTAGAACCACAAAACCTCATAGAGGAGGTCAGAGTGGGTGGATGACTCAAAAAAGCATGTGACTTGATCAAAGAGTGTTTCATTAACTCTAGACTTAAGTTAATACAGTTTAAGGCCATGCAAGACCAGACTTAATAGGATTTCCCCATCGGCTTTAGCTATTTGTGTAAATCAGGTGAGGGGTACCTGAGTCATCTTTTCTGACCTTCTCTTAAGTTAAAATGTTTTGGGAGGAAATATTTCATTTACTTAGTACAATTGAAACATACTGACCCAGACTGTGTAGCCTACATGCTGTTTTGGTTTTGGGTTGCCATATGAGACCCAGCAGGCTTTAATGTTGCATATGGTTACAGCTAAAAGGGCTATTTTAAGAATTGGCTCAATGATTTGGTTTTCTGTCTTATTTGGAGGAGATTAGGCATTCTACATCTAGCTCAAGATTTGGGGTCCCTTCATCATGACTGATATCATCATGAAGTTACACTATTGTAACTAAGTAGTGTATGTTGATTTATATGCCCCTCTTGAGTGTGGCTTAATGTACAGTTTATTTGAGCTACCTATTCAGTCATACTCCTTGTACATCCCTGGACTGTGACAATGTATGAACAATTACAACCTGTACGGACATTATGATTGCTATGGGCACTGGAGTTACAGCATATGGGCATGCATGGTCTTTTTTTGTTTTTTTTTGGTATGTCAGTGGGTGTATTGGGTTGGGGGCCTGAATGGTGCAGACATTTTGATCCCTTTCAGGATGAATTGCAACAACTAACGTTAGTGGCATCAACAGGTCAATATTTTAATTTGTCCAATACTTTGGTTTATGACCAAATATCTGCAAAACTAAGGGCATTCCCATCAGCCTCAGCTGTACTTTGTGTTTAGTGTTAATTAGCAAATGTTAGCATGCTAACACACTAAACTAAGGTGGTGAACACAGTAAACATTGTACTTGCTAAACATCAACATGAATGGTATGGTTTTATTTGCTCAGGAAAGTGCACAGCATCACATCACATCATATTTTTTGCTATAACCTGGCATGCATGGTGCCAGGTTATAGCAAAAAATACTCATTTACACCTGTAGTCCCTGTACAGGTTGTTGTTAAAAAAAATAGCAGAGTTTTTGTCACTGTGAGCTGAGAAAATAAAATGAGCATAAGCCAATTTTAAGACCTTTGAATAAGGGTAGTGGTTCAATTTGCTTTATTTTATCAGAATATATTGGTTTATTTAGTTTTTGCGGTGACTTGCTCTGATGGCAGTTGTGTCCTGCTTATCTCCGAGAAAAACCGTAGGTCTGTACTGTGCAGTGTGTGAGTGTCTTTCATGCAGTCGCAGCATTTGCCCCTGCATGCTGACAGCCTGAGTATTAGAGTCATATTAAAGTGTATCAATCGTCTGAACTCAATGTTACCCAACCCAATATCACAGACCTTGCTGTGTAAATAGCTATCTCATTTATATTGCATTAAATTGCTTTGGTTGACATTGTGTTTTGTGTGCGCACACACACACACACACACACACACACACACACACACACACACACACACACACAAGCACATAAATCTATGGGGCTATGTGCATGGGTGTTTTCCTGCTACTCTGAATACACGTGTTTATGTGTCTAAAGAGTGTTTACTTCAGACTGAGATATCCTAGAAGCTATAGGGGATATGTCGTAATCTCTGCAGCACAAATACATAATGTAATGATGATAAGATTAGCTTGTAGCCCTGTGTTTGCTGACTGGCTAAAGAGAAGGAAGGCAAGCATCTGTAAAGAGTAATGAAAGAGTCCCACTATCAGCTGCTCCAGCACAGATAAATGTGCTGCAGGGGGCTTTGTATATATATTACAAATTAAACGAGAGACACCGTCAAAAGTCGACCTTCCAGTGTGTGTGTCATGATCATTCTCTGACACTGGAACTGAACATCATTATTATGCCATCGGTGTCAAAGTTTTAATTCGCAATGCAATGAGATTTATGTTGTGGTAATGCTATGCAGTGGATTCAAAATGTACACAATAAAAGTTTAAAGCAGAATACTTTTAGTTTTTGAAAGAGGTGCTGATTCATATAAACATGCATATAAGCTCAAAGTACAAAGTGAGTGCATGTTCAAGTAATGAAATGCATGATAACATGGTTGTGAGTTTTAATCTTTTGAATTACTACAAGTCACAGTCACTTATGATTAATCTGTATTCAACTTTAAACTTTATTTATTATTTTTTTATTACCATTCTCATTTGGCAAATGGAACAGCTAACCTGTATTTGTCTTCTTTGTTCTTGTAATAGTGCATCTTTTGAATCCAAAACCCTGTGCATCGTAATACATGGTCCTTACCTGCTATTGATTATCCTTCAACCAGGTTTGACGGCCACTTTGGCAATAGAATTAGAAACGAGGAGGAAGAGAATCAGTGTTTTTACAATATGGCTGAAGTCATAACTGCTCCCTCCTACAGAATGGGAAAATGGAGGTAAAGTCTCTTTCTGCAAGGCAAGGCAAGTTTATTTGTGCACCACATTTCAACAACAAGGCAATTGAGAGTGCTTTACATAAAACATAAAAGGCATCAATACAAAATGTAAAAGCAACGTACGGCATTTAAATACAATTAAAATGAGTTAAATATAAAATAAAAATAAGAGAGAGTAAAAGTTTCATCTTACTCAAAAGCATCAAATTTGATTTAGTAAAAGGCAGCAGCAAACAGAAAAGTCTTCAGCCTTGATTTAAAAGGACTGAGAGTTTCAACAGGTTTCTGGGAGTTTGTTCCAGATTTGTGGCGCACAAAAATTGAACGCTGCCTCTCCATGTTTAGGTGTGACTCTGGGGACAGAAAGCAGACCTGTCCCAGACGACCTGAAAGGTCTCGATGGTTCATAACATAGCAGGTCAGAAACGTACTTTGGCCCTAAACCATTCAGTGCTTTATAAACCAACACTTAAAATCAGACAGACAGGAAGCCAGTGTGATGACTACAGAACTGGAGTGATGTGATCCACTTTCTTGGTCTTAGTGAGGACTCGAGCAGCAGTGTTCTGAATCAGCTGCAGCTGTGATTGATTTTTTAGAGAGACCTGTAAAGACACCGCTACAGCAGTCGAGTCGACTGAAGAAAAATGCATGGCCGAGTTTTTTAAAATCCTGCTGAGACATAAGACCTTTAATCCTGGATATATTCTTCAAGTGATAGTAGGCTGGCTGTGTGATTATCTTAATGTGGCTGTTGAAATTCAGGTCTGAGGCCATGACTACACCAAGATTTCTGACTTGGTTTTTGATTTTTAACATTATCAAATGAAGCGGACCGCTGACTTTTAATCGCTCCTCCTTGGCTCCAAAAACAATTACTTACTTATTGCTATGTCCTTGGATGTACAAGCTACACAGTACAACAATATATCACATTTATTGATGCATTCCCTCAAGACTTTTAACTGTTCATTGGGGATATTTTATGTGGGAGTGATGTAATATCAAATATGTAGGACAGGATTGAAGATAACCTCTAAAGTACTACAGCAATGCACAAATGTTTCAGTTAATCTACTTTGAGCTTGTGTACAGTGCCATACAGATTTGTTTTTATCACTATTTGCAATCTGTGTGTCTCTAGTCATTTCACAAACTGAAATGTAGATAGCACAACGTAGCAAACCACACATTCGTTCACACCTAACACTCACACTGTCTCTGTCACGCATGTGCGCGCACAAAAACTTCAAAGACACAAGGGATGGTCACCTTCCCGCTCAGTGGGATGCTTTTTGCACTGGAAAAACAATGCTGAAATATTGGCATTCAGAGAGCAGCAAGAAGCCAAAGGCCAGGGAGAGGACACACAAACCGAGCCAGAGAGACAGAAATGAAATGATTTCTTGGAGTTTAAACAACAAAGATAATAAAAAAATTCTATGTGTTAATAATTGATATGTTTTCAGAGAGCCTTTATGAGGCTTTTTGGATATTCATTTAAAAAGGACAAAACAATGTTGACAGATATTGCTTGAGAAAATACGATAATCACTAAATAGAACGTGTGATTGATATATTATGGCTGGCACTGTTGGTAGAGAGCAAACAGTGTGTATTATTAGGCTACTTGTATCAGCATAATGTTGATGCAGAAATAGTTCAACTTCTGGAAAAATGTACTTAACTCAGAGGGAAAAGCTTAACAACTTTTCTTATTTTTGAGATTATTCATCATTTGTTTTCCAAAGTCTGAATATCATAATACTCCTGTACATTATTCTCAGATATAATATAAGCTTCACATTAACAATCAAAGACAAATTGTGCAGTGTATACTTTTAAAGCTTTTTATTTTATTTATTTAGCCCAAAGATGCTTTACACAGCAAGCAAGAAAACAGAAATCTTATAATTAACCATATCAATAAATAACAAGTACAATAGCTAAGTGCTAAAATATTTATACAACCTCTAGATTGCCCTGACTGTTGGATTATCACGCTGTCAATAATGGAAGCATATTGCAGTATTTTCACAATTTCTGACACCAATTATTGTGCGTTTATTTAGGGGCTCAATAAAAATAACTGTCCAAATTACATTACTTAAAATTTTTTTTTAAATTCTGAATGTATTTCAGAAGTCTATGCCAGGGGAACACCATCTGTTTAAATTTTTTTCCCTGCATTTAGCCTTTATTGATAGACAGACAGGAAACATGGGGAGAGAGAGTGAGCGGGATCACATGCAACAATCGTCCTTGTCTGGAATTGAGGCTGCGATTATGAGTGTACGCCTTAACCACTAGGCTTCTGGGATGCCCCTGCCATCTTCATTAAGTGCTTAAATATTTTACGCCATAACAGTTTAATAATCCGTGTAAACAGATTGTATTTGAAACCCATGCATTAAATGCAGTGTACACCATTTCCCACTTCAATTTTTTTAATATAATATTTTTTTAGGGCTCAGCTAAGTTTTGCTTGACTCTAAATACTATTAATAAAATTAATATTCTACCAAATTGTATTGTCTTTTGCTGGTACTATAACCCCTCCAATGACAGCCATTGTGTTGTAAACTTACTATCAGTGGACTTGTTTTTGCACAAGTGTCAAGTTTCCTTAAGAGTGCAATGACATCAGCAGAATTGCTGAAGAGGCACAGCCAATGTTTTCACTAGCTTTAATTATTCATTAAAAATGTGCTGTGTGTTTGTCCTGATAAGCCGCTGGCTCATTCAGTTCTGTGCAGCCATGTGAGCATTCTGATTTAGCTAGCTGTACTGTAGATGCTGCTCTCAACATTCCCATCTGGCCAGAATCAATGTCCTCCTCCACGAAAACAACAAAAACTTAAACTGAGCTGGCCTCGGATTGCCTGTCTCTTGCAGCTATTCCATTAAAATGTCTTTCGTTTTGAATTTGAATGCCAAAAAACATTACCATTCCTCATTTTCCTAAGTTATTTCAGCAATGTATTTCCGCAGCAGGTGCTTTATGCGGCTTTAACTTTCTGACAAAAAGGCAAGGGTTTAGAAATTCAGCCTTAAAGATTTGCCAACAATCGAGCTTGTTAGTGGCAGAGCGTAAGGTTTAAATTGGCAGCTCAGAGGTGACAGGTGTGTGGTCCTGCATTGCCTATATTTGTATTCATCTCACTTTATTTAAGAGGAGGTGTGTGGAGAGGGGAGCAGAGGGATAAAAAAGACAGTCTAATCAATTAGGCTTTCAAGGGCTCTGCTCTGCTTTCACCCTCCTAATCAGATACAGCTCTAATTCCCCTCTGCCAAAAAAACACACAAGGAGGCCACCCTAATGAAGAGTGAGGTGCAGCCATGTCAGCCGACCATGGAGCTAGTGGTTGCCAGTCCTTGTTTTTCCAACATTTCTAGCTCCCAAATATCGTACAGAAAGATTCGATGTTGGAGATGCTCAAGTGGCACCTTCACATCTTCCCCAGAGATGAAGTGCTTGTGCCCAATCCTCTCATGTAATGATCTGACAGCTGTGACCTTCATGGGAACCTGTCCAATGACCCTGCAGGTGGAAAGCTGCTGCCGCACTGGTTTTAGCAGACAGACAGACACCTCTTTAGGGAATGGGGTCCAAATAAGAGGAAATGTTTGGCGCAGAGGAGAGAGCAGCTTGGAGACACAGTAATTTGTCTGGGTCTGAGCCTGCCGAGCAGAGTCAGGGTCACATGGGGGTAAGGGCAGAGTGTGTACTAACAGCACATGATGAGCGTGCACTGCTACTGGAGCGTAAAGTCACAGGGCATGGTGAAAATAACCCATGCTGAACTCCACTTTTGGCTGATTTTGAAGGAACACAGAAACTCTCACCTTGCTTTTTCCTTCCTGTGTCACTCATTTACCTTTACTTTAAAGCATTACAGGTGACCGTCAATGTCTTCCTTGAACAGTTTTAACATAACTCTGGATTGTTGAGTCTTTTAATTTGAGCTCACATCCCAATCCCCGAAATTCAGACTTTATATCTGTGCAGTGCTGGAGAGTAGCCTTGTTTTCCAGTCATGCATAACTCTTCATTAGTTTTCTCCACAGTACACTGAAAAGAAGTCTCTCACACAATGTCTAGGCTTTTGCTGTGCAGAGCAGAGGTGTATTCTGGGGCCTGTGGCACCGTTCCGTTTACCATACTGTGAATGTAATTAAAGCCAAGAGCTGCCAGTATTTACTGGCATGGGGGGGCAGCCTCTTTCTGCTCCTCAAACAGCCCTCCATCTGTCTGATTGGATTGTGGTCCCGGGCAGAACCAGACATGACATGGCCACTGGAGGAGGCAGCCCAGACCGAGGTCCCCCCAACACAGCCTCATGCTGTTTTTAATACAATATGACCTAGCCAGGGGGATTCAGATGCAGATGATAAAAAAGGTATTCTGCGTGTGTTTGTTTATGTATATAAACATGATAAGAGGAGCGACAATCCCTCTAGGTGTTTTCGCTGTGATGTTTTTTCTTGATAGAGGAGCACAGCTTTGACAGATAGCAGATACAGTGTAGACTATAAAACGTTTAGTGTCAGCAGAGTATTGAAAGGGGCAAAGGCACACAGATTTACTGTCTAGTGGTTTTAATGACTTAATGGTACAAAGATCCAATAACAAAATTGCAGCATGAAACACATCTCATTTTAATTGATTCCCTTGACAATAATACATGCTGGACGTTTATCCAGATGCAAGAAGGACTCCCAGTAACTGGAGTGGCTTGGTGACACTGTGTAAGATCATCCTAACACACACTGGGAGATATTTACTTATTTAGTAAATTACCGTCAGGGGCGCATTATTTTGCTTCACCACAATTTCTTTTTATATAGTGGGATGTCTTTTGCAAAGACTCAAGATCTAAATGAGCCCAGACGCAGTTAATCAGATTGGCATGAAGTGCCACTAAAAATGATCGGATGCTGGGCTGTTTTGAAGTGTGCAAAAGCTAGTCCTTTCTGCTGCTGAACCTGTAATGTTGGTTGAAGAGAAGACATTCTTGGAACTGTAAGTGAGTGTTATCACAATATACAGGACGGCTGTACCTTATGTGAGGAAAAGTTAAATAGCCTGTTGTCAGCGCAACAAAAATCAGAGACTGAATGAAATGAAAAAAAATCAACATTTTGTGGAAAAACCTTTTAATTATTTTAAAGTGATTAAGACACTAATGTAACACCATGTCAGAAAAAATAACTGCAAAATAGAAATGTCAAATTGTGTTAACAATTGCTTTTGTCTTGTGATGTGGCTCTCAGTCTACAGTTCTGATAATTTAGATTTGCATTGCATCTTTTAACATTCTCTCTCTAACTCACGGTTTAGACCTGGCTATTGTCCCATCTGTGTGTGTCCGATAAAACTATTTCGTCTGCTGCAGCGGTTAGTCTGCTGTGATATCTCATATGCAGCAGATATTTGTATGAATATTCATCCCCTCTCCCACATTTTGTATCTCTGAACAGGAATGCCTTGAAATACATATTGCAAGATCAAACTTCAAATTTTCAGGAGTACCGCTTTTCTTCCATTTTACTGGCACAAAACCTCTGTGCGGTTCTTTAGTAAACAAGGACCAACACAATTGGTCTTTTTGTCGCCTTAAAAGTGGCCGCAAACCACATACATTGTCCCCATTGCGTGTGCAGTGTCGCGTTATGTTTTTCTCCAAACACAGTTATCAGTTAGCTGAGACAAAAGCCTGATTCGATGTATGCCTTTGATACTATCTTGTGGGACATGGATTGAAACCTCTTTCTTCTTTGGTGTGTTTCACTCAAAGGCATGAAATAGCATCACCATTGTTCCATTTTCTCCTGATAAGACCCTGTTATGTCCTGTTTCTTGGACAGTTGTTCTTCATCGAGTACAACGACTATCAGGACAGCGTGTCCTTGTCATTAGCTCTGCGTGGAAGCATCAGTCTTACTTATTACTCTCCTGCTTTACCTCACCAGGAACTGTGGCCGTACATGGGATTCAAAAGGAAAAAAAAACGAAAAACTGTGGAGAGCGAAGGGGAGAACTGGCAGAAGCAGATAGATACCCCCTGATTATGACAGTTAGGGCTTCTTGTGTGTGGGAAAAGGTAATGATTGAGGTGGGGGCAAGTCCTTGTAAGTCAGAGCTAGAGTGACCGAGTGAAAACAATGACAGCTATGATGAGGTCTTCTTGATGTGGGCTCTCTGCTGAGCCAGTGGGGCTGGAGATGGAGCTGGGAGAGGGCAAAAGAGCCCCCTGTGGAGACACTGATCAAATATGGTGTTCAGTATAGCGATGTGGTGCACAGAAGGGGCAGATAAAGACATAGCCTTTGGTCTGAGACACCGGGAGGAAATGAAAATGAAAATGAGAGGCCTCTTGGAAGGCTTGTGTGTGGCAATGTGCTTTTAAGACGGTGAAAGAAGCAAGATGTTTTTGAAATATTACCCTGCCGTTTCTGAGTTTTCCGTTTCTTACTATCCTCCCCTGTGTTCTCCTCATATACACTCCCCCCCCCCCCCAATCTCTCTCTGCAGTCAGTCTTGGTGAAAGTGTTTTTTCCGGCAATTCCCCAAGGTTACACAGGAAGAAACCTCAGAACGTGGCCATTTAGCCGTTTACTCAGTTTTTCCTCAAACATGCACAAAGCGAGGGGGCACGTACATTCGACTCAAAGCCCTTTTGCTTCTCACACATGCCAACAAATATAATTTTAATCTACTGCAGCGTACACATATTGTTCTTGACGGTTGGCTTACCATAAGGTTTTATGCAATTACTGCAGTCACAGCAGAGCACAAAGCCTTAGCCAACCTCCATCTCTCAGTTATTATTAATGACATATATTCTTCACTGTCTTCTTCTGATGGTAATTACACTGTATCTAAATTTAATTCATTTTGTGTTATGTTTCCCTCTCTGGCTCATCTACCATACTCGATTTTGTTTTTCCTCTTTTTCTCTTTTCTTCTATTTTCTGTCCACAGGCTTTCTCTCTCTTCTCTCTCTTCTTCTTTTTCCATCATGCAATAAGGACTCTCTCCACCATTTCCCTGTTCAGCTCTATGTTGGCATTCAACACATCATCCAGGAACAACTAACGGTCTCACTAACATGCTGTATTAGAGAGCAAGATGGGATGTGAGATCTAATTTCCCACAGCTGTAAATTGAAAAAAAAAAGAGAAAATCTATGAAATGGATGACAAAGACTGGCAAAAGATATCCAATAAGCATTTTCTGGATAGACGTCCATGAGGTAATAACATACTCAGCTACTTTTCTTTGCAGCTGGAAAATCATCAAACATCCCTGTATGACACAGTTAGTTTGAAATAAGCTACAGGTGGAACTAAAAGGAAACAATGCATTAGAAGGCTAATAATACAATATTGCTTTGGATTAAATATGTATCTCCTTGATGTGCTATCTCACTTTTATCGCTCTCTGGTGCTCGCTCACTTCTGAGCTGCAACATCAGGTAGTATATCTCACATGCAGGACAGCCACATGTATAATCCACGGTGTGTGTGACACAGGCAGCAGTGGCCAAAGTGAAGAACTCTTTATTCCAAGGAGCACTTTGTGTAGTCTGTGAACAACTGGAACTGAAACTGTGAAAACCCCGTACCACCAGTCTCTTTTCTTGTTTTAACTTCAGTTGAAGAATTTTATGCTCCTCTATTGTGACATTTCTAAAACCAATTGGCTTGTAAAAAAATAAACCTGTTATTTTAACTAAAAACACAAAGTTTTTACTTACAGAAGCAATATTTTGAGCATTAAAAACACATTATTCAAATACTTAAATAACTGAATATTCTGTAGGACTCTAGTCAGAAATTCAGAAAAGAGGACACTATTACCAAAGGAATTAGCCTTGTCCAGGGCAGGAATTTCACCTGCGGCCATTGCCCCTCTGTCTGGCCTTCTGAAAATTGTATGCACATTGGCCACTGTGGCCATGGTGCCCTGTTCTCTGCCTGTTTTCTTGTTTTCTTTCCCCGCCCTGCCTCTCTGCCCTCTCCTGTCGAATCCGCCCCGGCAACGGAGTATTAGTACATGTACTCGATTGTAACAGTAACGTGTGGCGTGACCAATAAAAATGCAAGCGTGAAAAACCTCTTGTTTTAAAGCCGTACATCCTGCCCGATCGGTATGTGTTCAATTCAGAACGTTAGGGATTAAATGTTACTAATGTTATTCATTGATTTTATTGACTACTTCTCCACAGAGAACAATCCCATACATAAATCTGATATATGACAAAATATGTAAATTACACACAGTGAATATGTCTGTCTCACACACATATGCTTATAGATGTGATCTAAATATAAGTCATCCCCATACTGTGTATACTCATATCATATACCTCATCAGACAGCATCCAGAAGATGTTAAAAGTTGTTTAAAAAGAACATTCTGAATTTAACACATTGTTTTTTCTGGAGATGATGAGGGAAGGAGTGATCCATCTCGGTTTCTTCTAATCTTTGTTGAGAGTTGCACATGCGCATTACCGACCTTCCTTGGTGACAGCAAAGATGCTCTGCACAGCAACCCAGTGATCCGAAGACAATGTGATTTTTGAAAAACTATCAACGAATAGCCTATGCTAATCAATTTATAGCCTTTGTAGCCTCAAAAGATTTGCCTCGCTGCAGGCCAAGTGGCCTTGCCCTTAAATTTACGAAATTCCAGGCCTTCTTGTCACCATACTGCTTGTTCAAATGTTTCTACAGACTGTTTTTTATAAGAATGAATCAAACAAAAAATAACACTTAACCACTTGTTCTTGGAAGTAAAGTTTTTTGCTAATTATTAAATATCAACACTACAGGGATCATACCTTTCATTTAATTCTGTTCACACTGTGTTCACCATCTTAATAAATGTCACTTGATAAAAATCAACATTTCTAAACTGTTACACATGGTCTGCTTATTCTTAAACAAGTCAACATTGGTGTTCATGTTCTTTTAATGATTGCTCACACACTTAAACACAGTAATGGTATTCAATTAATTCTTCCTCTTATGATGCAGTTTATCATGCCTCTAGCCCTCTATCTTGTTGTTTTGATGGCATTTATTTCAAATGCGAGAATACCAAATTAAGATATTGAAAGCAATAGTTTGACATTTTGAGAAATATGCTTATTAGCTTTATTGCTGACAGTTAGATGAGAGGATTGATATCGCTCTCAAATCTGTACAGTAAATGGACTGCATTTATGTAGAGCTTTACTAACTTTCTGGAACAAAGCACTTTACAATATTGCCTCTCATTCACCTATTCACACACAGATGGCGTGCTCAAGGACACTTTGACACATGGGCTGGGGGAAGCCAGGATCGAACCGCTGACTTTCCAATCGGTGGACAACCCGCTCTTCCACCAAGCCAAAGCCACCTGATATGTATAGCTGGAGCCAGCAGCCAATTAGCTTAGCGCAACATAAAGACAGAAAACGGGGGAAAACAGTCTCCGGTTTTTATGCTAAGCTAAGCTACCTGGCAGCTACATATTTACGGGTTATATAGCAGAAGGAACTCATGCAAAAGAAAATTGTAAAGTCCCACATGCTACCAATCTTGAATTTATTAAATGCTTGCTGGATTTGCAAGACTACATTAAACTAAAATACACTCATTTGTAAGCAGGGAGTTTTGTGCATTTACTGTACACTGGAAGCAAACAAAGTGGTTAAAAGTCAGACAGGTGTTCTGTTAGTCTTATCAATAGCCAGCCTATCACAAACCTGGATAAAGAGAAATTATATTGACCAAAGTTTTGTGTCGTTATGGGTTGTAGAATGAGAGGACAATTTGACAATTTTAACATGAAAGCAAAGAAGAATGAATTTCTAAAGTTGAATAAGAATATTAAAGCCCGAGGCATGATGTGCGTGAGCTGTGTGGCTTTCAAGTCTTTTACTTCACGTTCTTTGAACAAAATAAAGAAAAAAAGTTGTATTTCAAGTTCAAGAATAGCCAAGCAGGCATTAAACATTGCATCAGCATGGTCAATCTTAGTTTTTTTTTTACATCCAATTGTTGAATCTATTTTCTACTTTCCTACTGTGTGAGGGTTACAATACAAGAGCATGTATCCACCCAGCATTTTTTTGAATAACTTGACATCAAAAAAGCATGGACTGAAACAAATGAACATGAAATGCATGTCACAGGTTACATCATCAATGTTATTTTACATCATGTGAGCAGTGAATTACCTCAGTTAACATGACCTCTCACTTAATTACCATCCGGATGAACGTAGCATATGTCTTTCAACAGACACATGAATATGTAATAGAAAAAGGTTAGTAACAGCAGGCAATTCCTTTGAGAATAAGAAGGAGAAATTATTAAATAGAATCTGAAAGCTCTCCCACGTCCTGTCTGTGCTATAAGATTACACTGCTTATATGTGACACATCTTATCATATACATGGACTTACCAGCAGGTTTTTATGGAAGACAGCTGGACTGTATTGTTGAGAAAGTACGACATGTAAAAAGACTAAACATATCAGACCTCATAAGGAAATCTGCTAACCTGGGTTTTTCTTACTCTTATTAAATGTATCTAATAAGCATGGATGAAGTGCCACTGGCACATCCTCAGGCATTTCCTGAAGCAAATGCAAGCTCAGTAAGATCTATTTTGAAGATGTGAATAGTTCTTAGAAGAACAGTGTCTACCCTAGTACCATTTATGTGGCTGCATTCATGATAAAGGCATTCAAAACAGCTTACTGTCTTAAACATTCTCTAGAGTACTTAACAATTTTTTTTACCATAGTGTTAAAACAAAGGCGGTAAAGGTGGCTGTAATGTGTTGTTCTCCAGGTGTGTCGATCTTTGTGGTCCCTTGAGATGAGAAGAACTCAAATGCATTCTGAAGAGTTCTTTTATTTCTCCTGTAATGAGCCGATAGCTGGTGGGTAGCTGTTGTCTCCTGCTGTGTCTTATTCTGTATTGATAGTTTCCCTTTCAAACACATCTCATCCACCCCCTGCGGCCTTTAGTGCCAGGTTGCCACTGTGCTTCGTAGTTTTCCCTGACACTAACTCTAATCTTTAGACACAGCAAGCAAAGACGCCAACATCCCCTTTCAAAAGAGAAAACAAGGGCAGGTTGTGTTCATAGAATATGACATATGTCTGAAAACGGGTTCCTGTTATGCTGATATGGCTCTAACCGAGGTGTTCAATTGCCAACCCACAGCAGGTGACCACTGATTAATCTTTCCATCACACTGTCATTCAACCAACAGTGTGGTGGAGGAACTCCTCAGATGGATATCGCAGAGTTGGAGTGAGAATCGGTGAGGACAAAGGCAGAGAACACTAATATTGTATCCCCCCCCCAGGGTCCTTCAGCCCTGCTAGTGAAGTGCTACTGTGTCACATGTAAAAATAAACCAAAAACAGAGGCTTTTCTCTGACTTATATGCTGCATATGTTTGTTGTTGTTCAGTTGTGTTCACAGCAGCAGGACTTTCAATGTTTCAATGAAACCTTTCTCATTTTCTTGGCCATAAATATATAACTCAACTCAACTCAACTCACCCTTACATATTTACAGCACAACATAGTTGGTTGATCCAAAGTGCTTTACAGAACACAAAGGAAAACAAAACAAAAGATGGAAACAAACATAAGAAATGAAAAATCAGAGTAATAACAATAATAATAATAGTCAAAGCACTTAGTAATACAGAGATGGCGATGTTAAAAATAAGAGGGATTAAAAAAAGCCTGTTTAACAGAAGCAAAGCTGATCTTCCAATTATCTCTTATCCACATTTTCTCTATCCAGCAAATTTTATCAGATGTGCGTTGGACGATAATTAGAACTAATTAGTTTCCTCTCCATCCTAAAAACTATTTAACATGGACAAATCCTGAATCAAAAGTACAGTCCTGTAAAACTCTTTGTGGAAACTAACTTTGCATGGAAACCTGAGGCACGTATCTGTATATGTGGAGTTTATTTGATTTGGTACTTTGGTGATAGATCGGTTAACAAACCTGAGCTGAGTTGGCCATTAGTAAAGAACACAACAACGTTTTTTTTTCATGGTGTTATATAGAGGTTGTGATAGGAGTAATTAACAAGAGTGTATAAGTCTAATGAGTAGCCTTGCTGAACCTCATGAGCAAAATTAAGGCTGCAGGTTCTGAGGTATGCTCCAAGTTCATCTTCCTGGAGGTGGTGGGAAAGCTTATTGATTATCTCCTGCTGTTCCTGTAAAGTCTGAGAAAGCCCTGCTGAGGAAGTATGCAGCTCCCGTACTGCTTACCACAGGTTCAAAGAAACAAAGGTGTTTTGTTGAGCTTTGAAGCTGCCAAAATGGATACATTTGTCTAGCATAGGTTAATTTGTGTTTTAATTCACTTGAAAAAACATACACATTGTCATAGGCAAAAACTATTTATAGAAGGTTGAAATTTAGTATGGTTGGAGAGAATTAAGATATTCAAATGACATAAATTAAATTTTTCTTTTTTTAAAGGTAATCAAAGAGGGATCTACACTAGTAGAGTAATTATCACTACTATATGTACTATATATAATGCATCCACGTTGGTGGCTGCCGGGCTGTTTGGTCACCAATGGTATATTATGTAAGCTTCCCAAGTCTCAGAAGCTTACAGCTCATTAGTAACATGCATTGGACACAAGCAATACATTGAAACAATTGTTTTTTAACAACTAACATATTTATATTTGATGCTGTTTTGCCACTATCAACCAAGACTAACATAAGATTATATAAAATATGTTTGTTAGATTTTCACTCATGTATCCTTTAAACATTTACAAAATGTATTTACAGTGACTTTAGCTCCAATTCTGCAAGCTGTGCCTGAAACAATAGGTTGTGGGAAATTACATCAGCAAGAAAGAATTTTAAACCAATTTTGAGCAAAACAAAGAAGACCACCCTAATATGTCACCTAATTGTTCATTAACTATATCATAAATCACTGTGACAATGACAGCTAGTCCCAATTAAAAATGTCACGGTTGGCCTGGCCCTCTATCAAGCTTTTTTTTTTGTCCCTGGAAACCATATTGTTGTTTACTTAATGCCTGGGCCATAGGTTATATAAGAATACATAGTAGATCCTAAAATGTCTAGAGTTTAGAACTTTTGTAGAATGATAACAACACAAAGATGTGTTAAGATGATTTACTTCATTACGAAAATCAAAAGCTGAATTAACATGAGAGAGGCATGAGTGTGGGGAATCTGGTTTTAACCATGAAAGATGATGAAAAATCTGACAAGGGCCTTGCAGTTATACAGTATTAATGCTGCTGTTTGACCTTTTTTTTTAATCTATAACAATAATCACAAGATACTGGAGATGTTGCAGTAGCTACCCCAGATTGCAAGATTATTTACTGGCTTTCTGGACTATTTAATAATGATTAAATATTCATATTTATAAAAGTGGTTTTCTTAGGCAAGGTAAAGAATTTAGTCATTTGGTTTTATGACTAGAGGAAATGTATTCCAGGATATTAGAATAGCAGAATTTTAGTTTAGTTTAGTCTATTTAGCATTCATAAGCAGTATATAAACATTTAATAATGGTTTATAACATAGTATAATATAGTTGTAAGCAGATATAAGTGTTCATAATGTATTTGTCAACAACTCTAACAACTCCTGTGGACACACATAAGTGTAGGCTGGTGCATTAACAAATAACACATGACAATATAGTAAAACACATGTGTAATGATATAAAATATGGATTAAAATGCGAAATGTAGGTGCAACAGTTTAAAAGTCATTACAAATATTGCAGTAAATGCATTAAGAGGAAGTGGCAGATTTACACTCGCTTCCGGCTATCAGGAGGAATCAGTATTTATTTAAATAACAGAATTTAGCTCACATTGAATTCACCTAGAGAGTGTGTGTGTGAGAGTGTGCTCAAGTTGTGTGCGTGCCAGAAAGAGTGTGTGTATGTTTCTTTGTTCTGCCTCCGTGTGTTCCGCGTGCACGGGCACGTTTCCTCTACCTGTGTGTGGCTATGTTTAAGAGCAATTATATACTGTATGGGATCGGTGTAGGATAACTGTTCCAGGCTAGAGACTTAAAGTAAAGTGTTACCAAAAAATGCACAAATATGGGTGAATGTAGAAAAAATATCATTTGCAGCAAAGATATTCTGTAGTTTCAGTCTTTTTTCATTCTTTGAGGGACTAAACAGAATGCAAGGACTCTTTTGCGAGCAGCAGACAGAGATAATATCAATCTTTGTTCAAAATGAATTCACTGGACAAGAAAACATGACCTGGAATTGTTTCCAATACACTTTGACATATTAATCAGAACATTGTTGTAACAATTCTGTTGATTTAACAAGACCTCATCCTTTGCAGATTCAAACAGGATTTCTTACCGTGGTTGCTATTTTATAATGCATGGGTTGGCTGGGTGTCCACTCAACCTGAAGTCCCTGAACCCTGGGGATTCACTCAATAGTCTTGGCCCTGCTGCAACACATTCTTTGTGATTTTTCCTCTTCCTCTGCACTACATATTTGTATTCTGGCTGTGTCTGGATGCCAGCAGTGACAGCTATTTAGCATTATATTTGAATGCCTTTAAAAGGACCTCTTCAAAGGAGCACAGGCATGGTAACAGGGAATAGAACAAATAGCAGATGGTGTTGAAACTCTATGTTCACGTCGGGGGGTGATGCAAATGTTCATCATTCATTAATGCTGAGGACAGTAATTTGATACTAGCAGAATACATTCCACATACTTCCTTCATCGTGTGTTATTTTGTGCAGTGTGAACCACACAAGACAAGATTTATATGTGTATAGTATGATCGAAAGAGGCCAATCATTATGGAGGCAGAGAGGGAAGGCCTCCTAGCTAGATAGGTCATTATCTGCTGTGTACTCTAAAGAGATGAAAGGATGGACTGTGAAGAACTATTGGACTGTAAACACACAAATCAATTTATTAGCAGGAGTAATTGATGGGGCTTCAGCATTTGACCAGTATCACATAGTCATTTTCATAGCTGCCGCTGTGCCCTACATAGTTAGTCATGCAGCAACTCCTGAAATTATTTTAATACTTATGTGTCAATTGTTGAATATGTTTAGGGGATGGACTGTGGCGCCACACGGTCAAACTCAAAGCTTTTTGTCGTGCTACATTAATACAGGGCAAGAAGTAGCTTATTAAAGATTCATTATGTTACGTTTTACTCAACTATTTAATAGTCTGTAATGACTAATAATAATCATTACTGAGCTCAGTTGGTTTGAAGGGTCTTCAGGGTGGCTGAAGGGTGGCTGTGCGAGCCACTCAGACAGAAGAATGCATTTCATGTCCATGTTGAGCTCACTTTTAAGATACCTCATCCTCATCCTGGGTGTATGATATCTAATCAATAAATAATCTGCGACTGGATCTGCACTACCAATCCCCTTTCTATCAGTCACTGATCTCCCTTTGTGTCATTCTCTGAAATAATAGGCCACTGCCTGCATGCTAAACTCGACAGCAGTGGTGATGTGTCCCCTCAAATCCTCATACTTCCTTTCTTGGAATCATTATGAACTGTAGTTCCTGTGCTGCCTCATACTTTTGGCCACACCAACGGCAGACAAACACACACTCTTTTTCTCACTGTCTTTGTTCAAAAAGTCCCATTGTTCTGCATCATCCGCTTGTCTCTTGACCTTATCTTTGTTCTTGCCAAATGGACAAAGCAACAGTACACTCATGCATCCTGTCACCAAGTGCCACACATAATTGGATTGTTAGACTCACCGCCTGAGATTGAGCACGGAAATCTTATTTGGTTTGGTGTGTTCTTTCCTTCTCTGTCTCTGCTTACCAATTCTACCCTGTCCTCTCTTATTGCCCTTACCCCTCCCTGTAATCCCTCCCTTTCTCTTTCTTGCTCCGATCCACACTCTGTATATAGACGTGTGTCGCTAGGCAGTGGGAGGTACAGACAGAGGCAGGATTCAGAGGTCATTTTACTAGTGTAGCTGCTAATTAACATAAATGGAATGAATCATTTCAAAGGGAGATGGTGTGGCCACACAATTCAGCTCTCCATTTCATCTTGTTGTGTTTTTTCCCTCTTGCCCGGTGTTGCTTCCCTTTCAAAAGTACTCCAAAAACACTTGATCGCTTCTATTTCCATGGACACAGACACGGCTCCCGGCTTGGATTAGCGCATTTTGAAGAGTGAATGCCACTTGGACAAATCCAGCCAATTTTCTCATTCTAGAGATGACATTTTATTTCACATGTACAGCTCCTGCTCTATCAGTTTTCACCATTACTGACCTTAATGTTAGGTCTCTGAGAATCAATATACTTCCCACATGTCGAGTAGCACTAACAGCAAGTATGGAGCCCTACACAATCTCTTGCAGGGCACAAATACATAATCAAAAGCACTTGCGTTTTCCAACCACCTCAACAGTTACAGAACAGTTGTTCCAAATGATGAATATTTTGGAACATATGTCATATTAAAAGGAGACTGCTTTGGGCACAGTACTTACCATTTTGTGAGACTATAATTTCACTCCTACTTTTCAAAAGAAAATATAAAAGTTTTTACTGGACTACTTTTATATGAAGGCTGTAGTCATATGTATATAATGAGCTCTTAAAATGTGGTGTACTGTTCGGTTTAAACCTTTCATCCATCCATTTTCTGTACCCGTTATTGCCGATCTAGGCTTGATTACCAACCAAAGAGGGCACCTGCGCTAGTATTTGTCACTTGGCATGTGTTTACTTTATTCATTGCAAATGAGTTTTAGCCTTAAAGTGGATTATGCATTATTACCTTGTCTACCTCTCTTGTGGAGAGGTTCTGTGTCAACATTTAAATGGTGCATATTCTTTAATAAAATTATGTCCAAACAGATATTATTAGCCAAAATATTTACAAATAATGGTATTTCCTTGGCTGCCTCTCTAAGTTAATTTGTTATTTTGAATTGCAGTAACTTGATTTTGTTATCTTGTATTTCATATTTTGGTACTTTTTATTGTTATCTTATATTGTATATTTGGTACTTTTATTTTTATATCTCTGAATGACTTGGGACCTAATTGGAGATGCATTTTCATTGTGGGCGATAATGACAAGCTCTCTTGGATCTTGAAACAACTCAGCTAATTTTTTTCCCAGCTTCAGGGTCATGGACAGGTCGCTAATCTATCACACAGCCAACAATACAGATTGGCTAACATAAATACAGTTAAAATGTTCAGCTGAACTTCTAATCAATAAGTAAAGCATGCAAGCACCCATCCTCATCGAATGCCTTTCTATTCAGACTTCTTTGAATGACAGGGAAAGTTAAGTGTGTGTGTGTGTGTGTGTGCATATAAAAATAGTAAAAGCAGAGGTGTCTCGTTACAGGTGATGATATTGCAGCCTAGACTGATGCCATAGTTCTGCCTCTGCCAAGGAATCAATGACATGGCTGCCGGTACGAATCAAGCTCACAGCTGCCAGGAATGTGAAGTGCAGCTTGGCTTAGATTGGAGACGGGTGGATGGATAGTTTTAAACAAAATTAAACAACAATGGGGTGGTAGATATATTGGAAATGTTTATTTATGTTTCTGCAAAGAAGAAAGTAGAGAAAATAAAAAAGAGAAGTAGAGTACAGCTTTTATGAGTTTCTTTGTGATGATAGAAAGGGATATAAGCAAGGAGTATTTTTGTGAAGAATGAGAAGGGTTGGCAACATAACAAACACAAATGATATTCAGTCCAGCTCAAATTACATTGCATTTTTTTTGGTCTCCTACAGCAAAAATATCTGCTCTGTAAATCACTTGTTTTGTGGTTTCCTTTTGAGAGAAAATCAGAAACAAGGGACAAATTTATATTTTATATTTTTTGGTTTCATGATGGTGCCACCTAGTTTTGCGTTAATTCGACAGAACACCATTCTAGAGAGACCTTACTTGTTTACAGCCAATCAAGTGTTGCATAAAGCCGTAACGCCAGCATTCCATCACAGGCAGAGCAGATGGTCACACTTCGACCAGACAGCAGCTTGCTACACAACAAAAAAGCCACGGACTTTGTACAACAACCCACATTAGATGTCCTGCTAAAGTCTCCTTCTTATCCAACTGGCAAACATGAACGCGCATCTTGTCCTGCACCTTAGCTTGTTGAATGAGCGACCAAACAAACATTCACCGGTGAAAAACGCACTGATAATATCAATTTTCAAGCTAGATGGCAGCTCAGCAGCAGCACATTAAACAGAATGTAAATGTACCTGCAGATGTCACTTGGGTCTGGTCAGATGCTGGTGTGGTCCAGACTCTTCAATACCACTAACAACAAGCTGTCTGCTCATAACATGTAGGCTAAAGCACAAGTTTGTTTACTCTGTCTCTCATTCCCTACAGTGTAACACTGGAACTCGGGCAGCCTGCCAGCTGCTATCAATCAGAGACACGCCCCTCTAGCCAGGTGAGACGAAAAGGAGCATATTGCCCCAAAGGCCTTTTTTTCTTCCTTTTTAATAATAAAAAAACTACAATAAAACAAAACATTTAAAACTTTAAGAAGGAAACCCACCGCCAAGAAAAAATATAGGATTTAAATGGGTGAAGACTCTAAACTTAATGTAAAGCAAAAAGACTCGAGAGACCAAACAAGACTTAAAGATGTGTTTTTTCTCTCCCTTCACACACTAGCTTACGCTCTCACCGATCAACCTCAGAATGGGTGGAGGTCATTGTTAATGGCATCAAGAAATACAAATGGTGTCTGTTGTTATTCCAAGGAATCTTTCTCTCACTTGCCTCTGCCACATTTCATTAGTCCCATCAGCAAGGTAATTCAGAGCAAAAAATGAAAGATAAATTACAGTGAGTGGGAAGCCTGGTATATAATCACAATGCCGACATATCTACCCTTACTTGAGGAGTGGTTAATGAAGAAAATGAGCACCCTCAAATTTCCAAAGTATGAATAAAATTTTTGCAGTGCACTGTGAAATATAGTGAAACGCCAAAGGCTGTGTTATCTAAGCTAATATTATCACCTAAAAGGCTTTTATCTCGACATTTCTATCACACATACGTTAACCAATTTTGTCTGAACTGATCGTCAGAGCTACATACAGTAGATGATTAAAGGTGCATGCTTTTCTGTGACACTTGACAGCAATTAATCAGATCAACGAGGGAATTAGTCATCTTTCACTGCCATCTAATACAGTAACCCTTGTAATGGTTTGAGTTTGGTTTAGTATTTTCTGTTTTGTTTTGAAATATTCTCTCTCCCTCATGTGTCTTGAAGTGTATTTAAATCTGCATGCTTTGTTCTGTGTCAGATCATCTTTGTTAGTTTGTGTCAAGTGGTCCAGCCCTTCTCTAGTTTTTCCTGTGTATATTTCGATATTTACTGTGTTCATTGGACTTTTGCCCGTTTATGGACTTTTGGATTTTCTCCCTTTTCATTTACGGTTTTGTTTGCCTATGTTTGGACTGCTTCCTTGGTTTTGACCTGTGCCTGCCTCACTACATCATAAACCTGTTAAACTTTCTTAATAAAACTATTGAACTGCACATGCGATGCCTCTGTACCTGCCTTTGGCTCCATCCCCTGTATTCCCTGTGTTACCTGTTTAACAAATATTAGTGCGGGTTCACAGAAACAAAGCCGCAGTTACGCATCAAACAGCGTAGCTCTAGAAACAGAATAGCCTCGTTAGCTTTTGTAGAAACATACCCTTTTAACTTCAGCTCATACATTTATCTGAGTGAGTGCTCTGTAAATGTTAGTAGGTGCAAAATTATAAATGAAGTCAAACAGTATATACTGTAGTTGGAACAACTGTTTTCAAGTACGTCACTGCTAAGGTTCCAGCTTGCATTTCACTCTGATTCACTGAGATGATGGATAGCACGTAAACTATTGCATCTCCCAGGGTGAATCAAATTGAATACACTCACTGGAATAAAACAAGGGGATTCACTGGTTTGTGACTGTCAAATAATGTGCCAAATGTGTACCTACAGTATGTCACAGCTCCACGAGGCACATGCTGAGAAAAGCTGCTAAATCATCAGATATTACAAATGTAAATATGAGAAAACAATGGGGCCAAGATGGAAAGCAGGTGCGGTCAATTAGAGAAAATAAGGCATTTTGTCCTAAGTTTAATGAACAAATAGATTAATAGAAATACATATATGAAGAAAATATGTTATGTACCTACATACCCACCTACCTTCCTTTCTTTAATATCTACTCATTCGTTATCCATAATGGTTTACCTGGATTATCAATTGTACTACCATACTCACGTAAACTCTGTTTGTGAAAAGTTATGTAATCAAATCACTATATTTTAAACACAAGCTAAATAGTGATTTAAAAAATGCAGCTTATCCTGTATCTTATTGAAAGAAAAAGCTGCTGAGAGCCGGATTGCAGCTCTGTGCCGGCAGAGTTTTAAGTTTTGAGCTCTGCAAATGGTTATCAGGTGAATAAGAGGGAAAGCCACAGAGGCACGGTAGTATTGTGAGCAAGTCCTGCAAAAGAAATTTTTGAAGGTAGTGAATACTTTATGCTGAGTAAGTCCAAAAGGTTTGGCTGAGGAAGAGACGAGCAGACATGCATCATAATGTTGTGCAATTCTATGGAGAGAGAGAGTAATCGTTCCTTCAAATTGTGGTCCAGTACCATCTGAGGTGGAGTGTATTATAATGAACGATACAAGCACTGGGTTTGAGTGACGCACACTCAGCTTCCTGGCAAATGTTGATACATCTAAAACTAATATCGAGATGGCTTATGATCCTGAGCCAAAACAAAATGAAATCGTCATGCAATCCAATTAATGTACACTGATTCTATTAAAGGAATATAACTCCAGCAATTTAGTATTGCACTTCCATAAAGTCGGAGGACAAGAGACCGATTAAAAACGATCAGAATCGATGCAACAGAGGACGAGATATACTGACTTTCTCTAGTATGGGTCAAGCTCCTGAAACACTGGACCTACATTTTCCATAGTGCAACTGGATAGCATCTTTCATCAGATTCCCACTGCCCTCTAAATTCCCTCTTCTTTAAAACCCCACACCCCCGCTGATACCATAGGTTTACTGTTCAAAATTTTAACCCTCAGGCCCAAGCGGAGATAACCCTGACAAAGCACCTCTAGAACCACAGACAGCATTATATTTATATTATTATTGAACTACTAGGATCTATCTTTAACAACGAGCTGCACGGATACTGCACATGACATTCATAAAGTGCAGATCGATATATTCACAAAACACACCGCACATTATCATAAAACTGTGCTGCTGCAAACAGTTACAGCTGGAAATCCTTAGTGTAATTGTGTCCAATCCTCAGCCGGTTACCCGGTTTCTATCGAGGGGGATACTGACATCAAACAGCATATGAAAGACATAACTACATGATTATAACCTTTGCATTTACACCATATTTGTTATTGTTTTAGATTCCTAAATTAGAGGGAGTTGCGACAGAACGGTGTTTTCCTCAGTCAAATGCTGGTCCTCAGCTCAAAGAGTAGGAAGCACGGCACAAACATGCAATCTGTTAGTAGAAACTCAAGTCTTTGATAGTGGTCCCCATGGGCGGCATCAGCTTGAATTCCGCAGTGGGGTTGTGTGAATCCTAACAGAAGGCTCCTACTTCAGGGTCAGAGCTACACTGGGAGACAACACATGCTGAATACATTTGAAAAACACTATGCTTTGATATTCAGATCAGCCAGTTCTCTGTTGGGAAGAGCCTTATTATCATCCAAGGGAGCACATCTATGAAAATGCATGTTGACTTTTTGCACTGACTAAAAGCATACAAGGATGTTGCATACCAGCAGCTCCAATCTCACTTAACGACTCTGTGTAGCTATATCTATCATTCCAATGAGACACATGTAGAAATTGCGTGAATATAGAACCTAAGCTGATAATATAGAAGAAGAGAGATGCACAATTTATTCCTGTCTTTAAAACAAATTAGTCAATTTGTTGCAATATCCAGTGCAGAAACCAGTCAAGCGCTGTTAGTGCGGTAGCTTTTTTGGCATCATTTCCATGATTTAAGGAAATGAGCTGGTGTCACTTCCGTGTTTCGCATCAATCAGGTGTCCTGCAAAAACAAACCATGCTGGTGTCTTTTCAATGCACTGAAAAGAAACCTTACTTAGCAATCAATAGAATAAACTAGATAAAACATTCTGGACTCAACCTTTAATTATAAGTCCTATTCCATCTCGAGATTTAAACATTGCACAAAATTAATTTTTCCTCTGAAGCAAGAATATTGTAACCCAAAGGTTATATGGGCTCTGTGCTCTTATCTAATCACCAGATAAAACACCAGTGGTTTTAATTACTGATAATTAACCTTATGAAATGTGATTCACGCACCCATCCTGTCTTTTTCACTCCGTGACTTTCTCAGTAACATATCTCCTTTTAATATTTATATTATGTATGTAGCCTTCATTTATCCTGTAGTTTAAAATACAAAAATTATTGTTTTTGCTGCCTATAACAGAGTAAACCAGATGACCCCAGACCTTATCAAGAACACTTAATCTAATCATCAAATACATGCTCTGGACATGATCTCATATGGTCTAACACAGCTGCGGAGTCTGATCCATGTTACATTGAGAGGTATCCTTGCTTAGTGATGGCTCTGCTTCTGCATACAGTCCAGTAATGTGAGTTCATTATCATGCCCTTCCTCTCATGTTCCCAGTCTAATTTCCATTGTCTGACGCAACCGCCCTCCACTTGAAAGGCTGATCGTGGAGATGTTGCTTTTTTCCTAGGATCTCATTAGAATCCCCTTTAGCCACTAAATCACTAGACCATCATCTGTGACAAGTCCACGTCATCCGCACACCACCAAAAACAAGGATTTCACTGACAGCTCTTTGTATATACATATCTGTAGGTGCACTTAAGTATTATGGGTGTGCATGTGTAAACATAGGCACACAGACAGGACACAGACTCATAAAACAATCATTCATGAATTTCTTTGACTACATACACACATTCATACACATACACGCACATGTATGTTTCTACTCTCAGCATTGTCTCGCCCCAATTTATAAGCAAAGTGATCAGGCCTCTAGGGCTCATCAACTGGCTTAGTGCCTCTTCATTCACCCTCAGCTGCTCTGGCCGGCTCAGGTTTGTGATTGGCTTGACAGCTCCATTAAAAAAGAGAAGGTGATTGCATTCTGTTCCATTCCCATAGCATGCATGACTAACCAGGCTCAGCAGTAAGTAGGAGGGACCCACTTGAGCTTCGTTCCATTGGGTTTATGTCAGTTTTAATACAAAGCTTTCATGTGAGGATGGCTTTACCTTTCACCACTGGCCTGTGAACTGAGGTTGTTAACAAAGGGATTCACTATGTTTACATGCACAGAGAGGAACCAGGTTAGTTAGAGAAATAAAAAATAAAAAATCTGCATTCAAATGCAGGTCAGTAATCAAATTTTCCCCCTACAATTTTGCCCCTATTTTTTGTAACCAAGGCAGCTGTATTTTCAGCGTAGCATCTTAATGTGCATTAATTATTATTTTTTTGTCTGGGAGAGGACAGGCTTTGTAGTGAGAAAACACACGTCTCACGACAAGCTTGTAACTCACAATTCACCGTTTGGTTAACCCCTGCCTCATCATAGCTTAGCAACTGTAACTAGAGTAGGCATGGCAGGCCTGTCAAATACTGGATTCTTCCACATGTTGAAGGGATGTGCATGGGGCTGTAATAAAAGAGATTTTCTTTATCTACTGTAGAGTGAGGAGGGAGGTGTATTTTTTTTATTGCGTTATAAAACCTAAAACTCAACAGCAGCGTTATTTGCTCTAACGTGAACTCCAAATGCTAGCATGTCCGGCTAGTTAGCTCACTACCTACAGTAGTAACACTAAAGCCAAAGAGCACATCATCAACTAACGTTACATTATTTTTTTTGGGGGGGGGCAGGTTATGTTAGAAAAAGCCCCTTTTGGGGACTGGAATTGCCACTGTGTGGTAGTCGGTCCTGGATGCTACTATATCAGAGTTTAGTCACCCTGTCCTGTTCTTTACTTAATTTTCGGGAGTTTACACTTCAGCAACCCCAGCCAATCTTGTTATATGAAATAACGTTATGTTTTGCCAAACTTATCCTTAACAATGAAGCACAAGTCTAACCTCTGCTGCTTGTCCAAGTGTGTTTTTCTATAGTATGCTAAGCATCCAAACAGGTATTATGTTAGAACAAAATAAAAGTCTGATGTTACATTTTCCTTATCATACTGCAATACTAGGGATAACTAGCTCTACACTGCAATGCAATAACAATGCTGCTGACTTCATTCCTGGGACATGTAACTTTAGCTTCAGTCTTTCAACATGATATCATCTATGAAGCCATCAGTTGCAAATTGAAGAGCCTTTTATGTGGTTCTTGTTTTAACTAGTTAGCTTCAGACAGCCTTTTCAACCAACTCACAGAGTTAGCATTAATTAGTTATAATGCTATACATGTATTTATTTGTACAATATCTGTACTATCATCTCAAGCAACATTTTCCATTAATTCAGGAAGCTGTTGAATAAGGAGAATATAAGTGTGAGTGTATGTCTGTGAGAATAACTGAGGGAGAAAACAAAGTGTGCTTGCTGTGATAATATCAGGACTTGGGGAAATCAAGTTATGTAAACAGAAACATTAAACAAATTCTCTTCTCTAATAATAGCTGCCAACATAGCCAGCAACAACATCCGGTACAACACTGCTAATAGAAATACAAGAGCTTCTATGTTTGAACAAGGATAACCTTTGTTACCTCATCCAGAGTTGCTTATTTTAACTACCGCAATATTTCAAACACACCTACATACTCCTGCTAGGATATGGACATGATAATGTGCAAAGGATCAAAGGTTATAGGTTATCAATTTAGGAAACTAGGTTTCTCCTTTACATGCCTAAGAAATCAGATTACTGCAAAAAGCTAGAAATGACTCTCAGCAGTACCCATAGTTATTTTCCTGTGTGGAAAATGTGAAAGTAGATAAAGCATGTCAAACTAAAGTCAATGAAACTGTAACTCTGAAATGAACTCCAAAGAAAACAAAACTTTTATTTACAAAGTTCTCGGAGCTGAGAATGTGAATACTTTTTTTGGTATACTTTCAGAGAACACAGTACATGTGGGGAATCATTAACATAACATTAAAATTGATCCAACTGACCCAGTTCACCACTGCTATATTTGAAGCAAATTGGTTCAGAGGGCTATTTATTCTAATCTGGGTGCAGAACGCATAGTGTCAATATCAGGATTAGGGATCGCTTTAGCATTCCCAAACACAAAGGGCTCATAGTAAGCACTGTCACTTTTATTACATCTACATTTAAATACATTGTCTTTGATCTAGCCTGTAGAATGTTGCTGTTAATTTACCATTTAAAAATGTTTACAGAGTCTATCAGAGTGACTGTTTCCTTCTAAATATCAGTGGAAAAAATGTAATACACTTTTCATTGATTAATTCATATTACTACTATTAATAATACTTGATTGAGAGAATGTGTCTGACATTCTTCTCTTCTAATCCAGATCTTCCAGCTTTTTGCGTGTGAATAACAGCTGTTGATTTCTATTACGTGAAGAATTTCAAGTGAAAAGATACAGTATCTTTGTACACAATGGAAGAGTGGTGAACGGGCTGAGGCAGGTAGTCACTAACCATTATGCAGGATGTCAAAACCAGTACAGAGCAGCTAAGTGATGTTGTCTTTCCATCACCAAGGTCAGAAGTACTTGGCTGTACAGGGAGTGCAGCAAGAACAACGTGACTGCATATGTGTGTGTGTTTGTGTGTGGTGGTGGAGGGGAACATGAACATACAATACATGAACAAAACACAAGATAGACAATGAAGAAAAACCTTCAAAATTCTTTACAATTCTGTACCCATCATGTACAGTAAGTATAAAGCCCACTGTAGTCTGTAGTTTAGAGCCTTTCAAAACAGTTAACACACTTCCAGAAAGAATTATAGATCAATTAAAACTTCTTTCTTCACCAATAACTCACTCAGGACCTGGCACTTCTCCTCTGGTGTCTCCATCCAAAACACCAGGTAACCTGGGCAACGGGTGCACACGTCATCAAGTAGTGCCTGGAGCTCCACATTTTTAATTGCAATACAGATAGATGTTCCCAGGAACATAACACTGTTATTTTTTAAATGCTAATTTATTTGTGGATCATTATCAGGATCACAATCAATTATTTTTGTATGAAAAACAGTCAAATCTATAATAAATATAATAAACAACAGAAAACATGCAAAATAACTAGATAGCATTTTTAATTCCTCTTTCATTTTATTTATGGTACTATGATGGTATTTAAATGGAAATGGGTATTTTATGGATCATTGTGATGACAAATAAAATCACTCACTATCACACATGGAAAACATGGTGCCTGTTGGATCTCCAACAAAGAGAATTCTACATAAAAAGATACATCATCTTCTGTTGGCAGCATATTTGAGCTGCTGCATTCATATTTCAAACTCTGCACGTCCTGATCGACAAGTTTTCTCTGAGGAAAACTCTCCATAGGAGTCCCAAACTGTCAGTGCGTCATGACAGGGACAGCCCCGTGTTTAACGGGGATGAAAGTAAAGAATGTGATTGGCCAAGATTGTCACAGCCTCTAACACACCCACATGTAATGTACTGCCACTGGGTTCACAAAAATAGAGCCCTAGGTCTCAGTACATTTTGAGCTTAAGTTCTTCAAAGATACTTATGGGAAAACATGCTTCCCAAAAAGAAGTACCAAGTGTTATTGATGAGACACTCGTGTACTGAGTGACATGCAGTGTAGCTTTCAAACCAACAGGTGGCAACAAGCTTTTGTTTTGAAAAAGTGAAAGGTTTACATACCAAGATTAATTAATTATTATATGGCTGCAATTAATATTTAAATTACTGATTACTCTATCGAATACAATTCATTGAACAGGTAGTGTAAAACCTGTCAAGATATGGTATTAAGTGTGTGAAGTTGCCAGAGCCCTAAGGATCCTCGAACTGCTTATACTCTAATAGTAAAACTACAAATGACATCTTATAGTATGAAACGGAAGAAATTAAACAAATCTTTACCTATGAGATGCTGTAACCATGAAATGTTTGGTATTTTTACTAAATAAATGATTAATTATCAAACTAGTCAGATTAATTTACTGTGGATCACTTGATTTATCGACTTTTTATAGGCAGTATAAAACCTGAAAACAGAATTATTGATTATATTTATTTTTAATCCATTATTTCTGACAATTAAATATAGATATTAGTTTTTGGTGCCTCTTTGACATGTCCTTACATTGCCCATAGAATAACGCCATTAAACTGCACCTTTTGGAGTCAATTACATGGCTGTCCTAATCTCATTGGTTAGGGAGACAGTCAGATCGACAGTTGTTGGAGTGTTTCATTCTTATCTCTTGTGCCTTTAGCGCTCTGTCTTTCTCTCCTCCCCTCTCCTCCATCTTCCTCTGGCTGGCACTTCTAGTGACAGCAAGTCCTTGGCTCCATCTCACACTGGCTCTCCCTTTCTTAGCACAGAGCACGTGCAGACAATTATCAGAGCTGTGTCTGCACTGACTTCTTGTTTTGATATTGTTTGTCCTTCTTTCTGTCCTTCCTCCTTTTCTTTATTGCTTACAGTTAGAAAGGTTGGTCAATTTAAGTTATCAGCTCCATGACTGCAAACAAGCAGCAAACAAGTGAGTTGATGTATATCCGCATCCCAAGTGGTCAGTCCATTAAAATCAATACCAGCTCATCTCCATATCTAAAGCTCGGGCTGCTGTGGTAAAGCATTTGTCCTCTCGCAACTCCCCAATGAACTGAAGGACGAAACATCTTAACAAAAGGGGCTGTAAACATTAGAAAACCATATGTTGACTGAAATACTCATGTGACACCTGCAAATTGCAAATATTTACCAAAAATCTCCAATAGAATCCACTTTCAGCATCACATTTGTGTACTGAGCAAAATGTATGTCTGAGCCTGTTTTCTCTGTCCGAATGACAGTGTACTGTCCAGCCTATGAGTGGTGTGTCAGCCATGTTTATTTTGGATGACAGATGCAATCTACCCCTGTATCAGCTGACGGGTCAATCTATATTTCATTACTCTTTCCAAACAATATCATCTTGGCTGAGATTCACAAGGCATCATAATAGATTCTGTCTCAGTGATACCATGTTTGGCTACTTTAGTAAAGCACACTACAATATAGCAGCAAATATTTTAAATCTGTCTCTTGCCTCTAATGCAACAACATATATTTATTTATGTTTCACACCCTTATGTTTACTCTTCATTTTCATCTCATCATCTATCCCCAAATTCCACCCCACTCCCCTTTGCTATTATTCAAATTTCTTTCCAGGGCAGCGCTAAAGCAGGCTTTGCTCGTGTGATTTACTTTCTATTAGGGGATTAAAAATCAATTATGCAGGAAGCCATGCGTAGGCGTGATTATAGCTGCGCATGACGGCACCATTCATCACAGGACCACTCATCTCTACAGCCGTTAGTTACACAACACACACCAGGACAGCCATCTTTTACCATGAACTCTGCCCTCATCTTTTACACATTGTAAATTGAGTAGGTCCACCATAAGATGAATAACTTGGCTACTTTTGCAGTTTGAAAAACTTTTTACAGCACAGTCAAAGAGGTGGGAGTATAAAATGTCCAAAATACTGCATGTAATATCTTCACTACAAACAGTAAAAAATGAATACTATGAAGGGAATTCATTAACATCCATCCCCTTTTATAATAATTACAGACCAATTTACTGAGAATAGAATAACATGGTAACAAGGTTGACAAGGCCCTGAAACAGTACTGAAATGGCCTAAAAATAATGATCTTTCAAATATTGTCAGGTGTCACTTGAATTACATTTTTATGCATGGTGACATCCCTCTGTGGGTTGATCAGGGATACTGACCCCAGACTAGATCTCAGACCAAATAAAAGATAGATCCTTCTCTCAACAGGTCTGACCTATCTATTCAGAACATAGTCATGGATATAATTACTAGGATGAGAAATAACTGTTCTTCAGTTATCAAGGAAATGCAACAGAATAAAAATTGGTCAGTTCAGTTATTTCCAAGGTTCTCAGGCACAGCACAGGACTAGACACTTTAGTAGCAATCACTGTGACGATACAGTATATTTTTAAAAGGAAATGAAAAGCAAACATTTGAGCATGGAGATCCATTCTTGACCTTTGGATCTGTGATATAATATGCTGAACTTCTGAGCTTACAAAAATAAATTCCACTTTCTCTAAACATAATGAAATATGTCAGAGATGGTCAGTATTAATCATGTCATTCTACTGTAAAAATCACAATTCTATACCTCAATAGACTGAGTCAATAAGTCCTTGACAGGCGTAGCCGTACCGTAGTTTCATATGAATGGACACTGGGCAGCAATTCTAATGTGTTTTGAAACATTATGCATTGCTTTATCTTGATTAGTGTTTCCTGCCTTTTCAGCTAATCACACTTGAATTTAGCAGATAGCCCTTAAGCCCAGTGTTTCATTTCAGTATTGGTCAGATAAGACCTAACTATAACTCCTGTTAAATCCCTATGATCCATTTTCTACACAACCACAATACAGAGTGCTGGATGTCTTGGAACCTTTCTCCATTTATTTCCAAACATTTCTGGACAGCGCAGATAACACTTTGCACAATGTGTGTCTTCTCCAAGAGTCTCAGGTTTTTCGGACTACTCATCTATGGTGGCTAGCACACTGTTGTGTGCGGTAGTGTCCTGGGGAGGAAATGTCATTGCTGGGGATGCAGACAGGACAAACAAGCTGGTGATGAAGGCTGTCTTTGTTGCAGGGTTGAGTCTGAACACCCTGGAGGCCTTAGCGCAGGAGAGGAGGAGGACAAAACTGAACTTCTTCTTAGACAACCCTTTTCGTTCTGCCCCTTCTATCACGCGCTGACACAGCTACAGAGCATCTTCTGCCTCATCCCTCCAAGGTGCAAAGCCATGAACACAGATTTTTGTTTGTGCTAGCCAACATCAGACTTCTTTCTGTTGAAATTGATCTCGCCTCAGCCACCTAGGAGAGAACCAAAGCAGGAAGGCTGCTCTGCACTGTGCTGGCCTAATAAGCTACCATGTCCTGCTCTCTGTGGTGCGCTATAAATACAAAGTTATTTGCTTTGCTGTTTTCTGTGGACATATTTCAGTGCATTCCATGTGAATATAATCCTGCATACAAAACTTTCCCACAAAACAGTATGCCACCTCTTTTAATTCTGACTCTTTCAACTCTATATTATTATTATTATTATTATTATTATTATTATTATTATTATTATTATTATTAAGTGAACTTGCATAACATGTACAATTACTGTTCAGTTTATGGTTATGATTGCATAGTACTACAACTACTATTATGTACTACCATTACATACTACCAGCTTCTTTATAAATGTTCTAAATGATCAAAAATATTTTATATATGCTATATGCCATATAGGGTGAATAGCAATCTGTAACAGAACACTAAGCATTTGAGGCCATTTCATTTTATTTTTTATGTACCCCCACTTACATTTTGCATCTAAATACATATACAAATAAAGATTTTATTTTTATTATATTTTTTTGGAGTCAGAGATACTTACAGTAATGAATAGATTTGGTGAAAAAGGCTCTGCCCTTTGCGGGAGCTCTCAAAGAATACTCCTTAATAAACACATTAATGAACATAAAGTCTTAGTTAAAACTGCAATAGCAAAGAATTAGCACTTATGAAGGAGGTCAGGTAATGTAGGGAACACTGGCAGCAAATGGCATCTGCATTACTGTATCAGCATTGTAATAGTGAGTGTCAGGTAATAATGGCTGTGCTGTATGCCCACATTGACATGATTGGATCGCTGGTCAGCTGGTAGCCAAACAGCTATGAATGAGCCGGTGATTGGAAGCATGAATTTGGCAGCAGATACCAATCAGCTAATGCAAGCACAATGTATTCAATATTTTGACAATATTTGAATGGATACAACCAGTAGCTTTCTTTTTCACCTCTAATAAAACCCAGGCTATAAAAGACAAGATTTACTAGATTATGTACCTAAAACAGAAGGTGTTTTTGCTATTATCCTAAAGCAGACCTTAAAAATTTCAGTCTCATCCTTTGTGGTGTTGAACATTTGCCAGGAGCAAACAGGAGACGCTTTGAGTTTTTCTCAGAATTACTGGCCAACATTTTCACATCAATAACTTTGGTACATAGACAGTCATATTCCGACAGAGCGACGGTCAATGTTTGTATCTCTGCAGTTTCTTATGTGATGCACATGCACGCATGTACACACGCATACACACCCACATCCACCACCCTTTTCATGCCGATGAGAGCCCACACTTCACGAGAATGGCACGTCTGTTTACTCTGAAAGGTTCAAAGATAATTTACCTGGATTAGAGGAGCCATCTGTGCCTGCCATCCCAGATTGCTTTGCAGGTGTCTCAATAAATACTGAGCAGGCTGCGTGGCAGACAGTGCAACGGAAAGGCAGTGAGAGGTTTGCTCTGAAGCAGGGCTTAATGCCCCTTTTTACATCAATTACTACTAGGTGCACATTGGTGACACCCCATGACCTCAGTTCATCACTAGTCTTTGGAAACTGTGCCTTTGTCTGGCCCACAGCACAAGCCAAACAGTAGAGGGCATACACATAATCCTGCATTGTGTATGAAGAGATTTTTGCCGTTCTCAACCAAACATACAGTGAAGTCAAAGTATCACAGCAGTGATATGTTTTTCATTGTTATATTTTTCTCCCGCACATTGAATTTCAAATGAAACAATGACGGGGAGTTTAAAGTGCTGACTTTCAGCTTTGACTGTGGGTGGTTGGTGTTCACATCCATATTAGGCAAACAGTGGGGGGCTATGTGAAAAAAAAGGGCTTCAATTTCTACACAGTTCATCTGATGTCAATGTAAACACCCTCAAATTACAGCTAAAGGTCAGCACTTTAACACCACAGTTTCAGTTTCATTTCAATCCCACCATGCTTGAGTGCAGAGCCAAAACAACAGAAAATGTCTCACTGGCCTTATACTTTCTGACTGTACTGATTATGTGCTCGTGGAGATTTACCTTTCTGGACAGCTCTGTCATACAGACTGATGTAATGAGGCTGACATGCAGACAGTAGCCTGAAAAGCAATCTGAAGAGGCCACATTGTGGCAGCAAGGTTACTTTGACCTGTTGTTTGTTCAGTTTAGAGCACACAGTCACAAGTGTGAAGTATACATATTTGCCACTTCACATTTTATGCTTATCTGTACTGGTGTTAGTGAGAGCTGAACTGTTTGTAGATGTTACAAACCTACATAACAACTTCCTAATGTAAACTTTTGTGTGAGGGCTCATTTGAAGTAAATTTAGACAGTCTTAGACAGTTGTAGCCACTGGGAAAGTGGTAGTGTTGTAAAAAAGAAAAAAAAGAAGCATAAAACCTGCCTAAGGTGAGGGTATTGATTTTTTAAAGGCTGCATCGGGTGGTTTCTCGAAACATGCTGAGATGCAGAAACACCTCCCCTCTCTATCTCTCAAACTCACAACCCCCAGCAACATTATGCTTTTGCAGCCATCCCCCTTACACCCACATTCAATGGAGATGCCTGTTCAGACGCCTAGTTACTTAGTTGCACAGTCATTGGATTCTATGTAGGAGTTCGTGGAAGTTATCACTAAATTAAATAAATGCCTGGGGACACACCTGGGGCTGAAGTAGATAGAGATCCCACCAAAACATTAAGTAGTATACAAGTGGTCAAACTGACTGCTCTACACTCTCAGTGCAGTTCAAATTTAGATACTCGCCCAGATTCTGTTTGTCGTATCCAGTAGCCTTTTTCCGAGGTGAAATATCAGGAGAGCAGACGTGGCAACTGAGTTAAACCTTACATTCAGGAAATAAGTGGTTGCTGTCATCCTTGCTGTGATTAGAGTGGGGAGGTTTGGACCTGAGCAGCCATATCCGGATTATTTCTCAACTGCTGGCAAACAGGAAGATGAAACAGCTGCATTCATTTTGAGAGAAGTGAAAACCTGCAATTTTGGATGTCAGGTGCAGCATCTCACTATGCATACATGTGAACTTGAACACATGCGTTCACGCGTTTCTCACACTTGGGCTCACATGCCTGCACCCTCCCTTGCTTGCCTACAAAAGTTATGGTACAGAGTATGCGTGGTGTGGTTGTAAAGAATGCAGCTCATGCATCTGTGTCACTGATAAACCTGCCTTTACAAGGAAGCTAGGGGATCTATATTCTGCTGATGCTGTGCGCAGCCAGGGATGCACACATCTCTCTCTCTCTCTCTTACACGCACATATGCATGTACACAGACTCCGCACATGTGGCACACACAAGCACATCACACACACACTCACACACAAGCCAAGAAAGCAGAGGATGTTCATACTCTCTGTGTGAAGGCTATTGCTCACACCAAGTGCAATCCGTATTGTTGAGAGGGCGAACACTAGTATAAATAGAAGAGATAGACTTTCTCCCTGGTATCATCAATAAGAGAGAAATGCAGTGTTATTAGACTGTGTGAGCACTTAACAGACTAATATGCTGTTGTGACATTACACTCTACCACTACAGGATATCATTTTCACTCAGCAGTCCTTTGCCAGCCATTATACTGTCTTGATGTTTTGCAAATTGTCGACTTTTGGTATGAAACCATAAAGTTTGAGCAAGAACGCCTTACCGCTCCTGCTCGAGTATAATGATGAAATACACTTTATTCTACATCAAAAGCATTGTACCCTTTTAACGGCAGAGTTGATCTTAAAGAAGGCCATTTTCAGACCCCGCTGTCAGGTAGGTGCTGAAAGATTTGAATGATTCATGAATCAATTTGCAGTGTGTGAATGTAGTGCTTATAGGGATGGAGGTTTCACTCCTAGGCGAGGCTAGGCGCTGCTGCTGCTGTACAGCACTTGTCTGAAGCAGATTCAGTGGCTTTGAGTCTGTAGTTTTGCCTCTCATGCCACACGGATGCCATTACATGAAAGCATTAAGAGAGGGGAAAATGAGGTCATGTGCAGCCTGGCTTCAGTGGGGTCACACAACCAGAGGCTCCTGCTCTCTTTGTCATGCTCTCCCACACACATTTCACAGGTCATGAATCAGTTGCAGGGTCCTCTGTCATGTTTTGGTTATTACAGCACTCGTCCTATCTTAACGTCCCGACCCCTTTTATGCACATAACGGAACACACAAACTGAAAACACACATGTACAAGCTCTTTTTTCTCTGTGTCTTACAAATCACCTTTCTCTCTCTCTCTCTCTCACACACACACACACACACACACACACACACACACACATTCTGACACAGGCAGTTGCAGATAGTGAAAGGGAAGAGGATATATGACACATTTCCTGAGAACAGGCAGCTAATGTTATTTGTTATAATTCAGCTCTAATTTCAATATTTTCAAACCTTCCTGGAGATTTATATGTGCTGCCTGAAAAAGCATCCATCTTGACTGAGTCCTCGTCGGCCTCAACTGTGCCGGTATCACATGATCGATGTTTTCCCTGGCCTCCCGACATCTTCTGGGGGTCACATGGGCCTCTGTCAAGCTTGGTTAATTTTGCACTCCCAGCTCCACAGCTATTAGCATATGAATATCCTCATGGCCATACATATTCTACAGCCATGCATGGGGATTTCAAAAAGTCGTCCATTTTTAGGGGGAATCTGAAAAGACCGGAGGGGACGAAGAGGAGGAAGGAGTGGATTGGGGGCTTGGCAGGATGTTTTCACAGCTGTCATGGTGATGAATTAGGCTCTTATGATTAATCTGTATTTAAATGTAACATTACCATCTCCAGACAGTTAGACCCAGCCCACTTTCAGTGGACCGTGGCCGTCCAACAGCAAAACATGTTGATTATATTGAACACCACCGAAAGGAGCAAGTCAAACACTGACTACATTATTAACCCTATTAGATGAAAGTCATTATTTATTGCCTAAACATGGGCACTTTTGAAAGTAAAAAATTAGTAAAGCTATCAAGATGTGTAAAATCTAATAATAAGAGTGAAGTCGGGTAAACTTCAGCTTCATAATCCCAGTGTTGTGGTGAAATGGAGAGACGCTGAATGGGTGGCTATAAAAGCTTCCTCATCCATTGACTCTGTGAGGACAAACTCTCCTCCCATCTCCATTGTGTGTCTACATGCCAGATTGTTTGAGCCAAGTTAGAGTTAAAGTGAGGGTTGGGCTCCCACCCCTGCCATTTAGTTCCCACACGACCTTGCAGAGATACAAAAAGCGGCCACGCCGAACAGCTGCCCACTGGGGCGACAGATTTATGTGAGCCAAATCAAACCTCTAAAACTCCAACAGCTGACCTGAGCGGTGAAGAGAAATAAAAATCACAATGTGCATATTATTGCTCTTCTGAGGCTCTCGTCCTCTCCAGTTCAAGGCGTCAGCTGTCATTAGTGATCATAATAAGAGCTTTCCCATATGCTTCTGTCCACAGATGTTATGATTGGGACATAACATGTTATGACTGCACATTCCCAAACAGTGTTACGGGTCAAGTGAGGGACAGCCTTAGTAGGGGTGTAAAAGGGGACGAGTTGCCAGCGAGCAAGAGTTGTAGTTAGAGATGCTGATAGAAATCAAACATGATCTGATGTTATTTGTGCTTGGCAGGCTGAAGTGACAGAGTGTACGGTGACTCTGCTATCCTAATTTCTATCAGCTCAGTTAACAGTAAGTTTAAAAAAATACAAAGCTCTTAAATTGGGGTGTGTTCATTAAGATCTTGCAGTGGTGTATATCTTTAACATTTTGGGAAACACGTTGATTCGCTTTCTTGACGAGACTTAGACAAGAAGGTTGATACCACTTTCATATCTGTACAGTATATGAAACTACAGGCAACAGCCGCTTAGCTTAGCTTACCAGAAAGACTGTATACAGGAGAAAACAGCAACTTTTGGAACAAAATGTGCGTCTACCCAAAATTTTGAACTATTCCTTTAACAAAACATATTTTTTCTCATTACAGGATATTGTACCAAATATAATATCCAATCCAATTCCCTCAAGGTAGTGTCCTGCTAATATCCACCAGTGCCATAAACATGTCCCTTTAACACAGATATACTGTATGTGGTCTTTAATTCAATGCCAAAGTAATCCACAGGCCATATTTATTGGCATTATTTATTTTTTCTCTGTTGGATGTTCTTCTGACAATTCCTTATTGCCAAACACCATGAAAACCATCTGTTTTAAAGAGATCCAGAACCACTGTTGTGTTATCACCTCAGGGGTGTTTTAATGTCAAAGAAGTCGCTGCTGTTTATTGTATTTATGAAATTAGATGGTCAGCCCCTGAATTTATGTCCATGAATTTACTCTTAGATCCAAAGGTGGTTGATTGAAAGGTCTGTGGTGATGGTCTTAGTTCCTCTTGGCTGAGCTGATTGGAGAAGGGGAGATAAGAACGCCAGGCCTGACTATGATTAATGGGTTGGTATTGCCACTCGTCTCATGCAAACCAGCAGACACTGTAAATTATGCTTAAAATACATCTGAAATCACTTTGTACATTTCTTCTTGCAGCCCCTGTGTTTTACTGTGTATTCATGACATCAGAACAGAGAGAGTAGAAATAATTTGACAAGTATTTGGCAGGTGGAGGGTTTTTTAAAGGACGGGAGCAGGAAATAGAATGGGACACATTTTGATAGGGAAGCCACAGAGCCTGTATAATCTCAAAGAAAAAAAAGCCAATCTGATTTAAATTCACATATACTACCACCATCTCCCCACCTTCACCCAATGTGAATGCCAACATTTTTTGACCTTGCCTTTTATGCTGCATGCTAATTTATACAAATGTAAGCATTTCTTTCCCCTTCATGCTCTACAGCTGGAGTTTGTTAGCTTTTTCTGGGTGGGTGACGTCCTGCCTTGAAACACCCAAATCCCTTCCTCTCTCTGTCTGTCCCGCGGGAATAAAGAGTGCGTGTGAAGATGGAAAGGGTGGGGTGTGTGTGTGGGGGGGGGTGTCATAAGAAACTAAATTAAATGAAATTAAAGCTTTGCAGTGGGTCACTGCCTCTTCACGTAAATTAAAGACATTCATGCATTTTGAAAAGGGAAAGAGCATTTTAATGAAAATGTATACAGTGTGGCAAATGTCTTTATAATACTCTGGGGATAAAGAATTGGAGATGGACAAGGTAAAAAAACAGGGTAATGTATTTTGGAGGATAAACAGAAAGGGTAAACATTATAGAGGTAAATAGTTTGGATATGTGGCTCCCTCATCAAAGCTAATGCCCTGCTGTGTATATTTGCCAAAGTCTGTGCGTAATTGATTTGCGTAGAGGATGATAAGCTGTGTTTTGCGATAAGAGGATGGTTCGAGGACAATGTTGTTTGAGGAAAAATTGGAGTTTCAATCCAAGTATTTCACGCAAAGGACAAAAGTAAATGAATTATCACAAAGAATGGGTTGAACATCACAAAATAATCAGACTTAATTTTAGCTAGTAATACTGAATCCAATTATTCTATTCATTTTCCCTCAGCACAGTAATAAAGTGCATCCGAAATCCCTGCACAATATGAATTAACTGTGTTTCTAACATCTAGAGGTTAATGATATGAAGAGCTGCATGTGTACTGTGTACTTGATGAGTGCTCTTGCAATCAACCCCGGCAGGCATATGGTGCAATTCCTGGCAAGTGCAATGAGTCACATAGTTTCCTATGTAATAATGAACAGTCACCGCCAATGACATGTCATTTGAATTTTCAGCAACATCTTCTTATCAGAGAAGTAAATATGTTGAAAAGGAAATTTCTTCACAACTCTTTTCGCCTTATTCCATCTTGACTCTCTTGTCTGATGAATAGAGCGGAGAATATCGCCACTGATTTCCCAAATAGTTTCAATTCCGATTCACAAGGCCTCGATTCTATTCAATATTGATCCGGTTAAGGACATTTTAGTAACAATACCAATTTTGCTAGGATATGAAAGCAATTCTCAGAGAACTAATGCTGTAAATTGTACAAGGAACCCTCTAACCTGGTGCATTATTAAAAATATTACTGTTTACATTAAACACTGACCCTTTTAATCATTTGAACAAAAGCCCTAACTGGATTAAAGCTACACACATCCATGGGAAAAGGCATGTATTAAAAAATCGATCTCGGATTTTATGAACGGATATCAGATAATTCAAATGAAGATCGATTTAAATCGGAAAATAAATTTTTTAAACCCAGTCCCACTGATGAACTTTACTGAAGGAAAGAACAAAGAGAAAGACATAAACTTCACCACGCAGACAAAAAACATCAGAGGATTTCTTTTACTGAGGCTCTAGTGCTCACCCTAATATGCATCCTCATGTAGACACAAGAGCGAATGTTTGCATATGGACGGGTAGGGACATGTCCCTTCTAATATTTTGGGGGGACAGAATTGTCCCTACCAATATTTGAGCAAACTCGTTTGCATTATCTTTAGAGTGAAGTCACATTTGATAATTCCGATGTGCCCTCCCAGAGGCTACGTCAAACTATTGTTCGAGATACATGTGACTATTGCTTAGCTGTTGGCAGCGCGGAGAGAGAGGGCTGCAAACAACTGTTTCTAAGCGCCTCCCCCTGCTGATTTTGACAGAATCGTTCTTAATTCCAAAAATATTTAGAGCTCTGCTAGTGCTACAGTCCTACGTGAGTGCTCTGATTATAAGTATTCTTTGATTTTGAAACAGTAGCCTTAGGGCTTGTGTCTATATAATGTTTTTCTCTCCCACTGCACCGCTTCATCCCAGTGCTCCCCAGCTCCCTTGCACTCCCTTGCTCCCTAGCGCTTTTCTTCCAGAGAAAAACACTATATGGACGTCACACCCCCTTATATTGTTGTTATCACAAACAATTCATTTACATTTATTTATCAGAGCATTCACAATAATTAATTAAAATCAGCACGGGGAGAAAGTGTAGAAACAGCTGTTTACAGTTTGCAGCTCTTCTCTCTCCTTTTCTCTCTCTTGTCGTTTCACTTCTGACTGTGTATTGCTGCTACAATGGGGAAAATATTGAATTAGGGCCGAATGTTCTATTTACAACCATGAAAAGCAAGCAGCCTAAGTGACGTTTTCTGCCTGTCGCTCGCCTTCAGTACTATGGACAGCGCCGCACTTACACAGGCATTTTACTATTTCACAGCACAAACGCCCACTTGCTTAGCTCTGGGGTTTACAGTAACCATATGCCAAAATATTTGGACACTAAAAAGAAATAAACCACTTGCCAGGACACTTGCCAGTGCATCTACCGGTTTACTGTCAGTTTTCGCTCACCAATAAAATATCTGTTTAACACACCTGCCTGCCCCTCCCTACATTCCCGTGATTTCTTTTACTCCATTCGTTTGTTCATCTTTCATTTTGTGTTTTATAGTGATTCTGTCCACTACTTACCTTAGCCTCCATATAATACCTTTATCTCTCCCTCTATTTACGTCCTTCCTTTCTCCTCTCAGTGTGTGGTGTTTAGAGGACGTGAAGGCTGAATCATCTTGCTGTGATGTTAAACAGGGGTGTTCCCAGGCATAACTCAACAAAAGCAGTTGAGGCACAGGCAAAAAATAATATACATAGTAGTAAAATTGTGGCCTATAATGAAAACTGACAAAGATTAGAGGCCATGCAACCATGAACACAGCATTTAATGCACGATAGAGCACATTTTACACAAATCAGTGTATGTGTGAAAGTCTGTCTTCCCTTCCTCAGTATTCCTTCTTCTGTCCATCATCTCTAACCAAGGGCAAAGGGCTGCTGGTGTAATTAAAAAGACAGAATCTTGTGATATGTGTTCCTCTTAAAATCAACCTCTGTGCCTCTCAAATTGCTAAATGATGACGTAACTAACATAAATGATAGCCTTCATGCTTTTTTTTACCAAAAGAACAACAAATTTGATTGCAGGGATACAATGCTTTGTTTGGTGTTGTGTATCAGTTAGTACAGTAGCTTTTACCTATACAGAAGCAGCGCTATTGTACTTCTTACAGATTGTGTGTTGTGAACATTCTCCTTGTTTCAAAAGACACAGATCTCTCACTTACAAGACGAAACACACATGGGTGCATGCACAGAGACACGAGAACCTGACAAGCCAAGAGAATACAGATAATTTCTATTTTCTCCAGGGTAGCGGAGGTTCCGTAACAACATTGTCAAACAGAGGCAAACATTTTCACAAGAGGTGTTTTTGCTTTTGCACACACAAGCCCCTGAATGCAGATGACATGAAATGCCACATACATACACGCAAGGCTTGGCTAGTAACAGAACCAACAGGATGTGTTTCTTGTAAAAAAAAATCATTGTACAAAGCTGGTGAGAAACAAACAAAAAATTAAGCATTATACATCTTTTAAAAAAATTGTACATTTGTAAATTTTAAATAGTTAAAAAATAATGAACTTGCTGCTGCTCTGCTTCAGTACTAGACTTCCAAGCTGTGTCTACACCAGGCTGCCAGGCTGTGACACTTTGGACCAGGCAGCAGCAGATGGCGGTGACATGTCTGCATTGGTCTGAGGCAGCAGAAAAAAAACTAAACACTCGGCTGTTCAGTTACAAGAGACAGCAGAGACTGTGGAGAAAGCTTCCTAATGGCAGGCAGCTAATGGTACTCACCCAGGAGGAAGTAAGAATCAAGATTCAGATACTGGTGGGAATGGAGGCCACAAACAAAGGAGTTTATAGACAGTATGGGCAGGTTGACCTCATTAAGTATTGACAACTGAGGACACATCATCCCAAGGAGGTCCCAAACAACATCAAGTCTAGTCCACACATAGAAATGATGTGTTCTTTCACGCAAACTCTCATCACAGCTAAAAAGGTTCAGTTGGGTCTGAAAAGATGTGCATACAAAGAAAAATGTAGCCATAGTGACATAACTTACATAAAAAAAGGAAACGTGAAGGATTTTGTTTATACCATTCACCACATATAAGCTAAAGAATCCATCAGAAATGACTGTTTTCATTATACTTTGATGATTCCAACATGTAAGCAGTCTGCACATATTTTTGCGTTTTACATGCAAAATCAAAAAAGCAAAAGTGTTCAACATCCCAAATAAATGACAGCATTTAAAAATATGTTTCCTTGTCACCTGTACATCTTATTTAACTATTGAGCAACACCTATATTCAGAGGTGTAGTTTCATATTTACACAGTAGGTATCCATTATTGGTGTTGTCACAGCAAGAAAGCAAATTGTTAAGTAAACTTAAAACTTATAAGTAGCCAATTAAGGATCAAAAAGTTTTGCTGTGTACATTTCTCTGTCTTCTCGCCACTGTTTTGAGGCACTCTACTCTGAAGTTGTTAGGTTGAGTGGGTGGCTGGAACTCTCTGTCATATTGCATAGTAGCTGTAACAGTTTGCTCAGGCATAGTTGTTTTGTTTTTTTGCCTCACAGAATTTGTGCAGCACATGCAGTCATAAATAAAAAAGTTAATTTCTCTCTGAATTTCTTGAATTCAGATGTCCAAATGAACATCACCATTCTTTACTTGAGATAATCCAACATACTGTATGCTCCTGTGGGTTTATGTGACCATTAGCATATTGCAAACATACAGGCAAATGCATCATACATACATCATTTTTAATCAGCATGCATAAAAGTAAACCTGTAATCACAAGAACCCTGTACATTTTTTGTCCAGGTAATTATCAGAGTTTGTTTCAGGCTGTTTAATTTCAGTGTGTATGCAATCCACCTCCTCCAGGCACTCCTGCATGCTGTGGGCCGGATAAAAGGTGGTAATGAGGCCAGGGTCTTTCTTCCTTTCTAAAGTGAATGCCACTTGCACAAGTATTTTTATGACCATATAAAAAGCCAAAATTCCCCCCAAAAATGCACACAATCACAGGGACAAAGCACTAAAATTAGATTGTTATGCATACCGTTGGTAGGGTTTTGAGTTAGGGGAATTTTACCTCTATGAGCATTGCTAATATTAAACAATGGCAGCCTGTCTAATATATCACTCAGGGAAAACAAGAATAATAAAATCAAAGCTTAGTAGTAGTTGAACTCCACTGGGTTACTGGATACTGGGTGCTTTACTCTCATGACAATACTCTCACTTTTGAAGAGATGCATTTTAAAAGCTAAGCATTATCATTAACTAAAGGCTGATCATTTACAGATGTAATGCCAGCAATGGTCACTTTTAGGTCTGTAGTCATTTGGTTTTCATTTAGCCCTCTCGAACACTTGTCCACAGATTGGGGTGCTGGTTTTAATAGTTCATGAATTAATGTTAGAGGAATACTTAGGATTGCAGTGTTTCTCCTAAATTGGCCACTTAGGAGCTGCTCCAAGTCTTAAAATATTTTGTGATTATGGTAAAAGTCTTTATTGTTCCTGACAGAATATATTTGTTATACAAATATATTTGGTCAAAGAACCCCAATTCAACCCAACGTGATTCCATATACATTTATACTTTACTGCGAGGGATAATGTTAATAATACACTAAATATTTTAACTTCCCTATCTTGAAATCACACACTGGAGAAAACTAGGAGGATGCATCACTTATGGACTAAATGACTATGTTTACGGTCTGGTCATACACTGCTGTGTAATTTCAATCAGCCAAATTTCCCCCACATAGAAAGCACAGCTCATTAACACTCACCTCTGTGGACACACTGTTTTGTTCCCTTGATTGGAGGGCCTCAGCTCCAATTAATATCTTAGAAGGCTGACATTTCAAACAAGGCTCCATCCTCTCTTGTTTGGAGCACATCGCCTCCTTTAATGAAGGTGCACAAATAGGAATTTCTGGTGTGGAAGACAAGGGGTGTTTTCCTTTGATCGTTTGAATGTGTATCATCACCTGGTATTTTTAAAAATGTGATTTTTGCATAAGAGTTAGGTTGTTCATTAATGAGATTCACAGGGTGGCCTTAAAGAAAATTCATTTATGGGCAATGTGTTTGTGTGTGCACACCAGATTTAGCCTTGGTGTCTAAGGGCTTGTTTAAAAATGGGACTCACCTTAAACATACTGTTGAAGCTCAGACTCTATTACTTTAATTCGTCAAACCTCATCATTTCCTTTAATGACATAATATTGATCACAGTATTATTTTTTTCCTGAGCCAGAAATTGCAATCTAAAAGGCAGCACTATCCTAAAAGATTTCTTCACTGCTAATAAAACACTAATTCAAACAGGCTAATAGAAAACATATTAGTGTTTCTTCTGAACTTAACTGACATTCATTTAAAGATTTAAAGGGAGAGAGAAATGTGAAAAGATAGAATAATCTCAGAACCTGTTTCATATGCAGAGCTACATCCTCTAAGCCATCAGTCCACGTAACCTTTCTCTTTTTGAGGTACTGTGGATTTCAAGCCAGCCACTATCTCTTTCTCTCACTCCCACGTAATGTAGCTCCAGCTGGCCACGCTGCTTTAGAGATGCCATGCCAGGTCACATGTGTGACGCTATTTCCCTTCCCCCTTGTGCCAGGCCCTACAGGTTGTTTAGCATTTCAGACAGGGCTCTTGTGTTGCCTCGCAGCGGAGCACAAGGGCGCTTAGGGATGTCACCTCCTCAAAGCTAATTGCTCTGCCCTTCTCTTAACGAAACAAGCTCAGGAAATAAATAACTAATGTGCCCCTTGGTACGCTCATTAGCTTACCGCAAATTCACTGTTCCACAACTTTTCTTGCTCTCACCGTCACACTCCATCTCACTCCATCTCACTCTGCTTTCAATCCGGACTCCCAAACCACCTACTACTACACACACACACACACACACACACACACACATTTCTGCTCTTCATTCAACTTTATTCTTTTCCATTTTTCCTCTGTCACATTCTGTCTTCCTCTCTGCTGGGAGAGATCAATGTAATGAGGATGTTAAAGAGTCTTTCTTGCAATTCTGAACCGATTAAAAACAAACAGCTCTATTCAGTCAGAAATAAGAGATCTTGTTATCATTCCTGACATAAAAGCCACTGAAGTCAGTGGAATTTTGGCACATTCTTTGATACATAATTCAGTGACGGGTGGAGGTGCTGTCAATTGTAAGAGCAATGTTGCAATTGATGAAGTAGCTAACATTAACAGCAGTCATATTGTTTTCAACTTGCTGAATAAACTATGTTCAAAGCAGTGTTACATTTTGTAATAATAATCGTCTTTACAAAACTAACTGCAAGATAGAGAGTAATAGGGTCAGGGTTAGTAATTTTAATTGGAAATATCCTTTGCAGCATGACGCCCATGTCAAATCCTGGTAAGTGCTAACATTGGCTATTTAGCGATAGCTTCTAAAGGTAGCTAATTGTATAAATTTACCAATTTAAAGGTTTGAAAAGTACTAGACAAAAACCCAAGGGACTATCATCATTGTGCCATTTTGAAAAAGTTTGATCTTTTACAATTTAATAATTTTGTATTTTACAATTATGTATGCCTGGTGTATTGAATTATTCATAATCTTGCTCCTCCTCCTACTCTTAGCGATGGCTGGCTCTTAACAGTAGTGCCGGAAGGACTAGACCTTCAGTGAGGGAAGATTTGGTACCACAGTTTAGAAAAACAGCCTTTGGTCAAAAAGCTTTTTCGGTTAGAGCAGTAAGGATATGGAATTCCTTACCCACAAATATCCGAAGCATTGACAGCTGTACCGTTTTTAAAATTAAGCTGAAGCACTGGCTACTATTAGAACAAATTTGCAACCAAGTTTTTTTTTATTTGTTGACCTGCCCAGGGACAGCAGATGTAGCTAACTCTGGTGTAATTACTATTAATTGTACATTGTCCCTGTAAAAATAAACAATAAAAGAAAGAAAAAAGAAAAGAAAGGACACCCAACAGGAAATATGAAAATCTTCAGACGACAGGTACATGTAACGCCCATTAACCAGAATAAATTGGATCACAAATTTTCTCCTGTGTGTAAGTGCAGGAAACTACTTTTGTGTTTTTGGCAGTGTAGATGTTTTGGAACTGCTACAAAGCTTAGAAGTATTTTATAATCAAGATTAAGAAACGTCTCTGACTTTTCTTGTTGAATTTAGCTTGTAAAATATGTCAGTTCCCTGTCTGAAATATTAATTGCTTGGTAAATTATTGCTTCTGGCAGGGAAATGTATTCTTCTTAAATGGATCTTAGTAACCCCTCTGCTACCTTGTGGTAAAAAGACATTTTCAATATATTTCCATATGAAAGGATTAGTTCTGTTCTTAATGGTAATGACCTATCAATTCTGAATGTAAGGAGGCCACATCATGACTGGATCTTCCAGCAGAGATTTATAACAAATTGCTGAATGGACATTACTCTGGAATGGAAACCTTTAGGTCATAACGCTGATACTGATTTGAGATGGTGCAAGGACTATACTGATATGGCTGATAGTGGGTGGCCTATGGGACATAATATTGTGCGTTGTCTGTGAGATATGGATGTTTTGTTCATGTTTGATTGGCCAAACTTCCCTCTATACCACATCCATGGCTATCTCTCATCCATCCGTAACTAGATTTTATACTCATTGGAGAAGTTGAACAGATTGATTTTGAAAATCATGAATTTTTGGAGTAAAGGCTGGCTTATTGAGCTTAATGTTAAGGCTAGGGGATATGTGGACACAGCTCAACACTAATAACTGCCTAAGCCTAAAAAAATAAAAAAAAGGATGTTTGAGGAATATACATTGGTAGAAAGTGAGTTTCACAAGGAAAACATTTGATTTCTTCTACAATATCAACACACGTTGCACTTATTTTAGACAATCCACTCAAAATGCAAACTGTCCTTGGATAAGCACAAGCCTTTGGTTGTTGAGGCATTGGGTTTTAGTTTCCATTAGTGAACCATGACTGAGACATAAATTGATGTGCTCACGAGTGTAACTTGATAAAATAAATAAGACAATGTCACCTTATCATAGTTATCTCTAACCCTTTTTATGGATTTGTCCTGTTGTAAAACACTTCAGCTGCATCCTTTTACTATTGGGCAGGTTTAGCAAATGAAAATGTCACCCTACATGCCATCACAAAGGGTAAAAGAAGATAAGCGAGAATTGCTAAAAGCACAAGTCCCATTGGAGTTTGTGTTCAAGTACAAAGGAGCGGCTCTCTCTCAAACCCAATTCCTATGGGGAAATGGGAAAATGTAAATATGTCACTGCATGCCAAAACACAAAAGCACAGCATAGTGCATACGTGAATGCATGGATGCATTTACACACACAGCTCTCAGATGGGTTTACGTTTGGCTAAAGAATCACTGGCAGAGAGACATGAATACCCATTAGTCCCTAATGACTAACTTTTAAAAGATATAACCTCAGACTACAATCGAGTAAATTATTGATTGCTTAAAAGAGAAAATGTCTATAGAATAAATTATTTTGTCTAGACCTTGTCACTAAAGGCTGAGAAATGTTCTATACAGCATGTAACCTGCATTCAGACGCCATGATGATGAGAAATGTTCCCCATGATACAGCTATGGTTGTTAATTGCTTCACATACCAGAACCTCACATCAGTGGTGCACTAGCGACTGATAGAAAGCCTGTATCAGCTTAGTTTAGATTAACCGTGCACGTGGTGGGGCTGAGCAGCTATTTCTTAACTAAATGGCTCTGCCTCAGGTAATGGTAGAGAGCCGAAGCATCTCCCAAATTAATTTTGATTTCTGAGCTCAACTCAAACCTAATCAGGTTTCTCTAGAGTGCCATGCTTTGCTTTTATAGATTTCCCATAAATACACACACAGAGACATTCAAGGCACGATCTTGGAACACAGTGTTCAGCTTTCTGAATATATGCATGGCCCTGACACACCAAGCCATTGATGCCACTGGACCATGTGTGCCCAACCATTTATGTAGTTTTTGCAGGGTGTCCAGAACTGTTCGCATAGACTTTTGACGAGGCAAGAGGCTGTCGGTGAGAGAGAGCTCTCTGACTGACTGTCCATTTTAGTGAATCAGTTATTTCATCATTTAGTGCCGTTTCTTCTTATTTGTTGCCTCTGCCTTTTCCTTCCTTCACCCACAAGCAGAAAATCTTGGCTGACAACATCAGCAAATCAAGGCAAATTGTAAATGAAAAGTTACATTAGATTTATCATATTATGAAAATCGTTTGCTAGTTTCTTTAGACTTATTTGCATAGTTACAAACTCCTTTTGTGCTTTTTACAAACATTTTTATGATTATTTCCTCTCACACAGGAACAGCATGTGTACATGTTGCCATGTCAGCTAGCTGTTATCTGTCATATACATAGCACGGGTGATGGATAAGAAAATCTAATTTTCAATGTGCAGTTTGGTGCCACACTGTAACATCTAAAATTCATATGGTGCAATGATGGTAGGACCCCCACATTAGCTCCTCTATTTATCTATTTTGTTCCCATCCCTGCTACAGTAAGTGAGGATGGAAGTCTCACTGAAAATTGACTTCTGTTAGCAAATATATTGAAGTTTGGTAAAAGAGCGAAGAGAAGGAAAATAGAAGTCAGGAAATGAAAAGGTCTTCTCATATTGTAGGAAAATGTTTTGCAGCAGATAGACCTACTAGGTCAAATTCACTCAAAGATTATCTCTGTGATATTAAGACACTGAGGGAGCAAGAAAAGATGTTTTTTGTTTTTTTTTATTCATTACACTGAGGCAAACAAAGGAGGTACAATGCTGAAAGGAATACACATTCTCAGTGTAAGAAATCGGAACATGTCAATTTGACTTGCAACATAACAGGAGGTAAAGACACCATGCCTTTTGTACAAAATCTTGGCAGAGCAAGCTTCCATATAAGTAGATACACCCACATAGAAAAAGTATGAGACCACAGAAATTCCCCATGCATTTTAATAATTGAAAACTGTGAGTTTTCTCCCATTGGTCTTCATCTGATGTACAACAGTGTCTGGGCCTCATTTACAGTCAGGGCTGCTGAGACCACTCCATGCATTCAGAAGTGGTTTTGCTGCTGGGCTCAGTGCATGAAAACGAACAGTGGATTGAATTGTCAGGCTGGAGCCATACTAAGAGGAGCCACTCTGCAATGAAAAAACGGACTTGCAAGCTAATGTCTCCCCTAGGAATAGCGTCTCTGTCTAAGACGCTACAGCAACAGCCTCTATCTTGTATCTAAAGGCATCGATGACAACAACTCTACTCTATCTGTGTCTGGGTTTGGGTGTTTGATACAAAACTCTGAAGAAATAGTATTCAGAAATAGTCCCTTAACAATCCCTCTGTAAGGCTAATCAAATAAATTCTCCAAAGAAAAATTATTAAATGCTGTTTGTTTGAAGTCATCTACTATTCCACTCTGGATATCTGAGAGTTAAGAGTTATTGCTGGATGATTGGGCTGTAGCTGAAATGAAATTACTGTATTACTTCTTAAATATACCATAAACACTAGAAGTCGTTGTAAACCTCCTACACAGAGAGGATGAAGGTGGGTAAAATTTTGCCCCAGGGAAAAAAGTTATTTCACAATATGTCTCGCATTGTTTTTCAGGAACTTAAAACACATGTCCAGCAGGTAGAAAAAATGAGGGTTGATGTCATGACCTTGCCTCTGAGTCTGTTCAGAACCAGTGAGGACAATGGCAACCTGTGCTCACACTGATATTTATGCACATAATCATACACCCAAGCCACCAGAGCTACCTGTCAAAACCAAGAACCAATCTGCAAGAGTGATTAGTTATGCCTGACTGAGTTTGCTGAACATTCTCCATCTGCATGCACTAGTAATGTATGGAATAAGCAGAGTTGGTAATAAGGCTGGAGACTGACAAGGTTAAGATGATGCAGATGCAGGAGCAAAAGTTTGGCATGGACAGAGGTCACTAAGGTCTGACAGTTTGAAAGGTTCTTGTGAGTTTTTGTTTCTATTTCAAAAGGATAACAAAATAGGCAATGGTAGAAAAATGAAGCCAAATACATACTGTATTGTCATTAATGAGCTGAAACTTATTTCATAAATACAGTTTTGATTCGTGTGAAGAAAAGTAGCAGCAGTGGACTGTAACAGCAAACTCTAATGATGAGAACATACTGGATATCTTCTGTATATCATATGTATGACTTGTTTTGAATGATTTAAAAAAATAATTGTTTAAATCATTATTGACAGCAACATCCTTGGTGACATCCCGAATTTCTCAGAATGTGAGCAACTCCCAAGAATCATTAGATATGACTAACAACAACACACATTAAACTTTGAAGAAAATACTGGACAGTGTCCTCTCAACAGAAGCCATTCATCAGCAGGAAAGCTATTTGTCAGCCTTTTCTTCTTTAAGTGCGATGGTATCATTATGTAGGAAATGGCTATGTTTCCATCAATTGTTTCTAATGGCTCTTTTTCTCTTTTTATTCCAATCTTAAGCACAGCTACAAAGGTCACTATATGGGTCTTTGTACTTAAAGATATTGCACATACATTTCATGTTCAAGGATGCTGTGAAGTTTTTGAAAAACACGCCTATATGAAGGAATACAACTTACAAGTATTGTTATGGTCATACATTTGCCATCAGTCTCACTTCAGGGACAGTAATGTTCATCACAGTATATGCATGAAAACAGAGCATAATACCATACAGTGACACCTGCCTACAGACATATATTCCTACACACAAAATCAAGGTAATCTGCTTTTGCTCAAATGACTGACTGCTGTAGGGATAAAGGATCGCTTACAGGGTGTCCTTAGATAAGGATGAAATGACAACTGTCACTCACTACCTGAGGCCTCTTGTATGGTTACATCATATAAGTCCGACAGCAGCAGTCTCAACCAGCTCAGAAATAATGAAATATTAATTGGTTTGCCTTTGTACAAATAAAAACTCAACCTGTAATAGATAAATGTGGACAAAACGTATTTACGCTCAACAGATATACCATCCAATCTGTGTTCAACCAACCTGTTGAGATTGTTGTCTCATTTTTGTAGAAACATTAGATGTCCACAATGTTGAGTTTTACATTTTCAGGTCATTTGTGGATGATTATTTAAGAATGCTTTGATCACATAAATGAGGCTTCCATTTACATTGAGGTCTAGGAGTTTCTGGAGAAGGTGGGGTACAATCAGTAGATAAACGGTGTGCCTAGGTTTTAGTTTGTTGTAGTTTGTTGAGAGACATTGTCCATGTCCCCATGTGCTTTGTAAGCTGCAAAGGGTCCAGTTAATGAGCTCTGGAAAGCTCAGAGTTGCTCACAAGGGATTTAGGTGATCCCTTTTATTGTTTGTTGGCACACACTTTAGGAACCACACACAGAGTTCATCACAGCCAAGTACCTCTAAGGGCTGATCAGAGAAAGACAACGACTAACTTCTCTCTCAGGAAAATATACAGTAATACGTATTTCAATATAAGTTTAATATAGGGTCACGTCAATTATATTTCAAATTTCCTGATTCTTATTTGGAAACAGTTTTCAAGCTGTAGCTCAACATTTAAACTAGCTTACCAACAGTAAGCTAGTTAGTGTTGTCATTCCAGTATACGCCACTTTGCACCTCCACCATTAGTGTCGAATTCCTGTGGTGGTGATTTGTATTCGTATACCATCTATACAATAATTTCATCAGTTAAAAAAACATCGGAATTTTGCTCAGTGGTTGAACTTGGTTAATGATTGCATAGGAACCAAGGCGTGAGCACATGATTCATGGCAAAACAGGCTGTAGAAACTGAAACTCCACATTTATCATTGGAACACATTAATATTTATCCTGCTGCTTGACCTTCTCTTTTAGTCCCCTATTAGCCGTGGTCTTTAAACATTTTTGAAGTACTACATTGCCCATCTCTTCCACTGCTGTTCCAACCACATCCATAGTGGGAGAACTGAAGTATAGCGCCATAGCTCCATTTCCCATTGTTCTTAGCTGCAAAAGCAGCAGTGGGAGGGACATGCCATCTCTCTAGGTTTCAGTCAGATTGCGGTTTATAGGAAATGACACATGAGCTGGCCACATACTGTGCCTGCTTGGTGGGATAAAAGCACATGTCTAAAACCCATAGCACCTTAATGTGATTTGCTTTAGAGTGCAACAGGCGTTTACATAGCACAGGGAATTATTTTATGATTATGATGCCCAGTGATGTGGGCTTCTTAGACCCTAGACTGTGAGGAAACCCATGTCAGCTGTCAGTCAAAAGAACTGAGGCAAAGACATTGTATCTATGGTGTCCAAGGTCCTGACGTCATTCATTCAAAGGGCATTCTTTTGCAAAAGCTGCAATGTCTTAAGTACTCCGACTGACAGAATACAGCTTATCAAGTAAAAGGTTTTCACACATATGAAAGTACATGTTTGGGGCTTGATGTTTGATAAACAATCATATTTTTCTGAATAATGCAGATATAAGTGCAATATAAGTATGCCTGTCCCTGTCATAATGTACAAATATATATGCATTTATTCCTGTTATGAAACTTTGTTTTCCATGATTTTGTTTATTCATAGTTTCAAAGTATATGTAAATACAGTGTTGGTATTTTTCATCCAGCAGCACTGCAGTTTATTTACAGCTAGCTTATCACACTGCAGATGAGACAAGCCTTGGTCTGATGAAACTAATTGGGTTAAAGCAAAATGTAAGTGTATTTTCTCTTGCTGAGTTGACAAAACAGACTTGCAGGGCTGGAAATGTCAATAATTAAACACCGGTATGGCAAAACCTTTTTGGTTCACAGCTTGCATCTTCACTCTATTTGATCTTCAAGGCTGGTGCGGTCTGGAATCGTCAGTCTTTAATGTGGGTTCAGGGTGGATTCCCAGCACTGAACCCCACCCTCTAAAGTCTTTCTGTCTTCCCAGCTTACTCGAGTTGGGCCTGGCAGGAGGCTGAGATCTGCCTTTGGTGTCAACCCTCTGAAGGTGCCCCCGCACTGAACGTATTTCTCCTGCTGTGCTGAGACACCTTGGAGCTTTGCACACAACACGTACAAACACACCCATGGACAAAAAGTCAGTTTGTTTTTACCTGTATGTGTGTGTGTGTACACAAATATATATGCTCTCACACACACTGACACATGAGCATATACATTTCAAACAGGCTATTATCCTAAAAAATAACTGAGTAATGCATAATAGCAGTTAAGAAAGACAATGTGAACCCATTGCTAGCACTGATCTCTCATCAGAATTCTGACATCACCACCGACTTTGGTGAGCTTCTTACTTTTCCTTTAGTGCCACCATGAGGTGATGATGATGATATTGCCATTAGCTTCAGCTGTACTTTGTGTTTTGTTCTAATTAGTAAATGTTAGCATGCTAACACACTAATATAATGGTAAACACAGTAAACATTATTTTTTTCCTAAACATCAAGATTGTCATTGTGAGCATGTCAAAATGCTGAGCATGCAGATCAAAGCACCCTTGTACAGCCTCACAGAGACACTCGCATGGCTATAGACTCTTAGTCTTGTTGCAAATTGCAAAAGTTGCACTAAAGGGGATATTTAGTTTTTCTTGTCAATTTACTTGCCACCAAATTAATGCAAAAGATCTAAACAGATTGGAGGCTTGCCTACAGGGACTTCCATTATATTGTTATGTAAAAATAAAAATGCAGACATAAATTGATAAGATGTGTGGGAGACAAATGAGCAAAGTGGGAAAGAAAAGAGAGAGAATGAAGCAGGTGGATGAATGAGTCTCTGTAGTGCTCTGCCTGGCCCTGATTGGTGAGTTAGAAAAAGAACTGTGCTCCTCCATCCATCCATCCACAGGCTGTGCTTCTCCCCAGCCTAATGAAACCTTAATAGAAGATGACAGGAAGCAGGGTGGGAACGCGTCCTTCATTGATACACTGACTGGACCTGTTCTGTAGATCACTGGTTTTATGTGTGTGTGTGTGTGTGTGTGTGTGTGTGTGTGTGAGTGAGAGAGTGTGTGTTTGCAGTTACATTTTGTGGCTGTTTGGGGAAGGACAAAAGATTTAGTAAACAGGAAAGGCACATACAACTAGAAATGGTTAACCATAAATGTGACAATTATGTAATCATGTGGAAAGTCATTACAAATGTGGCTTCATTTGAAAACTGTACCACAGTAGCAGGCTGTTAAATAAAATCAAAACTAATCAATAGTTCTACTGTGTCGGACCCAGCCAGATGTCTCATATGAAGATAATGTCTTTGCCTTTAAATGATGGCTTATTTCTGTGAGGGAGAGGAGGGGGGCAGTGGGATTCGGATGAGGGATATGCTCTGTGCCTTTTCTCTGTTTCCCTGGTTTGCTTTTTTGAGTCTGTTAATCCCCTGGCAAACTCTGATGAGACTGCAACTCCCTGGGAGTGCTAACAGCACATCAATAATACATCCAGTCCAGCTGCATCCACTAAACACTCCACACACACACATTGCATACACAAACATGCATGCTCTCTGTATCTCTCACACACATACATACACCCTTCCCATTCTCCCATCAACCATGACTTGGCTCCTTGCTGTCATTGTCATAAAAGCATTGCATTATTTATTCATGGCAGACCCAAAATATGAGCTAAAACTGTCCAGAAAAGAGGCGACACCTAAGGCATTTTCTAAAGGCTGCTGTATCATTCAAGAACAGACTGATTGCTTAGTCTGAAAGGAAGGTGACAAGTGTTGTTTAGGCATCAGCGTTGGTACAAAGTGCCTCTGTGTTTACACTTAGATTGCATATTCAAGGTGGTGGCTTTCTGAGGACCCACTAAGTGCACATCAGGTAAAGTGTTACTGTAACTGGAGCAAGATTGTCATGCTGCAACATGGAATCACATACTTATTTTTTTAATTCATGCACTACAAAACTTTTGGTTCAACATGAAGCTGAAAATAGTGCATATTGTTGTGGCTTTAGACACTGGGTGCTTCTTAACAAGGGCTATTGCTCGATGCACGCTGTAAGTGGTTTCTACAATGTTTTAACCTGTCCTCTATCTTATTACAATGTGCATTTGCACATGTGTTATATGACAGGGAGCAAAGCTGTGAATGCAAAATTGTCTGTTTGTTATTCCACTCTGCCATGAGGACAGGGAAAATTAAAAAAACACACTCACAGAAGTGCAGTGGCAGCCCTCCAGAATAACTATCTAATTAATTTCAGTGCATACTGTGAGTGCATCTTTTGTCTTTTTCTGAAGGTTTATAATCTTTGGAGACCTTAGTCAAGGCCAAGGTGGAAATGGCTCATTTTACTCACATACATAAATGAAACCTAATCCTGCCAGTCCCCATCTGGCCTTCTTCTGTGTTTGCAAGTGAGACCAAGGTTGAAAATAGAATACAAGGACATTACTTGAAAGATAGAAAAATATATACAGCCGTACAATGATAAATACAGTACATAGAGACAAAAGGCAGGTGGTGGTCAGTTTGTTTTCCATTTCTTAGCAGACACATTTACAACCAGCCCAAAGCAACGATAACAACAATAAAATGAGGCAGTAAAAGTCAAGAGCATGTCATCCCTTTTAGCAAAAAATAATACTGGATGAAAAGAATTACATTTATTAGGATTATTCACTATATCTTTGATATGCTGGGATACTTTTCAGGGAGGGGCTATTCACCTTTTGCCAATTCTCAGAGTTATTGTCTAAAAGAAAGAAAGAAGCTATTTTGTATAGAATGTATAATGGGAATAATGAAATACTGTGTTTTGCTTCTGATTGATGAGTTCCATCAGATCATCATGATGATTGATGGAGCTGTTCAAGTTTTTCCTCTTAATGGAACCCTTTAAGCCCTAGACTTCTGCTGGATGATCTGAATAACAACTGAAACTGTAAAGGAATTTAAGAGGAAATGTATCGCGTTAAACTAATTGAAACTTGTTGGTGGTGTAAAATATTTCACAGCTGCTGTTTTTTTTTATTTCAAAAGACAAAGTAATTTCTTCTAGTTCTTGAAGTGTGTTTATTAAGAGTGGTGACACTGAACCATAGAATTGTAAAAAACCAAGACAATGAGTTAAAAAATACCACAGTTGGATAATAATTAATTTGTCACGTCCAACACATAGTGATTTCATACAACATTACTGTAAAAAATATTGAGGGATGCAGTGAGTGATTTATGTGTTAATATTCAATAGAATCATGTACAATACCTGTACATGTACATGTACAGATGTACAGTATTGAAAATATATTTTTTGAAAGCCAAAAGGACCAGCCAGCTGATTCCTCTAAAAGGTCAGAAATGTCAAATGTTTTATTTGTCCATATTCAAAATACGGACACTGGCACAACAAATTGTGTACAGGCAAAATAAACTCCCTTCTTCAATCAACACGATTACACTGTGTGGTAGCACATGTTAGAGAAATTATTCTCTGTTCAGTGGATGTTCACTGCTTATCAACACCTCCTTCTGGTTCGCTCTGAGCTTTGTCTTGCCTTTCCACCCTTATTTTCTTCAGATAACAATTGAAAACAGATTGCTTTTTGGTGGTAGCCTAATTGGGATGACATGGCTCATCAACAGCTAGGCTGAACCAACTATGTTTCTTTGGATCGAGTGGGAATACGACTCAGAACAAACAAAAGAGAAAATCTTTACTAATTCTCTGGGCTTATTAAGGGACAACCAGGTTTTATTTGTTCCGTTATCTTTGATAGATCCCTTCAAACACACACAATCCCTTCATGCTGGATGTTTTAAAAAAAAAATATATATATTTTATCTAAAAAAATATACTTGTTTCTGATACACGATAATTGTGTGTTTTTGGGTATCTGTTTCATCCATTTGTATGTTTTCTATGCCACTTATCTTGTCCAGGGTCACAGGGGCCTGGAGCCTATCCCAGGATGTGTTGGGTGAAAGGCAGGTGTAATCTGGCCTCTATGCTGGACACCACTCTACCAAAGAAATAACACATATAGTTAGACAAACAAACCTATAGCTATGGGTAATTTGAAGTTTCAGTCCACCTAACCTGCATGTATTGTGCATTGAAAAGACCCAGCTGGCTGGCAGCTTCAAACACAAGACCTTTAAGCTGTAAGGTGATTATGCTAATCACCAAACCATGACTCACTTCAGCTTCATCCAAACTCATGTTTATTGAATTGTATGGCTTAATATTGTGAGTAATGGTAAATGTCTGAAGTGCACATATGGTTAGTGGTTGATTTGGGCCAATTGTCTTAATGAGATTGTATTCATATCACATGTATATATTTTATTATCATACTGATATTGGGAAACACTGTACCTTCGTGTTATTGTATTGCTGTAGAAACAGTAGTTTCTCTGCAGATTCAACCATCATTTTCCCAAAAAATTCCCAAACTGTGAGGACATAAAAAATCATTGAGGCTTAGGGCTGTAATTTGATAGTGTTTTACCTCACATTAGATTGGCAGTTTTGTGAATTAGCGATAGAACTCCCTTTATGAGGAAGAAAACATGTGCGTGAGATATATTGCCTTGTGGGATACTGATGATAAAACAGGGATGTGTGGTAACTCAGAGAGAGGATGATAAGATGCATATGACTCCTAGGTATACCACACACTCAGAGGTAATCAATTTCTGCCCTATTGCTTTGACAGAGACAAGAAGGAAGGTAGAGAGGGAGGAGGGAGAAAGGTGGAGGTGGAACCAGAGTCAGAGAGAAAGAAAGAAGTCCTCTGGGATCGGTTTATGGAGGCACCTCAGCTGTTTTCCGGCTTTACTTCAAACAGAACCCCTAAACACGGAGCAACAGGAAAGGTTATTCAAAACAGTAGTACCTGGGTGCTGGATCTGTTTTTAGTGTTTGGCCCAAAGGTTAGATTAGACAGATTTTTCTGTTTTGTGTCAGGAAAATAAAGGCACCACCAACACAATGCATCTATAAAACAGATTGACAAAACGCACATTATGAAACAGCAAGTAAAAACAATAACACCTTGGATCTTAGGCCTCCAATGAGAACAAGTAAAACTCTAATGAAAATCTCATTAGAGAAAAATAGACGAAACCTTGAAAGACACAGTCAGAATGCCCAGGTGAATTATTAAGATCTAGCAGAGCATCACATCAACAACTTCTTAGTAATCACCATCATTGTCATCTTCAGCGTCATTATGAGAACAATACCTGGTGCCTAAAGAATGACAACACACTGTGTAGCTATGTTTAAATTCATGTTGGAAGGGAGACATTATGAGATGTCACTAAAAACAGATCCAGCACCCAGGTACTACTGTTTTGAATAACCTTTCCTGTTGCTCCGTGTTTAGGGGTTCTGTTTGAAGTAAAGCCGGAAAACAGCTGAGGGCGGCTGTGGCTTGGTGGCAGAAGAGTTGCTTGCCAATCGGAAGGTCAGCGGTTCGATCCCCCAGCCATGCGTCGAAGCATCCTTGGGCCAAGATACTGAACCCCAAAATGCTCCCGAAGCTGCGCCTTCGGTTTGTGAATGTTCTCATATGTAAGTCGCTTTGGATAAAAGCGTCTGCTAAATGTAGATGAAAAGGGAGATTAAAGCTATGCCTGTCACTAAAGTAGTTGGATTGCTTTACATACAATAAATAAGTGATTTCAATAAAATAGTTAGCAAATAAAGTTAGGTTTTTAGTCTATAAGAGTACAACCACACTACCTGCTCTCTGAGAGCACATAGGCACATTGGTGCTTTGCGCTAAATGCTAATGTCCGATATAATGTTAACCAATGTTCTCCATCTTAGTTTAGCGTGTTAGCATGCTAACATTTGCTTATTAGCACTAAACACAAAAACTGCTGAGGCCGATGGGAATATCATTAGTGTTACAGGTATCAGGCATCAAATACTTTTGTTTTAAACCCCTTTATAAGATCCTTTAAGCGATTAAAGAAAACAATTTGGAGGTTTTCCATTTAGTCACTGCTTTTCCTTATTCTTTGATTAAATGATAGTACGTTCCTTGACCTTTACATAGTTTGAGATTGGTGCTGAAATTTAAAGAGGGCCCTGTGTAGAAAATCAAGTTCTAGTAAAGAAATTATCAGTCTGCAGAAAACACTAGAGGAGTCACACCTCATTCAATAACTAAGTAGACTGAATAGCAGTCAAGAGTTAATGACGCAGCATAGGACAGTGGAGCAGCTCCTCTCTTCTGTGGATGCTGCTTTCTCCTGCCCAACTTCAAAGCCTGCTTTGAAGCCGTAGGTGGAGATCTCTCCGTTCTCAGGGAGATATCTATTCTCTCTTCACTCTCTTTTGTTAGCTAATGCACACCGATGAAAATGGGGTTGAGGCTGAGAGAATGCCAAGGGAAGATCAAAGCACAAGGGGCAGAGGAGCCATGCAGTTAACCGCTTTGCCAGTCTTTGACTGAATGGATAACAGGAAAGGTGCTCTCTCATTCTGTTAGTATCTAAGAAACACCAAAGCACACTTAAACCTGCAATACCCAACATCAAAATAAAAATAGATAAATAGGACATGTATTTTCATGTGTTCTGAAATTGAATTTTTACTGAGCCCCAAGGAGCAACCGTGCTATGCAGCGATTTTGACATAGTTGCCATAGTGAAATTGCAGGTAACGTAATGCACTCAGAAACAACAACTTAAAAAAAGAAGCTGTTAAACAGTTAGGAAAATGTACTTAGTGTCAGAAACACTCAAATACTATTATTAATATGTGATCCATTATGTCCACTAAAAATCAAAAACAGTGTATTATCAGTGTATTATTTGGAGGTGTTTATTTTCAGTTTAGCCAGAGAAGGCTTCTAATGTGCATAATGTGCTATGGGCCTAAAAATGCAAAAGCACCAGCTGAGCAACTTTCTTTGGAATGAACGGGGCAGCATCTTATCCATCACAGTATCCAGTTCTTTTGTTCTAATACATCCATGCTTTTCGCTGATTCCATTATATTCTGGATATTACTTGAACATATTCCATTTACTTTGGGAGAGTGGCAATGAAGATGATGCTATTAGTATTATTATCAGGTAAGATATTACAGTATTTATGTCTGATCTCGGTTCTAGCTGGCTTTTTAAAATTGAGTCATGACCATTGAACGATTTATTGCTTGTGTGTTTATGTTCACATTTTGTTGTTAAAAATGTTTTAATATGAGTAAAATAATGAAAAAGTACATAGGTTATCAAATATAATACATATGCCAACTTTTTGATGCCGAAAATCTCAGGATTTTTGGGTCCAGCAGGACCCAACATTGAAGTTACAAGGTCAGAAATGTTAGAAAGCAATAAGAAAAAGGTGTTACAGCAGAATGTGTCGCAGACAATGCTTTTTAAAAAACGTGGGTGAGCACTGGTATTTCTTTTTTTTCTACTGCAATTGCTTGTACTGAATGTCTGCTTTGTCAGAGCCTGTGGTGGCTTTAGATACACCAGTTACTTCTGCCTCAGGCTAGAGACTATTTCAAGAATGATGGGCAAGTGTTGGAGGATGAACCTGACCAACTAAGGAGGAGGAGGAGGGCAATATTATACAGTGCAGCCTCACGTTGAATAGTTATAGAAGCTGTTTGAATGGGTAAGATACTGCTGTTTCCATACATACAGTGCACTTCTATGTATGTCTCTGTATCAATTTATATTCATGTGGAAGCATGTTATCAGATGGACAATGTAATTGTTATACACTCTTGATTTTCTTCCAACCTCTACTGGTTTGAATAATGCAGTTGCACCTTTGTTTAACCCTTTTAGATTTGAAATTACATTCAACTAATAAACTTCATTATCAGTGGGATGCTAATAAGTTAGCAATTTAGCATCATGCATCGGATTTATTAAGGTGTCCCAGTGATGAACGCACATATTCACATGAGTGAAGCAAATAAAGTTGAGTTTATGCAACAAATAAATAAGTAATGCCATGCTAACATGAATCCACCCTACATGAGCTCCCAAAGCATCAAAAGAAAATATTGCTCAATTTAAATTTAATGACTGCTTCCGCTCAACCCGGCACTGGCAACTGGGCACAGCGCCCATGCTCTAACTATAGTGCACTGCTTTATAAAACGCCCTTCACACAAAAGTGTATGTGTGTGTGAGTGTGTGACTAGCTGAGCACAGCACATTAATAACTTGGGTCTTAACTAAGAGGTTGAGTGCCTGTGAAATGTAGGAGCAAAGTGCAAAATTTAAGTTTAAAGCACCATTTCAATCTTCTTGTGGAGTGTGATGGATACATGTGTAAAAAGGCACATTGAGACAGATATGCGAAAATCCTGGATTTGGGCTTTATGCTCTTCAAAGGTATATGTGATGACTGCTTTAGTTATTTTAGCGTGTTATGACCATGTATTGCACTCAGTAGACTATTCAAAGTAACAGGAAAATAAGTAAATTAGAGAAAAACAGCATATTTGTACATGCATAAATGGTTGTATATGCAATTTTAGTTATTACATACTTTGTGGGCACCATAAGATAGCCCAACTGCAAACTGAAGCACTGATAAAGGCCTTTGTGGTCCATGCAAATTGTTGTTATCTACAAGTTAAGTGTCTTGCATCCTTGAACTTAATTTTAAATGTAAGCCTTGTAGCCAAAAAGGACTGATATTGTGTAATTTATAGCACTAAATGATACTTTTTGTGTGTTTTGGTCCATCTGTGTTAGGGTCCTGTTTAGTCAGCTGCACAGTGTGGGATGACAGTGTGGAAATGTTATTTTAGAGAGTAGTAGAGCAGAGGCAGGAATAAAAAGACCCAGCCACTTGAATGACATGTCAAAACACTCCAAAAGCGTGATCTCACATAAATAGCCTTTTAAAGGTAGAGGTCTCCTCCGGCATCAAATTATTCTCTTTTTCTCTCCGTCCTTCATTCGGCACTTAAGTGTATGATTATGAGTAGCAATCAAGGATAGATACTTATGTTTTCCTCAAAGAGAAGTTTGGGCAAGAAATGTGCACTATACACCTACACACTACAAAAAGATGTGGTAATTTAAGCCCGTTATAAGAAAAATACTGGTAAATTAGCCTGATACAGGAGATGTAAATTATATTGTGTTGAGCAGCAGTTAACTGGCTGTCTAGCATTTAGTATGCCTTTGGTGCACTTCTACAGTAATCCAGCTGTATCAGCTACTATAACCACAGGGGGTGCTACTGCATAATTTAAGTGTATAGCCAGCAGACCTGCCCCCCACCATCTCTGCCACAACATCCTCATTTGATGGCACAGAAGGTATATGGGTTTGACCCGCTCACCATGGTTCTGTCCCACACACCCACCTTGATCCGATAGCCTGGCTTCTCGGAGGCCCACCTCATCTGTGAACCCTCTGTCTGAATCAGTCTCCAACTCCCCCTGATTTCTCATCTAGTTTTTTTTTCCTTTAGTCCTTACTGCATCCCTGTCCCCACGCCCTCCTTTTTTCACACACTCATGGATTTCTCCCCTGCTAAATCCCTCACAGCCGTGCTGCTCTGGATTCTGTATCTCACGTCTCAGCCTGCATTGCTCCTCTCTTCATCTGACCTGCACAATTCATTGTTTGCTCTTAAGAATGAATGCTGACAAAGAGGCAAATGTAGATGAGATGATGCTGAGGATGTGTTTTTGTATTGGAGGACGGGTATAGGAGGTGGACATTGTGAACTGAGATCTAGAGGGCCAGCTGCCAACACATTAATCCCTTTCTGTGCTTGAGCAATGGAGCGTTTGACAAATTGGTCACCATACACACAGCAGAGATGTGTGTGTGTGTGCGCACGCGCATGCACGTGCCCCTGCACGTGCATGTACAGAGTAAGAAAACAGCTCGACACTGGTCTCTGCGTTTCTGTTGGTGGTTGGTGACTTACCCCCTTTCAGATGGATAGAGGGAGTATGGTGAAAGCAGAAAATTAATCCAGCATAGCAAAGCAGCAGAGGCACAGGAAACAAATTGTATTAGGTCAGCACCACAGCAGAGCCTCTCGACATCGTTTAACGCTCCATAGAGCATCCAGACCACACCAGTCCCTGCTCTTCAGCCAATTACTCAAATATTCTACAAGTGTAAATTAGGTCTTAAATTGTGCAACATCATGTGAATATATATTTGGGTTGGATATTTGTGGTCAAGGTGACCATATAAATGAAGACTATAAACCCACAATCACAACGTCAATCAAAACCATGACACTTAGTCTTAAGTGGAACTTAACGCACTTTCAAATAATTCCCCCTGTTTTACCACTCTGCTTTAAAGTGAGCTTGTTCTCTGTAAGTGGGGAAAGATAAATGATTGATAAACCTAACACTTTTTGACCACCATCTGTTGACAGACGCTGCAGTTTGAGCCAGCTGCTGGCAGTTTGAGCCATGGGGTTTTATCCAAAGTGAAAAGTTTAAAAACATTTCCATCAAAATATTGTTTGGCCATTCTCCTCACAGCAGCCGGGCATCAAATCTTGCAAGCTCTTAGTTATTTTCTCAAAGCCCTCAAGCTCAGCATGGGGTAATCTTGCAAACATAATGTCTTTTTTGGACAGTCCCATTAGAAACCCTTATGCGTTAAGAGGCACATTTGTTACTGATTATGGAAGTGAAATTTTAACAGGCGCTGTTACACCAACTCCAATTCTGTGTGATCAAACAAAGATTTCCAAATTAATTTGGGGTCATTAATTATTAAAGGCTAGCAAATGGCAATTTGTTAATGTTGAAAAATATTTATCGTATGTATCAATAAATGATCATTAGGTAGAGTAATCATTGAAGAAGAAAAAAAGGGAATTCTTGGAGTTGCCAATCAGGTGTGAATGCATTTGTGTGGATGTGTCAATGCAAATACACCTGCCTTAAGTGCAGTTGCTTGTGTGTCTTGTGTTTTTGCATGTTTGGTTTCTCTGGTGTCGTAATGTTGTGTACTGTAGCACGCACACACTTGTTTCACAGAGAGCTTGTTCCTATTTCTTTTTTATTGCCAGCTTTGGTTGTTACAACATGTACAATATGGTATTTTTAGTCACAAACTGCCACAGATGGCAAAAAAAAGTATACTCTTAGGTGCCATTAGGTGTTTTGCAAGGCCACAGTTAAAGTACTAAATTGCAATGACTCACATGGCTGCTTTCCTTGTGAGGGCTCAGGCTATTTATTGTAGGTTTTTGGGTCTCTGCCACTAAAGGATAGATGTGCATATTGCATTGTTTAAGGAAGAGGGAATTTACATATAAATTGGGAAGTGGAGGTAAGTGAGAAGGGTAAAAATGCAGGAGGGAGGCACTGACAATACAAAGTTGTTGTGCTATGAGCGGGGCTGGCATCTGTGATCTCAACGCATGTTTTCAGGAATGTTTGGCGGCTCAAATCTCCATAATACAGCTGCTGGGCCTCCAAGATCCCTCTCACAGTCTCTTTATGTTTCTCCAGGGAGGGTAAGAGAATAAATCACATGGAGACAATAGTTAACAACAGGCCTGCTGATATGTCTTCACCCCAATCCCATGGACCTTTAACTGGGTTGCCTTGAAATCAAATCATTGAACTATCAAATTGTCTTTGATGCATGCAAGAATGGCAAATTGTGCATTATGGCTTTACTTGATTGTTTTGTCCGAGAAACTAGGCCTCAAACTGCCTTTTATCAGTCTCCATCGACCCATGCTGTTGATCACAGCATTGTTGTTTTTATGCATATTCAACCATCTCTCCCAGTATTCCCCAAGCCTTGTAGATTCCAATGAGCTTACCTGCACAGGTTTCCCTAGCAACATTGGTCCAGGGGAAGTTTGGCCAAATGTTAACTGTGATCTGATTTGCTATCTGATTGACTTTTTAATGTGACTCTCCAACTGTTTACACATTTGAAGGTTTGGAAATAGACTGAAATAAGAATAAAGGCCATGTTGACAACGTAAATAAATTATTCTGTCATGGGGCTGCCTCTCTTTCATTACAGGGTTGACTCTACTTTCCAAGAGGTGTAACCAAATACAGCTTTCAGCCGAGGAATGAAACCATAAACAGAGGCATTATTCAAATATGAACAGATAATGCACACTAAACAGATATGAAGGCACTGAAATACCCTCTGGGTTATGCTGTAACTGACTCATTGTTCCTCTAGACACTAAATGGTGGTGGCACACACATATAGAAGCTGTACCACAGGCCTCCAGTGCCACTACTTTTCCGTTTTGACATAAAAATGGATGATAGAGTCATGTGAAAATAAAACATTGCATGTAAGGCACAGTAATGTCACATGCTATTACAACATTTTTATAATTACATTAATGTTACTGTCATTATATATCAAATTGATAAGAAAAACAGCAAAACGAAAAAAACAATTTATTCTAAGTTTATCTTTTCAGTAGACACAATCTGGCAACCTATTGTATAAATATAACACATTATGTGGCCTTGCAAAACCCATGCAGTGCTGCTTTCACTGAAAAAAACAGATTGAGAATTTCTATGCTCTTGTTTCCTTGTGTTTGTACTGCTGTGCCATGCACCAGTTTCATTGCAGCTGTCACATTAACATTCCCCTTTACAGCTTTCAGTGAACCATTTAAAAGTGGCTGATTTCAGTCAACAAATCAAAATGCAATGGTGTGACGTCTGGCCACAACCCTGCTAAAAAGCATCAATGCAGTTTGAGAGCCAAACAAATAAAAGGTGTCTTCTTATTAGTGGCATATTAGCAGAAAATTGATTTTGCCTGAAATAAAAGGTCAGGATAAATGACTTGTGGGCCGCTAGCTCGGCTATTTATTAGCCCTCTATCTAAAATCTAACAAATTACTGCTTGTGTCAGTCTCAGAGGGCAGAACAAATAGGAAAGCGAGGAAGCTACTTCTGAAATGTCATTCCGTAATGTCAAACTATGGATTATATGTCAGAGTCTCAAAAATATCTTGTGTTCTTACTATTGCTTTGCTATCATCTGATAAATTAATTTCTTTGGCTATGAAGATTTGACTATTTTTGTTGCCTCCCACTCACAATCATCCTCTCCCATTGGGAAGTTGACGCTTACCCAGCAGAAAGTGTGAGAGTTGGCACACTCCTGTTATCATCACTATCCCTGCATAACCTGAGCTAATGATATAGTATGGAGGTGATTAAAAAAGGCAGGGCTGTTTTCATAGGTCAGATGCCAACGCACTCGAAAGACAAACATGTCCCTGCTAGTTTTATCACCTTTACAGCAGCTGGATGAATTTGATTAGCAAGGACAAATGTATTAAGTTACTATTTACAAGTCCATTGGCATTTAAATGAGAGGATTTTGGTTAATTATTGAAGTTTCTTAAGCATGATGCAAAATGAAGGGTGTGCATGAGTATCAAGTCCCTTTAAGCCATGAAGGCCAAAATCCACATTTATGCTTAAATATTTCATGCTATGCACCCTGCCCCTGTCCCTGTTTGGTAAGCAACATAGTGATATGTGGTAATGAGTATAGCGGGGGGATGGAGAGAGAGTGAATGAGAGAGAGGGAAAGAGTGAGAGTTGTGTACGAGAGTGTTTTGCATGCTTTCACCTTTGATTTACCTATAATTACCATTGGATTTACCTTCAATGACTCAGTCGCTAAGCCAATCTCTTAAATTGGATTTCTGCATAAAGTAGCTTTCCCTGCAGATTGGTGTCCCTCACAGCTGCCTCATTACAATTTGATTCATCCTCCTCACCCACCACCTCCCTTCCCACCCCCCACTATCAGAACGGTCATAGAGGGGGGGAAATGCAATAAAAAAACTCAAAGTTTTTGGCTTGACTGGTCTTACTTTGACCAATTTGATGTGGTCGTCATGGTAACACAGCAACCCCTCCTTCCAATTGTGGTGGGGCCACAGCAATGGGACTTGGCTGATGATGACTCCATCTCTCATCCAAATGATGGTGATGAGACTGCTGCTCTCTGCCTCAGTACATAAACACAAGCTACAGGAAGGAAGAGCGAAGAAGGCTAGGAGAAGAGGGGAGTATCACCCTGCTGGGACAAACTCTGAAATATTATACCAAAGCCCAGTAACAGTTCTGCAGCAAACAATTAATAGGGTAATTATGCATCATGTAACGGACATTCACATTTGCTCGCTTTATTATCTCATACTTCTATAGACAGAAATTTGATAATGCAGTTTGTTGGGATTTGGAATATATTTCATTCTGAGCAGTATGTTGTGGGTGAAGATTGGCCTTAAGCTTTACTCAGATCTCACCCTTGCCTGCCATGCTTCTGCAATCTTATACAAAACAACTCAAATCATGATTTTTGGTCTCATTCTGCCTGGTGGTACTTATGTTAGTAATGCTGCATCTTTCAGACTGCACATACAAACCATACAATATGTATCAATATTTGTTTGCATATATCCCAAAAACTCAGCTTTTTGCTGCTAGGGTTTTAAGGCAGGCAAACTCAGTATGTGTTTGTAGATACAGACGTCCTCTCTCTGTAATTGAAGATGATGAAGAGGCTGGCCATGTGTGGGGATATTGCTCATGGGCCACTTATAAATCAAAGAGACAGAGTTTAGTAATTGATGATGTGTTTTGTAGAATACAACCATCTTAAACAGGGTTTTTGCCCATTTCATTCTACACAATAGCATGAATTAACTGCAGCCAGAGATACAGAATGGAGCAGCCTTTGTGTCAGCTCTAAATCTTTTGACTGACAATAATAATAACAGTCATGACAAATCCTTTGTCAGAAGCAATTGTTGAGTAGTGGTGTGTGAATGCAACATATACCTCACAAATAGCCTCAACACCTCAACATATTGGAGAAAAATGCAGAATTCATGTATCTGTGAACAGATTACTTAACCATTCTTGTCGGTCTATGTGCAGCTGTCCACATTTCTGCACAATAAGCAGGTATGGTGGAAAATAAAGGAGATGTGAAAGAATGGAAAGCCACATCTGGACATGCCCTTCCCAGGAGGATCCTGCTCTCCTCCAGCTCTGTAACCTTTGACCTGGGAAGCCTGATTAGCCAGCTCCCATGCTTTTATGTAGAAAAGCAGGAGAAATGCAGAGCCACGAATATGCAGATAGAAATGCACCCTGGGCAGCTTAAACCACTCTGGAGCCCAAGTCAAGGTCTTCTACACTGTCATGCAGTAAAGCCCATGTAGTCAGCAAGGTTTCAGTGCACACAGTGTGCCTTGAAATTTCTCTCAAAGTACTGTAAGAGAAATATATTTAAAATTGGATTATTAGTTTCAGAAAATATATACTGTATGTATTTAAGGCTTCAAGGCTTTATAGGCTTTAAGCTTCAATTGTTGCTTATTTGGTCATGAATATTCAATGTTGGAGAGAAATATACTTGTTTTTCAGGAATGTTACGTTACTTAAAGAAAGACATGCCTCTCCTATTAGCCACAGGGGTGCTGCATTGTTGTTGATCTCCAGATTGGCAAAAACGATAATGTTCCTATGTAAATATAAAACAATACTGTGGTCTGTGATTTAATCCAATATTAGACCAGTTATGGTACTGTACTATCTGACTATTTGACCACATACATCAAATGCCTTTCTTGTGCCTTAACAAGCATCAGTCTTGTCTCTAGGAATTCTAAGAGTATAGGTTTAAGAAAACATTTTGCCCAGATTTTCGGGATTGCATGCAATAAAGTGCCCCCCACTGTGATGGTAATAGGATCATAATAGAAAATGGACAGAAAAATGAAACTGGAGCATGTGGGTATCTCCAGAGACAGAATATGAGGCAATAATGGCACGACATTGATTGACATTTCACTGTTGTTTTTAATCATAATAATATGCTTTCAAGTTAGGCATGGAAATGACTTCATGATAGTATAATGACAGCTCAATAGCTGTCAGGGTACTGTGTAGAGAATAACATCTTTATTGTTTTCCATCATTGTATGCTGACAGAGCCTTGACTTACAATGAAAAAAGTTTCTTTCTGGGTGGGTTTGATGTACGATTAATGGTCATGGTTATTCAAATTCGTGATTGCTTTTCGTGTCACCCAGCACCTTAATTGTTTCTGATACAACACATATTTTAATGTGCTTTGTTTTAAGTTCAGCAGTTTTTAATTTCCTTTTTTGTAGTAGCAATACATTTCAGTTATGACTTTGGACAGAGAAGGCATTATCATGCAGACCATTGGTACAGTAACAAAAAACACATAGAAGCTATAAAGCAGTTTTGTAAGCCCGCCAGTCTAATCCAAGTGACTGCCATCTGATTAAGGCCTATTCACATATATCAAAAAGCAGCTCTCCATTCAGTACAATACCATGAGTAGAAAGGCTCAAAATTTGCATATTACCTTTCCTGACAGTCAATTACAGAGAGACACTATTTGTTGTTCCTTGTCATTCTGTGGTGGTCTAATTTTTGAAACTATCAGCTAAGGTGAGAATGCATATTCATGACTGGGCTATGTGCAGCCCATTAGTGGTGTGTGTAGGTGGACTCAGGCTTATAAACAAGTGGTGCCATTAAAGAGCGTATGAATACCACTGACTCTGTTGCCAGTACCTGGACTCTCCTCAGTCAGTAATTACTCGGAGAGTTTTGATTAGAATGCTGCGGGAAAATGAAAGACTTCACAACGGGCACCCATGTGGATCTTGACCAGATTCAAATGAAAGTGAAGGAGAAATTAAGCTGCCTTGCACTTAAAACAGTGCAGTGCAGTTTATTTTCAAAAACTGCATGGTGCCACATCAGAGGACAAACATTTCTCGTCTTATATCTCTTCAGCAAAAACAAAATATTGCATACTGCAGCAAAGGTGATAGGAAAAGTTTGAAAAGTGTTTCACAGTTAGAGTGACCCAATTACAAACTTCAATAGAGATCATCTTTTAAACATTTTCGTCTTTAACTCAGTTATTCTTATGGCTGAAAAACAGCTCTCCATTACCTTCTTGACCCTCATGTTCAGGGTCATTAACCTTAACACTCGAAGTCCCATCTCAATCCCATCTCAATTGACAAAGGTACATAAGGATAAAATATTGACAATACAAAGGACTTTTGGCTCATTAAGGATCTAGCCTTGCTAATAAGCCTGAAAGAGTTCAATGCAATATTAATGGTATAGGATTTCTTACAGCCACCATTTCCAGAGACTATTCAGTAAGGTCTCCTAATTATTGATGGGCCAAATTACAAGCAAGACTTCATTGCATCTCGTAGTGAATGAAGAATTCATGAAAGCTTGCCAAGTGCACTGCATGCTAATGAAAAACTGTAATAAAAGCTATTTGATATGTGTATCATCTATTTGTGTGACATCGACTCCCACTACCAATCTGAACAAGTGTTGATTCTCTTTCCTTTGAACCCAGATTTGTAACGTCAGTGCTTTCTCATTACATGCATTCGAGGTTCACCATTACACTGGAAAATAATGTCGATTGGTTCAAAATTGTATGTACATTATAGGAGAATAAAAATTGTTGTAAACAATAGACAGACAAAACAATGTAAAAAAATACTGCACAACTCATATCCTTTCAAAGAAAATGTATTAATGGTAAATTTGAGTCATTTAGAGGTTGAGGTGAAGAGGTAGAGAGAAAAAAGGCATAGGGGTGGAGAGACATAGAGAAGGGATATGGGGGGTGAGGGTTGGTTTGGTTGGATGGGGCGGGGGTGCGGGAGGAGAGGGGGGAGAGGGGGTGGGAAGAGAGGGGAGAGAGTGGGTGGGAGAAAAGCGAGGGTTAGGAGAAAGAGAGACAGGGAGAATTTATTATCAAGCCAGCTGCTGAAGCTGGTGCTGATCTTTACTTGTCAAGCCACAACAGCCGCAACCAAAAAGGAGGCCGCTTGGTCTGATTCTCTGCTGAAGCCTTCTTCTTCGTCTCCTCCTCCTTCTTCTTCTCATTCTTTTTGGGGATGTAATAAAAAACATCAGCACACAAAGACAAATAAATGTATACCATTCAATAAAAAGATATTTAGGAGACGTCTTCAAGTCACAAACAAATGGATGAAGAGGCACAAAACTTGAAATTTGGGGATTGTAATGCTTTCAGATGAATTAGAGAATGAAGGGAATGAAAGGAAGGAAAGAAAGAAGCAGACAAGTCCAAAACTGATGAAACCTCTTGGATGAGGGATTAAACATCTTTACGAAGAAACAAGTCCAACTGCCTATGACTTATAACTGAGACAGTTCATTATGAATCTTTCATAGTGTCTCTTCTGGTCTGTTCCACCTAACAAAATCTGACATCGTATCTGGTCCAGTCTATTCTTGTGTACATTTAAAGTGGTCTCACTGATTATATTTTCCATGTAAATGCATCCTTACCTTTAGGAAGATGTTGTGGAAGAAGAGGAAGACACGGTTGCTCTTCTTTGTCTTGGTCTCCGCAACATCAACTTGGTTTTTACCGAGACACTCAGAGTCAGGCTGAGACTGGTCCACAGAGATCTGCATTAAGGTTTCTTCATCCTCGTCACCAGAGTCAATGTACTGATGACTTAAGGATTTGCTCATCTCTTCCTGGAACTCATCATTCGTAGCTTCAGCCATGGGTGGGTCCTTGAGAAATTTGGACCATGTGACCTGTTGTTCTGGTGGAATCGAGCTGGTAGAAGGCAGAGATGAAGCAGCATTGGAGGAGGTGGTGAAGGGCGTCTCTTGAGAACAATGACAGCCCTGTTTGCTCTCTTTGGTGCTCCTAGATGTCAAGTCAGCACCGGCTGACCTGACAGCCTCATCCAAATGTTCGAGTGGAGCTGCCTGAATCTTATTCCTCCACCATCCACTGAAACACCTCTTCCACTGCAACTTCTTCCTCTTGCCTTTACATCCACCTGCCGGTATATCTTCTTTACTGTGATGATTTAAACCTTTGTCTGTCTGAATCCTCCCTCTAATTGCAGTGCCTCGTCCTGTGAGGAAGGATTTCATGGTTGTGATAGCTCCCTCCAAAGTCTTCTTGGCTGCTCTGTCCTTTGACACCACGTAGCTGGCAGCAGAAGTGATGCTGGAGGATTCTCCATCCACAGAGGCTTGTATGGCCACTGATAGGACATCAATGACCTCTCCAGCTATGGCCTCTGTGAATTTGGGTGAAATTTTTCCAGGGATGTCCGCACCAACAACATCACAGAGAGCCTGGCTGAAGGAAGTTTCCAAACTTCTCTGTATGTTATCAATGATTCCTAAGTACTCAGTGAGAGTTGTTGAGCACAAGGGACTCCTCGGGGTCAAGGTGCCAGATGTGGAACCTTGATCCTGACAGATGGCCTGTAAGACATTCTTAGCAACTGACTCTGAGATGCGCCTCAGCACATCTGTGCACATGTCAGTGAGCTGCGCCTTCACATCCCGATTGTAAACACCTTCGCTGACTTCCCTCCATTCCCTAAAAAGAGCAAGAACAAGAAAACAAAGGTAAATATTACACACAAATGTTGCAAATATATTAAAGTCTACATAAGAGTTTCCATGGGGAAATAGATAACCTACTCTTTACTGAGTCTCTGGAAAAATCTCCTTATTATGTCAGTGATGCAAGAATTCAGGACAAGCTGCCAATCTGCTGCTGCTTTTTTGTCCTCCTGTGAGACTGCAAGATTGTCATCATCTTCTGAGGGATGTGGAGGAAAAGTCTTTAGAACCCCATCATGATAGTCTCTCGACTGACAACTTTTGAGACTTATTGTCTCCTCCTGGAAATCATTTGCAGTTTTGGCCAGCGTTTGGCTCTGTGACTGAGGGATTTCATTCACTTGATCAACTGGTGGACATGAGCTGGTGGAGGGTGGAGATGGCACAACGTTCCCACTCTCCTCTGGTGTGACATCCTGTTCCTCCTCAACCAACCCCAGAGGGCTGGAACTCAGGTCTGATTGGGGAGGAGCATCCCTGTCCTTAATGGTCTTGACAGGCTCAGTGGCTTGAATGGACTGCAATGTCTTAACAGCCTCATCAATCACTTGGGAGACGAGCATTTTGCCTGTCTTAGTGATGGTTGTGTTGGTGGAGGAAGAAGAGGAACAGGAGGCAGGTCTCATGCTCTCCTCTGACATGATGGAAACTCTGGATGTTGATCCTGTCTCGGTGGTCCGGACTTCCTCTTTTTCTCCAAAATCATCTGCCTCTGTCTCCAGGTTCTCTGGATTCAAGAAGCTTTGACAAACTTTTTTAATCTCTTCATCAATATTCTGATCAAATGATGTGATCATCTCTGAGATGTCTGAGTCAAAGGCGCAACACCAAGAGTATATTGACATGCTGTCCTCACTGATGGTTGAATGGGAGCAAGGGCAAGTGACCTCGTCATCTAAAATGTCATCACAATGCATCAATTCATCAAGATCCACAGCAGTCTGGTCGAGGATTCCTGACACAGGGATGCTGGTAATTTCAGCCGTCTCTGAGTTCATGGAGAATGCAGGAGAGCTGGAGATTTCATCCATGTTCTCTGCTTCTTTGTCCATGCTAACTGATTCAGAAATCTAGTGGAGAAGCACAAACATTGGAAAACTGAAGCTAGAAGAGGAGTTGAAACCCTTTACATTGGGTGGCTGTGGCTTAGCGGCAGAGCGGGTCGTCCTCCGATCTGAAAGTCGGCAGTTCGATCCCGGCTTCCACCAGCCCATGTCGAAGTGTCCTTGAGCAAGATGCCGAACCCCCAAGCTGCTCCCGATGGGTCAGGCCGGCGCCTTGTATGGCAGCTCCGCCGTCATCAGTGTGTGAATGCGAGTGTGAATGGGTGCTATTACAGGATAAAATGTGCTATATAAATGCAGTCCATTTACCATTTACTTCAACAGAAATAGAAATACCATTCTTGTATTTAGACGTTTATACACGACCTCTTCAGTACGAAGCCTATTTTTTCCTAACTCTTGTCTGAAATTACATACCCAAATAAATGGAGTATATTTTATATTTTATTTATGAAAGCTAAGACCTGGGAGATTACAATAGAAGTGTCAGGGATTCAGGTATCTATACTCTGTCAGATAAAATGCATCTGGAACACAGTAGAAAATTTAAATTTCTACCTCCGCCTAAAAAAACAAACCTCATTTATAGTGAAAACACATTTGAATCATAAATAAATAAGCCTAAGCTTTGTAGGAATTATTAAAATAATATCTGATAAGTAACTGTGCAAAAGTAGATTCTAAAAAAGTGAACCTAAGCTGTTTAACACACATTTTGTCACAGATATTTTCAGGCAGAACCAGCAAATGTGCCATTTGGGCCCATTTGGATGCAGATGTGCCATTGACCTGTCTTGGGTACCAGGCAGGAAAACTAATTATATTTCACTAAGCGATCATTATGGTAACTCATTCCATCAAATACAACTGTTTTTGAGTCATTTTGAGCTTGTAATCTGGGTCAGATTCACCTAGGAAAGCAAAAACTGAATTCAGCTGCTGCAGCTGTATGGGTGGATAGACGTGGGCAGATTTCGGCAGCCCATTGGCCGATCTGAATAAATGACACCGCTTTTTGACCGTCAGAGCCAATAGAATCGATTGACACCACCCACTTTCGGCTTAGAAACACCAATCACCATCCAGAAGGCAGTAATCCCAAAGACAGTGCATTCTGCTAAGAGCTCTCATCCCCCTCTGAATGCTCCGTTTGTGCTTATGTAAACAGCCAGTACTTACACGATTGAATTCAAACGGACATAAGAGGATAGAGTAACAGCGTCTTTTCGAATCGGAATATAACTTTTGACCTGAAAACAGCAAAGGTAAGACACACTTTATGATTTAGTGATGTTTTCCTTTGTTAAACTTTTGACGGTAGCTCGCTGAGATTCTGTCGCCAGGCAACGCAGCAGCCATTGTTGTTTTCCGCAGCGTCTGAACAGTGTATAGCTTGTGTGGGTTGCTACAAGTGGTTAAAATAACTGAATCATGGAATTTTGAAATACATATTTTCGTGTTTTTATCATAATGAATATAATTGCCTAGGGTGTAATTGTGTTTCGATCTGGCTGTCGATGCTTGGTACAGGCTTTTAGCGGAGATTCTCCCCTTTGTTTTGGTGTGACGTATGTTAGGATTTGTGCATCCTAGCCTGTGTACTGTTCATTTATACTGTACAGGACTGTGTCAGCCCCCTTTTAAGGAGGCTTTCGGACTCAAGAGACAAGTATTCATTCAAGTGTAGCAGTCAAAAGTTGAGTTAAGTGCAGTGAGATAACTTCTGTTATGAATTGGCGCTATATAAATACAATTGAATTGAATTGAATTGAATTGGAAGTAATTGTTGAATTTTAATTATGGAACCAAAGATCTTAATATTTTTACAGTATGATACATAGTCTTGTTTGTCCTTTTTCTGACTCCACAGGTCATCAGTATATGTCTATATATAGCTACCTTTGTTTAGTATATACTGTATGTATATATAGTTTATTGCTTTTAAGTATTAATAGTGTTTTTATAGTGTGTCCATGCAAACAATGCATATTGATTTGTCATAGTGATTTGTATCAATATTTGAGTTTTTTTATGTATGTTCTAATTCATGGTTCTAAAGTATTGCTTATAGATTCTTTATCAAGATCAGTTCTTGTGGGTTTTCCTCCTTGTATTTCTTTGTGATTTTTCAAATTTGTTTTTCCTATAGTGAATGTGTTATCCCTTAAAAAATAACGTGGCTTCTCATATCACACAGCACCTTTCACATGTGATCAATTTACCTATAAGCATATTAGAGTTTTGAACACATGAAAACTTACATTTCACATGTGCTTGTGGCTGCATGCATTTTAATATTTGTATACACGTATTTAAGTGCATTGAGTTTACTTCACAGCGTGATATAAAACATGTAGCTTGACTCAGGGCCTTTTATAGTAAATATGCATACATCAACACAAGTTGTTCAGATGTCATGGCTGTAAGGTTTTCATCTTGTCTGTGTAAAGTCAGACAGATGAACACACGTTACCTGTGCTCCAGCTTACTGAAACTCACTCACTGCTGCTTCACAGAATTTCCTTCACTAAAAACTTCATCACCTGTTTATACATTTTTAAATTGTGCAAATGAATCTCTAAACTCTTAACCAATTTAGGGCTTAAGCTTTAGTTAGTGCATTTACTTACCAGTCTCTGTTCAGAAGTTTTCAGATGAACTGGGTTTACTTATTTTGTCTTTGTTTTTCTTTCTTTTTTCTTCTTCTGAGATTTCTGAATTCAGGTTTCTCAGTTGGAGTAGTGTGTTTTCCTCTTGAGGTAAAAAATGTGTAGTTTAGCGCAGGTAATCTCTCTGTGGTGTTCACTGTGGAGAATAGGTCTGTACTGAACGTCTGTGTCAGTCTGCAGAATGGAACAATGATACACGGTGATAGAACTCTGTTATTTTATTTATTATTTACATTCAAATGTATATATTAATTTATATATGTGTGTGTGTGTGTGTGCGTGTGTATGTCTGCGGTGTGTGTAGAGATACAGTGGTTTTTCAGTATCACAGAGACACCGTGAAAATTGTCAAACATTTGTTATAGGAATATATGTATCATGTGAGCACAGGACTCCTCTACATGACAGGGTCAGATAATAAGCTAATACTGCAGGGTCTGGCTTAGTTGATATTGAACATTAGTGGTCAAAATTCCATAACAAGTGTGCAAGTAATTAAATGATCAAAAAACTGTTGACACACTATGATCTGCAGGTTTTGAGGCCCATAGGGACATGTTGCCCATGGGCAGTGGCCTGCTTTGCCCCACTGGTAATCCAGGCTTGGCTGTCTGTAGTGGACAGAGACACCAAAATCAGGTCATGCAAATATTTATTAACTACAGTCAGCAATCAACCACAGATCATAGATGTACTGTCATCCCCCATAATTTAGTGGGCATACCATGTAACAGCACCATGATTTTCAGATGCCATTCCCCCCCTTTCAACCCATGTTTCCTTTCTCTCTTCTCTGTGGAATTCAAATATTTCTTTTGCCATGTAACACCTTTCATAAAGAGGGTACTAAATTCATACAGTTTTGATCAATGACGACTACAGGGCAGTAGATAAAACAAGATATTTGTGATATAATAAGAGGAAAGAAGTAGCGATAACAGGTTCAAATTATTAGAAAAATATTAGAACAATTCACAAACAATACCAAAAAGACATAGGAAAAGATTACTTAATACTGTGCAAATGGGTTTTCAGAAGTGTTTTACCAGGCACATCACTTGTGATATTCAAGGGAATGAACTTTAGGCCTCAGCCTGGAATTAGGACCAGCCAGTGTGGCATTATCAGAGGATCTGTGGAGCTGTATGCAAATGGTAAATTATGCCTAGAATGGAATATCATGTAATACACTGTGATCATTTTTAGGGATGTGTAAACAGTAGTTACGTAGATAAGGCTGAAAATTCACATTTTATCAAAGACCAAAATCTACAGAATGATTCAAAGTACCCACCGCAGCCATTTTCCTCAATTTGACATTTCAGTAAGAGTGGCATGGCTTCTTATAGCCTACTTCCTCCTTCTTATTCCTTCTTCTTGTGTTGTCCTGCAGGAAAACATGTAATTAAAAGGCTTGACAGTATTGCACAAACAGTCTTGGGGCACTCTTACTGTTCAATTTATAACAGATTTCTCTCTGCACTTAATGATGACTTTTCAGAGAAATATGGCAGGCATTGACAGGACACACAAATCATGGAAGTAAAAGGAAATTCAAGAAATGAGGAGTTCAACTGAAGAGGGAAATGAGTAGTGATTAGGTGACAGAGTTCTCCTATAGATAGTTCCCTTTAACTTGTGTCTGTCTGCCCACATGCTCTCAATGCAAAAAAGAAACATAATTCCCCTTCTGCTCTTTTTTTCCTCATCTCTGTCTTTTTTCTATGGTATCTAAGCGATGGTCACTTATCACATTGGAGGCACTGTCTATAGTAGTGCCACACACATCTGTATCTCATTAAAACCCAGAGTGCGAGTGTGACCCTCAAACTGACCCTCACATGTGTGACTGATTTTTGTTACAAGAGCACCCTTTTATTTATCAAATTTTCTGATTTTCTACCCCCCCCCTCTTTCCCTTTCAGTTTCACCATACCTCAGTCTTTTGTGGTGGCTTTTGTTCATGCTCACTGCTCCCACCTTGAATTCTGAATCTCTCACAGATATAATACAGAATCAACAGTCCCTTCTTCTCAGCTCTATCTCCTCTCCCTTTTACCTAGGGGTGATGAATGGTAAGAAAAATGCTGTGAGACAATTAGACGAGGCCACACGATGCTGTAATGGCTGAGCACACGCTCCCACAGCGACACGGACATTGATGTTCCTCCCAGAGGCTCGACACACACAGAATAATAAAGAAACAGACTGACACGCACGCTTTAGCCACATGTCTGCTTTAATGGACATGTTGTTGCTTGTGACTGTTACAATTTCAAAAGGCATTATGATGACTGACTGATTCACATGGACATCTAACTTCACCACCAATATGAAGCTGTTACCTCACCAGGATGCCTCATTATGGTGGCCCCTAAAAAAAGCCGCTATTAGCCAAGTTGTCTATGGCAAAACTGGTTGTTCTGTCTATGACTGGGAATGAGGGTGACCTCACATGCTGAGCCTGCATGTAGGGAGCTGCAGGTGTCAGAATGTACCGATCTCAACTGGGTGGCTCCCTTGGAGACATGGGGACATCATGTTGCCTTGAGGAAATAATCCAGTTTTTTTATCAAATGAACATAGAGTAGCAACTAAGGATCACGAATAGCAGGCTGTTATTTGTCATCCCTAACTTGTGATTTCCTTTTTCCTTACTTTAGCCAGTCATTTATTTATTTTCCTCTTCCACTTCTTCTATTGGACGCAAGGATAAAACATGAGTTTCCTTCATTCAAATATAGAAAACACCATCACTCTCTCCCCTATGGTTACAAAACTACAGGCCATTTTACAAGTGGGCATTCATGTAAACACTTTCTCAGGCTGCAGTATCAAACTATCCTCCTGTGAACTGTGTATTATTAGCTGGCCATGTCTAGTGAAAGATTTGATCCCCCTGCTGTTTTCCATCTCTGTCAAACCAAACCCTGCAAGGTGTTTTGTATGACGCATTAAGTCGTTCACATGGATTTGTTGTTGGACAATTCCATTTATATTCCTGTTTCAATGCTAAGGAGCTATAGTCTTAATTCATGGCTGAAGACAGCCCCTCCACGCATTCTGTACATGTAAATATGATCTGCCTTGCTGTACTCTGGTGTGGTCCAAGCTGGGAGGGAGGGATGCTGTTTGCCTCTGGCTTATTGCAGTGTGTTGATCAATGTGTTTTCTGTCATTACAGATGTTGATCAACTGTACAGGGAGACTGCTCAGTCCGAAAAAAGCATGTTATCCATTTTGAGTACTGTGTACAAAAATTGCAATAAAACTCAGAGGGCTCAGAGCTTTAGCTGTAGCTTTAACAATATAGAACAAGGACTTTTTCAATATGTTTTGTCTGAAAAAGACACAGCACTTGATAAATGGCCACGTGCATCACTTAAAGCACAGAATCTGTGGTCAAGAAAGTGTTTATGAATAATAAAACAACAGGCAAAACAGCGGAAAAAGCAAAACATGCATGCTAAGATAGGTACACATGTAAACACGTGTCCAAAAATACCACATGTATGAAGATTTTATGATTGAACTTTCAAATCACATATGTACAGAACATTTTTAATTCACATGCTGAAAAAGACGCATAGCTCTATTGCGCATAAGCACACACATTTACATAAGTGCTGCCGGCGGTGTTTCTCTCTCTGCTTCTCAAATGATCTAAAATGGCAACCAACACCAACACCCAAAGCTGTACGTTATGAAAATGTATGCCTGTTCTGCATCAGATGGCATGATCAGAAGACTTAATGAATTCCTGTTTGTTCAAAGTTGCTGCCACAGAGAATTTCCTTCTTTGAAAATATCCTCAACAGTGACACCATCAGTTTTTCTCTCTACCGTAGAAGGAGGGTGTAGCAGGTGGTCAGGGCACAAGTGTGTATGTTAAGAGAACACTCGGAGCTGTCAAGACTTGCAATGCCATCCTCTTCTCTTCTCTCCTCTCAGAGAGAATCACACCTAGTCCTCAACACTTGATGTTGAATTTCTATGCCTTCTCTTGTAAAACGAGATTTACATGACAGTAAGTGGGATTATAATGCACAGAACTGTAATTAGGCCATGTATAATCGTGGCAGCAGGCTGCGTATATATATGAGTGGTCAGATATTCTGTAAAGTACTAGCATATAGAATCTCAGCAACAATATCTTATTTTATCATTTGTGCTCGTGTAATAAGAGGTTCTCATAAAGAAAATCTAGTCAAAACTATATTCCTGAGGCTTTTTGTTCATTTAGCTTGCATGCAATGGGTTTTGTTCGGTGCAAATAGATGTATTAGCATGTACTTCCTTGTTGTGATGCTAAGGATTACACTTGGGTTTATGGTGTGCTTTCCTCATTTATGATAAATGAAACTTTTTTTATGTAGTCTGTGCGTCTTAATGACAGCATGCAATAGGTCAAAGAATCGCGCATGGTTGATTATGGCACCAAATTTTCTTTTCATCCTGGCAATTTGAAGAAGAAATGGCATGTTTCATTTGTAGAAGTGCCAGAAGTATTAAAAATAGGGTATTTGGTAGCTTGTCAGGATGACGGACATTGAAGCCGGGACTTAACAACAGTGCCTGACGATGGAACCATTTTAGAGTTTTAAATTATACATTTTTAGGCTCTGTAGTCGAAGCAAGCCTTGCTTGAACGACATATTGAGAACTCCACCTGGCAGCAAAATGAGAAACTCAACATGATTTGCATTCTGTGGCAGGGCTGTTAACTTGTCATCAGCGTCACTTGACAATTGAATGAAAATAAACATCTACAACCTGCACTCTGTGGAGTTAAAATCCAATTTAAGAAGGAGTCTGAAGAGGTTTTTAAAACATCCATTATTGCCTTGTTCTCTTGTTATTTTCTCTTTTCTTTTTCACATTGAGTATGATTCCCAGTTAATTTATTGTTCACTTTTACTCTGTACTCTTGTTTAAAAAACCCGAGCTAGAGATACTCCCATCATGACAGTTACAGCACATGTTGGACAATGTGATGAAGCTGAATCTAGAGTCAGAATTGTGTACCTGAAAAAAAAGCTGTCACAGCTGACTCTTTTCTTGTGATTGTGTGTAGACCGTATAGGGGAGGGAGAATTGTTGTTTAAAGTTGGACTGAAATTAAAGTACATTTTTACTAAGAAATCAGTATAAATATCCTTGGTGTTTGTTTTGATTTGTCAAAATTGGATTTACCAAAAAGAAGAAATTTAAGTTTTAATTGTTTTTTTCTGCAGTGCCAGTGCCCCCACCATTAGTGTCAATTTCAGCACTCGTTATGTTACTTCGTGTCATGAATCACAGAGTGAATGACATTCTGGTCATTGGCCATCACCACAACTGGACCCGTGATCAAGAGACAGCCTACAATAGCTAGATCCCCCTCCTTTGTATAATGTGAGAAGAACACAACACTGAGCTGTGCAGAAGCTGCCAGGTGTTGAAATTACATAAACAAAAAGTACTGTCTAGAGGGAATATGGATGTACTATACTGGACTCAAGGAGGCATGTATGATTCATGCATGAGGGTGATTCATCACTAAATAAATCTAATAAAGATACCAGCAATTTAATCTGTTTATTCCAATTGAGGTGTTTATATGAGGCATTTTAGGGGATTTTAAACCATTTATAATCAGAGCTCCATGTAAACATGGCTACTGTGAGCGAGGTTGATTGGCGGCGCTGTATCCAGGTCTCTTGCAACATCAATGAGAGGGAATCTGTGGTAATGTTAGCTAGTTAGCTTGGCTTGTTATCTTCTACATTCCTAATGGAATACAAACTTAAAAGCACAATGAGTCCTCCCAATTTTTATATATTGTAAAAAGAAAGACACTAAATCACTAACGGTACGTTAGCTTGTATGAAAAGGGGATCAAAATGTCAACATCTGCTGGCTATACAGGTTTATGCCATGTTCCAGTCAATAGCGCTCAACAGCTGCCATGGAGATAACCCATCTAGAGGCTTTTGATTTTCACAATAGCTGCAGCATCATCATCCTAAGTTTTTAGGACAGACATCTGCAAACCACAAAAGGAACAAAAGAACATCTGTCGTCTTCTTTTATCCAGACGTTTTACATAAAGAGTGTAGCCAGAAACAAATAAAGTCAGTATGAACACTTTTTTTTTGTACCTTGTAATCTAAACATCAAAAGGCTGGATGTGTGTAGATAGTGCAGGTGCTGGAGTGAGATTCAAGGAGACCGGCATCTGGCTGGTCAGCTCAGTGTTCCACACTCCAGGCTGACTCCTCCAGCTTTTGAAGTCAGTCTTTAAGGTGACTCTCCTGTGGAATCAGATCCCAGTTTGGGTTCGGGAGGCAGACACCATCTCCATTTTTAAGAGTAGGCTAAATACCTTCCTCTTTGATAAAGCTTAGAGTTAGGGCTGGCTCAGGTGAGTCCTGAACCATCCCTTAGTTATGCTGCTATCGGCCTAGACCGCCGGGGGACTTCCCAGGATGCACCTCTCTCTTCGCCTCTCTCCTCCTCTCCATCCGTATGCCTTCTCATCTCATAGATGCATGTTACTAACTCGACTCGACTCGGCTGGGGCAGTGCTGCTGTGTCTATGGTGCAGGGGACGAGTGGCTCGGGTCCTGCTCGTTGGGCTCCACTTGGAGCTACTTGGTTGTCTGTGTGGACCCATCATCTTCCCTTATGTTTTACATCCCACACTTTTCATCATAATTACATATACACTGCAATTTTGTAGGATCCCTCCTCTGTTGCTCTTCCTGAGGTTTCTATAATTTTTTTCCCTGTTAAAAGTTTTTTTTTGGGTAGTCGAATCGAGGGTCTAAGGACAGAGGGTGTCGTATGTTGTACAGATTGTAAAGCCCTTTGAGGCTAAATGTGATTTGTGATATTGGGCTGTATAAATAAAATTGAATTGAATTGAATTGAATTGAAGTCACCTGGGGATACATTCTTGAAAGAGACAGAGCCGACAATAAGCAGTTTTTTTACTCCACATCTTAAGAGCTCCACGACATGCACTGGGATAAGAATGATAATAATCTCTCTGCTCCTGACCATTCAGACAGAGAGATTGCATGGGACGCAGTCCTGTGCTCATGTAATGCACACAGGATTTAGCAACAGAGTTAGCTGGTTGAATGGATGGATGGACTGACAAGAATATATACTTTTGTGTAAAGTTTTCAGAGCTCTTCAAGAAATCTGAATTTAGAACTTTTAGACAATGAAATAAAACTTTTTCATTCAGAGTTTACAGGTATGCAACTCATTTACTCTGGGGTGCGACTGATATAGAAGTAACCAACACATTTTTATTCACAAACACACCTCTGTAGAGATGCGCAGACATGAGTCCCTGCCCCCCACTGTGTACCTGCATAGCTCAGATGTTGGCTACAACCAGTCTCAGAAGCTGCCTGTGATCTATACATAGAAGTGAAGCAAACGGCAAAGGCTAACTTTGATGGAGCATTTTTTATTTATTTATTTTTCAAGCATAACAGGCACATACCCACATTTTCAGGCACAAAATAAAAACAGCAACACGTTGAGAAAGTAAAGTTAGATTGAAGATAAGTGTCACTCAGCCTGACAAATCTGCATTTACAGACCAGAATAGGGGGTTTGTATTTCTCCTCCATGTTTTATGTTAAGAAAACAGAGTATGACGCTTAAAGGCTGTGTATGCAAAATACACATCAGAGCCAAAAATAACAATAGCTATGTATTCAGATTTATGCAACACAAGCATACACCAACAGTACATGTGTGTGTTTTATTGCAGTATACGTGATGATGTGAATCTGAAACTGTCGACGAACATCTCGGTTTGCCCTTCTGCTCTCCAATAATCCAGTGAGGGCCAACCCCTATTGTTTTTTGTTTTTTTGAGTGTTGATCATCACAGATTGTACTAATGTCAATAACATTTTTCACCTTGGACTGCAAATATTCCCTCCCAACACAAATCATGTAAAGTAATACACCAGCTGGCATCAACATTCTGACAAACGTAGTGTACTGCTGCAATGTCTGTTCTTACTATCTCCATGTTTGTCCAGTATAACTAATTTCACCAATCTTATCTGATTTTGATTAGATTACATTAGGTGAAATGTGATTCAGAGTTGATACACCAGCGATACTCTGCTAAAATAAGGTTAGAAAAGATTTAAAATGATGCTTGGATTATATCGTTATAAAATAAACTACAGTAAAAGAATCAAAATAAGCAACACATAGTATACAGAGTTCATTCTGTTGAATAGTATTATACACAAAGTACACATACCTACAACTTAGACACAGTAAACATTTGCAGACAGACACACACATACATAAAGAAGAACACCACAAACACACACACACACAGAGATGACACACCTGCTGTTATCATCAGAATGTCCATGATGGCTATAAGATGAGCACAAGCATATTTACCCATCTCATTCATCTTGTGCTGTCCTATCTATCTGGCAGGGCTGTGCAGACACATATATCTCCCTATTCAGGGTACAGATGCAAGAGATCTATTTAGCTTTGCTCTGTCGTTATCTCTTGTCCCTTCCCTTTCCCCTCTTGCATGTATCTTAGATTTATTTTCTTGTCCTATTCTGTTTGTTGTCTCTGTTTCTTCTGTTCCCTTGCTGTTAGGTCTCGGTCTGTTATATTTTTATCCTTATTCTCTCCATCCATTTTAGACAGGTCATTACATTAACTCTCCTCTCCTCTTTGAAAAAAATGTTTGCACTCAAATCTCATTCTACTTTTCTGTTCTGCTTGCCTCTCCTATCTTGGCATGTCATCTCCTTTACTAGTCAGTCCTGCCCTTCTCCCTTGTCTTGACCCCCTTGATCTTTTTATTTTCCTGTCATATTTTCTTTGGTTGCATCTTTCTTGTCCTGTTTCTCCTCCTCTCCTACTCCATGGTCTCCTCTACTCTCCTCTCCTCTCCTCTCCTCTCCTCTCCTCTCCTTCGAGGCTGTTGGAGTCTTATTTTGTTCTAGGAAATCCAGTCAGCCTGGCCCATCTGCATGATTATGCAGAGCACCACTGATTGGTTCCAGGGAAATCATTCCAGTGGAACGTGATGTCCTGGATTGAAATAGCCCACAGAGTAACAAAATAACTCACACTTCCTCTTCAGTTTCAAAGTTGCAAACTTTATATCCACTCATTTCCTGTCTGATCAGACACCCAAGTCAGTCCTTAAGTGATTAGATTAATATTTTTCCCATATTATGGATTACAGTAATTGACAACTCTATCCTTTTATTTTAAGGCCCGGGGCTTCAGGGATCAAATTTTTCATTAAATCAAAACAGATCTGACAAGGTAATTTGATGCATCTGCTATTAGGTGACAGTTTCATTATCTAGATTCTTTTTCCCTGACACCTGGATTATCACAATCTATAGTCTGGCAGACTACTTGTTAAAACAGGTTCCTTTCTTTAGTGTATAAAATAGATTGAGCTATTATAATTTTTTTGTTAGATTTGTTAGCGAGTTGTTTTGTTTTTTTGCTATCTAGTCTATCAATTATTTTTTTCCTCACATAGGATGACAAAAGTAGTACTTGGTTAGAAATGTCTTCAGGGTTACAGGGGAACTGTATTTAAAGCCTTCTTTGGCTCCAGAGGGAGCAGCATGAAATCTGATAAATTGCCTCAAGTGATGTCACTTGGGTAAGTGTCGGTTAGGTCTGAAGAGTACAAGTTTGAAAATGAACAAAATGTTTGGGTGTGAAATGAGAAAGAAGTGAGCATGCAAGACCCATAACATTTTTCGATTGAACTGTTGCATTCGACTGTCAAGTTGCATTTTGGGAAATTTTGGCATTAGGTTTTGACAAGAAGAAGAATGTGTGAGATAAAAAAGACTTGGTATCTTTGGTTCTGCTGCATTGATTTTGACTTTTTTAAAAACTGTCCGTCGTGAGTCTGACAATGTTACTGGAGTGCAATGCTAAATTGGGGAGGACTCATTTAATACCTCAGTTTTTTCTCATCCTACTCCATAGTTTCCACAAACCATCTTAAAATAGCATGGAGCAAAGGGTTAAGTAAATATCGCAAAGTGCGTGAGAGGGGAGTTTGAACGGGTTACATTAATCTTCAGTAAACGCTAGAGTCTGACTTATCCAAAGTGATATGTTCAAAGTAATATGTCGCATACGTTATCTTAAATTTTATGAATCAATATCACCTCTCTGTGATAGATGTTCAGGTGGCACACTCTTTTTAACACATTTGCTAAAATTTAGGAGGACATTTTTCATTGATTTTATTTTATTTACAGTATGACAGGTAGGTATAGGTGGATTACGAACTGGTTCTTATTGGTTGCCATAACGATGCTCTGTTGCTACCATTCACAGTACAAAAAACTGTATGTTTGGGATGGTCACGGCCACAAGACTTGAATTGGTAATCCATTTGTTCACCTCTTTTTGAACAGTGAGTAGACAAAATAACTTCATCACTGTATCTGGAGAATACACAGTTGAAAAATTCAACAACATGATTTTTGGACTGTTTTTAAGTTGTCTGGATAAATATATGGACCCTAAACGCCAATAAGGACTGTGAAAGAACACTGACTTTTTTGCCTCTATTCTTCGTCTGAAAGCATTAAGAATTCCATACGAAAATATGTTAATATGTCGCTTTTTGATTGTTTTTTTATTGTCGTTTTTGTTGGGCAGTGGTGGGTGAGAAGATCCAGTGTTTGATGTACTGGATGTAAATAGTTTGAAAACCATAAATAAAACTGTCAAAAAATCCAGGAAGAAATTGAAATGTCTCAGGAATATACTAGTAAAAGTAAAGTAAATTATTTCTTGTTAATAATTGGCACATGCCATGGCCCTGAAGATCAAAACACAATGACATTTCAGAAAAAAAAACCATTGCCATTTTAGATTACAGAATGGGTGGGGCAAAACTTCCTGTTTGTGACTGGACAGAACTCCATTTCAAGTAAAAGGCCTACATTGAAAATGTTCCTTAACTAAAAGTATGTAACTATTATCTGCAAAATGTATAAATAACTTAGAATGCAGAAAAATGGCCCCTGTGACTGGTATGAAATTATCAGCCACGACAGTGTGGCTAGTTTTGTTTTCACCCTGTGATTCTGGGATTCTGGCAAAATGTGGTCCTGGAGAAATCTACTATAGCGGGAACTAACACAGAAGCAGTTTTGAGTACTTTGCCAGGTGTTTATATGTCTGTCTGTCTGTGGACATATTTTGTCAACACGATAGCATCAGAACCGTGCAAAATGCAGTCACGTAACTTTACAGGTGTGGAGCTCAAAATGAAGGCCGAGATTGGTGTTGTCCGAGCAAGGGCGGCAGAAGTAGGGGGGGTAAGAAGTAGGGAAGGGGCTATTGGCCCACTTTATGCCCCTGGCCCACCTTTGTTTTAAGGCACTGAATTAGATTTTATCTAGATGGCAAGATCCAGGAAGACAAAAAAAACATATGGCTTTAGCATACAGTGATCCAGTGCAATCTAGATAACATTCAAATTTTATTATAACAACTAATAAGCAACTAACTTACACAAGTGCATTAAATCAGTCCCTCCAGGATTTTAACGGTTAAAACGGCAAAGGTAGATTGATTTTTACTTTAAGTGCTCATATTATGCTTTTTTGCTTTTCCCTGTCCTCTATTGTGTTTTAATATCTTTTTTGTGCATGTTATAGTTTTACAAAGGGGAAAACCCCAAAGGGACTTACCATGTCCCACAGAAAACACTGTTCACCATCTGCTCTATTGTAGTTCAGCCTTTACTTCAGAGGCAAATTCTGCAGAGCATTTCTGCAGCTAAAAGTTCTGCTGCGGTCTGAAATAAACCTGCTAAGGATCGGTAAGTGACCGCGGAGACCGCGATGATTGGTCAAAGTTGGAGAAAAGTTGCGGTGATTGGTCAAAATTGCGAGTCGCACTGAGTTCACGGGGATTTGTTGAAGTTGCGTTAATAGTTGCGATTGCAACATCGCGAAATCCTGGAGGGACTGATTAAACCTTTGATTGGAACCAAATAGACTACAGCCTAATCTACACATAATTATTACTGGCTGCAATACGGTTCCATGGGACATTTTAATGTCACGATTTGTTGAAATCATATCGAGAATGTTGTTGTTAAAATATTATCATATGATTTCAATCTCCTCTGCCATCCTTTCAAACTCAATTTAAAATTCATGCAAGGACACTGTTGAGAGTACTATGCAATAGAAAGAGTTGACGTTGAACTTGTCACTTGTGTACCTCCTAAATACAGAAGATTATGTCCAAATAAGTAAAACTCATGTAGCTGGGACAAGTGTTCCGTAATCGATATTCAAATTTGAACAAATATGCCTGAATACCTCTCCAGTAACACTTTTAACTCCAAACTCACCTGCCAAAGTCCAGTACAAGAAAGACAAGAACAAAGAGAGCCATACTGGCCCAGATGTTGTCTGGATTAGCAAGGTCCACATCAAAGGGAACCAGGATCAGCTTGAGTGTTACTTTAACAGCAAACCCAAGAAGAAGTGATATATGGATTATATAGAAGGCTGAATAGACCAGCATTCATACTCACTGAGAAACATATACATGTTACAGCTACCCAAAGGTATACCAAGGTAAAGACAAGCACTAAGCACAACTGGAAACTGATGAAGTGCTAAGATTCAATAACAAAGAGTACAGCTTCAAGGCCCCACCTTTTAGAAGACATAGCAGTCAAGACCAGACAGAGCAACTGTAGCACAGCAGGGACTGAATACAGAAAAATAGTTATTTGTTTGTGGAAGGCTATAACAGCAAGTTTCTGAACATGCCTAAGGCAAAAACAGAATGTTCACATACAAGCATACTGAAGAACTTCAGGAAATCTGGCCATGTGTCCACCCTCACCTGCACATACAAGGTCAGTGACGGGTGGACACGTAATTATTTCTTAAAAGAAACCTTGCGTCATATAAAAGTCATATGCACCCACTATACACACACATTCCCCCAATCCAACCTAATGTCTGCCACAGGAAGTAATTTGCCTGACTCAGAAGGAAATCTCCTATCTGAGCAACAGCCATGAGTTGCAGGTTGCCATAGGTTGCTTTCTCATAGGACCTGACCCAGCAAGGCTGCAGCTTATCTAATGCCTGATAGAGCTTTCTGCAGAAAACACACACATTTAGGAGAGGCTTCATACACACACGCAGACAGGAATGTGTACACGTGAAAACAAAAGTCAGCCATGCGCATTACACTGCATTACATTTGTGTGTAAACACTGACATACATGCACATGCACTCATACACACACACACACACACACACACACACACACACACACACACACACACACACTGCCTTAAGAGTCTGTTGGTTCTCTTATCCTCCACATCACGCAGTCAGGGGTAGCCTTGGATGGTCCCTTTGATGTCCAACACTCGGCAAGATTAAAAACAATCAACAACAATAACAGCAGCAGCCACAACAACAGCTCCAGCATATGGCTATTAAATCTAAAAGGCGTTCATGCATCAAAAGGAAAACTAGATTTCTATCATTATTATCAACACTATGTGGCTGCTTCAGGGGCTCATTTTAGCAAATATCTTTTCCTATAGACAACAGATTGGGCCACATGATCAGGGGAATGAACAAATATGCTAATGGGATGACAGAATGTAATGCATAGAGAATACGTACAGTTCCATGCACAGATAAACAAACAGAGAAAGAAGGAAATAACTACTGCTAATGGTTTCCAATGTTGCAGAACAAAACAAAGATAAGGTAGAGTTCAAATTTGAGAATACTGTCAAGTTTGTCGACACTCACCGTGTCGTGTTTGGCAAATTATCCTGGTAATATAGAGCTCCACAAGTGCATGAATTTAAAGCTTCCCATTCTGACTGTATCTGAGGGCAGGTCTCTACCCCGCTGAACAATGCAGCATATTATATTTTATGAGTGTGGCACGAGGCTGAATGTATCTATGTTCCTGGCCTGTGGGCTACACCGAAATCTAACCTAATCCTGGCTACCAGGTTTACAAGTCAAAATGAGAAACACTACACTAGTCAATATGCAAAGCAAGCTAATTCCATTGAAAGAGTGGGCATGAATGCTTTGAGTTCACTTTGAGAATAAACTGGATATACTCTACAATTTCTATGTTCAGACCAGAGAACAAGATGAAAACACCCCAGAAATGTTTCTTACTGGATATACCATCCTATATTGTGCTCTTTATATAGGCCCACATCTCCCCAGTGTAATAAGTTAAGTGTCAGAGATCAGCCCTTGAGTTATGATTATTGCGAACACAGGAGAGTACGGAGTGTTGGATTTAGGGTGCAAGGCATGTCTCATTCACCCTTCAGCTGTCACAAATCCCCCCCAGAGGCCAGGCCTCCACTGACTGACAGGTGTAAGTAATGACTCAGGTTCAGAGGTCATGAGTCAACATAAGCACAGCTGCATGCAGACCGTACCTCCCCGAGGATTCCATCATTTAGTGAGAGTTTCCATCATTTATGAAAACTGCAATGTAGTGCCTGTGAACAAAAGATGTTAATTAATAATAACAGATTGTCACTCCTAAAAAGCAATTAATATCTTTTTTATGATTTTGCTGCACTTTCATTCATTATAATTGGTTCATCTGAGGAGTATACCATTATTTTCGACTCCTTAAAAAAAAAACTCATTAATTTATTCACTTCCATGTTGAACTTCATGAAGTTGGAAAAATAATACCTTTTATTACCTTTCATTCCCCATTTATCAGCTTGTTTGTGCCGTTCACCTATGCTGCACTACAGGGGGAGAGCGAGACGCTTGGAAAGAAGATGCAGGAAGAACGTGGTAGATGGAGGAGGGGGCAGCCCTCAACGTGGCATTCCAGAAAGTGAGAGATCAGCCTGGAGGCCCTCAGCAGCTGACAGCAGCTGCATTTCCCAGCCTTATGAGGATGGAGGTGGTGGAGATGGTAAGTGGAGAGGACGGTAGAAAGGACGGCAGTGTTGGAATTGGGATGGAGATATCTGGAGGGACTTAGTTATCATTCTGCATTCCTCTTCTCCTTTCATCACTTTGAATAATGCCTCACATGTGGGTGTAGGGGGAATAGGGAGGTATCATGGGGAAGGGGTGGGCGTTGGTGGTAGGAGGGATCATGTTCTAGGTAGACACAATTTGTGAATTGTTTGGAAGTTTTGAAGGAACCACCCCTCCTACCCCCTCCCTACCCTTGTTCTTCCAGGCTTTTTGAGCTTTTGACTTGTGACGATAACTCATTCATCTTAGGCATCTTATTTGGGGACAATTAAAGCTTTCACTCTTGATGATGGAAGCACTGAATACACGCCAGGGTTGAGAAGAATAAAAACCTGTAATAATGGACAAAGAGAGGAATGGATTAATTTGAAACCCTAACATAAAATGTTCATATGCTGTGTAGTTAGCTGTTATAGTACATCTACCAGGATAGCATGCTAAGAAGTCAGGAGCTCTATCAACTGCAGACATCCAGTGTGAGAATTGGTGGGTAAATTACTGACCAAGACGAGAGCTCAGACTCTATGGCAATAGATTTTACCCATTCATTTCTACTTTTCTGTCACTATAATCCACCCAGTTCTACTGGCATAAGTGACTGGAGGAAGGTGAAAGGCCTCTGTGAGTTTGTCAGAGAGAGTAACTGAGAGAGGACATTCAGATATCTGCCTGTCTATAGCAATCACACTAACCAAGACTGTGTGTCTGTTTTGGCTGTTAGCATGCACAGAGGCTGTGTCCCTCTCCACTGTCTTTAACAACCGATCGACTCTCCCCTGAGAGCCACTTAGTCTGTCCTCCATCCAGCCTCTTGAGTTACAGCTCACCAACACACATGCTCCTATCAAAGGAGCTGCCATCTGAACACACATACATACACAAACACACACCACACAGGTCTCTAACACACACACGTACACACACGCACACACATATGGAAACACTAAAAAATGGACACATGTACATCCATTAACACAACAGTATGTACAGCACTCCATTGACCCCATGAGGTCATGAGACAGCTTCTCAGGTTCCTGCAGCCATGAGATATGAATTATTTTTCCATGCTAACTTTTCACAATAATCCCATCAATCGGCCAATTCTAGTGGCATTTGTATGGTGACGTGGGTAAAATGGCAGTATTACAACATACTCTGTTGTCTCTTTCTTCTTGAAAGGCTTTTGGTGGACATTGTGGGGATGCAGAGGAGCGACATGTCCACCTGTCTGTGTCATTATCAAACTATCATGGGATTTTTTTCTCTTTTAAAAATTATGAATACAAGACATCTTGGGTAGCCGATCAGAACTGGGAACTGGAAGTACATGCTTTATACGTTCTTTAGTTAGTATGCCCACACTGGAGTCACAAAGCTGAACATGTTGTGTATTCCCTATGTAGCTCTGCAACAGCCAGTTAACAGAGTCACATAAAGTATGACTGTGTAGTGTATCTCTCTTCACCAAGTATGAATACCATTATACCAGCTGAAGTGCATTTATGGGACGTAGCTCTCGATGCTATGAACATCTGTTAAGATGGCAGGTGCTGGTTAAGAGCAGTAATGACTGCCATTAACCAATGTTTCACTGCTCTACATAATTCTGCTTCACATGCATCACCACTGTGTGCTCGGCTATAAGAACATACTTTGAGACGTTGCTGTAAGTGTGGAGATGAAGTGATGCACTGTATTTTTATAATGAACCGATTTATGTATCCGGCAGCCGGGGAAGGTTTTCTTTAATCATCTGTGGTTTTGATAATACAGGTATGTACTGTATAGCAGAAGTAGAGGTAACATGTCCTCCTTGACACAAAAGGCGGAAGTCAAACTTGGTGGGAAATTTCCATATCTTTATCCCAATGCCCTCATTAGAGAGGGGTCAGCGTTGTGTGTTATCGTCTGCTCTCTTGCATCACTCTATGAGGGCAGTCAAGTGAAGGGCATTGTAGAATTTCAACACAAGAACGACACAGTTGAACTTCTGCACTTACCCAGAGCAAAGACATCAGAAGGCCTTTCAATAATACAACAATATGGCAGGGTTTCTACTTCCATTTTGAGGGTTAGATGTGATAAAACACAGTGACATGTCTCTTTGCACATCAGGGAAGGAGACAAGGAGAGGAAAAGCTTGTAGCTTCTGGCATGGCATGCTGTGTGCACAGCTATGGCTTAAAACATGGAGGGATGTCAGCTGATCGGATGTGCTTGGCAGCCAAGGTTATGAGTTATGAAGTTGGTATTAGAGAAAAGGACGCAACGAGTGGGAAGTGCATGACCTTCATCACTCACTATCCATTATTTCTCCTTTCCCCCCTTTCTCCCTCTGTTCTGCAAGCCATGAAGCAAAGGAGCCCTTTTGTATGAACTCCCTAATTAGGAAGACCTTGACGGGCGGATCTCCTCCATTGTTCCTCTTCATTTTGGTGGGAAAATATTTCATTGATTTTTGCAGCAATCGAAGGCGGGCGGAGCTGAGAGGGGCTCTGTGTGGGATTAGACTCTGCGGGGGGTTTCTGGGATGGGTGGGGAGCTTGTGAGGCAGTGTGTATGTGTGTGTGTGTGTGTGTGTGTGTGTGTGTGTGTGTGTGTGTATGTGTCTCTGTCTGTCTGTGGAAGCAGGGTAATGTCCCTTCTCATAACCCCTAGCCCTTCTCATCCTCTGAAAGAACCAATTACAGCTGTGATCCGTGAGCCATCATAACTCACCTCTTCCTCCAGCTTCTATTGTTCACTCCGTACAAGCTGTACAACTGCAGACTGTCTTTCTTCACACATTGTTATGATGAATCCAGCTCATTTACAAACATCTTGATTTGGCAAGGCTTTTGTTTATGTTCCCCCAAGCGCAAGCATGCTGAAAGATGGCCATGTTTTCATAATCATCCCAAAATCAAGTACTTGTCACATGTTCTTTGTTATCCCATTGGATACTAAACATTAGAATGACACTTACTTAAGTTAGGTTTACATTTTCTGTCATTTTCTAAGCTCTTACAGTAAGAAAGAGGAGACTGTAGCAGGCCAACTGCTGTCGTTTCCCCAGTGGAGTATACAATCACCTGATTCTGTCTCTTTCTCCCTCACTCTCTTCCTCCTGTCACTCTAGACTGTCTCTAAATTACGCCTTACCCCTGCAGGTGCCAGTGTCTCTCTGAAATGATTATTTCTACCACACAGAAGATTGCTTTTGGTAATTATATGTATCATAATTAAATTTGATGAACTCCTTCGAGACATAAAATCTCATTTGACCCAGGTGCTGGATTTCTCTTCCTATACACAAAAGGAGAAATGTCCTCTACTATTAAGAGAGATACACTTTGAATCTTCCAATTGACATCTTGATTAAGCCAAGCAGTATTTTCACATTTACAAAATTCACTGAGGTCCATCAATAACTTAATTACCGAACAAGTAAAATGCAAATTCTCCATCATTATGGGGGAATGAATTGAGCAGGATTAGCTATGTTGTTCCGCAAGGGCCAAAATTTGGCTTCTGATGCAAGAAAAATAAGCTGAAGGTCAATACCTGTTCAGCCTGACCACACGTGGCTGCATGAGTCAGAGGGCTCCACATGTGGCCTGACACTGTTTATAGAGGCATACACAGATTACAGTCTTCTACTCATTTATTGTTTTTTTTTTTCATAGTTTTTGTTTTTTCCTGAAAAATCAGCTATGACATTCACACAACCAGGAAGACATCTGGGATTCTCACCTTCGTCCTCACCTCGTATCTCTTCTCCCTTTGTATGAATGGTATCCTTGCGTTTTGCCTCTTGTTTGTAGATGAGATTCAGATGAGATTCATGAGTGATGTGGCCCAGGTCCTTCTAGTTTTGGCACATTACTTAACATCTTCAAGGATCCGTATTCTTCATACTTGTCTGAAATATATTTAACCTAATATAATTATCATCTTTCTATATAGTGTAATTTAACTATTATCATTATGTGTACTGTGTACATGCAACATCTATTGCATATCCACCCATCCTGAAAGAGTAGTCCCTCCTCTTTGCTCTTCCTGAAGTTTATTCCTTTTTGTTCCACATAAAAGTTTTTTTTGGGATGGAGTTGTTCCTTAACCAAGGGTCTAAGGATACAATGGTGCTGTACAGTTCTGAAAGCAAACTGAGGCAAATTTGGGATTTTGGCTGTATTACTAAAGTTGACTTGACAATAGAGGGGTGATAATTTAAAGAAAAACCTCGATAAATCAGTGGAGAAACTATATATAATGCATAGGGGGTCACTAAATGGTTTGATGAGTATGACAATGACCAGAGTCACCAGATCTCAACCCAGCTGAACAACCTATGGAAGAGTTTGGACCGACGTGTAAGATAGCACTCTCCATCGCCATGATCAGAAACACCAAGTCAAGGAATATCTTTTGAAAGGATTGTGTTTCATCCATGCAGTAGAGTTCCATAGACTTTTAGAATCTGTGCAATGGAGCGTTGAAGCTGCTCTGGTGGTTTCTGTTTTTTTTTCTGTATGTGTCACCCATCTTCACGCTATATTTAATTATTTGTAAAATTATGCATATCAGGAACCAACACAATCCTCCACAGAGCTTGTGAACTATATTCAGACTCGGGTCTCCTAGAGCAGTTTGTGCTGCAGGCTTTTCCTAGGCCTCCCAAGATCACTGTAAATATGCAGACAGCTTACAGAGGCCCTGCAGCCAGCAAGCACTGAGATTAGATTTAGGCCTCGGACAACCTCTCAAGACGAGCAACCAGTCACCGGGGATTGACACAACTCGCGTTTTGCTAAATTATTCCTTCTTTTAAAAATGCACACAGAAGGACAAGGATTTGAGAATTTCACTTCTATCATTCCTCTCTCTCCCTGCCAGGACTCTCTCTCTCTCCATCTCTGTGCCATCATATTTGTCCCATGGTTGTAAGTTCAAAATGTTCCTCCACTGCCCTTCACTCAGTATTCACTCCAAGTTTTCTACTCCCACTCTGATCTGCACCGCTGGATGGATTGCTTTTTCTCCAACTCTCTCCCCTTCTCTGTGCAGGAGTTCCCTGCTGTGCACCAATCCCTTTCTCGCAGGTGATTGCTCAGGGAATATTGATTAAGGCAAAGATCTGCTGCTGAGAAGTCACTTTTCAAACTTCCTGTGACTTTAATGTGAAATAAAGTGCGCTGACTCCCTCGCCAGTGATAAACACTCTGTTACGGATGAAGTATACTCTCCATACTCACCTCTGTCTACATCTCTTTGGCTTTCAATCAGCCTCAATCGGTCTATCTCATCCTATGTCTCTTCGACACACACACACATGCGCACACCCGCGTACACACACACGTCAGCTTTCACACCTAATGTAATGTAGCACTCCTTGTCATGAGGGCACATATCTTCCACTATCTCTCTAATTGCTCTGACTAAAGTGACAAACAGGTCCAATTAAGCTAAAGGCGTAGGGGAAGGATACCATAAAGAACATCACCATATCAATGGTCATTACATCTGTTTAACTACTGGTGGAGCTCTAAAAGCGCAATTAAAGCATCTACATGACCTTCACATCTCATGTGAAATGTGGTAGTATGTGAGAGGGTTAGTGTTAAAGTATTTCCTTTCAAAGATCAAATCCATTAAAGGAAAATTCCACTTTAACACAACTTGCGCCTTACATTTGTAGGTTTGGCCATCATTTGTAAAGGTAACATTCTACTCACAAGAGTAATTACTGAGCTCTGGGAACATGGCAACATTGGTAATAAAACAAAAAATCTGACAGGACAAGAAACAGGCAATTGTGTCAGGCAATTGCTTTTTTCCCCAAAACCTTTTTGGCTAACCTGGTTTTTTTTTTTTTAGCTACATTTCCAAATCTCAGTAGTTAACAATGTTACAATGTTATTATTACCGATGGATGGCCAAAATGAGAAAAATAACACTAAGATTATATAAAACTGTACTCTAAAGGGGAAAACACAATGCTGACAAGTTAATGTAAAGAGTAACTTAACACCCTCTGAAAATCTGGTTTTCCGTGACCTCCAGCAGTTTAAGTTCTCAAATTGCTGTAGTGATGTACAGGTGTACCCCAGGACCTGTGATATTACTGTTGGATGTGGGTACAGGCACACCTAACCACACCCCGAAGAGAGGTAAAAACAGACTTGAAATTTTCAACCAGACTTGCGTTACTCTTTAGAGGTCCAGTGTGCAGAATTAAGTGGCTTCAAGCAGTGACATTGCAGTATGCAACCATTTGAATATTGCTCGCCTTCCAAGCTTGTAGGTGAAACTACCTTGGCCATGAAACTCGCGTTGCGAAAAATACGGCCCAATCTAGCGGCAGTGTTTGGTTGGTCTGTTCTGGGCTACTGTAGAAACATGGGAGTGCAACGTGGTGAAGGGGAAGGGGAAGCGCACCCTCTGTAGATATAAAGGGCTTATTCAAAAGGTATTGAAAACACAACAATTCTTATTTTCAGGTGATTATACATTCACAACATACTTATAAATATTATATTCCATTTCTGCAAATAGCTCTCCCTAAATGTTACACACTAGACCTTTAATTCAAAGAGCTCCACATTTTCATCAACATTATGTCAAAACATTTTTAGGAAAACAGCTTTCACCACTTCTTCAGTGACATCATTGCACACACCCTCATAAATGGACACAGTGAAGCAATACATATTAAATATCACAAATTTGTTTCATAAATTTTGTTAGCATCCTCTTTCTCGGTTTGCCATAGCTCCTGCACAGCAGTCTCTGCTAATATGAAGCTGGATAATATTAATCAGTAAGAGTCAATAAACTGTTATGGAGCAATGCTGAGACATCCCCATATCTGTGGACTCACCCCATTAACCATATCATTACTGTGCAACACGCTTTCCAGTGTGTGAAGTACTCTAAAAGTCTCAGTTTCCAGCAACTGGAATTTACGAGACTACTGTGACTGCTTGTGTATTTGTATGCGCGTGTGTTTGCAAATATGTGTTTGAGAGCCAGATAAAAGTTTAGATGGGAAGATAATTTCCACTAGTTTGTCAAAATATTGTCAGTTTCCTTGGAGAGCCGTTTTATGGGTTTACGTGTAATCTGAGTGACGGCTCGTTTATTAGTGGCTGATGGCTTTTAACACGTACTGCCAGCCAGACCCGTGGTGACAAAAAGCTGTTTATTTCCTTATCCATTATGCAACCAAGCATTAGACGTCACACTCACGCACAGTGCTGACAGTAGTGTTACTGGATAATAACCCTTCCTCTCCGCTTTCTTGACTCACCATTAATGAAAACAGAAATAATTGCCCATTGAGTCACAGACTCTAAAGTGATTGACTTGTTTTCCAAGGCGTTTATTGAGTGCATTTTAGTACAATAGTTCTCAGAAAGTTACAGCTTACAAACTCTTGACACGTAGTTGTCACAATTTACAAGTGGTAGCTATACAGAAACAAAAAAAAAAGAATCCGTTCACACTTTTAAACAATGTACCTGTGCACACATAAATGTCTGTACACGCAAATGTGCCCCGCTATGCACACACACAAACACACACACACACACACACACACATTCAGTCTAACATACACGCATTCACACACACGAGTAAACAAACTGTGACATGTGCAGACTCATATTCAGCTCCAGCATCCATTGTGTGCCGTAATGGGAGGTTGTGACTGGTATCCTGGAAAGGTCCCATTTCACCTGGTCTTTCTCCTCATTGCTTGCCCATAGCAATTCTTGTGTTCATTGTGTGTATGTGTGAATGTGTGAACATGAAGTGTTGTGTGTATGCTCTTTTATATGTGTGTAAATCTTTGCGTCCACAGTCTGAAAAAGAAGGGAAAAAGAGAATGGAGTAATTTAATAAGTTTAGTTTTATAGGGTCGTGTCAGGTCATTTTCAGGTGAACATTGCTTCTGCTGTTCGGACCTATAAATGACAGGCATGAAATCGGCTACTAAAAGGATCGTTGGTCACTTCTCCGACAGTTACAGCACTGTGAAACATTTAACAAGCTCTGTTCTTGTGTTTTGTATCAGTGTGTGATGAATGGCTTCCATATGAAACGCCTTTCAGAGACGGATGGCGAACCACCTCTCCATTCATCACACTGGAGTGTCATTACAGTCAGATATTTAGAAAGACAAACAGAGCAAATGGAGAAAAAAAAGAATTACACTGTTGCATAATGAATACATTCTATCATCTCATTCACAGGCTCTTGGGTTGAAAAGCAAATACATGAGACTGAGCTGAATAGAGGACTAATGCATTAAAATTGAATCATTGGCTTCAGCGAAAGGGATTTATGCCAATCTCAAGGAGCATGTGATTATATTTAGGAATACTTGGTAAATCAATGACTAGGAGAATTGAAAAGAAAAAGCTATTGATTTTGATGAGGCAAACCAGTTTCTTGATTACAGTATTTGCCATTACCAAACTAAACCAAAGAAATTAATATTTATATAATGACAAAGATGTTGCAACATAAACCACACTGAAAGATGACAGAGGCTGATTCACCTTAATGAACTAACTTTCTGCCTTATATCTAACCCTCCCTTTTTTATGCCACTTCTGCCCTGCATCTCCACCCTCCTATAAACTGACTCATCCCCCTCTTTCTATCACATATGCACACACTCTCTCAGGTCTCTGCCCACTTTCTCTTCATTAAGCATCAGGCTGGAAACCAGACACAAGAATAGCATAATTGAGGGTTCCTCAGTGAGTGTGTGTGTGTGTATTTCTTTTTTGACAGTCCCATCAGTCTCCCTCCCCGTGGCTGATCAGATGCCTGTCAGATGAGGGTCCCAGCACGTGTTTGCACCCCTGCCTGGGCCCACTGGAGCATGGAGCCAACGATTTCTCATGCTGGCCCCGGCCCTGCTCAGGCTAGGCCAGCCCAGCCCCTGGCTTGGGACAGCTTGGTTACACCCAGGATAAACGAGCTGGAGATGTGCCAGCCAACTGGGGTAGCCAGGGAGAGAGGGCAGGACAGACAGAGGATGAGAAAGAGGATGACTTGAGGGGGGTGAGTATACTTAATAATCTGCTAATGGGCCTGCCATCAATTTCTAATTTTGGATGCAAGGTGGTTAGAACCGTCGTCACTCATGCCCTTTCAAATAGGGCCAAAAGGGAATTCAGCAGGGTCACAGCTACAGCTACAGCTGCGCAGAATTGATACTACAATAGCTCATGATAATTGTCTGTGAGCTAAGAGACTTTTCTGCCATAGCTGTATGTCAAAGGAATATTGCCGCAGGAACATTCAGGTCAGTTTGCTTTCAGTAAAAGGCCAGTGTTGTTAACATTATTTCATCAACAGTTGACAAAACTTGATTTATAAAATATTACAACAATTCCTTCTAGCTTTCCAAAAGCTTGAGCCTGAAGCATGTGACCAGAAAAAAAGTAAGATGAACAGCAGAACCACCGCTACTCATCACCAAGCTATCCTGAAGTTGTTGCCACTGTGACACCATCGCATTGCGCAGACCAATCACAGTGCAATCATAAAGGACCATCCCCAGACAAAAAAAAGAGAAATCATCCTTGTGCACTACCCAGAACTATGTTCAAAATACATATCCGAATACTGCAGTGTAATTTCATAGACAGTGATCCATGGCATCCCTTGGGCATAATGCAATCAAATACTTCCAAAGAGTACATTTCCAAACACTAATTCTGCTCAACCTGCCTACCCACATGGCAGCAGCATAGAGTAAGAGTGCATCGGTTTACTCAGCAGCTTAGCTACAGCCGTCTATTGGAGGCTGTGCCACGCTGTGAGCAGTGTGCCCGTGTGGGCTGTTTAAGTCTGTGTGTTCATCGGAATGGCATCAGGCGTCTGTTGGCAAACCTCAGCCCAGATGTTAATTTTCACTGTACAGAAAAGTGATGCTGATTCACTCCGATTTTGAGTGCCTTGATAAGCTACTCTCCTATGCATTTCAAACTTGCATCAAATCTTGCCATGCCCAAGATATTTGTGGCACCCATGAGAAAGACTAACCGGATTTGCCTGAAATAAAATTTACCAGATATAGAGCAATTTGATGTTGAGTAGTGTTTCTCCTGTGTTATCAGTGGGTACTTACCGTGGATTTGGACCAGCCAGGGCATGGAGTTTCCTTCCCCTCTTGATGGTGCTGAGCACTCCCAACACAAACAAGAACAGAATAAAAAACAAAAAACAAAAAAAAAACATAAAACAAATCTGTACAAGTAAGTGCTCACCAGCAATAGACAGCATGTGTACACCCACATTAAACATGATCTCCAATAAATGGATATTTTAACCCCTACAGCAATTTTCATATAGATCTACAATACCAATTCTTCACCCACAATTCCTTTAACGTTTTCCTCAGGTTTAGATTCAGTCAGGATTGTACTTGCGCCCCTGGAACAGGGAGACACACAATCCAGTGTCCGTTGTTCAGTTGTCCGAAGAGAACCATGGCACCGTAGAAATCTACACATTGCATGTGTCTATCACAATCTAGTCAACAAACATGTCTTTGCCAAAAATGCAAGCAGAGAGTTCTGTACATACATTTTTATACATATCACCTTCAATATGAAGGTTTATTATGAAAGATATAATCATATTTAGCAAGAGATAAACTTATTTATAATCTCTGAATCTGGGTGGGGCTGGTTAAGAAGTCCTTTGGGAAGTCCTTCCACCCAGGACTCCACAGGTAGTGTTAAAGTTAAAATACGAGTGGGTGGCATCTTGCTATAGTGATAAAACAAACAAACAAAGAGATGGTAAAAGACAAAAATATAACTAGCTCTCAATTTTCACCAGTCCGTTTACGATACATTTTTCAAATTCTTCAAACAAGCAAAAGATGATGTGAAAGTTGAAAATGGTGCTCCACTGTACATCCCTGTATGCTTCTCCCTCTAATTATTCCTACTGGTAATTGCTTTTTTCTTCTGGGACTTGTTTCTGGCCAGGTCAAGGCATCTTCATTGCACACATTGACGACGGTAAAATCACAGGTCACACGTTTCTAAATGTCGCACACTTCTGTTCACAATTTTAACATCTTCTAGTCCGGATAATATAGAAGTACAATATCACTCATTTTACCATACAGTCTGAAATTGTGAGAGATTCCCTGTGTCGATGTCTGATTGTTGGAGTTATTTTGGTTTACAATGACATAATGACAGTCTATAACCACAGTAACTGATGTCTGTTTTCCTTTTGTGGATAAATGGAGAAACAGTATCAAGTGTCAAGTCTGGACCCTGAACTCCTGGTGTAGATTGCATGAAGTGTGATAGCTGTTAACCGTGTGGTAGTGTAGACCCTGGTCTCCTGTTGTCATGGTAGTGAATCAGATTAAGACAATTGTCTCGACTCTGGCGCGTTCCGATGGATCGGGGGTCATTCGAGGGCTGCCATTGTTGTTGGTCCTACGGATGCTGCCCTTTCCATGGCACAGCGCCCCCTGTAGTCATGCCATAGTCGTGGGTGACTGGCTCATCTGCACCCTCATGGACTGGATATTACTGAGGATCTTCTTCTGGTGGCCTGCCAGGGTCACTCCTATTCTCAGCAAGTCCCTAGAGAGAAAGAAGAAGCAAGAACATATTTTGAAGCAATCGATGAAAGGATTTCCATCATATTGAAGATGAAATGGATAATTTGAGTGTGATGCAATTATACTAGCAATAATTTTCTGGTGCATTTACAGGCCTGACATCACTATACATGTAAGCACAATATCAGGATGAAAAGCTAGTGGCAATGAACAGAAAACAAAAATTTACTCAATTTATTCTATCACTTGAGAGTAGACTTACTAATGCATGTTGCTTTGCATTGCAAAGAGACTGCATAAATGCCACCCAGCCCCAAGCATACATTTTTAATAAAAAATGTTAGAATGATTTTACATTTTCACATACATTTGTAGACCAAGCAACATTGTTAATTAAAATAAATTAAGTGCACTATTTGTGTCTATTGGTAACAGAAGTGCTACGAGAAATGCTGTCATGACCCATGCTTTGAAATATTCCACATAAACAGCAGCGAATAAATATGGCTCTTAAAAATGTGTATATAAAGGATTTACATGTTCATAGAACTAATTAATTATTAGATAGTAGTCATAATACGTGAAGAGGACAGCTGGAAATATTCTCACCACAATGACAGAGTTATTTTCTGTTATAATTACTTATATTTTTATGCATTATCCATACAGGCTTTACTTTGATGCAGTCATTCAAGGACTTGAGTCACTGGGCGCATTCATGCTAAAAATACGCGCACTTGACGTTGAGTCATTTGATACAAGTGTGCTCATCAAGTGCCATATGGGTTTAGAACCCTTCATTTGCACACAAGCAGGTGAACTCACTCTGAGGTCATTTGAGCCACCAGCTGCAGGGAGGTAAAGCCTGAGTTGAGGAAGTTGTCTCTGTACTGGCTCATCTTGATGGCAGCAAGCCAGTCCTCTACTGAGCTGAAGGTGTTGAAGTCAGGTATGGATCTGTCCAACAGTGGCTGAGAAGGCCTGGAGGAGGGAGAGAAAAGGGGGGTAAGAGGAGGTATATATAGGATGCAACTTTAAGCACAAAGGATTTAAAGAGCGATAAACTGTGGTTTGCGTAGTGTGCATGTGTGTGTGTGTTCTGTGTGAATATTGGCTTTGGAAAGTATTCTGACCCCTACCTATCTATCTATAAAAATGTTTAAAAAGATCAGCAAGCATAAAAAGATAGAGACATGGAGAAAACCTCCACTCCTGGGCCTGAAGGACAAGTGCTGCAACTAGCAAAAACAAACATACCCCTCATTACCTGGCTGATCCTACACCTACAATGAAGCATGCTATGATGATGCTTTTCAGTGTCAGATATTGGTAAACTGGTCACAATTAAAAAAAAACAGTGCTAAATACAGGAGGGACCTTGAAGAAAAACATGCTCCATTGCACAAACTCGAACAGGGCCAAAAGTTCACATTTCAACATGGCAGCAACCCAAAGCACACAGCCAAAACAAGTGGCTTCAGGACAACTCTCTAAATGACCCTCAGTGGCCCAGCCAAAGCCTGGAGATTGGAGTGGAAAATCTGTGGAGAAACGTGAAGCTCGCAGTTCACAGACAGTCCACATCCAATCTGGCAGAGCTTGAGAGGATCTTAGATGAAGGATGGAAGAAATGGTCCAAAACAAGGTGTGCAGAACTGGCAAAATCGTACCTAATACAATTCCAAACAAATCAAAGCCAGTGGTGCCTCTATAAAATACAGAATAAACATTCGAACTATGTGTGTAAATTAGATGTTTCTGTATGTTTTCATTATATTACCATTATGGGGTCAAAATAATTTGTATAACACCACAAAATGTGGCAAAAGTGAACTTTCTAAAGCCAGTATGGGGGTGTGGATGGGTGGCATATAAGCAGCAAGAAAAACAATCCTGTGGTGTAAAAGTTTAGGTTTGATGCAACCAACAGTAATAAATTCATGTTTATTTTATGAGAGGATAAAGAGTAAGCATGTGCATGCTGGGTTAGTTTTGCAGGCAGCATGTGTATAAAAATAAAACTGATGAAAAGCATATTTATGTGTACTTAATGTCCACTTGAGGGTTAATATCCGTGTTATGTTATTTTGAAGAAATGTTTTTACTCACACTGCAGGGATGTTGGCTACAGCTTTGAGGCTGGTGGGGTTACGGATCATCTTGTCCAAGGTGCTGACAATGTCGTTGAAGCGGGGCCGTACATTGCGGTCCTTCTGCCAACAGTCTAGCATCAACTGGTGCAGGGCACTGGGGCAATCCATAGGTGGTGGAAGACGGTAGTCCTGTTCAATGGCATTAATCACCTGGGGGAGAAAGGGGGGGAAGGGGAAGCTCGGGTTGTTATTTATTCCGAAATTGAGATAATGGATATTTCTATATCATGCACCACCCTTAAGTCACACAGTAATTACAACTAACTGCTCCCAGTTACAATGTTTTTCTACCAGCTGGCTGGTTGTCAATAATATACTTCATTAAAAACAAAATACTAATTTGACTGAGTTTTCAGTGTCTGTTGACATATCCACTTTGTAATCCTGACATGCACATCCCTGCCTCAACAACATCCCTAACAGCACCCCAGCCCCGCCCAAAACAGATACACTCCCTCTGGTCATTCAAGAGACAGTTAGCATTCAGGCTGATGTGCCCTTCCTCTTGACTCTAGCCAATCACGTGTCACTCCTGGAGGACAGTGCAAGGAAAGAGACAGAAAGGAGAGCAGAGGCAGTGTCACTGTAGAAATAAGTCGCTGGGGAACGGGCAGATTGCATATAATTAACACTGTGACGTGCAGCCACTTGACACATGTCTCTTAAAGGCTGCTCAGGGTACCCTCGCCTTGTTACAGAAGCTATGACTAAGAGTTTCAGGGCAGTCAGAGTTAAGAGTCAAGTGTGAAGTTCAATAAGAACTTAAGACAGATTTGGAGAATTAGACGTTGGAGTGGAGTACCTATAATTCAATGACCACACCCTCACACTCCATACACGGTTTATTAGCTATAATGTATGATTGTGATAAATATTCAAACAATGAAGTCAAAATAAATATATTATATCAAAGTCAAATCTGCAGCTATGAAGCCACTTCTTAGACACTACAAAGACTAAAGATTAACCAGATTGCTGAATCACACATTGATGGACCTCGCTCTCACCCATATCCATACTCTCTAGATGTAATCTTTTCTTAAAAATGCACAGTTGCAAGATAAGGGTCTGATGTGAAATCAAGTGTAAAAGATACTATCATTAAAAATTAGAGGCTGCTCTGTAGGTTGCCAAATCCACCCTGGAGTTGAGTGCAACTCAGCAGAATCTTGACAAATGGTGCATATGGAGAAGTGGTTGTGTTTGTATGTGTGTGTGTGTGTGTGTGTGTATGTGTGTGGGGACTGAGCAGCCGGACATGCTGAGCGATGCCAGTCCTCTTCTCTGCATTAGTCCCACCAGGCAGTGTTTGCTGCTGGCCCACTGAGGCAACATCTGCTGGGTTGGACGGTCCTCGTGGAGTGGGGTCCATAGAGGCCTGATGGTTGGCTAGTTGTCTCACTAAAGGAGCTTAGGGAGAGAGACCTAGTAGTACGGGACTATATCCAATGGCTGTGTGGACCTTATCCAAACGGACATGGGGAACAAAGCAGAGCTCTCAGCAATCATTCATTGCTCTCAAAAGCCGGCCAGGAAGGAAAGGGGATAGTGTGAGACTGTCTAAATAATAAGTTTGCTTTCAAAGTCAGAGTCAAGGACATCTTCAGTGATGATGCTGTGTGATGGGAACTGATAAAAAGTGTGTGATTTATTACAGCTTCCTCTCTTATGAGTTATCCTCAATAGTGTATCTATGGTGTGAATAGACAGTATAATCCACATCTGTACGGAAATGGCCATCCTACTAATGAAGCAGTTTATTCAGATTCAAACTTGTTTTTTACTGCATGGATGTTGTGAAAAGTGATAACACTCAACTTAAATGTTCCTTTTTATGACCTTTCTTAAAGATCCCATGAAATGGGCACTTGAACATCCTACAACATTGCAACTTCCTAAAAAACGGTGCATCTTCAGTAGTGAGGCCATGCTGCACTAGTGGGTGGAACTAAAAACACATTTTTTGACAATTACACCTTTCTGCCTGTCCTATCACATAAAACGGCCCTTCTCCCCATCATTGGCAGCTTGTTTATTTATCACTGTCCAATGTCCTGCCCCATCATCCTGTTTAAAAAGGAAATGCACCACAATAAGAAAGTAATAATATAATGTCATGGGTCTTTTGCTTTTAGCTTACAAAAAACACTTACATCCTGGTTGGACATGTCCCAGTAAGGCCTCTCTCCAAATGACATCACTTCCCACATGACAATGCCATAACTCCACACGTCACTGGCCGAAGTGAACTTTCTGTAGGCGATGGCCTCTGGTGCTGTCCACCTCACTGGGATCTTCCCACCCTGAGGAAAGAAGAAAGTAACAAAAGGGGCAGAAGGTGAAATCACAGACATTTTGATTTCCAAAACTCCAAAAGACATTTTTTTTTTTATTCTTTCAGTTCACATTTAATTTGGCTATTACTCTCAATACCGCCACGCTTGCCTCGACTGTCCCGCTCCATCCCTCTAACTCTTTATCCCCTCATCCACCCAATGTATCAATCCTCCAGCAGCCAAAACATACACCACATTCTGCCTCTTTCTCAGCAGTGGCTCCCGACAGTGTTCGCCCTTCACACATCGACCAATATCACATTTAGCGTCTCCTCTCCAGCCCTGTTTGAATAAAGGAAGATAGGCCCGGCTTCAGCTCGTACGTCGAGCGTGTCTGCCTGTAATTGAGCTACCTGGGCCTCAGGCATGTCACGCGCCCTGTTGACTGAAATTGACAGCTGCTTCTTTAAAATTCCACACACATATACAGACACAGTTGGGAACATATGCACCGGTACAGACATAGATAATTGTGCGTGCACACCCACACACACACACAGACAGACACACACACATGGCAGCTCCCCTTATATCTGAGTTGAGCTCGCCACCAGTTTAATAATGCCAATTAGCTGAACCTGAGCATTTGCAGATAAGCAAACCCAAAACCCAGAGAGCAACCTACACAGACCACCCTGTTCTCTGCCCGCTCTCTGAGAGCAAGAGAGGGAGAGAGGAGCCAGAGAGAGGGGGAGGGAAGTAGAGAAAGAGAGAGAGAGAGAGAGAGAGAGAGAGACGACAGATAAGTGAGGAGAATGAGATACAGAAAGTGGTTCTTCTGGGCTGTTCTCATACTGCAGGCTGATATTTGAAATGCTGGACATGAATAATTATAAATAGATTTACTTATGTATTTTCCTGTATGTGTACATCTATACACACTTATGTAGGTGTTACAGGTCAGTGCTGTGTGGCATTGCGGAGGTGGAGAGGCGGCGCTCAATAATGAGCACCTCTTTAGGATTTGATCTTTGAGAAGTTGCTGACCCTGAAAAGAGATTTCACATCTGACCCTGAATGGAGACTACTGTGAGGACACACTGCAAGACGCAGAGGCAACACTCAGCTCTCACTGAGCACACAGCCAGCAGAGAAAAGGACATGAAGCATTGAAGGAATTAGGCAATGGTGCAATGTGTGGTTGTGTCAGTGTGTGACAGACAATACAGAAATACAGAGAGGAAGAGATCAATAGTCGAATAAAGGCTATCTAAGCCCTAGCGACTTCAATGCTTTTCTCATATCTCAGACTAGTTCATATCTGAATCATTTCATCTAAACTGAGACCCCAGGACACTTTCTCTTGCCCTTTCTTTTGTCTGAGGGCAAATGGAGTTGCGCAGATACAAGCCAAATATTCTCCCTACAAAAATATAAAAAGGCCAATCCCCTTCTATTTAATCTGTCACTCTGTCAGGGACAATGCTTCAAGTCAATTATTTTGTTTGGACAAACATACATAAGATGAAAAACGAAGAAATAAACGCAGAATAACATGAAAAAAATATCTGCTCCAAGCAAAACGCTGTCTATTACAGCCCCTCTTTATCATTACTCCCTCCGTCGCACTGTACATCTGGTCTCATGCCCCAGGACCATGTTGGGATATAAGCTGACTGTCGCTGGAATGGCCTGAGCAAAGACACAGGCTTCACAAGAAGCTCCCTGCATGCCTCCAATGAGACAGACTTTAGTAATAACATTTCCAAGGCGAGTGAGTCAGAGGCAGCTATGCAAACCCTTAGTAATTACTGCTGTGGGCCAGTGATAGCTCTGCCAAAATCCTGCTTTAATAACATGAAGTGCCGAACAACTCATGCATACAGGGAAGAAGGCACAATCATAATAAAAAGCATTGGATTTTTTGGGGGGTAAAAAGCGTGTTAATACCGGGGGGGGGGGAGGAGGAGGAGTAGTGATGATGGGAATTAAAACAGACCTAATGTCAACACAAAAGCACAACTTCTTTGTGAAGCCTCGAAGCATGGGGAGAGCTCTTTGGATATGGTATGTTGTGATGGCTACTGAAAAAGGAACAAGGTGTTTTCTGTTTGCCTTGAAGTGAAATATCACCCTGAAAGCAGAATTCACACACTCCTATTATCTCGGACGGTTAACTCAGAATTTGTGCAGATGAGCCACTGCTGCTACAGAACTTCTAGGCCTTGAGAGGAGCAATCTGTAATGATAGCAAGTGATACCTTGCAAAACTCCCTTGATAATAAAGTGGGTGACATAAAGTGCCTGATTTTCCAGAGATACTGGATGGGTCTATTTTCAGGTTGATAAATGTTGGCACTACGACAAAAAAGTGAATGGTCATGACGGCGTGAAAACCTGAAATAAATGTGCCACAAAGATACCTTACCATATGCTGTCATAAAACCTTTCCCTATTTTCCACACTCTTTGTTTTACGTTAACAATTTTTTTTTCTTTGTCTAAGTTTCCATATCAAGCAACACCATCCAACAACACATCCAGTCATGTTTGCGCACAGAATTCCCATCTAGAACACCTTGAGCAGATACAGGAATGTGCTGTCACCCTTATGTCACCAGAATTAGATTACAGTACGTGACTGGTTCCACCTGGTTGTGACCGCCTGTGACAGGTTGCGACCAGTTGTGACAGCTAGCGATATGTCTGGAAACAGAGATGTTCTGGGACTGTCAGGTTAAGAGGTATCACGGTGAGACGAGTGTGTTCCTGTGACAACCAGGTCTGAAAGATGAAGGATAAACATGTGGTGGCCAGGTAATATGTGTATTTACTGGTGTCTGTTATGGTCCCTTGGCCCGGTAACGTGTGTGTCGAGAATGATACACATAGCAAGGATATGAAACACCTGTCATGTATTTGCAGTGGCTTGAGCTATGCATCCACCAATGTGCCAGATACCTTCATGTTGACTGTCACTGACATGCTGCAGCAAAATGAAATAAAATCTGGAGCGAATGTACCTTTCAGAGTGCTATAACAGTGATCACGAACATGCAGGAATGTCCCCGATAACATTACTGTAAATGAAAAAGAAGAGTCCAGTGTTTGGTCTTGTTTTCACTCAGCTTTTTCACTTCACAGAAGCTATTTAGAGATTCCAAAATAAACTTTCTCCTTCATCTGGAAGACAAATATGTAGATCTCCCTCTCCCTGCCCCCCCCTCCCCCGTTCCCTCTTCTCCTTTCCTTTACTCCTCGAACTTCAGTAATCCATTTCCAAACAATGCACACTCAAACGGACTTGAGCACATTTACTTAGGCTGGGAGGAGTGCTCCATCAACATCCTTTTAATGAAATCTTGAGAGCAACGATCTGCCCTGGATGTCTGCCCAAACAGAATGAGAAAGAGAGTGAGAGAGATGGAGAGAGGCTGAGAGAGGAAGCGTGACATGGAGAGATGGGAAGAAAAGTAGAACAAGAAAAAAAGGGGAGGGGGTTGGTGAAAGAGTTGTTGGTTTTCTCAGACACCCATGGGAATGTCTGGTGCAGAGAAAGACATAGGTCTTCACCATATATACAATGGAGTAATGCAAAGCTTGAGGGAAGCATTGGCCAAAGTTCTATTCTGTGCTCCAAAGAGCCCAATCACATTAGGCTGGGAATTCTTTGAGGCTTTTTGTTTTTAGATTTGATTAATAGATGAATTCCAAAAATGTCTCTATACTGCGTAGGAAGATAACAGACGGGAATGAAAAAATATCGTGCGCCCAGAATAGCCCTCATTATTGCTCTACTTCTGAAAATATCAAAATATCAAAAGATAATAAAATCAAAATACCTGTGCTTTATATGGTTGGGAACCTTGTAGCTGAAGCATTGTGATCCCATTTTTAAAAACAATTGCTGCGAGGAACTGAAATCCAGGCAGGTTACAGTATAAATTACAAAACAATACAGCAAGACACTATTTAAGTATGTATCATGCATCCCTTATTATTTAGAGAGTGTGCTTGGAACTGAGAATCAAGGTTATCATGTCACTGACTAGTGTGAAGCTCCAGCTGTTTTCAAATAATATAATAATCTAGGTAATAAATCTAGAGGAAACTCAACATAGTGAATTTGTAACTTCATTTTCTACTTCTCCTGTGTCATTAAAAACGGTTTAGGACTTCTTTACTGTTTCAATACTCTTTATTTTCAACTTATTTCTTAATTCTTGGTTCAGCTTTAATTCATGGATTCCAGAGGTTACGTTAGCTTAATTAATTAGCTAGCTGCAGCTGATAAAATCTGCTTGCAACAGAGCAAAATCGATGGTCGCTGTCTAGAAATGAAAAGTATGTGGTTGTCTACCTCTGTCTGAAATCAAGGAACAATTGTTTAAAAATGACTAAGATTTTGGAGATGTATATCTGCCACTGTTATACTGCATAATATGTGCTATGCAATGGAAAGCTTGACAGACAAAGCAACAGTAACTAAGGGAGGTGGGCCTTAACATACCTTCATTTGTTTGTCACAGAAGGCATCATCTTTGAAGTATAATTGACAGGTCAATTATTAACTAATTAGACTTGAAAGAATGGCAACTTGCTCAACTCTATGTAGTGTTGCAATGTGAATATGACTGTCCATTTGCCTAGATTTCAGCATAGGAATTACAAAATATTATCTTTTAAAATGATTATATAAACCATATAACATGTATGCTTGACGCATTTCAGACACAGGTATAAAATGTATTTCGTTTGGTAAACAAGATTTCCATCTCGATGCCTCAAATACACACACCGTATCACAGGAAACACACAGGCCTTGTTATGTTATTCACTGGCTTATTTTGAATCGATCTGCTGCAGCTTCTTCAGACTGTTTAGGTTGTTAAAGCTTCTCTGGCTTAAATTTAGTTTAAGGCTGTGAGACCTTTTTTGTAGCCTTCACGGCTGTATGCCTACAGTGCCATACAGGGGTGAAGCACCATAGCAACCTACCCATGTGGATTTGTTTTTGTGTGACGTCTTGAGGTTGTTTGCAATATTTTTGTGTCTTTCCTTATTTAATCTGCAAATAATATAAATGCCCATATGTACCATGGCTTCTCTCAGAAAAGCCAGACCATTTTTATGAGTTACTTTTTTGTAATTTCAGATGTTATGCTCAACATACAATTAGGTTAAGAAAAATCAGTTCTTCACCATGTTTCTCTTAGCTTTAAGCATTCTACGTGTATTTTTATTATTTACTCCATTAATTATCCCCCTTCCCCAGCATCATTAGCACCTACCTGTGTTTAGTTAAACAGAAATTCCAACTCCCTCATGGAAACCTCACCAATAGACCTCAACATGGTATCAAATTAAACCTAGAAAGTATCCCATCTTACTTGCACTATTCCATGCTAATATTAGACAGTGACCTTGGCCCCATGATTCCTTCACAGGATGTGGAAAATAGACAATTTCTATCTCCAAACTGGAGAACAACCTGAATACGTCAGATTTTTCCTTTAATGTGAAGGCTAATATTTTTCCTCATGTTGTTAAAGCTACTGAGAGGGTAGTTATGAAGGCCCCTTTAATGAGATACAAATATTAAAAAAGCAATGATTAGGTCAGTGCTTTTATTTAAGTTTATAAGTTATAAGTATATAAGTTCTTATTTGGAAGTTAATGCTTTGGTTAACCAACATACTAAATCTCTCCTTGTGACTGCAGTGTTTTTATGGAGACAGGTTCAACAACAGAGGTATGTCCTTCACTGATCTGGTTGTACACAAACCACTTCATTGTAAATCCTGCTCAGATCCAAATGCAGTCCAACAGCCACAGATGGTGAATCAATGCCCACCTTATACTGACTCTGGCAAACGTGACAGAAGGTATAAATCAAGGTGAAGTGCTTTGGATGGTTGCTCCCTCTTTGATGCAGTGACCAGGTATGGACCATGTTACTTTCTTTCTTGTTTTCAGAACCTATACCTCCTCCATAGTCATTTTCATTTCCATTCCTGGATATTTTTTGCTGCTACATTTACCACACGACTGAGCAAATTAAACTCTACAATGTGAATAAAGTTTGTCTGGAAACATCTTAATTAGTTTCAAATACAAAACCAAGAGATAAAAAAACAAACCAGGGTAGGATTTCGCTGCAGTTATGAATGAGCGTGACTGGGGTTCAAATCCCAGCAGCAGCACCTCCAGCTTGGCAGGACACTTAAGTGGGAAGCCAGTTGGGGATCATGCCTGGTCATTGCAGTGGTGGCTCATACTTATGGGGGGTGGGGAAGTGGAGGATCTGTGCAGGAGAGTGTGAAATGTATATGCTCTCTCAGTGAAAATCTGATCTTTGTGTAGATGAGCTTCCTGTTTGCCTGAAATATGCTGTGATAATGGCGAGATTTGGGGGAGTTTACCTTGCTGTGTGGTGTGATGTATGGACCTGGGCCAACAGTGAGATCAGTTGTGGCCATCATGGTGACACCACAGTGCCCCAGAGAAGCCATAGCAATAGCCACAAAGGGTTTACTGGTTTACATAAATTACTGTTACAGGTTTAATGATACATAAATATGTATTTTATGTTTGCGTACGAATGTGATATGTCAGGAAAAGATTATCTACAAGAAAGTTCCTTTGTTAGCTTTTGGCCTGGTCCATATGGACATGTTCCCATTTCATTTCTTGTTTACTCAGAGACTGTCCCTTTAACTTGCAGTGCATAAATATTTCACTACAAGTTCAATAGACAAGCCACAAAAGTGCATAGGCCTGAAGCCAGAGAGAGGGGGAAAGGATGCAAATAGAAAATAGACAAATGACAGAAACAACAGCGCGGTCCACATAGTGTGAGCACTGGAGCGGAGCTGAGAGAATGTCACTCAGGTCACAGGGATTTGACGGATGAGCTTTGTTACTGGCTCTGTGTGACCTCGCCTTTCAACCCCTCTCAGCCTCAATGACATAAACAAACAAACAAACACACAAACACGCATACACAAACACACACAGAGAAAGACAACTGGGGGGCATACTGTATATGTATATACGCAGGGATACTTATTTCACATACAGTACATGCCCACTCACAACATACAGTACACATCGCGTGACATGCAAGGCAATGACAGCCTTTCCACAGCTGAGGCACAAGCAGAAATTCCTGACCCATAACTGCCCTCCTCACTGTGGCCCTGTGGGCATGAACCCTCAATAGAAAGGGTAACAACCACTTGTCTAAGCTGTTACAGACTTGACACCCCAGATTTTGGAAACATATCCACACTGACAGACACACACACACACACACATACACTCCCTATCGACCACTTGCTCCCTTATCTTAGCCACAAACTGTGCATTAAACCCCAGTGACCATGTCCGGATCTCTGACTTTCACTCACAAATTAACATAAAACACACAATAAAACATATGACACATCACCATCGCAAGCAGTTTCATTTATCATGTCTACACTGCCATTCTGATGCACCTGATTGTGTTGCTCTGGGAAAAGCCTTGAAATGGGAAAGAAGTGGTCAGCTAGAGAAAAAGGAAAGGTAGATAACTGGATGCATGAATGGATGGCTCCTTAGAAGGATGTATTGGTGAATTAAGAGAGTCATTTGAAAGTCTTCTGGGTTCGCTGCGTGTTCAAAAATCAATCTTCGTCTTTGTCAGGGAAGCTGGGTCACTCTCACTGCACCTGGACTTGTGATCATGTCCCTGTGGGCTACATCTTAAAATATGCCACACAATCAGGCAGTGATGTAGATACAAATGCAAGAAAGCCACAGCTGCAATGAAATATACAGTCTTTAAAATCATTAGCACGCATCACCTTAGCAAAACCTGTGCAGTCCGAGCATAGTCCTGTGAGCCTAATTAATCAAGACTTTGTTGAGCACAGAGGGAGGACAGCACCCTTCTGTCTGAAACCTCCACAACATTGCTCCAGAGTGAACCAACATCCAGGGTTAACACAATTACCAGCATGTCCTCCCAACCATACATCCAGCATCACACCACAGGCACTTTAATTGGTGGGCCTAAAATTGCAAGGAAAAATTAGAAAAGCAGTAGAGGGAAAGAGGTGATTAATTTGGTGAAGGAGGAGGAGGTCGATGGCGATGTAAATCACTGCATGTCAGCACAATTTAATTTCCTTGATTCCCTCGGCCTTGTCTGCCACGCCAGCCTTGCTCGCTGATTGGTTAGCGTCAGGTCAAAGCTGAAGAAGTCATGGAGTGAAGGGCACCATGCATAGCTTAATTACAGTATAGGACCCTGAAAGGGACCTGTGGACCCCCACTTCCACCCATGCTTGTTCGCATGTTCCCCTGAATGCAAGGGATGAGGGATCAGGAGGACAGTTGACATGATCTGTGACAACATCAGCTAAATCTCAATGAACTGTCCACATATGGTAGCTGATCAAATTTAGTTCTATTTAAGAACTAACCCTAACCCCAACTCAGTATGGGGTGGGATATGAATAAAACTGCTCTGTTGATATGGAAGGAACAAAAATAGTTATGGAACTGAAGATTTCATCTGGATGGTTATGATAATAAGACATCACTCAGTTGATGTGATCATTTTAAAATCTCTATCAGTAAAAAAAACACACCATCAAATGGTGTGTAAACATCAAAATGGCGCCCCAGGTTCAAACTTCAAACCTCACCTGCTCTATTGACTCTCCAGATAATGCCCTCAAGGAGACTTTGTTTGCATTAAACAACATCAAAATGCCGACCACAATCTATAATCCAATCCCCACCTTTTACACCCTGTTTTATTAGCAAGCTCAGCGGTGCAGACAACAGAGGTGCAGCTCCTCTTTGTTGCAACATAAGACCCATTCAGCAAGGTTTAGCCACAGGGGTCAAGCATACAAAGCAAGCTATTCCTGGGGAGCAATTAGCTCTCAGCCACACCAATGTGAGGTCATATCTCCTCTGGCCCTTATGACACTTCCTCTTTACACCAGGGCTACCACCGCCTGCCAATAGGTAGCTTCCCCTGGGCTTACTCTGTATGTTGTGTGTAGATGTGTGTTTTTGCATATAACCTAAAGTAATTATTAACAGAGAGCACATTCAGCCACAAAGGTGGAAATAAAATAGAAATAAAGTGCATTGTGTGTTTGTATTATTGTTTTGTTTCTTCACATATATTTAGATGAAAACAAATTATTTTGAGAACTCTCTTTTCATACCTCGGTAGCACTGACTCACAGGCTATTTGACTGCATGCTTTTGATCTTAAGTTTTGCATGTGTTGAAATACCTCTGAAACTAATCCTAAAATAGGTCCCTTTTATAGTATAATATATTCATATTTATTCATAATATATACAGTTCTACCACAATTCTGTACATTCAGTTTATACAACGTATCATTTTCAGAAAGATCCCCCAAGGTGGTTTTATGAAACAAGTGAAAATCTCCTCTCGCAGGTAAAACTGGCAGAATAGGTTGTGAAGTGTCACTGGAGGCTGGTGACCCAAAATAAGAGGACAGGTAAAATACAGGACATGGCTCAGTGACTTGCAAAATAAAAGAGTATGAGAAAAATGTATGGCAATTGTAAATATAATAATATTGTAAGATTATTGAACATAAGAATAAAAAAAAAATCTATCTGTAGGTTAAATAATATGGAACCATGCTCTTTATCCCCTATTGATCAGTTTTTCTTTTAGAGGACCTTTTCTATGAAATGCAGGCAGGAACGCACATGATACATTGACAGTAAACAAGCTAATTTGCACCAAAGTCTCAGAGCAGAGTCAATGAGGTGATACCAGACACATGCACATGGGCCCATACACACGCACACACGCACACACACACACACACACACACACACACACACACACACACACACACACACAGACACTTGAATAAAAACACACGCACAATCTCAGGCATGCCGAGAGTCCTAATGACCTGTGCCGTGTGTTTGCGAGGGTGTAAGAGTGTGTTTTGAATTAGGAAGAGGAGAGGCAGAAGATGAACTAACGATGGCTGCTAATAATTACAGATCTGTAGTGTGGAGGAGTTAATGAGGAGCCAAAACCTCCCATGATGCCCCAGTAATAATGAATGAGGAGTGAGAGAGAGGAGAGAGAGGAGGGAGGGAGGGGGGAGGGGGTAGCTGTCAGTTTGAGAGGCCGCAATGCCCTTTGGTTTCTCTGCACTCTGGGCATGTCAACGAGAGAGGAGCCTTCCCGGAGGAGGCTTGTCTCCACACTAATGAAGATGTGACAGACCTCCAGTCCGTGACTTGCAGAGTATAAGAAAGAGGAGGAAGGAGGATGAGGAAGATGAGAGAGACAGCTCATATAAAATGAAAGGCACTGAAAAGGTGAAAGGTTTTTAAGACCTTCAAAAAGAATGAGACAGTGTCTGATAGAAGCAAAACTGATTAGACTGATAGGTGATGTTTTTTAGGATGTTTCGATTGCCTAATATGTGAATAAAAAGTTGGCAATAGATAAGTAAAATAGATAACGTTAGCACATTAAGCAAAATGAAAGATGAACATTGCAAGTACTCACTAGAGAGCTTGTGTAGCTGGGGTCAGAGGTGTCATCCTGTAGGTACCGTGACAGACCAAAGTCAGACACTTTACACACCAAGTTGCTGTTGACCAGAATGTTCCGTGCAGCCAGGTCACGGTGGACGTAGTTCATTTCTGAGAGATATTTCATCCCAGCTGAAATCCCACGCATCATCCCCACCAACTGGATCACGGTAAACTGACCATCATTTTGCTAGAGAACAGAGAGAGAAAAACAAAGAAAAACAGTTATTTAGATATTATCTTTGCCATGAACAACAGAAATGAGAATAGCTGGAGGATAGATACGAAGAATGACAAAGAATTCCAGGCTTGAATGTTGTTATTTTAAATACCCACAGTATGAATCTGATTCTCTATTAGGAGATAACATTGCAAAACAAATTACATGTTTGTGCTATTTTCTGATGTATTATAGAGACAACATGTAGTCTGTTGAAAATACAGTTTCGTTTAACAGTTTTAATGTCTTCAGAAATTCAGTCAGCATCCAGGCTGCCCAGTGGGACTCCAGAATTATAAAAGCCTTGCATCATTATAACCATGGCCAGAGGGTACATGCACATACAGTGACAACTGGATAAGATATTTTGTCACACCTGGCATGTACATAAAGTATAGTCTAATCTACCTTCTTTTTTATTTGAGGTTGGAGCTACCTTTTTATCAAAGCAGGTAGTTATGTTCACTTATTTAATTTTTTTTCCCTTCCCTTAGTTTTAAATCATTTGTTGTTTACACTTTGCCATTACAAAATCGACATACTGAGCTCTTTTCTTGCCTTTCAAATCCTCTTAATGTCCAGAGGAAAAGTATACTTGTATTAGATAATCAAAATGGACTCCTGGAGCCAATCTTGGTCATTGTAGGTATTAGAGCATTGCTCCATTCGGGCATGCAGGCATCCATCTCTTTAACTTCCATGCACGGTGCCCCTACCCCTGTGTGAATGCTCTGAAGAGCAAGCTTTGAACCCCCGAAACACAGTAACAAATAAGAGGGTAAGGGAGATCGATGGAAACACAAGTCGGATGTGGCGGTTAGCAAAGCCAACTTAAAAGAGCCCCTTTAAACCCACCCTAGATCAAAGTGGAATAGAACACCAATCCATGCGATTGAAGGAGGAAAAAAAAGTGAGTTGAATATTGATTGAGCTGTATGTCCGCTCAATCCTGACTATAAAACAAAGAGTGAAGAGTCCATTAATAGCAGAAATTAAAGGCTGATGTGGCTAGGAACATTTCAAATTAAGAATGATTGAAATCACATTAATTGTCATGAAACATATTCTCTGTTGGCACAAGATAGGTTTAGAAGGCTCGTTCTAATTTGTATTAGGAGGGCTTCTTAGCATGAACTCTTTTTCTGGGATGGTTTAATGACTAATTTCTAATTAGCTTCTCAGTTCCATAATGCAATGTTTCTATTCATTCCTGAATGTGACTTTTGATCACCCTATATAACTGTTTGCTATATGTGTTTGCAAAAATTACTCACCCTAAGGAATGAGTCAAGGGCACCATTCTCCATAAACTCTGTGACGATCATGACTGGGCGGCTCTTTGTGACGACACCCTCCAGACGGATAATGTTTGGGTGGTCAAATTGACCCATGATTGACGCCTCAGACAGGAAGTCCCGCCTCTGCTTCTCTACGTAGCCCGCCTTCAGGGTTTTGATGGCCACATAGATCTCCCTCTTACCAGGGAGCTTCAAACGGCCCTTGTACACCTCCCCAAATTCACCTAGAAGGGAAACAGAGAGAGTTGCACAGTGGTTGTTCTGTCAAAAACAAGAACGGATCTACTTTTGTCTGATCAAAAAGTAAACATGCAAAATATCAGTAGAGTTGATGAGATCTAAATCTATTCATTTATTAAGCTTGTTGGCATCGCATGTCACTAGGCAGAAATATTACCCAAAGTACAATTATAGATCTGGATATAGTGTATATCAAGCATGCTGAGTGTTGTGCAATACTCCTCGAGTGTTGCTCCTTCATGATATTCTTAACAGTGTGGGTCCTCTGGCTCACAGTAGTCATCTATCCTAAAAGCCTGCCAAGTGTCTTCATATTCCCCAATCAAAGAATAACAGTCAAGCACTATCTGGTAAATATCTGGAACCTGTTTGATTAATTATCACCACCTTGGTGTCCTGCAGAGACACCACACAGTGAAATCAACAAAAACGGAAATCTTTAATTAGTTAGGCCCCCCTTGCATCCTTACCCCTATCTTATCTCTGTCACTTCCTCACACCTAGCTTGCTGAGTAGGCCAGTCCGCAGGAGCTATTCCAGGCTCATTCTCATTACCAGGGGCATTTTCGCCTCTGTATGAACCAACACATATGGCATCAGCATGTACCATATACCCCGCTGTAAAAAAAGGTGTGTCCTGTCCCAAGGAAAAGACATGTTGGAAACACGTGGACATACTAAGCTGAAACTATTTTAGTTGCTCAGAATTTACTTCAAGGCAATCAGCCCCTAATTACCTGTTCATGAATTTTAACAATAGGCCTAAATAAGAGATGATTCTAAAACAAGGACAGAAAACGAAATGTCTCTACCTATTTTACATGTAAGGTAAATGAAAAGGGATGATGCAAGGTAGAACATGCTAGAGAGCAACACTAATAGGATCCAAAAACAGAGAAGCACAGGGAATAGACCACAAGGCTTGAGTTATTTCTAATGCCATTACGTCCCAGGGTAGCTGGCCTATATGCTGCTTGTGCACTTGACATGGGCCCTTGACATGTTCCCATCTGATGTGGCTGCCAAAAGGGCTGGGTTTAACGACCTTGAACAGATTCCAGCTAATCTTGTTTGCACACAAGCATACAAACATATATATATATCACACATTCACACGTGAAATATGGCAATCCCCTTTTACCTTAAGTGTGCACATGTACACACACACACACACACACACACACACACACACACACACACACACACACACGCACTCACATAGATTGTTCCATAGCCACCATTCATCATACCTGCACCAATGACCTCCTCGATTTTGACAGTGGAGACGTCAATCTCCTTGGCGAATTCTCGTACAGCTTCGTTAGGGTCTTCGTAGGTAAAGGGATCGATGTAGATCTTCATCCCCGGGGAGCCTGAGAAGTGGGTCGGGCAGCCCAGTGGGGAGGGGCAGTTAGACATGTCGGCTCGCAAAGAGAGTTCTAGAACAACCAAAGTGCTCAATGAGCTTTCCAGAAGAAACTGTTCTTTTTCTCTTTAACTAATATTTAGTGTGACCGACTGATGAATGCAATTGCCCTTCAAGACATAGCCTAAATCACAGTGTGCACCAGCATTACTTACAATCACTACAAGCTAATAAATGATGATAACTCAATTTGCTCTATGGTTGTCCTCAGAGACAAGCAAGAGCACTATAGTATGTAAATGCATATTAGCATATATTGCACACATTAAATAGTATAGGTGGATGATTACAGGAACAGCCTCAGTTACGTGCAGAGCAGACAACAAAATGGTGGTTTTATGATTCAGTATTTGGAAGGGGGAAACAGAGCAGAAAAAGAAAGATGAAGAGATAGAAGGAGGGATGAGGGTATATATAGAAAGAGTAAACATTGGCAGATTTTTTTTACCCTTTTATCCCTTACCCTAGCAGTCTCTGCTCTTTGATAGTGGTAGAACCAATTTCCCCACAGCCTTTCCCTACAGGAACTCATAAAGAGATAAAACCACTGCGCTATCAACTAGCTCTTTATGCTGTTCTGCAATAGGTCAGTTCACAGACTGGAGATGTCTGCAAACGGAGGACAGATTTTCTGTGTCGACAGGCCGGGTGGGGAGAAATGCTGAAAGACACTTGTAAACAAATTCAGTGCACGCTGCCACAAGGCGGACATTACAGCGAGCAAGCAGACGTCAAATCATCATTTCTACATTGACACCCAAGGGCAGCCCTCTTTCTCAGAGCTGTTTAGTCAAAACCTTGGCAGCCATGATTGGAATAAACCCATCTCCATCAAGTCAATTTGTGCCTTCTCATTTACATAAGCCACATAGAGAGAGGGAGGGGTCTCAAGAGACAGGAGGAGGATAAGGTCTGGTCTTGGAGGGATCAAGGTTCCTCACCTCGCTCTCGACTAGAAGCTGATTCTAGTTACCGCACTAATTGCCTTGAACCCTGTCTGTGTGAATGTAATTGCTCATTAGAGATTCCATACAGATTGGATTCAAGTTAATCCATCAGAGGGTTTACAGTTTTGCATTCCATAAAATCATTCTATTTACAAGTGTCGCCAAGCTGCTCACTCAGCAGCACCACTGGGTGGGACTCAAATCTCAGCAGGGAGCATATACAACAATGAACATGAGACCACATACTCTTGAAATCTCAAGTACGAGAATATTTTGGGTTATTTAATGCTTTAGCCACTATAATAAAGGCTTTTTAATATTTCCTTCCTCTTCGGTATGTTTTTCTTATATTTTGGAGTCCTGGATTGCCTTCTAGCTTAGACATGCATGCACTTCCACGTACACATACTATACATCCATTACTTTCTAAATCACAGTCCAGAACCCACTTTCATGTATAATTTAAAATGCAAACAGTTTATCTCTCTCCCTCCCTCTGGTACTGCCCTGGTTAACTGGACTCATCTTTTTATGGCCATCAGATAAAAAATAGATTCCTGCTTTAATATTTCAAAGCTCCTTCATCTGAGTGTATGAAGCAAATGTATCCAAACGTCACTTCTATTTTTACCCAACATATAAAACAACAAGCCTGTTGGGAGAGAATGTATGGCTGTTGCAATGACTCATGGGCATTTAACACATATAATTTCATACCTTTTTCAATTTTTAAATCCCATTTATAAAACATAAATGGGAAAAGTGGACAAACTCATTAATTTATTGAATTTGGATTATAAATCTCAATTAAATCCCTGGGCTACAACCCAATTGCTAAAATGGTTAAGGGTATTTAGTTGAGCAGCATTATACATTACAGTTTACTGCACTGCACGTAACCATGTTATTTTCACCAATGTACAGCATTTAGCCTGCTATTACTCTGCTCTGCTCATTTACTGAATGGCCCTAATGTATCCACAAATCAACCGTACGGCAGTAGTGCTTACACTAATCTATTACTAGCTATGGGTACAATCAAATTACTGGTTCCTACTACATAGAATTTAAATATTGCTTAAAGACAAACAGCAAGGTCAGTAAGCAGTCAGTAGCTTAACAAATGCTCATCTTTTTAAGTTAAAGGAATTCTTTCATATGTTAGTTTTTCATCAAGGACACATAATTTCTTCTAATTCCTTTTGCCTGATAATATTTGTAATTTAGCAATTTCAGTATATAGTAATTATATGTTTTATGTGATTATCCACTTTGAGAAATTTACAAACAATTGCAGGACACTGTAAGCCTATAGCGGATACATTCGCATTTCATGTCTGTCCAAGATGCGCACTAATCAGTTATCTGGCTCTGTGAATATAATGAGTTACTTCCTTAACACAAACTGATTATCCATCGTTTGATGTCAGACAATCATATGTCAGACACACTGCAGCTTATTAGTATGTAAATCACAGAGAGGATCTAAAAATGGTATGGGATTAACAGTCACATTTATATAGATGTTAGTTTGGGTGTGTGGTGCTTTCTGCAAGTCCTCACTACACTGAATTCACTTGTATGAACGCAGTATGCAGTGGCAAGAAAAAAGAAATAACTGAAGTATAAACATATTTGGCATCTAACAATAACTAGATCTGGTAAATGGGCTTTCGAATCCCATTCTCATTCAGTGTGAGCAGCAGATGCTGAAGCACAAACAACAGCTGAGGGGTTTGAACATTAGTGATTTGAAGATGTGTTGGTAGTCATACGCAGAGAAGCATTAAGGCGTACAATAAACATGCAGCGCTTGGAAATGTCTGTCTGTTAATTAACTGATATTGACAGGTTGTTGATGTTTGGGAAAGAGTAAAAAGGAATAGATGCACTAAGAAAAATTGTAAATTCTTAGTGACGCAGTGTGTGTGTGTAATATGTTGGGATGAACGCTGGTGATACAGATGATGCGCTGATGTGGGAAATTAAAACAAAACAAAAACATTACCTCCAAACCGCACAAGCAGCACTTGATTCATATGTGGGGCTAATGTATGTGTTCCCGCGTGTGTTCCAATCTGCTTGTCATGACATCCCCACCCAGTGTTTGATGTAATGTTCAAGGTCTGATTTTCATAACCGTGACCACTCAGCTGCACTACTGAATTTACAGTATGAGCAGCATCCCTCCTGACGCCTGTCACAGTAGGTGGGCTGGAAATGAAGGGACATCACCTGACGTGTGACTACAGCTGGAACAGTAGGCAGCCGGGTGAAAGCTGGCAATGCATTTTTGGAGATTCACCCAAAACAATTGGTGGCGATAGTGGCGCTATTTAATCGTTGCGTTGAATACTGTAATTACAAAACTGTCAGTCAAATCTTGAGAGAATAGAAGAAAACAATGAATCGAGGGGTGGGGGATTACTTCATGAGTGTTGGCGGTTTGAAGGTTGAAGGAATAGGATCCCTTATCAGTGTTTTATTTCCTCTCCACTTCGAATTGCTTATTCGATGATTAGGGCTGCAAGCGTCTGATCTTTTGTTTATTTTCACCACTTACGTTAATTGCATTTGGTTTTCCCAGAGATAGCCCATGACAAAACTGACTCCTCTGCCCACAGCAGTTTTAATGAGCCCCTGGCTGCCACTGCTGTAGCTGTGACACAAAGTAACTGTGTTGAAACGCTTTGCTGTGTCAGTCTCAACAAAACTCTATCCCCTTGAGTGAGGCCCTTTCAGACTGCTAGGTCGGCAGTACACAGGGCTTTCATTTGAGGTACAAATCTCATACACACCCCTTTGTGTGTATGTGTGTGAGTGTGTGTGTCGGAGGTTGTGTCCCTCCAGGCTCCTTCCCCTCATCAGTCAGTGCCAGGGGGTGCTTAAAACATGACTCAATCATGGCTATCGTACAACCCAGAGAGATGACTGTCAGTCAGTGTCATTGTGTAAAGGAAGGAAAATACCATTTACATTCACAAACACCTGCTACCTGAGGTCATTTCCCTCTTACCGTAACTTCTTTTTGTTAATGCATTATGTAAGAGTACATGCTTTGCGTACATGTCATTTATCATACATGACAGCAATAGAGGACAGTATTACTAATAATAAAGTAGATAGAGTATGTATATGTGTCACCTGAATTTGTTGCAATTGCACAGTGCACTCAAGATTTAATACAGGTAATGTCAAATAGACCATTCATGCAATAATCTGTCAACCAAACCAAATCGGCATGCTGTATCAATATTCATTAATTATTATTTGTTTTTGTTATTATTCTTATTATTATTTCGGTTCTTCCAAGTATTATATGTACTAAATTTGTTAAAGTTTGTAAGAAATTTGTAGTAGGAGAGGGACAAAACATTGTTCAGCTCAGGCAGAAGTTTCCGTGGGCTATACTGACATGTTCATCTTGAACCGTCAACTGTTATGAGCCAAAACATAACACATAGTGCTTCATAAAAAGCCATCCAGCAAATTAACAGACAAACAAAACATACGGGACCAAAAACTAACCACTACAGGAGCTATAAGTATTAGGGTGGACTTACCTCTTCCTGTGCTGTAATGTTGCAACTTGTCACTGTACACCGCCTCCTTGGTGTATGCCCTTTTCCTGAGGGAGCAATGAATATTGAGAGAGAAGAGAGAGATAGAAAGGAAGAGGAGAGAGAGAAAGCAATGACAGGATGAAAGGAAGTGTAAACGAGGCCTTATTACTGTTCATGTTTCTCTGTATGGGCTGAAAATGACGTGGCTGAAATTGAATCAGTTGCAGAGGGTTAGCAATGGCAAATGAAGTTTATGAAAATGAGCTGATTTTTAATTAGACTGTGATAGGATCTCTCTGCTTTTCATCTGTCTCCTCTTCCTCAGCATCAAAAGAGCCTGGCCCGTTTGATGAACACTTTAATTGCTCAAAGTTGCACACAGCACTGCAGAAAATGTGACTTTCATATCGCTAAAGTGGAGCAACACAGGAATGTGACAATGTGACAAACCGCTGCAAAATGAAATTGGCTTGACTTAAGTAAGTTAACAGGCCAAAGTAGGAGTTGTTAGGTTCTCTATGGAATTGAATATTCCATTTCCAATATGTCAACTTAGCTTCCCTTTCCATTAAAATGATTGCTATGCTCTACGAGTATATACTGTATGTCTCAAAAACGGATGAGTTTTAGTGTGAAAGAATGTCAGTAATTTTAACATATATTTTCCTGACATATCACTGTTGATTTTAACTTTGACAGTGTATTATATGCAAAGTAGTCATATATTGTAAGATTCAAACAGTGCAATCCATCAAGATGTGATGGAAATTCATCTTCATGCAGTGTTGCCATCTATCTAAATAGTTATTAGCAAATGGGGGAGCATGCTGGGCTACTGCATTGGATAGCACAGTGTTCACGTTATTAGGACCACCCCTTATATTTGCTACAGTTCCCCAGGAAGCTATATACTGCCATTGCAATGGCAAAAGCAGGCTAGATTTGTTGCTATTTTGTTCTTGAGGAGAAAATTTGGGAGCCTGACAAGAAGCTAAATAATTTGTTGCGGACAAATGTAGCAGAAAAAGGAAAATGTGGTTACCTGCTGCACACGATGGAGATAGCAACAAGGGAAACAATAAAGACCACTCCTGCTGCTGCTGACCCTGCAATCAGAGGAAGCTGTTCCCTCAGCTCAGACTTGAAGTCATCTGTGTTACACAAAGAGAAAGGCAGATGGACAGACATTGTGAATGGCTTAGGTGGAGCCTAACAAGCATGACTGTGTTTATTTTGAGGTGTGTACGTGAGTTTGTGTTTGGGAAGTAAAGGGAGGGATAGAGGGAGAAGAAGAGGCAGAGTGGACTGGGTGTTCTGATAGGTAAAAACATATAGATCTCTCTGTTGAGCGGTGCTGACTGAAATCTAGTGAGCTTTAGCAAGACTGACTGACAGGCTGTGTTTGATAAACCAGGGGAGAGACAGAGAGCGAAACAGAAGCATAAAACTGATGGGGAGAAATGGCGAGGGGGGTCTTTCAGCCTTCTCTGTTGCAATACCTGTCAGAAACGAGGAGACAAGAAAGTGCACCTTGGAATGTTGTTTCTCAGGTGTTGAAAAGGAAGTCATCTACTGCCAATCACACATATAGCCCAAACATGTTTTATGCACATAGCCGGGCAGGCTGGTAGTAGTTCAGAGGACGGCTTAAATGTCTAAAAACGCTACACAGCAGAATCCTCAGTTATCTTTTTGTGTGCCTGTCTGCCTGCGACTTTGGCACCAGCAAACACTGTAGTTAAAGCAATGCACGATTTAGCATGCTGCAGGCAAATCAGCAGCTTCTAAATCCAATCCCCCGTGTAGAATTGGCCTATTGGATTAAAGTGATAAAGGGAGAACTAATGCATCTTCGGAGCAGTGTGAGAGCTGGGATATATGAGGAAACTCAATGTGACAGGAATTGCTCACTCTTTTAACTTGCACATTTATCAAGTACGTTTCAAGCAAACACTGTGAATGATATTCCAGCTCCTCAAGCTTCCAGGCAGTCTTCCTGTTCTCTGTTGATGCATTTTAGGGGTGAGAGGTCCAGATAAATCTCCCCTTCACCCATATGAGAATGGTGATTTTCCCTGACAGCCAGAAATCACACAGCTACCTGTTCCAGTGGTAAATAGACTCCTATTACAATCAGTTAGTTATCAGTGCCTCACCTTTTAGACAACTGGAGAACTGAGACATCAGTCACCTCAGTGATGGACCAATCACCTCTTTTTCATCACAACTGTCAATCAAGTCTGCACTGCTTGCAAGTATACGTGTTTGTCACCTTGTGGAAATGTATGAAAATGTGCAGACAGTACGACAAAAGGGATTATATGTTTTTAGAAAAGACATGGAGGGAGAGAAGTGGCTGGGTGTGTTCATGAGCCAGTGGAGCGGCTTGACAAGGGGAGGGGGGACCGGTAGGCCAGGAGGTGGAGCCGTGGGTGTGATTGTCACCAGTTCCTCAGCGTCTGCTGCTAATTGCCTTGACGAATGTCGTGCTGTGGCAGCGTGCCAACAGATGAGCCGCTAACATTTTTTGTGTTACTGAGCGTGAAGCGTGTGCGCGTATGTGCATGCATGCATAATGTGTTTGAGGGACAGACCATTTGCAACCGGGAGGGAGAGCAAAGGGGCCATGATTGTGCCACTACATCTGCCTTGCACAGGTAAATAGCCCCAACGATCACCTTCATCATCATTATTATCCTTCTCATCTTCCCCTCCCTCAAGATCATCATTCATCGTTATCATTCTCATTAACACAATGCAATGTGGAAATGTCACTCCTGTCTTTGATACATTATGAACTATGGCCACACGTGCATAGTAGGCTAGTTGTCCAGCAAGCCACTTTGGAAAATCTTGTGAATGTTACACATATTTAGTCAAATGTTTAATCCATCCAGACTGAATCATGGTGTGTTAATTTTAGCACCCATTTCACTGCCTGTCAAGGGTATGAAAAAGTACTACATGAGGAAATTATATGCAACTACCAACCCTCTACACACACCTCCTTGCACTTACACTAATAAACATAGTTCCACAACCTTGCCAGTGTAGCAGGTGTTGCAGCTCCTCTTCAGCCCCACCGCTCTCCAACAATCCAGCCCCCCCATGGCAAAAAATGTATCTCATCAACTACTAATCACAGCTATGCATTCTGGGACGACTCTCCAGCAACAGAAGGGCTGGGTGAAAAACCAATTAGCTAAGCATTTTGGATCAAGCACAGTTAGTTGCACAGACAAAAGACACTCAGCGTTCTACATATTTAATGCACCCACACACACACACACACACACACACACACACACACACACACACACACACACACTCAAACCTGACCGTGAAGGAAATTAATTTAGCTGTAGAAATAGAAGTGCAATCAAACATTACGGTTCCCCTCTATCTCACCTACTAATAATAATGCAACAACAAATAGCGACAAGAGTGTTAGAAAAAGTTAGGGTGTATGTGTGTGTGTGAGAGAGAGAGAGCGAGACAAATCGAGACAGAGTAGGATAGCGAGAGACAGAGAGAGCTGTTTCTCCTGGCTCGGCGATCCTTACCATCTGTGAGGGTTTGGAAGCACATCTTGCTGCTGTATTTGCCAAAGCCAGCCACAGTCCGTGCCCGCACCTGTACCACGTAGACTGTACCCGGCCTGAGGCCCTCCACACGTGCAGTGTTAGTTTGGCTTCGCAGGATGGTGGAGTTAATCTCGGCATGGTCCTGAAAGGAGCAACGAACACAGGGAGCAGGTTAGAGATGACTTACCGAGAAGATGACAGTGGGAAAGTGTTAAACCACACAGTTAAAAAAAATCTCTGGTAAAACAAGATCCAGTGGTAGTAGCAGGAGTTTGACAGTGAGACAACAAACAGGCTTATCAAGCATTGTATATTCAGGAAACCGTACAGTGGAAGTAGACCAAATTTGGAGAAAATCAGTTTAGGCTATATATTGTAGTAAACCAGAGATACAGGAAGTGTAGTGTACTTAAAAAAACAAAACAACAACACTGACAGAGGACAGATGAAAACAGTAGATATTAGAGAAGAGACAAACCGAAGAGGCAGAACAGAACAGTAAACAGTAGGGAAGCTCTCTTAAAAATGATGTTTTAAGGGCCTATTTAAACGGCAAGCGTTAATATTTTTGTTCTTCCAGTTTTTAATAAGGCTTTGGTCAGTTTGAACTTCAAAAACACATATTCAAATACATACAAAAGAACACTACTCACACAAACACACAATATTTCCCATTTATACAGTAACACACAGACACGATGTGGTAATTAAAGGCAATCATTTCTTGCAAATTACAAAGAGGAATAGCTACTTCTGAACAGTAATAGAATAGCGTTGCATATTTGTCTCTTCAGATGTGCTTTATGAGGCAGTTTAATTACTGCAAGAAGTTTGAACATTGCATCCTTTTCTTTTGTTGTCTGCAGTAGGTTTGTTTTTTAAATGATGGCTGGCCAAATCCACCCACATAAAGCGTTTATTTTTTTTCATTAAAGGCAATGCTATAAAAATCCTTTGTGCAATCATTGTTTGTTGTAACATTCTATTTAGATATTTGCCCTCTTTCCTATGCTCTGTTTTTAGATTTGAATATCTATTTTAATCCTCTATTGAAAGTTTTATTTTCACCCTTATGGACATGCATTTGTCGGTACGGATGTAAATTTTGACTATATGCATTTATTCAGGCGTGTATGGATGCATACATACAATATAGCCATCCAGTATGATTCTGACCATGGGACCTGCCCTCCAGATCCTGTATCTCTGTCTTTCTATCTCCAGGCTCAAGAGAGCTAGTCAGGCAGTCTGCTGAAGTGTAGTTTGGGACTTGCTGGAGGTATCTGCTATGGGGGATCAGTAATTACTTAGGCCTGTCACCTTCCCATAACCCAGAGTGAATATGACAGCCAGAAAATAAGACTGCACCTACACTACACCCACTGCTGCAGGCTACTGATAGCTAGATGCAGACATACTGTAAAGAGGGAGCAGGGCAGTTGAAAGTGAAGGGGCAAAATTCCCTGTGTCAGTAAAGCTGTGCAAATTGAGGCATGCTGTTTTTTAAAGATTGGTAAACACTATTGTTTAATGCTGGAATACATCTTATATTGCATGTAAGACTGCTCTCAGAAATATGAATAAAAAATCTGAGTTGACAACAGTGTGGAGTGGAAAAAATAGACAGGCAAGTTGGAAGCAAGGGAGGGAGGGGGGAGGCAGATGATGGCAGGAAGCGATAAGAAACTCGAGGCAGAAGCAACCCACATTGAAATCATTATCCAATCTGATTGGTGTAATTGAATCATTCCGGTTGCTCCGTCATTGAGCAGATGAGGTAAACACAGCTATGAAATCTGCCCCCACCCCCCACATAATGATGTGTGCAATCACATTAGCTCTTATTGGACACTCTGGCCTTGATGAAGACAAATGTTTGGGTTTGGGATGGGAGAGCATCACACCAACAGGCATTCATTCTATCTCTGAGTGGAAAGAGATATTTCTAAATGGAATGCTGCATGTAACTGGTTTAGAGAGTTTAATCATTTCACAGACCGTTTGTCCATTAGATCACACAATCTGTCATCTCTCCAATGTGCTGCATACAAATACTCTAAAATCCTGAAACTTGACTTTCAAGCAACAGCTTGTGCATTTGAAAGAGCCGCAGAAGACATGAAGCCCCATGACAGAATGGAACCATAGTCACCTATTCATGTGGTATAAGACATGGTTGAGTGCACATGGACCACTCGAGTCAGGAATAGCCTAGTCCTGCTTTCAGTTATCCTGCATTTCTCAGGCCACACCCCCATCTGTTGAGTTTGAATGGAGAACAGGTGAGCAGACAGATGGAAAACCGCCAATGGGGGAGCATCCCTTGAGGGAGCACCAGCTAGGAATGGCCCTTTCATGCTGCCAGTCAAATGGGGATTATATGACACACACAAACACACACACGTACACATTAACACCCACATCTGCTACTTAAAAATGAGCTGGCATTTGGAACTCCAGCAGGTTAGGGGATAGCCAATAAAAGGCCATGCCAGGAGGGACTTCCAGCCACGAGAGGTCCTCTCCTGCTGCCAGTCAAATGGGGATTAGGAGGACCACACCCTAACTTGCTAAATAAAGACAGAGTTGCAGGTGGGAAGGCAGATGGCAGAGCAGCCAATCAAAAACATTGCCAGGGGTGACAGACAGGAAGCGCTGCGGGGAGTTTGGTCTCTGCAGCAATCAGTAAAATCACTGAGACAAACATAGCAAGAATAGTCTCCCTAATATGTAATGTTTATTGGTTACTGTCTCAAAATGCTTCCCATGTATTGAATAATGGTGAAGCCTTTGACATTTACTCTAGGAGAGAGTTTTAATAAATCTTTCCTCTCTATTCTCTAAAACCCAATGAACTTCAGGACTTTTTTGTACTTATTTAATTGGAACCATTTTATAGGATTGACTTAATTTACAAGACGTACTACATTAACAATTTCCGAGCAGTTGCTATTGTGTTGCCAGCAGACTGCAGAAGGGAGAATTTCCTTTTTGATGCTTTCTGCCATTTCCCCCAAAAACCACTACTGTTAAGGCCACTGAGACATTTTATGTGATATTGGACTATAAAAATAAACCTGACTTGACTTCACATGACGTATGTGTGTGCTTGTGTGTGTGTGTGCGTGCGTGCGTGTCTGTTTTTCAAAAAATGCCAATCATCCAAAATGGACAGCATGACCACCTGGAACAAAGGAAGACATGGTGGAATACCATGTGTCCTCTAAACAGGCTCACACACGAATGAATGCAAATACATGCACACATACACACACACAAAGGGGAAGAGGGGGAGGCAGTGTATGAGGGAGAACATTCTAATATTATGTTTGTAAAGTGTAAATGAAAGAAAGAAATCTTTCCCATTAATGTTAAAATTAAAATGTATTGCCTACGGTAGAAATTAAAGAAAAGAAAAGGGGGGAATATGGGCTAACAATTTAAATCTCAGAGACTAGATGGGTTTTATTACCAAAAGCAAATAATTACCATTACCTCATGAATTCTAATCTAAAACAAAAATGGTAATTATTTTGTATGGAAATACAATGGTGATAAAATCTGATATTAAAAACCATTAAAGCCTCTTAATCATTTTGGGAAATAAAGAAACTAAAATAATGTAAAAACAAATTATATCACCATACGGCAACAACAAAAAATATAAGGATTTTCTCATTCTGATTCTGCAAAGCCGCCCCACTAGTTTGGTAAGAGAGAGGAGAGAAGAATCATCTTATCTACAGTAAATGTGAAGGGAAATGCATTTGCTTCAGTGCTTTCGGTTTGTTTTTTCTTGTTCTTTGCAGCCACCTCCTTTTGAGATGACTCTTTGTATGCATTTCATTCACCTGGAGACTAACAAGGAGGCCTGAGTGAGTGTGGGAGACAAACAAAGAGGGAGAGAAGAAGAGAGTCTGAAGGAGAAAATGTGAATTCCCTTGCTGGGGGACTGAGGGAGTGCTGCACAAGTCCTGCTTTTCACAGGTTCCATTAAAAATCTAAACTTGTCTGTACGACATCTGTGTATGTCTACAAAAGTGTTGTGGTCGACTCTGAAGGCTGGAGAGAAGAAAAGAATAATACTTCGTACTTAATATACTTTCTCTCGGCTTCTCTTCTGAGGAATTGCTAATTGTATGTAAAATACAAGGGAGATTTCAGAGTGCCAGAAATGCAGATGGTGTTACAGTCAGTATGCTGTAGATCCTGGTGACATGCTGTATGTAAGCCTGTGTTTGCTCTTGAATTTCTCACATTGCAGTATGACAGTACTGCTGTCATCCAGAATGGATGCACCTGAACTACTGCTGACACTCACACACAAAAACGGACGCAAGCTCGCACACACACTCTCTCTCTGACACCAACACGCACATGCCATCAGTAACCAGAGCCAGTGGCTGCTCTGCTCCAGCCTTAATGGAAGGCCTGACCTCCGCTATGCTGAGTTATTTCCACCCTCCCCAAATTTTCAGGCAGCCAGAGGAAAAAGGGTATGAGAAAAATGGAGAGGCTGGGAGCATGAGAATCTACTTTTTTCCTGCAAACCTTTAATTCATTTCATCTTGCTTCCCAATTTACAGGGTCCCGGGACCACTTACTCTGTAATGAGAAGGTGGGTTGAAGAAGGGAGTGAAGCCTGTTGAGAGAACAGCCTTCAGCACTCACCACAGCTTTCAAGTAAAACTGTCAAAATGCAGTCATTACCACCCCTTTCCTTCATGCCACTATAGCTTAAACTGCCGCTGTACTGTAGATGGAAGACTGTCTTATTTTTGTGGTTTGCCGAAATATTACTATTGGTAATATTTTACACATCAGCATAACTGGTTTAATTGCAATATAACCAATTTCTCTGAACTACTTACTTAAAAGTGAAAATAGAATTTTGTATTGCATCGACCAGTGTACTTTGACATGTTGTAGGCCTACTAAACACTTGTGAGCTTGGCATCAGAGGAGAGAAGAATCATCTTATCTACAGTAAATTTGAAGGAAAATGTATTTGCTTCAGTTTGAAATCCATTAGCAAAAAAGTTGTTTATATGTATATGTGCATATACATAATTAAGTGGACATTGTGAGTTACAACTTTTTACTTTTATAGCCATACTCTTTTCAAAATTAAAAGTTTCATTGACTAGCTTGTATGTGACTTGTTTAAACCTGTGTGATGCCTGTGTTCTATGGTACTAAGGGCGCATTCAGACTAACTTGTCCGAACACAAAACATAGCCCTCTCATTCATTTAAATGGAGCCAGTCCATCTGCGCAGTGGGGGTGCCAGTGGAGGGGGCTCCTGCAAAAACGTTGAACCGTGGTAACTTTCCAAAGTTGTAAAATCCTCTCTGTGAGTATTACACATGCAGTGTTTTGGCATCTGATAAACCTTTACATTAAGCAGTTCATCTTGTGTTCATGCTTTTGTCAAGGTCATGGTCATGGTCATACATCCATGTAAGCAATAACAGTTCAAATCTGGGGACCTTTGTCCCATGTCGTCACTCGCTCTCCATACTTTATTTGTCACTCTCTACTGTGAACTGTTAAATCAAGACAAACATGCCACAAAACAATCTTAAGAAATACACTTAAATTACTTAAATAATTGTTTCTGTGTCTACAACAATTCAAGTTTGGAGAAATATGTAATCAGGTTGATGGCTAAAACTACAACATTAAGCAAAGGTTGGAAATAAAAGTGGAATTTTCTTTTATGATTACCCTGAAATATTACTCAACACAGAGTGTGACAATGCCATGCTGCTGGAGAAGTTGCTATTGTAAATGGGTATAGGGGGCTTCCTGTGAGATGGAGTGTACAGAGAGACAGCTCTCTGCTGTGCTAAGGACTAGCTGACTGTGCCAGGCACGCTGAGACAATCAACTCCAGAACCATAACAGTGTGACTGCTTTCAGATTAATGCAGGCATCGGTGAGATGCATAAAAAAGAAGGCGAGTATAGCAGAGACATTTTTATATAAAAACACCAATTTTTGATTATTGTATTATCCAGCTTATAAGTTACCCATGCTGCTGGGTAAAGATGGGAGTGTGCAGGGGAGTGTGTCATAGACATGGTGAGAGACTTCCCTCCCCTTCATAATTGCCTTTTATGACTTAAATGCCTCATCATCACATTACGGCTGCGTGCGACTTCCAGATTTTCTGGACCTCTCAAGCGTTCAGAGAATCAATGGTGAGCTGGCAGGGCTGACTTCGATGGAATGCAGTTTCATTCCCTGCTTCTCCGTACGCAACAGGCAGACTAAACATGCATGCAAGTAACCCGAGCCAATGTTTGTGACACTGAAAATGTATGTGGACTTTTGAAAATGCATGCGTATAATAAATTGGAACTGGTAGGGAAATTACACACATGGCGGATACTTGTATTTGATTATTTTGCCCAAATTGGTCACCACCTGCTTTTTTCCTTCTGAAATGTACTGCTTAATCAGGCACAAAAACACATCAATAGTGACACTTTAGACAGCAGTGGCTGTTTAGAGCCTATAACAAGCCTCGTCCGATCTAAAATACAGAGTGTCAAAGGAGGAACGCCAATGTGGAAATCTCATCTCAATCACTCTGACTCACCTTCTGTGTCACGTGGTGGTACATTTTCTAGAGAGACACACATAAAGCAGGATATGAAGGTACATTAAGACAGAGGTAGACAGCATAGAGCGCAACCTCTCTGTCACCTGAATCAGCCCAGTGCAATTAGCAATCTTGTCCTCCTTAATTCACTAATTTGTGATTATGCCGTGCTCATCTATTTGTATGAGGACACGCTACATAAACATCACTAGGATTAGGTTTCATTGATATTCATGAGCTAATGGGAGGCTGTATAAGTGTTATTTACACGACACTAAGCTGTCTGGCAGATAAGGTTTCTCAGGGCCATGGCAATCGGATTCAATTTTATGACCTGTGCAATGCCACAGGGGGAAACAACAAGCAATGCAGCTATTATTGGATAACTGTTTCTAACTGCAAACATCATTTAAAAACATGATTGTTGTCCTCTCTGATAGAAAATGCTAAATGTGACAAACACTATAATAAGGTGTATTATAAGGTGGAGTTGTGAATATTGATCCATGAACCTTAGCCAAAATGAGTTTGTGTGAAATAAATAACTCAACAGAAAAAGAAAAACATTTATAAAACTCTATCGATTTTTATCTTTTATTTGGAAAGCAGAACATGGGTGAGGGTGCACCAAGTCTCACAAAAGCTTAAGATGCCAAACACTGGGGAAAAACATGCATGGGCAACCTTGCTATACCTATCGATCAGATTTAGGATGACAAACAAGGGCCCAAACAAAAAGCTAGAGTCTCCGATCTCTGGGTATCATTATGTCCCAGGCCTTGGGAAAAGCCTACAGGTCAATACTGTAGCAGCATAGGCACTGTGGGGTAGGGCTGGCGACTTAATAAAGCAGACGTATTGTGTGTGAGCAGACGGGTCGATGGGACTCCCCCCAGACGCAATGCATTTTCACAGTGGGACGGGTTGCTGCACTGTGCAGAGTGGGCCTGAAGCAGAGGTCAACCTATTCACTCCATCAGCAGCAGAAACCAAAGAACAGTGGGGGAGACAGAGTGAACACAGTGAAAGAACATATTATCAACCCAGGGGACTCTGCTCAAAGATATCCGCGAGAGCTTAGAATTTTGTGGGCTTTACATGCAGTTTACATGCTGTGCATGGGAAGAGTAGGAGATAACACCCACTATCTGGAAGAGCTGGCACTGTTGCAGATACACGTGGTCATTCACACATAAAAATATACACTTGCAGTGTACTGTATGCAATCAGGCATAAACATGTAAATTCATGCATTTCCAAACAGACACACAACTTATCTTACCTTCTCGTAGTAGCGTAGCTCATAGTCCAGGATGATGCCATTGGGCTGTTCTGGTTGTGGCCATGACAACGTGAAGCTATTCATGGTGGAGCTGATCTGGTGCATGATGGGAACTATGGAGGGAGCTGTAGGGCACAGGAAGAGTAACACAGAATCAGTACATTTCTAGAAAAACAGATTATTACAGATACGTCTCACATACTGTAACAACTGTTTGAATAATATAAGAAGGTATTTGCTTCCAGATAAAAAAAACAAACAAATTATGCAGTTATCCAGAGGTGGTGTTACAGTTATGAGAGACTCTTTAGTTAACGCTGACTGTCTGGTACAGTGAGGTGTAGACACTAGTCTGGGAAGTCTCTTTTGATTGTCCAGTATTCCCTCAGCCACTAGGCAATACTTTAAATGATGTGTACAGCATTGCTCGCCAGCCAGCTAATATTAACCTAAAACATGAATGTGTGGAACTGTGGCCTTTTGTAGCCATATTGATTCTTTTGCTTAGACTCAAAATAAATTTCAGGCAAGAATTGTCAAGTCACCACGAGTCTGGCGTGAGTCCGGCAACCACTCGTTTTGAGTTCAGCCTGTGTTGGACTAAGTAATCTTGGTGCAGAATATACAGTACGAGCACTAAGTGTGGAATCCACAGGGTGCGCTGGATGCAGTAATTAACGCTGTTCCAAAGCTTTTTAAACTCTCTAAAACGTGATAATTGGTTCATATTTTAAATTTGCAGCAAAGGTCTACATATGGCTAAGCTAAACAACATAATGTAATGTTGTTTAATAATGTTGTTTTTGTAAAATTTGTTCAAGGCTGGTAATAAAACTAATTATTTGTTAGTTCAAAACATTCTGGCTGAATATAAGTAATCCACTTATGTACTGTAATCACATTTAAAAAAAATAATTCATGCAGTCGTGTAAATAGCTTAATCTGATTTGCCTATCTAGAAGTAACTTGACAAAAATTACAGAAAATTGATAGTGTTATAATATGCAGCCTTACAATAGGCAGCAACACAGGCAAAATGTTATGAATATTTGTGTCACCTGATTTGTACTGTGACAACCCCCTTAGTACACTCCACTGCTGATTTCAAATGAAATTGCTAAACAGTGAAGGCAGAAAAAAAAACGTTTGCATCCAATAAAACTGCTACTTTGCACGCACAAGCAGACTGGACTGGACCCAACATTTCTGTATACTAGAGAAACTACACTTATAAAGAGGACATGCTCTAGCCAATCCAAAACATGTAAACGACCCAATCTGTATGTGCACCACAAGTTATACATTAAATTAAACCCTTTAGAATCAAATTGGTCTAGTATTGTGACCGTTTTGGCCCAGCTGCACAGTCTATTCCATCCTTCAGCCTCAGTACACCTGAATGAAAACACATGGGCTGTCAATTAACCCAGACACTCTGCAATTTCCTGCTCATTTCATTATTTTTGTTCTCTGGGAGAACATCATTCTCTGGGTCATCCCTCAATCATCCCTGTTCCGAGTCGCTCTTCACATGCAGCTCAGAGATTGTGTTATTGGACAGAGGGAAGACATCATCCGTAATAAAACTCTGTAAATGTGTGTGTGCTTGTGTTTGTATCTGTGTGGTTTCACGCTAAATTATTATTAACTAGATTAACACTAAAAATGTACTAAATTATTATAGGATTGTAAAGACCTAAGTTACAAACATTGTACAGTATTACCACACCCTGTTGAAACACTGTATTACCTACTCTATTTTATAACATCTTTTATCTATATGGACTACAGGTCTGAAATAAAATATATATTGAAATGAACCGAAATTGACCCTAATTTTTACCATCAGAACAAGTGTCATGTGCCACTGCACTGAGTCCATCCGCCTGTCTTTTTGCTATCATACCTTGCCAGATTTCCTCACTGTTGACATTTAACAACTCTGCAGACATCTTGGCACTGCTGACAGTGGCGTCAAGGTTGTTCAATACCCTGGACTTTCTCCTCGTTGAGGAAAAAGTACATTTTCCAGGTGCTGATATTCACTTCTTCTACATCTATTTGTTGTGTTAATATGTGTAATCTAGGGCAAGCTGACAAGTTCCTAAATGTCACAGATAGTGTTGCCTTGTCCAGTAGGAGGTGAGTGGGTTTCTAAAATGAGCACAGTTCAAATCAATATACACTTCCCAGGATCATTTGGATCTGGAAGTTAAAGGTTCTGTAGATATTTTGTCTTTTCACTGGTCATGCTGCCATATTTTTTTCCTCTGCTGGAGATTGTTAAAAAAATGCACCAGTTCCTGTGTATCAGAGGAATCTTCTTGATAGAGGATACTTGACCAAAGATTATTTTCAGGAAATGGGTTTAAAGGCCCCAAAGGTGCTACATGAACCCACTTTTTTCTGCCAAAGTCAAAACTATTCTATTGCATTTCAGAGAATCCTGTATTTCTGTTTTTCTCTGTGCTCTTCTTACCAGTTTGAAGTGGGTGGGGCTTAGTTGAGAAAATAGGATGTCTCGTACTTTCATGCATCAATCAGGGTAGAGCAACATTTGAATCCGAATTAGGTTTTTTGCTCATGTTGCCAGCACTTTCAATAGAATCTGATCCAACCACACGCACACAGTCCTGATGAAACAGATTAGTTTTGAGTCATGACTATTTAATGTTGTAGAGGATTTGAAGGGGCTTTAAGTAGAATCTTTAGTATAAATAAACCGATCTAGGATAGAGACAGAAATTTGTTTATAAAAAGATGACAAAATATAAAAATACAAATTGCTTAGCATTTATGTACAAATCAATCTCGTTTATGGCATGTGAATATGCCCCAAAATCTAACTGCATGACTCCTCCAAGGTGCGAATATAAACTCTAATTTAAAGTTCACAGATGAATCCAACCAAACTTACTCATCAAACCAATTTGTGAACATACAAGTAAGTTTGATTAAAAACTCATTCTGCGGCTGCTCGCATTAAGTTCAAACCCTTGGTGTTTGTATACAGTGCTGGAAAGGAATCTCCACCCCCATGTCTGCAGGCATAAATACAGCCCCACACAAGCCCATGCTCCACGTTTTGTGCCGATCAGCCTCTTGGATCTCGGCCTTGCTTGCTGCTGAGGCCTAGTCATCACTCCACCTGGTCTCCACTCACCATCTTGCTGAATAACTCCTCTATTGAAAAGGCAGCAAATGGCACCCTCTCTCAGCTAAATTATCCTTTTTATCAGACTCCTTAATGGTTATTCTATCTATCTATCTATCTATCTATCTTCTCCTTGTACTTCACCCTTGCATAACCACTGCGTGGTCCCAGGAGTTCTGTAAGAAGAAAAACCCCTGACTTTTTCAGTGTGGTTGCTTCTAAATCGTATTAGGAAGATGGCTTTTTCTACAGTTTTGATTAAGGTAAGTGTATAAAACTCCCTGCTGGAGGATGATTGACGTCACAGCACACCACTCTTTTTCAGCCTCAGAGACTAGTTGTGCACAGCCAGACTATAGTCACCCACACTGTTGTATACAGAAAGTATTTCTTGATTTGAGATAATTACCTACAATGTAACTGTAAACAAATGAATGAGCTCTGTTTATCCTGTGAATGGATTCAGCTCCCTTGGCTCTCACCTCCTGCCCTCTGTCCCTCCCTCTCTCCCTCTCTCTCATATCCTAGACAGAGAGTGTGAGGGCTAAGCTTCACCTCGGTGCACTTCAGCCTCTGCCTCTAAGGCTGGTTCACGCTCCACTGACCAGGGCTAGGGCTGCCTGGGCCGCATTATCAATTACCGGCCACAGGCACACACTGTTCCTGACAGACCCAAGGGAGGGGCACTCAGAAACACAAACAGAAATTCCTTCAGTGGAAAAAGGGGCTGAGGAGAGGTATTTCCACAGCCCCGAGTCCTGGTCCCAACTCAATTCATGCATTCAGGCGCACAGACAGTAAAACATAATTTTTTTTTTGCCATGGAGAATTATTTATGCACTTTATCAAGTGCTTAAGTCTAAATGCATAGCCTTCGCTGAGACCTCTGAATCACCACCCACAGCTCAGATGTGTTTCAGTGAATCGAACAGGTCTGGTGTTGTGCTTATTGGTTGAGGCAAAAGTAACCCTCGCTAACATGAGCGCAATGTAAAATTTTAACTTAATAATGAAGTGAAAACAAAATAGCAATTTAGTCTGATTATTAGGCTAGCAAGTGCAAGTGCTGAATATCTTATTATAAACTTAAATCTTTACAACACAGATTCTCACTACACTCCTTGAAGGAAAAACAGCTTTTCTGACTGGCATGTCTCACTGGACACACAGTGACCCTGTTTTGAGAGGAACAGCAGGCGAGAGAGCGATAAAGAGCATGTGCACACGCAGCGACAATGTGTTGTGCCTGTATGAGGGTGAGGTTCAGCCCAATGAAGCACTGCTGTCCCCTCCAACTGCGTCCCCCACTGTCACCCTGGGACGATGATGCTGACAGTGATTGGTGACTGTGACCTGCACTCCTCTCTCCTCCCTCCATCCCTCCCATCCCTTGCTCCTGTGCTCCACTTTTATCTGGCCCCACTTGCTGCTCCTGGCTTTTAATGCAGAGCTTGGCTCACCATTAATCAAAGTCAAAGCCTCCCAGTGTCTGGCTGAGACAGAGAGAAAGTGAGAGGCAGAGAGAAAGGAGAGACAGAGAGAGAGCGAGAGACAGAGAGAAAAGGTGAGAGAGGGTTTGAAGTGATGAAAGAGCGAAAAGCATCTTTACCTTTGTACGATTAATCTACTGTGGAATACAGATGAGTTGGAGCATCATTTTACATGTCTGGCATAGACCTGAGCCTCTGTTTTCATTATTGTTACTTCAGTGTGCAGTCACCATAATTCATATGTTATGGTGAGGGGTCAGCAAATCAAATGTGCTGTTCTACATCTTGAAAGAGTACCCCAGTGTTTTAGTATTGCATTTCTACAAAGTTGGGGGATTATAAGAGACAAATTATAAAGAATGGTCAATGCAAAGATATCCTTACTTTTAGTCACTTGCATGGGTAAAGCTCCAAAACTCAGGAACATGTGTTTCCCATACTGCAACTCAATAGTGTGTCTTCTTTACACACTCCCTGCCTGGTAAATGCTGAGGTTTGTCAAACTTCACGCTCCAAGTTTGTGATGCAGGCTTTCTGTAAAAAATTGGTAGCCTTCAAGACAAATTAACCATGATGACATCACCAGGGTTATTTGCTCAGACTTTAGAAAACTTCCTCTGGAGCCACTTGAAGACATACAACTATGACTGAGAAGTACTCCCCATGACTAACAAATTGAACTTGATGTATAAAATCTGTCAAGTTCCTTTTTAAATTGTAAGTACAAATTCTATCTTCTACACCGCCTACAAACGATCCAATATTAGTTTTATTTGGTCCACCCCACAATTAGCATAAATGTCCCCAACTCTCTCTCTCCTTTCACTGTTTCGTCTCTCTCATTGTAGGATTCCTGGGATAGACTGAGTGCGGACGGCTGTCGGTGTTCCTCATGCAGTACAGCTTTCACATCTGAATTCCCAGCTGGAAGTTCCTGCTCTGCCTCACTTACTCTCAGTGAAATGATTGGACAGAAAGTTGTACTATAATTGGTCAGCTGATCTTGCACCAAAGGCCCATTCAACTCTATGTACAGGAAAAACACACAAGTGCACAAATATGCAGCCCACTAAGAGGGGCTCAGTGTCTTAGATAAGAGCAGCCTATGCTGTGCCTCTGTCAAAGGCATATAGGTTTAACTACTACCCTCCCTATTAGCAGGGGCACAGAGGGCCAAGCCAGCCATGACTACATGGTAATGGGCCTCTCTCAAACATCATAAAGAGGGATCAGTTCAGCACCATGGATTTCTGTCAAGGAACCATGGTTGGAATTATTTTCAAAATCAAATTCTACATGGAGGATTCTGAACATAGCTCTATGTGGAAAAGGAAGAACCTGAACACTGAATGTGCATACTTTCCCACAGACAAACTCACACACGTTTCCTGCCATCATTTAATACACTATACTGTATAAAGACATCAGTAATTGACGAGGGGACTCCGTAGCATTCAAGCCCACACTTATTTTTGCCTGCAGCTAATACCTCACTTTCTGGTCTAGGGACAGGATCCAACATTTATGAGAACAGGCATCAAATGAAATAAAAATGGCACCCTGAGAGAGCCTGAAGAACCGTCTTAAGATGATGAAACTCTTGGACACCCTAGCTCTGATACATAGAGGCAGCAGTGAGAGGGAAAAAACAAGGAAAAAGGCAACCCCCTGAAAACAAAATGGAAAGAACTGAAACGATATAATGAGTAGTGTCTTGAATACCCTCCACAGACATGTTTGCCTAACATCTCATCTGATTTTAGAACCCCACAGAGCTCAGATCTCTTTAATTCATCTGGTTGTTTGGATTTCAGTCTAGCGCATTGCATCTTAGTATCTTGAATGCAACCCACCCGGTTGGAGTTGCCCATAGAAGGCCGAGGATAGTGATGTTTGCATTTCTGTGGGAATAGCTCTCCAAACAGAGCAGCTAAGTGGGGGAGGATTGTTTGTAGATATACTTGGCATTCTGTGGTCTGAGGGATTGTTGGCACACAATCTAGATCAAGAGGGCTGTTCCAGTAAGAGAACTGTTCAGCATCAGGCATTAGTTGACAAAGATAGCACGTGTCGTGAAATATATGGACTTTTTTTCCCTCACGCAATGTTCACCAAATCAACCCCGTGCATAACGACTCAGAGTAGGAAGGAATTGTAAAATGTGTAAAAGATTAAAAAAATACCTTCCTCATCTGAAGCAGTGGTGGATGTAGTCTGTAGTTTTCACCACAAGTACTTTTATCGCCCACAGCGTGCCATACTGTATATCTTTGTGGTCATTTAGCAATTTAATAAATTCACTAGAGGCAGTGTCTCCTACCCCTAAAATGAAACCACACTATTTCACAAAGAGACATGAAGTGGCTATTTTTCGATGGCTAACATAGATAAATATGACCAAATTCAGGCCAGGCATGAATTATAGCCTAAGACGGGGCACTATATAACCTTTGTGTGTCTGTATCTGTATGTGTGTGAGCGCGTGTAGCTCCTAGAGAGCCCAGACCGTGAATGAACTCCTAAATCACACTATTGATCAGTTCTTCCTACCAGACACACGCTGGGATAGAGGGCAGTTAAATAGCCTCTTCGGTGATTCACAAATCCCTTCCACTCCTTCCTCACCTCAATTATTCCCTCCTCTCCTCCTCTCCTCTTCCACACTCCTTCTTCTCACCTTTGTCTTCTCATAGCCAGTTTCCAACATAAGCCTTCTAACTACTGCTGCCTTATGGTTTTCCGGGTGGTCTCCTGGGTTTCCTTAATCCCACAACAGTCCATACTAAAGCCATGTCAAGTTGAAAGAGCAAAGACTCCATTGAGACAAACACAAACTTTATTTAAAAGGACCACTTCACCTATGTGTTCTCTCATAGGATGACATAGTACTTAAAGAGGTTTTTAAACAGTGTTGGTCCCACTATTGTATCTATTGTAAATTGCTCTCTGTCCACTGGCTGTGTTCCCTCTTGCCTTAAAGCATGCCGTAGTGCACCCACAAGAAACCGAGCCTTGACTTTTCTGAATACTTGTGATATCTTTGAAAAATTTCAATCAGGTTTCCATGTCCTTCATAGAACTGAATCTGCTCTCAACAAAGTGACAAACGACCTTTTATTTACAGCTGATGCTGGTGATTGCTCAATTTGAATTCTTCTGGATTTGAGCTGAGCATTTAATACTGTGGATCACTCCATCCTACACTCCATCCCTTGAAAAGGGGGTTAGCATGACACTGACACTGACTAAATGAACAGAAAATTGGAAATAATCATCTTCTGTCCCCCCAAAGTCCATCCCTATTTCATATTTTACAGAAATATTTTCAATCCCTGTCATCAAATATCAAACCCGCCGTCAGAAACCTGGGTGTGATATTTGACAGTGAACTTCGATTCGATAAACAAATTGCAAATGTTGTTTAATCATGTTTTTATCAATAAAGGAGCACCTCAAAGATCAGGTCTCAACTTTCACGACCTGATCTTGTGAAGGTGTAGTGTGATTAAGCTCGATCCTGATGAACGTTGTGTATCTTTATTGATAAATATAATAAACATGTTCTCCTCTGGTTTCGGCATCATGAGATGAGCCTGGAAAGACTTAAACAAGAACCTCCCTTTGTTTTCACAGGACAGCCAGAGGTCATTAATGGAAGGTTGAATGACAACCTGAAGTCAAACTAATCCGATGTCCTGCTGAGATACAATTCACACTATGGTACAAGTGGACGTGGAGTTGCAGTTGAAAGTGAAGCTTGTTCATTTATGACCCTCACTGACTTAGTAAACTGAAACTGAACCCCTTGGAATGACACCTGGACCTCATCAAGTGAACACCACCACACCGGGACTGTAAGGCCAAAGCAACAAGAAAGTGACTTTGCCATGCAGAATCAAATGTATTAATCAATGTGTTACATTAACAACAACATAAGAAGGGTGTGGAAATTGATGCTGCCAGGTTGATGCCACTAGACCATATCAACAAGAACTGTTCTTTATGTAAAGACATTAATATGATGTCATACAAAGTATTAACAAAACGTTTCTTTCAGGACATCCATAGTAATTCAGGACAGCATATGTGATAATATGGGATACAGTTTCAGTGGTGTAAGCTCGCTCAGAACCTCGCCGGAGGTGATACAAAAAAACGTACCTGGAAGCAGGTACAGGTACAACTTTTACACAGTGGAAAACCAAACAACGGCGAGTCGATTCAAGGCAAGTCGAGCTGGTACTGTGTAGTGGAGATGCGCCATAAGAGTGACTGTGTTACACGCCACTGTAAAATTCTAGCCCCGTTTTATGGGTGGGTGCTAAAGTCAAGTCCTGCCGCTAACTAAGCAATCATTCACGTCATCCTCGGTGTCAAATGGTCATTCATTCACTCGTTTGTGTGTCTAGTAGTAAAGTTGCTTGTGTAGATAGTCAGTCAGTCAGTCATTTTCTATCGCTTTTTCCCGTTGGGGGTCGCGGGTGACTGGAGCCTATCCCAGTGACTTTGGGCCTTAGGCGGGGTACACCCTGGACAGTGGCCAACTCGTCGCAGGGCTGACACAGAGACAGACAACCATTCACTCTCACATTTTGTCTAGTTAGTAGTTAGATAAACATTTATAAAAAATTGCTTATTGTGTGTTTGGATGTATGAAATATTCCGGTCATTGTCCCGAGACAAGAACTCTGTAGCAACTTCCGATCGAGACTAAAGTGATTATTAATTAATAAATTTCTCCTTGTAAAGGAGTGGTACCCGATTTTAAAATGAATTTACCGAGTTCAAATACGAACGCTGATTTTATTCTGATAGCTGGAGGTGTGTGTAAACCTGCTCATTCCTATTACCAAACTTAAGATCAGTTGATCAATATGATTAATTTAATCCATTTAAACCTTTAATCTGCTACAAAGGTAATTCATGCTTTTATTTCTTCTCGGTTAGATTATTGTAATTCACTGTATTTAGGTCTGAGCCAAAAAAAATAATTTTGCGCCTTCGGTGGTACAAAACGCAGCTGCTCTGGTTTTAACAAGCACTAGGAGACATGATCATATCGGACCTGTTTTAGCTTCTCTTCACTCTTTAGCAATTAGTTGTAGAATTGATTTTACGATTGGAGTGTCACCTTTAAAGCACTTTATGGTCCAGCTCCCAGCTACATTGCTGAATTGCTGCTCGTCTATGAGCGCAGCCTCAGATGCTCAGGCAGGGCTCTGCTGGCTGTTCCCGAGTCCCAGCTCAAAACTAAAGGTGACCGGGCTTTTGCAGTCCGGGCCCCTACAGCTGCCTGCCCACTGATCTGAGGCTTGCTCAGTGACATATTTTAACTCACTTCTCAAAATGTATCTTTTCAAAAAAAAGTATTTCATTAATTCTAGCACTCAGTTTAATTGCCAACATATCGTATCTGTTTTATTATTAGTAATTATCTTTATTGTTTGGGTTTTTATTTCATTTCATTGTATTTCTGTATTAATTTAAGTGCCCAATTATATTTGCCTCAGTTCTGTAATAATCCTGGTTCAACCATATTAAACACTTTTTAAGTTTGATTTGAAAATGTGCTGTATAAATAAAGTTTATTATTATTATTATTATTATTATTATTAGAAGGGTAATAATATAGCATTACCTCTGTCAACAGTCTATAGCCTTTTTCACACATACTACCCAGTAAACATCTGGGATAACCTTTTAGGCACGGCCAGTGATTTTCAATATTTAGTCTTGCGCCTTTTCACACATGCCATGGCAATGTTGGAATAGATGGGGCAAGGAACAGTCCAGCTGATGGTGGTAATGCAACACTTATGGATGCCAACCACCATAAAACTTAACAGAAGAAGAAGATGGGGGGAGGCCAGATGTACGTGTACACGGCGACATTCTCATTATTTTCAGAAACATGGAGGGCGAAAGAGCTGTTTTTGTCCGGTGCTCTTTTAATGTATTTAATATTCAAAAGGTTTGCAAAACAAGTAATGGTTTTTCATGATCTACTTGACTCAAAAACACGCATTTGATACATTAAAAGGAACATTAAAAGAGCAGATTCAAATACATCATCAGTGGAGTCTTGTGATTGGTTCACTTGCTCCACTTAAAAGTGTTATTTACAACACAGCCATACAGGCATTTTTCCTGAAATGTTACTAGGTCTAGGAAATTGGAGGTACAGATATCCCTGAATATCAATCCCTGTTCCCATTCACACATGACCCCATTCAGAAAATGTTCCTGAATATTTCAGGGCTACTGCATGTGTGAAAGGGGTTTATATCTCATGGGAAGGCTCTATTTATCCCCTAATCCCATACCTGATTATGCTGTATTGAGCTCAGTAGAAGCAAGAAAGACTTATTTTAGTATAGAGGCCTCTTGTGATTCTTTTAACCAGACAGAACTGTGAGACTTTGAATCTCCAAAAACTTAAATTTGGGCTTTGACACCAGGAAAACTGTAGTTTGTCTTCCTTTTGCTTGGCCTGAAACACCATCATCAGCTGTAGGTTTTGGAGTGCTATTGACAAGTGTAATGCTGTATATAAGCCACTCAATATAAGGACTATAAATTAAGATAAAGTTTAAAAGTTGGTGAAGTGGTCCTTCAAACAGTACTGAATGTGACTGACATTACAGGCCCTTATTTGTTTTTGACATGGTCCCAGTGACATCCACAATTGCTGCTCCAAGTTGTGCAGAAAATGAGTGCATATATAAATGCATTTGCAATTTACTTTCATATTAAGCTGAGGCATATCTCTTCTATCATGCGAGGGTATGTTTATTAATTATTATCTGCTAAGCAATCATATTTCTCATCTCCTTTATCATACTTTTTAACAGCTGTGCTGAGCACAACAGCACACAACGAAAATGGTTCACCTTGAAAGGCAGAGCCAAGAGGGATTTAGAGGAGACAGGGAGCAGTGCACCCTTTGCCTTAAACTGAACTCCACTTTTAAAGATAAAAAAAACTAAAATAAAAAGCTTTTATGCACACTTCCATGGCATGGAGTCTTTAATACCAGTCTAAATCCTTAGCGCTCCAGAGTCATGTTTTTGATTAACTAATTCCAATTCAAAACAGAATATCTTCATAAAAGGCGGGCCTTAGCCAGAAATGGGCCATAACTTATACATTTTTTTCTCCAATTATTGTATATTTTGGTGGATATGTTCAGTCCGTCTTTGGGAATAGGCATGCCAAACCATTTTGAGTCCGCCCCATAGGGGGCACCGCAGATTTGCCAAAGAACTGTACCTCAAATTTGGAGTGCAATTATTAACCAAAATATGACGTGTAATTTTGATTGGTGCATGTGGGTGTGGTCGATTCATTATTTTTTTATGCCTTCCCTCAATTTCCTGTGAGCTGGAACGAGCTAGAGACATTAAACTTGGCACCATAAGTGGAGATGACATGGAAGTGTTTCACCAAAAATACGATTCCAATCAGCCTGAGAGTGGCACTATAATTTACAGCAAAAAAGTGAACATTTTAAAAGACCACATCCCTCACATCGTAAGTCTGATTGACGTGAAATGTCTTATGCATATCCAGCTTAATGTGCTCTACAAAACAGCCTCTTAACCTAACTAAATGTTCTGCCATTTTGACTTTTTTGAAAAACCCATTTTTGTTATCTCCTCCTAAATCTTCCTAATTGCTGCCAAATTTGGAGTGGATCATCACTGGACCAAGCTTATCAAATTCTGTATAAAGCTTGTTGATATCTTATTTAGTTTTTAAGATATTGACCAATGAACTGTGTGGCTCAGCTGGGCCAATCATCACAAAACTGGCATGATATGTCCACATAAGTACTTGAAACATATCCTGAACGTTTCATTCAAATCGACCACTAGGGGGTGCTACAAATGCAAAATGACTGGTGTGGCATAACACATATTGGACTACAAATCAGAAATTGTTTGTCCAATCATCACAAAACGTCCAGGGCATGTCCACATAAGTACTTGCAACATACCCTGAAAGTTTCAGTTAAATCATCTGCTATGGGGTGCCTCCAATGCAAACAATGTGCATGGTATAACACGAATCAGACAACGAATAATAAATTGTTTGTTGTCTTCATTCTATTTGTGAAAATGCCAAAAATGGAGCATTTACTGCTTTTTTCATGCTTAGACTGCATTTGGACCAAGTCATGATCAAAAGCTTTAAACTTCTAACAGTCTGTGTTTAGCGTGAACCCTGCAAATTGCTGCTTACGGCTATATTTTATTGATTGTTTTTCAAATTTACATTACTTCCCATTTGCAACAATTACAATTTATTGGGTATGATTTTATGTATGATGAATGGAACTGCAATGGGAATTGACATGGTCCTCCAGGCTCAGTTTTTATAGAGTTCAAGCACCTCTCCTGTTGCTACTTCATTTACATGGAACTTGCTTTTTGTTACGCCACCTCGCCCAACCCTGCATCATGCAAGGGTGCAAAAAAATGCGAAATGAGCGGACAAGAAGATTTCAAGGTTCGAGAAAATGGAAACATGTTGCATTTCTTAATGCTAGAGTCATCATGAACCCACACAAACAGAGCCCTACATTTTAAAGAGTGACTCTGCTTTTAGTTTTTGAAGAGCAATATCAACATTAATCCCCTCTGGATCCTTCTCAAACCCCCTGTCGAAACTAGGAACAGTGCAATTACCTGGCTACAAAGGGCCACATAGGGCTGGACATAGGCTTGGCAGATTACTGGCAGACACCTCATTACTGCGGCAGACTTCAACAATAGGCCTGGGCATTGCTTCTTCTACATCTATCTGTCAAGTGTGCTATTAGCCTGTCAAATGGGGACAGTCAGCACCATTAGGCCACCCTGATAATCAGACCTATTTACGCCCTCATTTTCCTCTCGTTCACTGTCACAGTCTAGCAGTCTGGTTAAAAAAAATGCGCTCCCTTTTTCTATTCTGCCCTGTCTTCCCTCCTACTCCTCCCCTGACTCATTCTCAGACAAAGACAAGTTCAGTTGGTCATTACATTCCTCTGAGAGTCGTCGTAATCAAATACAGTATGCCCTCCACCATCAAATTTAATTTCACAATGTACTCCCATACAAAAGGGATCTGGATAAAGCAATTTCTATTTCACTGGTCTTTGAGATACATGTGAAATAAGTTCATTCTACAATTAACGTGGAAATGTACATGAGTTATTCTTAATTAATTTGACATTAGGTATTTCATCATTGGATCAGACTACATATTTGCTGACACAAGCACTCAACTGTACATGACAGAAAACATAAGACACAGAAAATCTTAGTGCATGGTCAACAGGGAGCCAAGCTGACAAACTTGTAACTCCTTCCTTAAGGGAACCTTGCCAGTATGAACTCAACCAACAATCTCTTGTCTTTCACCACACTGTATCTCCACTTCATGTCTGTTATTAGGTCCCACAAGCTCACGCTGCGATTTTCACGGCCCGCCTCATCCACAGAAACACAGAAAAATGAAGAGACCCTCATTTAAATTTTTCACTCGGTCAATGCTTGTCCCTTGATGGGAGCTTCTGTGTACAAGTCAAAGATCTACAAGAGCATGAAAAGCGCTGCAGCAAAAAGGACCAGCCAACACAATATCCTCGACTTATCATTTCCATTGGCTGGGCTTAGGTCCCATCACTGGACCAGTTAGAGGATGAGCACACACAAGCATACAGAGAGACAGAAAGGGAGAAAGAGAGAGAAAGATAACAGGATGAAGGTCATTTTCATTGGTTGGGCTCAGATCCATCACAGGCGAAGTCAGAGAATGCGCACACATGCACACAAACATACAGAGAGACAGACATTCAAAGAGCAGGATAATGTCAGTGTATAAATCTGAGGATTTACAGACAGGTTTCAACTGGGGTGTAGCCTTCCGTGAAGAGAGAAGTACTGACTTGCTGTGCGGCACTGCTATCAAAACAAAGTCTCATTAAACAAAGACCACAGAAAAACAACAAAAAGATGTGTCAGTCTGGGAAGCAACCAGCCTCCAGCCTCCAGATGTGAACCTCAAAAAGAGGTTTCATAAATGACGCGTGTTGTTTTTGAAGGGATGATTACCTTTACCATTGTTAAAAAACAAGAATTCCTGGAATTCCCAAAGAGAAATGCAACCAGGGGCTATTTCTATCATCAGATATGATTGTGTAAATAAACTACAAAGGAAAGAGGGATGGTGCAATTATTTGCGCTTGTCCTGCCACAAAATGTAACATGCTGTGTCTTGGGTCTGGGTTTGAACTCCTTCATCGTGTTTTCAAAAGGGAAAGCTATTACTTTGATTCAGGGAAGAAAGGCTTAGAAAGAGAACATGTATATATAACTTTCACTAAACCAGCTGGCCTCACGCCTCAAGCCTTAAAGTCATTATTCACGGTGGAGCGACGTGAAATCTTAGTAGCCCTCAAGTCAGCTATGCGATGAAGTGAGACTCTGAAATGCACATTGTGCAAGATGATGCTCTTTTGGGGTGAAATTAATCACATTTATGCAATAATAGTATAATTTGCCATTTCACAAATGTAAACTGAAATAAAACTTCAGCCATAGCAGCCACTTACCAGCCTGGTTGGTGGTGATGTCTATGGAGACATGCTGAGCAGGGTATGGGCTCTTATTGCTGACGCCATTGACAGCTTGTATCTCGAAACTGTAGAGGGTGTGAGCCCATAGGTTGCTGATGAACACCCTGGTCTCAGTCAGACCCAGCTGGCGAGGGACAAAGTCCACATTGTCGTCGCAGTGGGAGCAGGAGCGCCGGTCGGCCCGGCACTTCTTGCACACTATGTTGTAGACGACATCATCACGGCCGCCTGTCTCCCTGGGAGAGTGCCACTCCAGGATCACAGAGGTTTCATTCACAATGGAGATCACATTCCTTGGGCTGGACGGGACACCTGTAGACAGAGAAATTATGTATGCCAAATGCCATTGTAGCTATAGGATCATTTACGTTTACAGCTAGACCCATTGTATATGAGAAAAAGTTGTATTATAAGGCATGCTGTCATCCTTAAAGCAAAATAATGCATTTCTTTTCAAGTTGTTTCATAAATCTGCCTGCTGTTAGGTCAATTTAGTCAATTTACAACCCTGTAATAAATACAAGTGTTGTTGTCTTTTTCTTCTTTTTCTTCATCTTTAGCACAATTGGAATGCTAATTTATTCCATTCACACCCAGAGAGATCATACAGCGAAACGTTTGTGTCTATCAAACATTGGTTATTTAGCAAAATGCAGTGTTGCATGGAGTATTCTTATCCAAGTGGCTCTGGAGATTCATGCTCCCATTCACTCCCTCATAGCCTGCAGCTGGAGCAGAACCTCAAAGACAATATTCAGAAAGAAATCAAGAAATAATAAAACTTTTGTTTTGCTTGAGTGGTGGCTTAATATTAGGGTGCAGAAAAATGGTTTGTTCAGCCTCCTGCAATTGGAGCACAATTCTTTAAGAGTTCAAATCTGTTCAAATAGCAGTGTAGAATTTTGCTTAGCTGAGACTCCGGCAGCTCTTTCTTCTCATACCAGACACTGCCAATAAAGCAGAAGCTTGCCAAAGACCCTAGTCTGTGCTGCTTAAGTTAAGTGAGGCTGCCCTGCAGAGCTGATCTGGTACCAATTCATCCTCCATAAAGCCTGACTTTTATCATTAAAGATAAGTTTAACTGACCCACTATAAGATCCATGACTACTATGAAACTAAAAATCCCCTCAATTCCCTCTGAGGAATTACTCAGCTCTCTAACATAATGTACTTCCTTTCCTCTTCTTTCTTTTTACCCATGAGAAAAATGTAACAACAAGAGGAATACATTTAGATTTTGAAGCATATTGTGATACAGCTCTTGAGTTTCCCATTTCAGTGGACATAGGGCAGATAGTTACTTCAGTCAACACATACACAATTAATCATTGTTGCTGCAAAGCCATGTGGGATAGCCCTGGGGAGTTGGGACAAAGCGGCAGAACACACAAGTGTGAGAAAACGGCACTGTTAGTGCTGCGACCTCGGCTCATCGCCTCAACAACAGAGAGGTCAGTGACAGGAAGGGCGTGACCTCCGTACTGTTATTATTATGGTCTGGCTGAGAGGACAGCTAGTGCTTCGGATATATAATCAAATGGCACATAATTTGGTCCTTGGATGCTACCAGATGTATTGTGTGTGGAGGCAAAATATTGCTTAAGAAGAGTGTGTGCTGGTAGCAACAGGCCATGTGAGGGAACTGGCAGCACTTTAGATTTTCCCCTTGGGGACTGCACAATAGGCGCTTCATATTGTCCTCACACTGCTTGTAGCCTCTGTATCATCCATTACATGCATGCACTCACCCCACAAACTTGCATTGCTGCAAAAAGCAATGCACATCTGCTCATGTGGAAAATGCATGTGACACAAACACACATGCCTGAACTATCTGTTCCTGTGTATTTATGTTTACACTGTCTGTATCAATGTATTCATAAAAAAGTGGAAGAAAAGAATATCGGCTAGCTGAGGTGTGAACGAGGCACCGCACTCCTTCTTTCCAATTAAAACCAAGCTCCACATATGCAGGGATGGCACAAGAAATCGGATGTGACTGCTACTTAACCAGTGATTTGCAGACTATTACTGCAGCTTTTGGCTATTTTAATTTGCCATGGGATTTAATTTGTTGTGAATGTTGCTTACAGGTTCTCAGCTGGTGTTCATTTAGCTATGCCAGTCAGATTTGGTTGTGCTCACATACATGTTGCTTTCAAGTCATAGGAGCAAAACATCATTCCAGTCACATTATTCGTTTCATACCATTTTAACAGCTGTTTTCCAAATGTCATAATGCACATTTTAAGACAATGAACCACATAGTAACTATGTTTTTTTGTGCGGTCAAAAATAAAATGTTATATTATTTTTCTGATCGCTTTTGGTTTGTTTTGCTTACGTGATTAATAAGGCTGTACTCAACAGTACACTGTACACTGTTTACGTGCCTTTATTACCCCATAATAATTCCGTATACATGACTGTCTAGAGAGAGTTTGGGAACTTTACATGTTTTATGAGTAATCTCTTAAATCTAAACAAAATATAACAGAGATAATTCTGTTGTATTACATTATATTGTGATTAAAAATGCATTTTATACCTGGTGATTTGCAACCATAAATCATAACCAAAATTTATGAATAATATGGAATCAAATTATTCATTGTTACTGAGCTGAAAACAGGCTTGACTTGATGAAGTTAGGTCTGTTTTGAAACATCCATTTTTTTTTCTTTTTAGAAAAGACTGTTGAGACGTGAGCTTGTGGGACCTACTGTTGCACCACAACTCCTACTTTTGCACCTAGCAAGCTGCGTGGGGTACTTGAAAATACCATGAAAGCTTCAACTATGTGCATGTATGGGAAAATATGTCTTTTTGTGCCCAGGGGGGGAAATCAAAGGAGAGGTAGATCAATTCTAAATTAAAACACACTGTAAAAGATTTTAAATAAGCATATGTCTGCATGATAAACTGCCATGTACCGTATGTGTAATTGTAATGTGGTACGCTGTATCTTAAACTGATCTGGATAAGTAAAAATGGCATTCAGCAAAATACATACTAAAACTCTTGCCCCAGTGTCCTAACTAAACACTTCGGCACATTGTTTACTCATCCACCCTTTGAATGGTCTGAGGCCGGCACTTCTCTTCTTTCAAACTGTTTGTTTTTATGATGCGAAACAGGCCTCGAGGGACCAGCAGAAGGCCCCTGTGTGGAGATACTGATCACAGCCAGGGAGCTGGGAGAAAGAAAGACGGGTTGTGTGGGTTGGTGAGATATGAAATAAAACATGTTATAAGGACTAATAGTGTCTGGCTGAGTGAGTGAGGGAGTCAGAGATAGACTGTGTGTGTTAGTGTGTATGTGAGCGTACAGTGCAGCTTGGGAGCTGTGGATGCATCCAGAATGACTTGTCTGAGGAGACACAATATGAATACACGGAAGCTTTTCTTTAACTGACTAAAGGATAATCTACTCACCCACATTACTCTCTACAGGGACTCCAAACATTAAATTCCCTTGACTTTGCAGCCATAAAACTTTAGTCATTTTTAAACATGTGTGCATGCATGTGCAGACATGTCAGTACAGGGATTAGAGTAAACCAGACAACTACCTTGACTTATCTCCATTTACTACTGCATTACTGAGAGAGGATACTGGCCACCTGACTGCTGTGGGAAGTACCCTCAACTGACTCCAGAACTGACAGCAGAGTTGATGTGGAGAAAAGAAAAACTTGGAGAAAAGGACTAAATATGTATGCACTTTGATGGCTCACTCCTCTTTCTCTTTGAAAACAGAACAACAAGAGAGGAGAGACTGTGGATAGGAGAGCAAAGAAGAAAAAAATCTAAATGGGATGATGACAAGAATGAAAAAGATAACCCCGTAATCCTTTCAGTCAGGAATTTTGATGAGTTTTGTTTGTGTTACGAGGCGTAGACAGTGTTTGACAGGGCTCAAGGAGATTTTCAGGGGACAGGCCACAGATATAAGTATTGAGTGAGAGCTGCAAGATTCAGGGCCAATGTGGTACGAATCAGGAATGTAGAAACCGATCAGAACCATCCTATTTTCCTTCTCTTTCCCTATATTTATGGTGAATCAATTATATTCCAAAGATTTTCCTCGTGAATTGGTTGGTGGTGGGCAGCGGTGGTTTCCAAGATGCAAACATGCAGCATGTTTTTTGCCTCATCGTATTGTGCCTCACTGGGATTCTATCATATCCTGTGTTACTGTGGGCTATGTGTAGAACTTCCCCAGACAGCTCTTTAAATCCATAAAGTCTTCTAAAATCAGACTAAACCTTCAAATGTCCAGATTCCAATCTTTGTCACATACCTCCCACTGTGTTACTGGAATGTTTTTTCTATCTTTGTCATTAGTCCTCCCCTCCCATCATTTTCTTCTCTTCTCCACTATTTCTCACACCAGGATGCTCCATCACTGCATCCCCGTCCCCTACAGACCAATAAGCACTGGTTTCACTCGGGACTCCCCTCAGCTTGTCATTCTCCTCGTCTGACTCACACATGTTAGAGCTGGCGGATCTCCCCCCACCCCATTGTTCTTGCATGTACACATTCATTCTTTTTCACAGGTGCACAACTATGGGGAGGTAGAGGTACATCAAACTGGGGTCTGGAGCCTGAAGAACTGACCAGGAAGGGATGCAGTGCAATGCAAACCACTGTCCCACAGTGCATGATGCTGGATAGCCAAGCTGAGAGGAGTGGGCTTCATCCTGCGAGACAGAACACTTGGTGATCCTCCCCTCAGGCATGGCTGGAGTCAACACAAGACAGGAGATTGGGATAAAGGACGGGAGGGAAGGGTATAGCATGAAGCCCCCCGCTGACAGAGCCAGGCGCTGGACAATCCATCAGCAACCTAATCAGACTGATCTGGAGCACACAGGGACTCGTGCCTATGACGCCAGCGGAGAAGGGCTAAAGCTACAGCTTCTGCTGCTACAGATTGGCCTGATTTAAGATACTCTAGCAGTGCTCTTAATACCAGTATTAAAGAGAATCTTACTAGGTTGATCTAACTGGCCCCCCTGCTGAGATCTAGGGCACCCTGAGCATCAAGCTCAGCTGCTACTGTACGGTTCAAGGCTTTGCTGTTGCAAATGAATGCTGTTAACACAAATTGAGGAGGAATTGAAGTTGGTTTAAGATGTTAATGTTAAAAGGGGTGGTTGAAAACAAAATTCTCAGTAGCATTTTTCAAAGCATTGAGATACTGTCGCTTGTAATGAGTATTTGACTTTGTAGTGCACTGTGTAATTGTGATTGCAGTAGTGGACATGTTTTTCTTTTTTTAAATTATGAACAATTATGTAAGCAGGTACCTAGGATGTGTTGCCATTAAAAACCAAATATATTCTAGTCTAAATGTTAAGGTATTGAAAGAATTCAAGTTGTACTGAGCATGAGAGAAAAACAGAGTAAAAAAGTAACACAGGCTGCATTTAGAAACTGAACACAGACCGGAGGGATCTGCTCAAGACGCCCCTCTGGGGAGCTGTTGTGGTGATTGCTTGGGGAAAATTCAAGGCCTCAAGGTAGAGGCAGATGCTATACTTGATGGAGCGTTCATTAATTCACCAGAGAGCTTTGAAGTATACCATGGTAAGGTGGAGAAAACTCAAGGTGAAAGTGGGGTGTCATCCGATGAGAGCTTCCAAAGCCGGTGTGGATGGCTACACTTTGGAAGTGTTCAAACAGTCAGACAGACAGCCATGCTGCATTTGGGTTTCCTCTGCAGCTTTAAGGCACTTATTAAGAGTTCTAAAAAGTAAACATTGTAAAACAGGTGTATTCAAAACACGTTTAAAGCTGTGAAGGCTGCTAACTGATTAGGAAGGGCCAATTAGCTAGGTCTACGTGAATAAATCAGGACTAAATCAATACATAACCTCACCAATAATGCTTCCACGTCTGCTGTTCCAAAGAGAACAAACCATTAAGAGTGGCAGCGCAGAAGGTTAGGTAAACAAAGTTTCGGGGTCTCCCTCTGTGTAACTGTGTCAGCAGGGAACGACAGGAAGACTTAGCATATTGCTTTTACATCATATTAAGATAACTATGATGCTGTGAGAGGCCTTATTGGATCTCCAGCGGATAACGGCAGGACAGTGTCGAAGCTTCGCAGCATCTGCCTGAGTAATTAGGACTTCTGGGGATGATAGCAGACAAAAAGAAAGAACCACTGCAAGAAAGGGAGAGAGTCAGGGAGATAACTGAGGGGAAACAGAGAGGATGCTCATTGGCACAGTGATGGAGACGTAAATGACGGAAACCCTGCAATATGATTATTATGACCATACTGAGAAGACAACAGGGCTCTAGATACATGCTCATTTAAAAACGACATGGTTTTGCTGGTTGGATGACACTGAGACAGAGACACAGAAGAAGTGAGATAAAATAATCAATCTCTACACTGTCGTTTTGAAAATATAGTGGCTTATATGCATGACCAGTGTTTTCAATATTGATGTCACATATACATTTACATTAAAATGGATAATGCATATTAGGATATACCTATTACAGGTGCGTGTCCTACAAGAATTTAAGTGTGAAACAGTGTTGGAGCGTGTATTTAATGTCATGTGCGATATACTAACTGGTGCAGGGTTCATCTGGCTGATCAGCATCACCACGGTAGTAGCCATTGCGGCACACACAGATGGTGGCGGCCTCAGCTGTGGAGCGGCTGTTAGGAGGGCACTGTAGACACAGACCTGGACCCTGGGTTGACTTGAAGGTACCCGGCGGGCATGCTGTGAGAAGAGAAAAACAGTGTCAGAAAATTAATTTAAAAAAAATCCACCAGCCAAGTCATGAGCCAGGCATCTGGGTCTAATATATAAGCCAGAATGCAGAAGCAGGTATGAAAACAGACTGAGATAAAAAAAAGAGTTCAAGTTGAAGCTGACTCTTCTTCTCGTCTAACTCTTGGCAAGAAGGCAAATATTTTCCAAAATGTCGAACTATTCCTTTAATACTGAGTCTACAGTCATGAAAATTCTTCTAATGTGCACAATCAGTAGACTCAGTCTGCCTTACTCTCCTACAATCAGCTGGCTCTGATGCATCCAGTTGAAGGTTTACCATCAGGTGCTGTTGGACAATTGTTGAGCATCTGTGCAAATAATTGGTAGTTTTTGCATTGTGCTGGTCACCTTTGGCATTTGTTGGCACTTATCAGCACATATTCTGCTATTTCAGCATGTTAAATCAATGGCTGAGGCCGTCGGCAAGGGAGAACTAGAGAATTTCACCTGTCTTATTTCTCACCTCCACTGTTTCTTTTCTCTTTCCACCAGCAACAGGCCACAGGCATACAACACCAGTTTAAAATGCATATTCTGATCATTTAACACAACTGTTCAATCAGATTGATGGTGGCATGAAAGTGCTTGGCTAGTGTGCTGTGTTTTCTTTTCCTTTATGTTTTTAAGATTAGGAATATAACCTTTCAACTATATTTCTCTCTAGAACTGACATACATGTCTGTCAGTAGTTAGCTGGCAATCAGTTATATAATTTGGAGTATGTTCAAGTACAAATTTTACAAATTTAACAGAAGACATGCAGCAACCTGAGGCATGGTCATTGACATTTTGTGGAGGTTGGCTTGATGTGTTGAGCCCCAAATTCTAAAGGCTGTACTGGAGGACAAAGATTATTGTGGCTGATATCACTGCACCTAAATCTAGGCAATAATCTAATCCATTTACCCTCACATCCCAAAATAATACAAAGCTGAGGAGTTTCAGCACTGTGGAATGATTTACTGACAATAATAACCATGATAAATGTCTAATATTTTAGCAGGCTTACTGATGGGGGAGGAAGCTGTGGTGCTGCTGCACTCCAGAGGGGGAGGGGTTATAAATTTAATGGGACAAGCATCGTACAGTTTCTCCAGCTGCATGTATATTGCCTGAGTAAAAGATTGTAAAGGCTTGACTGTAGCTGAAAAGTGCGATGTAGGATATACTTATACTTGTGTAAAAACACAAGTTATATTCCCTTTGTATGTGCACAAAGTATGTGCAGTCAAGATATGCTGTATTAAGAACAAAAGGTTTCATACAAGGTGTGCAGACAATGAAAGATTTTATCTGGTAACCAAAATGATGAGCCACTGGCTAACTGTTTCAGATATGAAAAGCTAAAGAAATTGGTTAAATCAGTATTGAATTTGCTTGCCACAAAATGGTTCTGTATATCTGACTAAAAGCCCTCTATTCCAATACTTATGAAGAGCTTGGTAAATGGAGAGTTATTTAAAGTAGTAATGACCAAGGAGTTGGTCCCATTCCCCCAGTGGAGAATGTAGCACAGAAGCTATGTGAGAAAACCTTTAGACATTTGTATCAACAGGCTTTTAAGATTTAATTTAAAAAATGTATGCTTCACTAAAAAAAATGCACTAAGAGGCTGGGTTTGGAAGTCGCAGTCTACTTTATTTCGCTGTAAAAAGGGCAGGTTCCTGTTTTTATGACTCTTCCATTCATACCATTCAGCTGGCCTCTCTTATGGGCTGTTAGTCAAGGATAGAGTGATAAAGAAAGAGTGATAAAGAAAACAGGGGTAGAAGAAAAAGAAGGCATCATGCACACACACACAACTTAAGCTGCTGCCCCCAACAGCGGCTGCTCTCCCATCTCCTTTGGTTGGGCTGACAGACACACCAGAGGCTAACTGACTGACTTCATGTCTAGTCACACAACACTGTCCACACACAGCCGGACCATCACACACAAACATACATACATGACCAGACCACAACAACCACAAACAGCTTATAAAACAGCCCTAGGAGCTGTGAGGCAGATCACAGCTGCAATGCACAAGGATATCCCCCCAGCGCAAAACACATTGCTTTGCTGTGGATGCTCCAGAGCTGTCTTATATCCAAAAATGAATGTATGGAGGAATATAAGGGGTTCTACAGGGTTAGTAAGAGAGTATTATAAAGGTAATATTGTTTCTATAGGGGAGTGTGAGCCTCTATTTTAGTGTGTGGGAGTGGAAGTCTGCCACCTCTCTTGACTTGTAATACACAGATTTCATGTGTGAGAAGATCAACCTCCCTCTAATACAAGAACGCTGAGACTCTTAAAAACCCTCCCTGGCCATATGGGAAAGCACAAACCAGCTGCAGAGCCATTTTATAAAGCAATAACTTCCAAAGATATCAGAGATTACAAGACGATAAAACACAGATCAAAAATTCATTTTCAGCAGGAGAGGGGGAGAGAACTTATGTGTCATCATCTTCCCTGTATAAAATTCATACATCAGGGTGTGCAATGAACAACATGCACGCACATGGCCATCTCACACACACAGACACACACACACACACAACCGAAGCAAGCTTAAAATCTATTGCCCCGACTCTTCTGAAAAGGGATCACAATAAGTTGTTCAGTGTGTGTTTAATGGGGTGTGAGCAGAATATGTGCATTGGGTTCTGCCCTTGGGTTGTGTGTTAACAGACCAACAGTAGCTAGCATGGACACTCATAAATAGGCAAAAATGAAGAGAAAAGCAGGGGAGGCAGTGCTGAATCAGCGGTCTCAGATAGCAGTGCTGCAAAAGTGCCTCAAGGCAAACTTGTGAGCAGAATGTATATACACACAGTCTTATACTCATGTACACACTCACTCAAATAAACACGCAGCCTGAGAAACACTCCCATTATTGACATCAATTCTATCCTCACCTCAAGAAAACATTTACTGAACTGATTTACACAGTGACACATGTAACCACTGCTGACCCCATTAAATGAAATGGCGCACCCACATTTTCCGCCACTTGACTACCATATGTTCTACAGAACCTGAGATAATTTAATGCCTCTCCTTGGACAACTGAAGATGCTGCGATCAGCATTACAGGCATGAAGATAAGTGGCAGCCAGGCAAAAACAAACGGGTAGCGACACACACATGCAAACACTTCACACCCAGTGCAGGATGACTGTCCGTCTAGATTATAACTCCTACCTTGGTGTTGAGGCTCTTTCTCTAATTAACACATAATATGTGCATGAATCATAGCATTAAACTCATTAATTATAGCTGCTCACTGATCTGCCTCACAGAGCGAGAGGGAGGAAGAAACAGATATAGGCAAAGACAGAGAGAGCGAGAGAGAGAATGAGAAAGTGATGTGAACAATCTTAGCAAATCCTCAGAGGTCTCGTTCTCAGCGCGGGCAGCAGTGGGCTGCACAGCGTTATGCTTCATGAATTTGGAACTGAGCCCAAAGTCTTTTCTCCTGATTTGTGAATATTTAGATTGGAGGAGGCCAGGAGTTTCTCTCCCGCAGAAAAAAGCACATAGACCCATCACTCATCAAATGTGTTGGTTTTTGGGGACAGGAGGGGATAGAACATTAGATCAACAAGCAATTAGTCTCCCCAGTGGGAGAATAACCCACAACTGAACTGGCTGCATGCAAAAAACAAAACATTCCTCCCTTTCAAGTAGTCTCTAAAGTATTCTCACTGCATTGTTCACTCCTCTTCTCCTTCTCACTTCTTCTCTCACATCCCCTCACATCTTTTTTGTCTGTCCCACTGGTAATGAATTGCTCCATCTCTTCTCCCACCTTTCCTCCCCTTGTTGCTTTCTTGCCTTGATTGACAGATTTGAATCCTTGTTAAGGTTGGCTGTCTTCCTCTCTAGCTCTCCTTCTGTCTCTAGCTCACTCTGCAGTGCGTTGAAGGAGGTATGGCAGCTGTGGGTCACTGCTCACTACACATCACAGTCTAACTGTGATGACCTCATGTCACAGCAAGCCTGACCAGGAGAGATGAGATGATGATCGCCTCGCTGTCGTTCTTCTTCCCAGCATCTCTTCCTCTTTAGATTACTGATAACAATCTCAATCTGGATGTAGCTCATAAACAAGCATGACCAACTTCTTATACCACACGTTTCCACACCCCCCGTTAATTTGGAGAAAACCTTAATCTTCTTTCTACACAACAGTGATGTATTGATTGGGCAGGATAAGTGCTACATGAGAAGATTAGCAATATGAGCTAGTCTCTGTGAACAGGCTTTAATAATGGCCAAAGTGTAGAGCCAGGAGTTAGTGTTCAGGGGTTAGACTCAGCAATGTGTTTGCTGAGTGTATAATATTGTGCACATTGGAGGCTATACGTCATACATTGAAGCACCCTGGCACTGTGTCACATAAGGTGCATGTGTTTAGAATGCATATGGACCCATCAATATTAATTGGAGACATGTGATTTATGGAGGCAGTGGAATAAGAATTACATTAGCTTGTCATGTAAGCATCACCAGGTGTGTGCGAGATAAAATGGAAATGTACAGTTAGGAGTTGCAGGAAGCCAATGCTAAGGATTGTGACCAAGTTGGGTTTGGAAATGGCTTTCCTACTCAAACCCAGTTACAGTACACTAAGGCCTGCCCTGGCCTTTCCTTAGGCATCACTCCGAAGTATGTATGAGGTTTTAAATCACCGGAAATGGCTGGGCATCAAATTGTTGGAAATGCAATAAAGGGTACGCAGCACTTGATGTGGAAAGGTACGCAAGCTTATGTGATAAATCTGAGATTTAAAGGAAAGTGTTCTGTGCATTCTGTAGTATGAAATATTGATCAATTTCTCCAGCACTCCAATATTGACTTTTGGCACCAATGTTAAGCAAATTAAAGTTATGACACATGCTAATATCGAAGCTTATAGGGGATATAATCCAAACGATAATGTAAACTCGCACAATCATTTTCCACATATGTATGTATTATTTGAGTAAAGATTTAAATGAAAATGGAATAAATCAATTTTCATTTTCACATACTTGTATACGCTTTCTATGACTATATAATAATGGAAATGAAAAAGCTGTTTGACATTTAACGTGGTAACCTGCTGTACAGTGGACAATATTCAAATGTTAATTCAAATTTGAAAATCAAATATAAAGAATGTAACCCGATTTACCATTTATGCAAGTAATATTTACGTGAAAATGGAAACATCAATGTCATTTTCTAACAATTTAAAAATAAAAATGAAAACTGTATTTGACATGTCATTTTCAAAGACTTAACCTGCTGTACAGTGGACACTATTTTGCAAAAAGCAAAACAGCAGCCCCGGTCAATATCATTTACATGTTACCATGGTCTTTTGGTGTCTAAATGAAAAGGCAATCTGTCTCAATCAGTGATTAAAATTATAATGTTGTGTTTTTGTACAGTAAACCAGTTTTGTGGCACATGAGCAAAGCAGCAGATGCAGGTGATGTCCTAACTGAAGGCCCCTAACTGATGAGAGCACTGACAGATTGCATTTACATTTAGACACCAAAATAGCATGGTGAAATCATACTGAAAAGACTGGGGGTGTTGTTTTGCTTATTGCATTTGAATATTGTCCACTGTACAGCAGGTCAAGTCTTTCTAAATGAAATGTCAAAATATAAAGTTTTCAAATTGTTTTCAAAATTACATTTTCATTTTGATTTAAAAATTGCTTGGAAAATGGAAAATCTGGTTACATTCTTTATATTTTATTTTCAAATTTGAATTAACATTTGAATATTGTCCACTGTAGAGTGGGTTACCACTTTGAAAATCAAATGTCCAACAGCTTTTCCATTTTCATTTTAATATAGTCATAGAAAGCCCATACAAGTATGTGAGAATGAAAATGAATATTGGGTTATTACATTTACTAACATATGTGGAAAATTATAATATTATTGTGGAATTACATTTTAATTTTCAAATTAACATTATCATTTGGATAATGTCCCCCATACGCTTTGATATGTTAAGATACATTCTTTATAAAATAGCTATTTGCCTGATGAAACCCACATTTACATTTATATCCCCAAAATGTATACACAGTCTTTTGGAATTAAAAACTTCAAATATAAAGTTTGGCCAGTTTATAAGTTTTACCAGCTTGGAAATACCAACTCTGCTTGTCTGAAGTTTTAAAACATTGTGCAGTGAGGGTGCATGACCAAAAGAAGAAGAAAGACCAAGAAGTTGTGAATTAGCGTCAGTAACTATAACTCTTGGCCCCCCAATACAAACTTAACCCTGGCCCTCATCCATCAATTGAGATGGATCACAGTCTTAACAACTTTGGAGTCATGCATACACCCCCTCACTCACAAATACTCATACAGACAGTCTTATGATCGGGTCAAGACCCCAGTTGACCCCTATTTCACTATTTTGTTGCAGAGTCACTCAGAAAGACAGCCCTCCCCCACTCAAACCACAGGAGGCTGTTTACATGCCAAGTGCATGACTGTTTAGATTTGCTCATGTGCTAAATCAGAGAATATCAGTGGAGTGGTGAAATGAAAACGTTTGTTTGACAGAGGGGACACAAAACGTGGCAGGACAGCCAACATCTTAAAACAAAAAGGCAATCAGTGCTGCAGCCTATTGGTATTCACTCTCGGTCTTCTGTCATTGTTCATTTTCCAGCTACAATCCACGTAATGAGCTGCTTTTCCAACTCAGGTGTTCCATTTCTCCACAAGGTCACTGAAAAACACAATACAATTATTTGAGACAGAGGCATGGCTCGAAACAAAGGCTTGTCAGAATCATCAGAAAATGCCCGCAGGATATTAAAAGTCGAGGTAAACTGCCTTTTAGAGTTATGATTTATTCATTCAAGAGACTGATTCAAGAACAATTTTGCATATTTCTCATAAACTGCCAACACGTGTCAACAGGGACTCATGAAAAAACATTTAAGTCCAATGTGTGTGATGTATGCAACTTGCAGTCATTTCTTCTTTACTTGAAGGCATCCACGGTTCACAGTGGTGACATCACTTGGCAAGTCTGGCCTGTGTAAGTCTCCACTAGCCCCATGTCATCACCTTCTAATCTCACAGAAAGAGAGAATGTGAGGCAGAATAAAAGAGGGCCAGAGAGGTTTCTCAGGAATAAAGGGATGGTTGAAAAAGTGCAGTGCTTGGAGTGTACCTCGTCCGCTTTTGTTAAGAGCTGCGGTGCTGAAGAGTTCCTCCCACAGAACACTCCCCCTGATCATTAATCATCTGTCTATTCTGGCCCTGTCAGAGCCTCTCTTCCAAGCTAAAACATGCACCTACACCCACAACCACCCACATACACACAAACTAACCTCCACACACATGAATTCACACACATACAACTCTTCCAAACTTTCTCCTCTTCACCAAACACCACTCATCTTGACATACCTGTCCTCGCAGCTAGCCAATACAGCAATATCTGACGCTGCAGAAACCCCAGTGAACAATATTTAAACCCCCTTGAGAAAGCTGAGCTATCCCCCAATTAGGCTACCTTTGAAACTCCATACAGTGCTATATTGCTGTGCAGTCTTGTATCAGAAGAGAAATGCATTACAGAACACATAAGGAGGAGAAAAATGAAAATAAATAGACAAATCTGCATTACAGAAATAAATCGCTTCCTCCGATCAATTTTTGACACCCAGTAAAATCCCAATTTTCGGTAAATAACAGCAGTTCAGCACCCTCCGTGTGAGCATGTTTGTATAATGAAAACCAAGTCAGACAGGATTCAATAGAGGGCAGTGCTGCAGTAAAATAACTAAAAGATGAGAGTCTGTCCAGCTATAGAAAAGAAATAGGCCTGTGTGTGAATTCTCGAAAAATAATCTGTTTGCTTCACATAAGGATGTGAAATCCAACAGTTGGACTGCTAATGTTAACGAACAGAGCAGGTGTCTGCTAGACAATGCAGACAGACACACTCCGTTAAAATTAAGGTGTGTGTGTGTGTGTGTGAGTCTTAACAAACCAGCGCACAATTTAGCAGACAGCCCACGCCCCTGGGCAGGCTGTTACCATGGTAACCTCACAGCCAGTATTTTTTTGGCCCACACTTTCCCTTTGAACAGCCGGCCAATGACAGACCAGCCGACTGGGAAATCTGGCTTACTGACTGTGTCTGCATGTGCATGCGCGTGCATGTGTATGTATGTCTGTGTACATGTGTGCTTGCATTATATGAGCACGATACAGATCCAGAGAGCTATATAATCTCTTCGCTCCACACAGACTCATCATAACTGAGTGTTGCGTTGGCAGTTGGCCGCTCTGTATCGCACATGGCACATTGGCTCAGGTCAATTTTATTTCCAGGAAGATGGAGCTATGTGCCAAGGCACCGTGCATATCTTTCAGATAGAGGAGTGGTCTGAGAGGAGCAGGGGATAGAGATAGAGAAGACGAGGAGGCATTGGTATTGCAGGAAACTCCACTGTGCCAGTCCATCGCTGGCTGGCAAGGTAGTAGAGAAAAACCGCCCTCCGAAACATATCGCCACTCAGCAGGCAGTAACATGTGCTTGCACTACAATCTACACTGTAATCAGAACCTAACAGGGGACTGACCAGGCTCATTTCCCACTGCCAACTAACAGAGACAAAAAAGGGGCAAGACAGACAGAGATGGAGAGTTGCTTCATGATGGGTGAAATCAGTCAGAGGAAGTTATGTGAGCAAGGAGCCTTTTATTGTCAGTATTCGATCGCAATATGATTGCACTACTGATTGGGCCAATCTTACTTCACTCAGACAGCAATCTGAAATCACAAAAGCCTCCTACATAACCAATTTAGACACATTAATGTGATGGTGTAAGGATATTCACAAACTTTATTGTCCCATTAAATCTGGTTTGTCAACTCTCTCGCAGAAATGGGCTATTCCGCTATCTGGAGTTTATAATCAGAAATCAGCTGTTGTGTCCTATGTCGAGTTGTCTGTGGATCATGACTTGGATCAGAAAGAGGTAATAAAATCAGCACTTACAGGCCCCGTCAATTACCTTACGATTCTGTCACACGGTGAATAAAGTATATGTTCCAAGATAAATAGCTTTCTCTTTCTTACCACTCCAAGCTGTGAGAGACCATTAGCTTCCTCTGTCTCAGCACTTGTCTCTTTTAAAAAGGATCTAGCTCATTAACTTCATGGCTAGATCAATTAATCTATAGCAGTTAGCCAAAGATGCCCACTCTTGCTCTTTTTGCTTTGCTGTTGCTCTGCTCAACACTGCCTATTACATTTACGGCTTTCACCGCTCATAGTTCTGTCAGGAGCAGAGCAAACCTGATGAGAAACTGTAGATTGTTAACAATAAATCACTGAAGGGAACGAATTAGGGACAGAGAGAAAAAGCTTGCTCATCCAAGGTACCTTTGCCTTCTGTATGCAATTAGAAACTGGATAAACAAATACAGAAACACAAAGAAGTGATCAAAATAAATGTCAGCAGTCGGACTTTTATCAGCCACTCCAGTCATTTGGCAACACAGGGACCCTTTACCTGTGTAGCTTTGCCTGATGCATAACGCATATGCTCTGGTGCCAAATTAGATTTTCGTGTTTTAGTTATTTCTTCGCAATGTGTGTAAATGAAAATGAAAGTGTATGTGAACAAAGGTTTAGGTGGCAGCTTTCAAGCTATGGGCCTACCTTGTAGTGATACAGTCCTACAAGATGCACAGCACATACACATGAAAGCAGCCACAGTTATCTATGTCCGTCCTTACAGAAAACAACAAAGGAAAAGGATTGACTGAAAGTATTGTGAAAAGAAATCTCTTCATGGAAATGGGAAATTAGTTTTTCCAGTTATGATCAAACAGGACCATCAGCTTCTTGATAATATTTGTTGTTGTTTTTATATAATTGATTTTCTCTTTTGTATTAGTTGATTAAAAGCCCTTGTTCTAATAAAATAAACAAAGAGCTGGTGAATAGTATAATTAAGAGGCTATGAGTAGCAGCTAACTAAAAAACATTCATCTTACTGCTAATAAATCGAGAGAAAATTATTAACATCAGTTCATTCTAATTTTAGATGCTTTTGCATTTGTATCTATATCTCTATAGAGCTCAGGCTTACAGCTAAGTTGAATTGGCATTAAAGCAATGTGCCTGTAATACTGAATGAATACAAAAATGCACTTTTTATGCAACAATTTAATAGGAGTCCCTCTCAGGTGTAGTATTAGGGTAACAAAGATTTTGACAGATCTGTTCACTGAGCCAACAAGGTTTTCCCCGTGGATTGATTTTTTTTTTACTGGCTGCTTGTTTCATTCCTATGAACTATAATTAAGAGAAAAAAAATCCATTTATTGTATGTATTTGTCTAAATGTATAACAATAGAATTTATATTTATAATTCATAGTTGTCCTGCTTTGCAATCCAAAAGTGATTGCTGCAGAGCAACAGTGTTTACCTGCTGGTACCTACAAATCTGTCGCCAAAATATCACTCAAACAGGCTCTTTAACCAACAGCACTGGTATGAAGCCTGTGTGCTTAAGTTGCAGCACGACTGCAGTGAGAGTTTCTGTGATAGGAAATAAGACTCTCAGGAGGACAAATCATCACTTGGACTATATACACAGAATTTGAAATGATTTAGTTTTTTTTATTTAAACGTGGACATTTAAATTTCAATAAACAAATGAGATGAAAAAAGAAAATCTGAGGCTAATACACTAGTAACTGCAACCATCCTAATCTAGTTGAAAACCCCGGATCTCAAAAACACATAATTCCTTGCCAGCCCATTTAATGTTAAAAGGCTTTGTGAATTGTTCTAGCATGGCTTAACAATAGCTTCAAACAGCGACGTATTCTAAAAAACCCAGCCCCTTGGCTCAGGGTCGAGACCGCTAATGAGTGTGGAGGCCTGCAAAGGGGGATGAGTAATTATGCACATTTGAAGGTAGCAGAGGAGTAGAATGATAAAACAACTGGAAAACGAAGGTCCCTTTACTGTTTACCATTCTCTAATTTGATTCCTAATTGAGCGTACATAACACAATGTTTACACCAACATATTCTGGCAAAGACAAGCAGAATTACACAGCTGAACATAACCTATTCTTCCCTCCGATGAGAGTGTAATCACGGTAGGCCCTTCCATCCCCAACACCATCACCACATAGAAGTTCAGTGACATGTCTCCAACCTATAACCCACTGGTAAGCGTCTGCACCCTGTCATGCTGATGTTGACATTTCCACACATGGCACAGAGGCTGACAGACACAGTAGGAGGCCAGAGGTTAGCAGTAGAGTGGATTTGGAGGTGGATGACAAAAAAGGAAAAGGGAAGAAAAACACAAGTCTGGCTTTGTGAAATCCAATGGCGAGCTTAGATCCAACCCTCAGGCTGTAGACTGCACATTGCTGATGACAGGACACGAGGTGGATAGGTGAGGTTGGAGAAAAACATGAGGGGATGGGTGGCATGAGCAACACAGTGATGGAGAGGTCATCATTAGCAGCACTGCACCCTGTGCTGGTGATGACATCAACTATCACAAAAACAGCTACATCAATACACTTATGCATTCACCAGCGAGATGTTCCTCCAGCTGTACTAGCATATCCGCTGTTCCATCGCTCCTGCTGCTATTATGCCTAATGGGAAATAATGATAAAATGCTTTGCATCAAAAGAGAAGACAGAAATTATGTGTGAAGCGTGGGAGAGAAAAAGTGACCGGGATCAGTGAAATAGAGTGTGAGAAAGGGAGATACAGAAAAGAGGGAAAGTGAGAGCACAACAAAGTGAGAAAGCACTCAGGAGTGCATCTTGTCACTCAAATTGTTGGTGGCAGAGTCCCACAAAGTATGTGTTGTGAAAAGCAGCCATTTCTCATTGCATACTAAGTGACGGCCAAGCTATTATTTCTAAAGTTGACAATAGGCAACAGGGAATAAAAAAGGCTGGATAATAAATGCTGTTTAGATGGACTATGCATCTGCCCTGCCCAGCGTAGACAGCTCCATTCATGGTTCAGGATGGGTGTGCTTTTATATATACAAAACAACGATTCAGTCGACATCAGGCCCAGGCATGACCAAGAAAACTCAATGGATGAATGACGTCCATGGAAATCTGTTTTTGCTTGTATTGTACAAAGACAAATGGATGTGTTCATCAAACGTTCTGTTGCATAGCGTGAATGGGCAGAGGTTGACCCCATTACCTGGCACCCGGTAACCCACAGCACATCAGTATTCATGTCATATTTACATCTGCATGACCTCTACACAAAAAGCTGTATTCCTTTCCAGAAAAACAGACAAGCACACAGCAACGATGTGTGTGATAGTGAACTACAGCCCCCACACCACCTGTCCAGAGCTGGACGACACTGACCTTAATCAGCCAGCCTTACTCAATATGCCTTGAGCTATGAAACTGGCAAACATATGTGTCCATTATGTGTTATTGCATCTGTGTTTGTGTGTGCCTAAAGGGGGTGCAGCCACGTGGAATGTCCTTACGCCGCATGAACATCTTCACGCATTGTCAGATTGATGGAGACCATTTATTTGGATGAAGAGTGAATTCTGGACAGTTGACAGACAAGTGCTGATGGATAATGAATATCTTCATTCAAAAATGGAACATCAGAAGAACTGAAGGTGGGAAGTAGAACATGGATGAAAGAAAAGATTTCTACTTTGCCTAGATGAAAAAAAACAATTGTAAGCATCACAGCAGTTTCACTGCGAACAGTTTAGCATTGGTTTCTACTGATTATTATAACCTTATAAATTATACAAATGCATGATCATTGAAATCAATCTAGATTATACTAGTGCTGATGTCTGAAGGACTAAAAAGGAATAAAAAAGAAAACTGGCAGGCCATTATTTAGGATATTAATTTGATTATATTGCAAGGCAAATTTCACACACATTAAATCAAAAATCTTAAAAGTACAAATGGAAAATGTATTGAAGGTATTGTCATATATAACATAATGTATCTTACATTTATTTCAATATTTGATTGGAGTATTAGAGCTACTGTGAATACAGTCTGATATTGAAATCCCTGAATTGTTGAAGCTGTAATGTCTATCTGTTGTACATTAATTTCTTTTAAAAAAATAATTCAGGAGTTGATTTTGCCAAGATGAAGGCTAGTGTAAATGTCCAGAAAATGGCAGGTTTGTCAGTGAAGGGACTCTGCTATGCTGCTCTGGGGACAACAAGAAAGATATGTAAAGTGTATAGTTAAAGTTAGTGTATGTGTACATGTGTGGCTTACTTAAAAGTGTGTGTGACACATCCTCATTAGGTCTTTGTGACACTGTGGCCTTTTTTTAAAGACATCAACGCCTTGTCCAGCAGAGAATTAAGGAGAAAACACAACACGACCGACTGGGAAACTGGATTACCTGTATAAATGGCATAAATCCATTAACACAAGGGTATGATCTAACAACATACAGTAGCACAAGTGTGCGTGTAAAAGTCTAAAAGTGTGCATCAGTATGTGCATGAGGGGACACGTATGAAGGAGAATGGATTGATTTCAAATGTTCCCAATTAATCATTAAATCAATCTCAGCAGCCCACACACATGCTGTAATAAATCACTTTTAAGGACAAAAATGTACAAATGTGACAACATGACTTATCTCATTAGGATAGGATTTTAAATGTTTTCAAGTTAAGTCAAGTCAATTTTATTTTCTATAGCCCAATATCACAAATCACACATTGCCTCAAAGGGCTTTACAATCTGTACAGTATACTACACCCTCTGTCCTTAGACCCTCAATTTGAATGAGGAAAACCTCCCAAATAAAATCCTTTTAACAGGGAAAAAATGGAAGAAAGTTCAGGATGAGCAACAGAGGAGGGCGGACAGATAGATGTCGTGTGTACAGAATAGATGTGCAGCAGAAAATCAAAGTATATGTTTTTCATAGTTCATAGCTTTACTGAGTCACATTTTCTCTTCAGAAGTCTTCTACTATTTAACATATTAACACACATTAAGGCATACGAAACAAGTATAAGCTGGGAATGAGCATGTTTTCTTACTCTTAACCACACTACTGCACATCACATACATACATGCTGTACAGTTGCTATAAAGACAGCAGTTCCAAGACAAATGTTGAATGCTTAATTTACTGATGCAGTGATACTGTGGGTGATGACCCAGGGACATTTATGGTCTTCCAGTCAACCTTTAGCATGACTGGAACTTACATCAAACACATATATACACACAGTTACATACTGTATGCACTAGGGGTTTCAAGATTTCGATACTAAATAAAAAATCAATCGTGAGCTTTCGATTTCAATCTGCGAAATCAAAAGCAGGAGTGGCGATTCTCCCAGTAGTATTTTTTCTCTCCACCCCCGCCCTCTTGTGCGCATCCGTCACGCGTCCAAAGAAAAAACGCAACACCTCAAAGACGACACAGCTTACCGGAAGCCTGCAACTACACTTTTCGTGACACTGCCGGAGTTGGAGATGACGGAGAAACAAGAGAACAGGAAAATCCTCCTGCTTCCTTGAAGTCACTTGTGTGGCAACATCTTGGCTTCGCTGTGAGTTATGTCAACAACAAACACGTTGTGGCTTTTTGCAGGTGAGAAAACTCAAGCTGTTGTTGTAAAGTACACATCTGCCATCTAGTGACTGTTCTATTTGGCTTTTTTAACACTATGTATCTTAAAACTTTAAATAAGTCAACATTGACTTTTGGTTTCACACGAGACACAAACCCCTGTCTCATGTGGGAAAGTCCTTTGTTTGTTTGTACTATCCATCCACGCACCACCGCCATGAGCGGACTTTCTAGCTCTTTTTCACTACGTCACTTAGTGTGGTACATTCCAAAAATAAATATGGCGGTTATATCACACTTGATACCATGTAGCCTATCTTTTTAAAGAAGAATTTGAAAATGTAAATGACAGTTGTCAGGGCATAAAATGATCTGTCAATCTTTACAAATCAAGACTTCATAATCTAACAATGGCATAGCCGTCAGTGCTGGAAAAAACAATGTTTAAATCGAATCGTAGATTTGGAGAATCGCACCACTCCTAGTATGCACCTCAACCCTGTAAATTCATAGCAGTAAACTGCACAAATGAATACACTCTCATGTATACATGTGACAGTGCATAAACAGGGTCAAGCAAATATGAAATGCAATGCTATCATACATGCATGAATACACACATACCCGTGCACAGCACAGCAAAGTCGCACACATCTCTGTAGATGTCATGTGAGTTCTCACATATCAATTGTCATGCACGCATACATGCATTTTGCATGCAAATGTTATGCAAGGGTTCTTCTTAACTGTATATGCATCAACACATGGGGTGTGCACAACTACCCTGACACGTGGTGAATAGGAAACCCTTGAGTGTACACACACGCGCACACACACACACACACACACACACACCTTCGAAAACACACCTTCCCTGGGCAGGACATATTGGATTAGGAGTGATTTTTTTTCTTGGCTCCGTCTCAGAGGTGCTAGATTAAATGCCATTCCCACTTTACTACAGATGGCTCGAAAATAAATCATACTATCCATATACACACACATGAAGAAATCTGCACACAAACTCACACACACATACAGTAGATACACACATACAAACAAACACACATAAATACAGAGAAACAGTCAACAGGGAGATATATAACATGTTGGCACACCCAAACACTAAAGCACCTGTACGGTCCAGCGCATCTGCTCTTTGTATTTCAATCACTGAATCGATGGTTCTAAATTGATTGTAGCTGAGATGTTCCCCCTGGCTTGCTGCCCTGGCCCTCTATTGATTAGATCTGAGAGAGCCAATTGCTTTCACACTGGATTAAGGTGTTCCGGAGCAGTGAGCAGGGGGAGAGAAACAGACGGAGAGAGAGACAGAGAGTCAGAGAGGGAGAGAGAGAGAATAGGCTTTGCAGCCTGAGAGACACAGCAACAAAGCACTAAGATCAGACCAACAACACTACTAATTAGTTAACAACCCGTTTCTATGAGGAGAAGAGCATGTAAGCAAACTAACAGGTGTGTCTCATACACACAATGTGTAGAGACACATTTTAAGGGATTACAGTACTTTTGAATTAGACACACATGCCATAGATATTTAAAGTCATTTACACATGCAAACTCTTTCTATAACACAGACACATGCACATATGCCTGCAAACACACACATATACGTGCCTCTACGTTGCAATCCTTCAGATCAGAACGCACTAAGACAGATCAAGGGTGTAATCTCATTTGACCCTGGAGCTAAGTAGCCCAGGGCAACAGCATTACACTTCAAAGCTTCACTCTGAGTTTGTTACACATTCCAGCTCCAAAGTCTTATGCACTGTAACCTAGAGGAATCAAACCAAACTTTACTATCAGCCGGTATCACAGGATCTGTTCTGACCTGGATCAAATGATAAATAAGGTGGATACTTTTTTTTTTTTTTACAAGAGAGCTCTTCTCCTCTACCTGTCTCTCAAGTCTGTATTCATTTTCCTCTTTGTCACATTCATATTCCACTGGGGGCAGTGTTAAGCAGGACATCCACTGAACACCCCATCACTCTTCCTCTCCATACAACAATTAGGTACTCCTGGTAGGGGTTCTGTATGGAAGAATGGGAAGGGAGGGACGAGGCTAAGGAGGCCCCAGCCTCAGCCAAAGACGAGCCCTTTTGTCTGGTTGAGGTCCCCCTCTCGAATCATTTCCACAATGGAGAGGCTTCCAATCCAGATTAAGCGCTTAGGAAAATGAAGAACTGTGTGCTCTGAGATGGGGCCAGCACAGGCGACATGGGCCAGGGTCACGAGAGCCAGTAAAAGGGCCCCTCACTCTGAGTGCTCATAGAGGCGTTTCTTAGGCAGCAGCAGCCCTATTCACATGGCATTAGGGGTGTAAAAGCACCACATTGACTGCGCGAGTCAGGCAAGCTCAATATACATTTAGTTAATACCTCTATTGTCGCACTCCCTCTGACTGCTCTCCCAGCAGAACACAAGAGAAGGAGGACAGTGGTTGAGAGGGAATTAAAGAGGAATAAAAGATGAGATAGAGAGAGAAAAAACAAGGGAGGGTGGGAATAGGATTTGCGGGCCCATTCATGCCATGATGGGTGTGAAGCGCACACACAGACATGCCTGTACGCACACACACGTGTGCATGTACACATGAACACGCAATTATATCCTTATAAAAAGGCTGCTGTGAGTCCTGTTTGTGGGAGTCTGACATGACACCTTGCTGACACAATGAACTTGGCGAGAGTCAAGAAACTCAACAGACCTGCAAAGCCAAAACAAATAATGATAGGCCAACCACGGTAGCCAGTAATATAAAGGTCAGTTTATAGGGAAGTAAGAAAGAAAGATAGGTAGGGTAAAAAACAGAGAGGGAGAGAGCGGCAGAGAGATTGTGAAATTGACTGAGTGTATGAGCATGTGTGCCTTTGTGTCCTTATCACTCTGTGTTTGGTTCATTCCCCAAAGGGTCTTATTATGCTTCGCACTGGCTTCAACACAAAGGCAGGATCTCTGTATCTCAGCCCATCCAGCTCCCCCAGAGAACATTCTAGACACAGCAAATCCATTTGTTTGTCAGCTTCTGCCTCTATTCGGACTTGGACTAATCAGATATCATTCTTTTTGAGAAGCATACCACTGTGGAGTCTGGCCTAGCACTACAGTAACAGTGGCCCAGCACTAAGATAACATCTTTTCTCTTTCAGAGAGGACTTTTTGTATTTGTAAGCACTGTGTATAGACATCATAAAACAGTGTTAGCGGGTTAGTTATAAAGGTATCTCTCAGTACATTAAATAATTATCTTTATAATAATGAGGTCATTACATCTATAAAATATCTCTCTTTCCATATTATTTACCAATTACAGATGAGCTACAAACTTCCTCTCTAAGGGTGTTGTCCAAGTTGTAAGCCCTGGTCAGAAGACCTAAGTGACCTACTGGTGATATAACGATGGAGCAGGTCTGAGATGCACACTGGTTCCTGACCATGCAGGGCTCTAAATGAAAACAAAAACCTTCAAATGAATCCTGAACTTGATGGGAAGCCAATGTAAAGAAGATGAGTGTTATGTGAACTGTCCTGCTGGACCTGGTCAACAGCCTTGCAGCAGCATTCTGGATTGTTTGTAGACGGTCTAGTGAGGAATTGCTGAGGCAGGCGAAAAGGGAAGCCTGAAGTCTGTGGCTCAGGTTGTGATTCAACAGATCTGAGTTTTGCAATGTGTCTTAAATGGTAGAAAATTGTATAGGTCAATGTGGCTTTGTGGGAGAGCGGGTTGTCAGAAGGTCGGCGGTTCGAGCCTAGCTTCCCCCAGCCCATGTGTCGAAGTTTCCTTGAGCAACCCCAAATTGCTCCCGAGGGCTGTGCTTTGAGTGTGTGAATGTTAGATTATTTGTACTGATGGGCAGCATCTGCCAACAGTGTATGAATGTGTGTGAATGGGGTGAATGTGTGAAAGCGCTTTCAGTAGTCAGAAGACTAGGAAGGAGCTATACAAGTACAGTCATTTACCATATGTTGATCGAAGTACATAGACTAATCAAATATAACACAAAGATTTCTAAGATTAGAACACAGGTGGAAACCGATGGAAACTGTGCACGAAATCAATTGCTTTTAAAAGAGTACTCCACCGATTTAGCATTGCACTGTCACACTGACTCACGCTGGAATTTTTTTAAAAAAGGATCAAAATCGATACAGCAGACCCAGAGATGTTGTCTTTTTTATTATACACATTTCTCTTCCTTGTCAAAACCTGGTGCCTAAATTACCCACAATGCAACTCGACTGCTGAGTCCTATCTCTGACAGTTTTGTCAGCGATTCGGGTGTGCTATGCTAGTACCCTCAAGCCGCTAGCCTCAAGTAGAGATAAGTAACAGGCTACAAAGGTCTGTTAAGCTCAATTATTTAAGCTCACAGACTGTGTCTGTGAAAAGAGTTTCTGAAATCTTAAGTCTTCTCCAAAGCAGATGAAAACAACCGTATGCCGTGTACCAAAGATAAGCACTATCAACTCTTATAGGTAGTGTCGCGGCAATTTTGTAATCCCGCTCTGACAACGAGGAACAAGATGAAAATCAGGCAATCAGGCCAAGGTTGATTGAGTCATAGGTTACATTGTACAGAACGTGCATGATCAAACATAAGGGAAGTTAACATGATGACAGCTGTCAAAGGTTATGTTGCACAGGACTGAGCATGATCAAACACATTTCCCTTACAGTAGCTAGATGTTTTAGTCAGTCATCTGATTTCATGTATTGTTTGAATTGGGTTACACATCATTCAAGCTTCTGGGACAATGTTTAAAGGTTTTCTCTTTGAGCATAAAACATGAACTGAACCAAGTCTGTTTTAAACTGCTTATTTAATTAGTGAGGATTGCTCAAAATGCAGATTGAAATAGAGGTATAAAATAACAGTATGATGTTATGATATTTACTATACCTACATGCATCATCTTCCTTTTTTTGGTTTTACACTATCATGTTAAGTCTTACTGAAGGTATGTAAACTGTGCACAATAAATGCAATCAAATGAAAGATAACATCCACTGCAACACGTGGGAAGCATTCAACCTGTTGACACAGACTCTGTTCCCACTCAGCACACAGTGAAAGCATGGGTGTGTGATGGGTTTTCATTACAAAATGCAGCCAAAACGAGACAGAGAGGTTAGCAGGCTTGATTGGACTACATAAAACCAGACACACTTTGAAGATTTCATTAAAGTCAGGTTGCCCCAGCCTATGAGGATACATTAAGCTCTCACCTCATCTAAACTGCACACACACTCACACATATACTGTATATATAGAAATAAACAGGGACACACACATGCACATGCCTAAGCGCTATACCCAGATCTGACTACAAGTCTGGCTATGCTAATTCCGGTCTGGGAGAAAAGCTGCATCCCCCAGCCAGTGTGGGAACTCAGTAAACAAATGCAGCACAAAGCACAAAGTGCTCAAAGAGAGGATTATCAAGTTGCTCTCTCTCTTTTTTCCTCTTTCTCCTTTTTTTCCACACTGACTCCCAAACACACACATATAGATAGACACACACTCCTCCTCTCCCTTATCTTGCTTTCAAGATTCAATATTCACACAAAGTCTTCTCAAGTGGGCGTTTTCGGAAGACAGCCATAGCAGGGGGCCCTTGGCATGAGGAGTGACAACAAAGCCAAGATCAATAATTTGTCACAGAGATGTGTCTGCCAGATTGAGCTTCATAGGCTCTTCCTGTCTGTCAGTCTGAAAAGAGACATTTCCTCTGGTTTCTGCAGAACCACATGCCCTGACCCCAAAAAGTACACGCTGTGTTTACTGTCAACGAAAACATGCAATTAAACACGCACAATGGCATAGTGCGATGTGGATTATGGGAGTTGTCTAATTGCCGGATAATTGCATATTGTGAAGGTTTTGAGGTTGTGTTTGATATGACCTGGCCAGTTATAGGGAGCCAAGTTGGTTTTGGATAATGCATGGTGTCATAACATAGATTACACGGACGTAATTCTTCACGTATGTTTAATCAGGGATACTAGGGAGCACTGCAAGTGGAACTGTAATGCTGTTTGCTTCAAGTGTGCTGGAATTATGGCGGACATGATTAGGTTATGAAATTGGACACGCAAAGTTCAGCTTGAGGTGATGGAAAGTGTCCGTGTACATGTGTTCATGTTTGTGTGTGTGTGGATTTGAGCATTTCTGTGAAGGCCTCCCAGAGAGAGGCAACCCTCTTACAAGCTTTGACCCAAAGTCCAGAGATTTTGAGCTTTGAATTTATCTCAAGCACCCATTTAATTGACTAAATCAACACAAAGCATGGAAGAAATGCACTTTTGGCATACAAAATTTGCTTATTGCAAAAAACAATCTCACCATGCTAACTGTTTGCTGAGCAGATTCAATCAGTCCATTTACTGGAACTGTCTATGCTCCCTCAACTACCATTACCAGGCTTGTGACTTAGAGACTCCTGGAAACAGCCTATAAGACAACACATTCACACTCCTGGTAAGTTGAATGTTGTACTGTTAAGACTAAAAGGTCCACTAACCTAAATTACAAACTATAAATAAAATAAATATATTTTCTCTTCTTACAGCTACACAAATACTTTTATTTGCCCAGGTTTTCAGATATCAAGTCTGAACCACAAACACAAAGGAGATAAATGTAAGTGGAAAATTACATTTTTTCACAACTTTACTTTGCTGTCAACAGTTTTCATTTTAACTTCTTTCTACACCAGAAATAGACTCTATGAGAGACTGGAAGAGGCAACAATTCCAAAGACAGATATCTCAACACTGGTCAAATAAAACCAAAATTGATTAAGTGAGGAAATATACTTTTTTTTTTTATAAATTTGGTGAACTGACCCTTTAATCTGCTTCTGCAATAGAAAATATGGAACTTGGTCCGGCCTAATAAGCTGCCACATTCTTCTTGGTTACTAGTTCTCACTGTATGTGGAATGAACAGAGGTATATTGGCCCGACTATAATTGCAATTCAATTCTAATTAGATCATCAGTCCACAAGTTCCACAACATAACCTTGACTAATCCACATCTATCATCCTGCTGCTGATAACCTCCAGGAAGGGATGAGACAATTTCCTAGAATTGAAATGTGTCCCTCTTCCGTCAAACCAAACAGGCCTGGCTGTGTTATTAGCGGAACAGTGAATATTGATGGACAGTGATGAGGGAGAGGGAGAATCAACAAATGAGGGGCGATGGAGAGGGGGGAGTGTTTGTACTTTCTCAACCGGGGGGGTGGGGGGCGCACTCTGTGGAGAGGCTCACCACGTCTCCTCATTACTGCCTGCTGAAGCATTCTCCAGAGGGGGAAGAGGAGAGAAAAAAAGAAGGGGTGAGTTGTGGCGGCATAAAAGTACAAGGAGAGTGAGGACCGTTTTCTACAGGCGGTCCAAAGAGATGTTTTGATTGACATTTAACTTTTGGTCCCTTGTGAAGACAACACAGAGGAAGACACAGACACTTTTCCACAGCATTATTGATGATGTCTTTGTTGTGTTCTTCAATGTGCAATCATAACTTAAGAGCATAAAGTGAGGGATTTGATTGATGGGGGTCAGAGTTGGAGTGAGGAGGTGAAGTGGAGCCCCTTGTAGTGCTGGGCTTTTGTGTTTTGCCAGCGAGGGTGACATAGGCAAATTATGCGGAGCCCCAGCCATCTGCTGAATGTTAGGGGTCCTTTGTCTCCCTGTGTCCCTGTGTCTCTCACTGGCCTCAACACCCAGTGTCCATCACTGAGTGAGGAGAGGAGAGGAGAAGAGAGACATATGGGGACTGAAAACATGACTGAGACTGAAGTAGAGGAGGAGAACTGAAAAGGATTTGGCGAGGAAGATTGGAAGAGATGTCAGGTCAAAGTGGAGCCTTCTTGAAAAAGTTCCTGTGCAGCAACTAAGGGAAAGACCAAGTGAGCGATGACAATGAAACCCTTAGAAAAAAATCCCAGTGACCAAATACATGGCCTGAAAGGGCCTGAAGGTTAGAGAACCAGACAAAAAAAAAACAGCAGCTGAAAGGAAAGACAGAGAGAGTAAAAAATAATAGGAGTAGGAGTATGTGTCCTTCCATTGGGGATAAGAACAGCTCTGTGTGTGGTGGGTATTTCTATTATGTGTGAACACAATCTCTGAATTCCCCTCGCATTATTAGGGACCAACTCTGTCAGTGCAGTGAGAGCAGTGCATCAGTGTTTGGGGTCATTACAAACACTCTGTTTGGGCCTTAAATTCAAAGAGTCTTTGTTTGGGTCACACTCTTTCACCACTGCTGTCTGCCATCCCCCTATTCAGCCCATTGAGATCCATGGAAACAAGAAGTCTTTCACTCTCTGCTCTTTCTTACAGCTTTTTTCTGTCTCTTCCTCCTACTATTCCGTTTTTGTCTTCATCGCACTGGTCCTCACTGCCATAGGACTAATAGGAACAGGAAGAGTCAGACGCTTACTTAATTGGGTTTCAAGGTCACTTAGTAGATCTTGGTGTGTGTGTTTGGAGTGTGTGCGCTGGTGAGTACACATGGATGCTTCTCTGAGAATGAAGTAAACTCTGTGGAACGGAAGTAGACAAGGCCAAATGGGCTGGAATTGGCTCTAATAGCTTACCGGGCCTTTGTGGGTCCTGTCTGCCAAATCCTTTGCACTCAGATAAGACATATAAAGAAGTAATCAAAGCATCAGTGGAGCGGGAAAATGTAAAACCAAAAGTTTATAGTAAATCCAATGCCAAACTTTAAAGCTCTAAATAAATGAATTTGTCTATAGAGATTCAGTGGTTGGATGTGTTTCGGGTATGATTTGAAAGACTTTCATCTTATTTCAGTTAGATTCTCTAATACAGAGAAATAAGCCAGGGTGGTTGGTGTCCATGACAATGAACTCTATAGGAGTATATATTGGGATTTATAAGGTTTTAGGCTGGGGTAAATAAGGTGATAAATGTGCCTCAAACACTACATTTTATATTTTGAAAATGCACACATGGAAGAACTAATACCAGTGTATGCCCAAGATGTTTGTTTATGTGTGTGTCAGTGCGCGTGTGTGCTCATGCCCCATGATGGCAGTCATTAGACAGGAGTAAGGCAGCCATGATGAATCGGCACTTAGCCCAGGGAAGCGCTCTTGCTCAATGGGCTGTGAATCTCCCGCTGCCACTGTCAGCCTGCAGAATGTTAAATAAAGTTATTTGAATATTTGTAATATTAATGTGCCAGCAAGTCAAAAGCCCGCTGGAGCCTAACGGTGAGAGAAAATATGAGAAGATTTATATTGCCGTGTAGGCCTATAGGACTGCTCTGGTGAGGAATTTACGTAAATACCCGACTAAATAAATACATAATCATGGATAGTGCATTAGATTATAAGGATGGATGGATGGATGGGATCAAATGGAGTTCCATGAATAAGTAACCAGAAAATATTATGGATAATAATATTAGTCATTATGTTTCTTATCATCGTATTTCACAAGTATCCATTTCACATCTTTGTAAAAATCAATAGCTGAAACAATGCTCCCTCCATTCAAATGTGTTTACAATCCTCTGTCCCCAACCCAGTCTCCAAGTCCATGTGGGTGAGGAGACTCTGAGCAGCTATGTGCTTTGCATAGGAATGGCCCACTGAGGTAAAAAAAATCAAAGAGCGCGTTAAGCTTTGAGCGTGGTGAACCAATTACAAAAGAAGACAAAATATAGTATAGGGCTGCATTAAAATAAGACTGCCAGCTTTATAGACTCCAGGCAGGCATTTATCAACTCATAGAAACTTTAGTTCCCCAAAGAAAAAAGTGTTAACAGCAAAATGAAAAACAGGCAATCCAAAGTTTTGAACTGCTCTTCATAGACATGCTCTTCATTTAGCCCTGTTTACTCTGAAGCAATTTATGCCACATCATTCACTTTAAACGTCAAAATAATTAGCTTACCAGGGAGTTTCAATCCATTCATATATGAGAATACATGGAACATTAAAATGATCAATAATTTTATCAGATTATTAAAAAAAAAACCCCCACCAGAGATGGATGTGAAGCAAACCAAATCCAGGTGATCAGTCACTCAGCTGGAGACCACCACAACGACCATGACAGGGTTCAGTAAAACCATCAAATCAGTCTTTCTTAGACACTTGAGTTGAGCAGGACACACACACAAGACAAGCTCTGCGTCGGTGGAGGTAGTGGGGTGCTATTTGGACTGTCTCCGCTCGATTTAACAGGGAGGTGATAAAATATTTAGCAGATTGCTTACATAGCCAAGGGGGAGAGAGAGGGAGAAAGAGAGAAATAAGGAGAGGAAGAGAGAAAGAGGGGGATACCCAAATGGCGTGTGTGGGAGCTGGGGAGCTGGTAATGAGGATGGCATGCTGGCATCATCGTTACAGAGCACAACAACTCTACATGGTCTCTCTGCCCAACTGACAACAGGCCACACACACACACACACACCATGCTACCTGTCACTAATTAAAACATATAGATTAGAGAAAGTGCAATCAGGTACAGGGAGCCTCACACCTACACACAAGACAACACACACAAAAAAAACACGTTTGAACATGCACACACACAAGCACACCGAGTAAGCCGGTATTATTGGAGCAAAACCACTGAGCACCTGTGACAGTGGAATCTGTAGTTGTAGAACCTAGTCACATGTGTGTAAATTTGAAGTCACAGAGAAAAATCCTTTAGCAGTTGCAAACGTGTCGATTTTTCTTTTTTCCCTCCCACAAGCACAACACAACAGTTAACACCTCACATTCTTCATTGCAGGTGCCCAAATTCTATGCTACGAATCACAAATTATGAAACTAATACACTCATATTTTTGTTACATATGCTGGGGTGAAAATTGTGCAAAACACACACCCGTATCAACAAATCTGAAGCCATGGACAAAATTTGTACATCACCAAATCAGTATGTGAATTCATTCAATGGGAGTTGCACACCTGTAGAATATTTTCTCAAAAAGGATTTGTTTTCTTGGATATTTTTCTAGCACAAACTACTACTACACCGGAGCCGCACTTCGCTACTGGAGTGTCTCTGGGCCACGCAGAGCCGCCGAAAGCAAGTAGTCCTGGCTGCAGCCTGCTTCAATTATTTTTTCCAAGCTCGGTGTGCGTGGAGGGGCAGTCCGGTGGCATACGGACATCCGGCCTGCCCTGTTTGCCCTGTGTGGCATTCTGCAGCTGCATCCTGCTCACTCAGAAATATTAACATGTCTTATATTATAGGAATTATGTTCCACCAGTGCCATCAATCACATAATGAGTGACAGAGGTAATTATTCATCGATCCTAAGTGTCTAAAGCTTCATACTGATTTTTACAATTTAAACTGAGATTACACATTTTGTGAAATAAATATTTTACTACTGACATCTTGTGTGCAGGGTCATAGTGTTAGCCTAATAAAAAAGACTTCCACTCACAAAAAGAAGGACATGCAGAGGTTTTATTCTGAGCTGAGGGTGACTTGACTTAATGCTGTGTAGGCCTAATATTTGAATGTGAGGGAAAAACGATTGGACTGGCAGCACATAAAAGCTGTAACTTCAGTTAGTCCCGAGTAACAAACCAATATCCAACCAGGATTTTGATACTGACATACAGTAAACGGATTGAATCAATGAGGAAATAAAACAGTGTGTCTGACTGTAAGAGGGACACAGAGAAACTCAGGGTTTGTTGAAAACCTGTAGTTACCACGGCAACTGACCCAGAGCTTAAGTCACCTCACTTTCTAGAATGGAAAACACAGAGTTTCCCTCATCTCAGGGTTAACAAACTCAGAGTGTTCACCAAACCCGCTTTCTGGAATAGACCCCAGAGCTACACATAATACAACCTCTATGCTTGACTCAAACTGTTAACTCATAGTCCTTCAGAATGAATGTGTCCCATTACTCAGCACTCTGATAAACAGTACATTTTTCATATTCAGTGCCTCATGTCGCTATTTTGCAAGCTAAACGGAAGTTGGCGTGGTTTCATCTAAACTGGGCTGGAAAAACAATAGATGGACAGGCGAGCTGCCCAAACGAGCTCCTTTGATTGGCCAAAAGGGATCTAAACTCTGAACAGTGCCTGCCCCCCGGCTCTACAGGTACACAAATCAGTTTTGCTCCACATTTCACTGAGATATGTGGTGCAAAAATGAGAGCATACAGAACTGGTCATTTGTGAGTGGAAAAACTGCATTTGCAAATCGTAGCAGCAGATTCAAGCAGTTGTAGTTATTGACTTGTGTTTGTGCTTGAAAAATATTCAAGAAAAAAAAAAATTTTGAGAAAAATGTGAATGTGTTTTGCACCTTATTCACTGCAACAACTGTGAGCGTACGAGTTTCTTTATTTGGGATTCGTAGCATAGGCTTTGTACACCTGCAATGAAGAATTTGAGAAAGCAATTAGGGTTATTTTAGGGTCATAACAAATTACAAATCATAACTTAAAACATTTATTTTACAGTGTTGGCCTTTCACTGTGCAGAAATAAACATATCAAAAACTGGATTTGTCCAAGATTGACACATTTGACTGACATGGCAAAATGTATGTTTTGTTATGCCATATACAGTAGTGTATAGGAGACTGAATTTGTGCCAAATGTTGATATACATTACAAACAATTGTCCTTATCCAGTTTGATATCAAGTGAGACAGATTATTTTGTCAGTAGCTTGGTTAATAAAACAGTTAAATAACTTTTAATGTTTACGTTCCCACACCAACTATTCACAAACACACTGAATGGACAATATTGATATTTCCAACAAAGCGGGTGTTGAGAAGGCAAACATTTGTATGTACACTGTATGTTCACCAAGATTTATTCAACAATATTGTATCACAATATCAGATACAGACGGGGGGGGGAATTTAAGAAAAACCCTGAATAAAATACAATACTTGCAAAAGAGATTTTGATCTCAATGAGATTACCTTATCAAGTAAGGGTTATATAAATGAGTGAATATCTTGTGAAGAAATGGTGTTCCTCCCTCCAATAGATTTACATACTTCTGGAGGCTCCATGATGGCCTGACTCCATACAAAGACACTTCATGTTGGTTTTTCCTTTAATTTGTCACCCATCTGTAGTTTAGCATAGCTCAAAACAAGAGCAATTCCTTTTCATTTTTTGATTTCCCACTGTGCTTTTAAGCACCATAGTGCCCTCCCTTTCCTATGTAATACCTTTTCTTTCTCATGTTGCTCTCAATGAGGGGAATTATTTCAGCATGAAACTGCATGCTCTCATATTCTTTTTGTTCCTGTTCCTGTTACTTCATCTCTAATGGGCAATTACTTCAGACCTAATGCTGAGGCCATGTTATTGCACCAACCCCCAATTGATTGGTTGCCCATAGTACTCAGCTTCCACAAGCACTTTAAGGTTAGATTTTCTTGTTAAAATAATGGATTGCAAGCCCATGAAAAGGGACTGCGTGGAAAATAAAAGGTGGAGATTGCTCTTATTGGAGGGGCCTTTCGGTGGAGATGAGAGGGGAACAGATTCCATACTAGTCTCCAGAGAGTAAACTAGTTTTGAGAGACAGAAATGGCAACATCATCTGTTTCTCTCTCACTCTTTTTCTCTAAGCATGCATGCTTGTGCGCAAGTTTGTGTTTGTCCTAAGGCTTTAAACTACACAACATTTTACAGGTTACTACTACACCATGACTCCCTCACTCCACAGGCTGTTTTCCATACTTCCCATAATGCTCCATTTCCATCAGAGTGAGAGAGAGAGAGAGAGAGAGAGAGAGAGAGAGAGAGAGAGAGAGAGAGAGAGAGAGAGAGAGAGAGATGTCAAACTTAACACAGCAGGAAGTCTACTTGCTGTGGGTACTTAGAAAAGGAAGTCAGGGGGATTGTGGGAATTAGTGAAAATATACGTCTCCTCCTCTGTTCAAAGAGTCTTTGTAGTGCAGTGGCTACCCAGGGACTGTGAATGTGCACATGTCTGTGTATGTCTGTGGTGTTTACAGCAGTGCCAATGCCCCCCCACTAACACAAGCCAGAACAAGGCTCCTACCAACACTTGGGGACACCTTAGGCTCCAATTACTGTGCTGTGAGTGTGTATAAGATTGAGGTAAATAATGCAGGGAAGAGGTAAATTATGTGGAGAAAAGATGGAGAAAAAACAGTTTGCAGGTCAAAGAAATATTCACTGTACATTAAAGCCCGGAGGTTTGTTTGCATTAGAGGACAGGCAAGGTTATTTGGCTACTTTGCTATAAACTTCCTGTACTGAACTTTGCCTCACATGTTTAACCTTCAAACTATATATTTCACATAATGACTAGCTCTGGTGAGATATAGGCTCGGAGGGAAACTAGTCTAAAGGGAGCCACACATAGTATAGTCAAAAAATGTTTGTTATTATGCATCTTTGATCAAAAAGGAATCTTCATGGAAACAATTGATTTAAATGAATTGAGGATAGAATAAGAAATAGAAAATCATTTAAGTTCCAGTCATATTTTGAAGTGAAACATATACTTCTTAAAGGTCCAGTATGTAGAATTTAGTAACATCTAGTGGTAAAATTGCAGTTTGCAACCATTTGATTACCGCTCGTCTCACCCTCTGGTTCAAGCGTGTAGGCGAAACAACGGTGGCGGCGAAACCTCCAAAAACGCGGAAGGCCCAATCTAGAACCAGTGATTGGTTTGTCCGTTCTGGGCTACTATAGAAACATGGCATTGCAACATGGTGGCCACCGTGGAAGGGGACCTGCTCCCTCTGTAGATAAAAATGGCTTATTCTAAGGTAACGAAAACGATAAGGTAATGATTCTTATTTTCAGGTGATTATACACTAATGAAAACATACTTAAAAATATTAAATTCCATTTCTGCCAATAGCTCCTCCTAAATGTTACACAATAGACCTTTAAATATGCTGTGCCAAAAACATGTATCATTATCTAATGTATAAACGATGGCAGAAACTAGGAAAGGCAGAGATTTATTTAAAACAAAAACGGAAATATAAAATACGTAAAACGATCAGACGATCGCTTGAATTATATATTAAAAAACAGAAGTAACTGTTATTTTATCAAAAGCACGAAATATATCAGCCTATATTTGTCTCATTATAGGATCTTGTTTAGCTTGAAATGCTGTCAAATATTCAGGTGATTTTTTTCAGCGGTTTGAAACTTTCCATCAGACATAATGATGCTGAGGTTGTTTAGAATATCACATCACTCATGTTCCCTTGAAAAATGCCCTGGAATAAAGATTCATAGCAGGCAAACTAAAGCCTGCTAGGTGCAAATTATTAGTTTGCACATAATGCACCGAAATGCTTTTTTCCATAGGTATGGATTAGACACCAAAAGTTCCTTTTAAAATATGTAAATTGAATGTAACTTGCACAGGGGAAGAAAAAAAAGATAATAATCAAAGAAACAAAGTCATGAGAAATGAAATGACCTGTGAACAATGTAACACACAGTTGTGATGAGATGAGATGCGAAAATGTGGTGTGAAATGAAAACTTCCAGTGATGAGCTAACTAAAAGCAACCAACTTTTTTCTTGTCATTTTCATGTGAAAGTCATTCCACCTTAGCCAAGGACTATGTGTGTGCGTGTGTGTGTGGGGGGGGCAATAAAGAAATGCGAGAAGGATACAGTAGACACAGTCACACACTGAGCTTTGTAGATATGTGGCACTCTCATATCTGTTTATTGATCAGAGCAGATGTGCGTCAATCAATCTTATCTGGGCTCCACACACTCTCCAGCTAACCTCCAGAGGCAGGCCAACCAATACTGCGCCATACTGAGAGCCCCAGCCACCCATGTTATCATCAGACACCTTGAGCAAATTTTCTCTTTGTATGTGTGTGTGAGAATAACACGGTGCAGAGCGTAAAGGTGCATTAGAGGACAGACAGAAAGAGAGCGAAAGTGACAGCTTGAACCAAAAACCCAGATTAACCTCGTCTTTATATATGCGTTATTATCTATTCCTTAGAACTTAGTGCCCTGCATATCATACTGAGGCACAATCAAACCTCTCGCCATCTGTAAAGTAGGCTGCACAGAAGGCTGGCATTCGCTACAGATTAAGAATCAATGCTAATGTGCCTTTCTAGTATGCCGGAGGTGGATGTGATCAAGGAAGAAGTACGGCACATCATGCTCAGCAAAATGCATGAAACACAATCAATTCAGCCATTCCAATGATGCGGAAAAACTGTGATCCAAGGTACGCTGATGCCTTGGTATATGCAAGCCTAAAATAGAACAAATCATGTCGCCTGTCTTCAATAGAGTGATTTGTTCTATCATGAGTAGTCCATCATTTTAAAAGAGAGTGAATGATGAAAAGCAAAGATTTTTTAAGTAGAGTGCTTGCAACTAGGAGAGGTAACACTCTCAAATAGCAGCTATACGATGTTTATGACAAATGTGTCTACTTTTACTTATTACTTACCTCGACATACGTTGCCATTGTCAGGTTCAAACCCAGCCTTGCATGTACAGCTACCAATAGGAACCATCCACTCTCCGTCTCCATTGCAGTAGAGCTTTATAGGGACATCTACTTCCTCTGAGTTGGGAATGCAGATTCCTCTGGCAATAACCAGGGAGGTGCTCTCAGCCCCTGTCATGGTCTCTGGAAAGATTGCAAAGTTCTGGACCACACTTGGGCACTTCTTATAAAAGACCCTGACTGATAGCAGAGACATGCAGGCGCCATAGTCCTGAAAGGCCAGGTAAAAGCCATTTTTAGACAATGGACCGAAGCTCCGCACTTCTGTGTTGACCTTCATCAGGCGTCCGCCAAAGTCCACCTGCGAGAAGCTTTCATCTGCAGCGATGGTGTCCACCTTGAGGTAAGGGGCCTCCATCCAGAAGGCAGTGCCTTTAGTGGCAATGACAGCATCAGTTTCATAGTAGTAGAGATTAAACGTCTCCTTGCATGAGCCAGGGACGTTGGGGATGGAGCTACAGTCGCGCACAGTGAATCTAATCTCCACATAGATGCGCTGTGCTCCACGCCGATCAATGAAGGTGGTGAGGAGCCAGTTATTTTGACTGGGCTCAAAAACATTACACACCTGGTAGGTCCTGATGGTGTTGAGATTTTCATCATAGCCGCTCACCTCCTCCCACTATAGAAAGAGAGAGAAGAGAAAGAGGAAGAAAAGAGTGCACATGGTTAATTAGTAATCATCTGTGATAAATCTGTGGCGCTTTCTCATTTCTTTATAGAGAATACTAATATTGGCTGATCCACCGAGAATTTGTACACATATCAGTAATCTCCCTAAGGCACTAAATATGAGTCAACTTCCTGGATTAACAGAAAGAAATCAGCCCGTCGAGCTGTGGGGCTTATTCATCCATTGAGAATACACAAATGTCCTTCTTTTTCTGAATCATAAACAATTCCTTAAGTGCAGCAACAGCACAAATACCACTTTGCCATCTTGTTCTCTAAATAAGCTCAACAGCTGTAGTATGTGTACTGCCACTGCATAAGCACAAACCCAGTAATTACTTTGGATGCACTGCTATTTACCATTTATGCCGAGCGTGGCTGGGCACTGAGTTGATGCATTATAAAATATGGTGTGTAGCAAATTCAAGATCATGCACTATTGAATTACAATTAGACAGACAGGGGCTACAAGATGGCAGCCAAGAGCCAGTCTGTCGGAGAGGCATTTGCTTGCAGACTGAACTGAAATTCACTGCAGGCGATTTCTTGCAGGTGTGACCCAGAAAGTATGTTGGAGGAACATCAGAACATCCCCTTGGGTTATTAACTCAGTGCACCAAATCATAATGAAAATGTGTCATTAACGTTTCTCTGGAATCACTGAGAATCGGGATGAGAAATCATTGAAATAAAAAAGGAGCTTGCCTAGAAGCTTGCTTTCAGATGAAAATTTCTGAGTAATTGCCAAGTTGTTCAAAAGCTGGTCAAGCTGAAATTCGTACAGTCTAGTAATATTCTAAATGTGATATTTTCATTTCTAAAGCTACTTTCATAAGGCTGGTGTGCTGTATGCAGTGCGACAGTCACATAAAAGCCCCACTGACTTGAAGTGAATATTTTGGGGAGGAGAGAAAGTGATTTCAAATAGTTTTGAAATGTTCCTTCTCAGATCACTTCGGCTACCTGTAACACCATTCGTTTTACTCCTATTTGAAGCAACAGCTTGGCTCAAAGATTTATTTCTCCAAATACCCCCCCCCCCCCATGATCCAAACAGCTGTAGGCAAGGAGGAGTTAATGAGTTCTATAGTGGAGTGAGTGGGCCTCCAGTCAGTTCATGTTTCTTGTGTGCATATATCTCCTGGTGCTTCCTCCTTCTTCTGACCTTTAAAGCCCCAGCTGTTCAATCAGGCCTAATGGAGAGGAGAAGACATCAACTCTCCACACACAGCCCAAACAACCGGTCAAATGATGGAAAAGATTCAGAATACGTATTATACAGGATGCATGTGAGCCATTGTATTTGGTGTTCGGAAATGAAAAAAAACAAACAATGAAGATGATAAAACTAATAAATGGCACTATCTGGGAAAAAAAACAAGAAGGTTTCAGGGTCAGGTGGGGGCAAGGAGAGGGAGGGGGAGAAGACACGTGGAGAACAGTGACACTGCTGACATGATAAACGAGTTTACAGAAATCTGAGGTGCAAATTAAACCCTTTTTTCACCGCTGCTCCCTCTGCGCCCACTTCGCTGTACTCTCCTCCCCCTCTCCTCTCTCCCTCTTCTGCTCTCTTCTCTCGTCTCTGCTCTGTAATGACCATTCATCAGCATTACAGGAACCTGTCCCTTTCAGCACTGCCTGTTCATTAATGCAGCCAGCCCTTGGCTCCTCTGCACCCGTCTGCTCCAGTCTAGGAGGGGGTCCTCACCGCCCCTCGTCTAGCAAAATGACCACCATCTTTCACGCCAGAGAGAGGCCCGAGGCGTCTCCGATAATGCCCGTCTGAAATCTGTCCAGAAATTCATTGGCTCATATAATAATGAACTACAAATTTTCTCTTTCCTCCTTGGTAGATATTCAGTGTCACTATTGTGTCAAAGACAAACAAAACTATTACAGTTGCATCAGTTAGCAGATATCAAACTTTTTGACACAATTTCCTTATATGCTGTCAGTGCTTTGTATTCATCTACTGTTTACATCTGTGTGTTTGTGTGTGTGCGCTCAGAGAACGTGCTGTTTATAATTTGATGGTTTACTGACCACATATTGATTTGCTGGCTGTTGTTTTGCTGCTGAAGCGCTTGAGGCTGCACGCCACATTTCTACTTCTGTAGGTTCAAAACATTTGATTACTCAAGAGTAGTATTAACATTGATATCCATTATTTAGCATGTTTATCATTTGCTCTGTTCTAATAACATTGAAATGTATGTGAGTCATGCATTTAAGAAGCAAGGACACTGTCTATGTAAGCAGCAAATGCCCAACAGTCACATCAATACTCCTGGTACGATACCTATGTTTCCTATTTCTATTTCTTTGTTCTTCCGCAGACTTTTTACATCATTTAAATCTAATCTAACTCCTGCACTACTTCATGACATCTCTCTGACCTTGCCAGAGAAGAGAGAAAAGAGAAGGCATCATCACCTGCCACCTTACTGATAATGGAATTCCCTGGTCCTTGCGTCCACAATGTTAGTTCTGCGCTGTGTATATTTAGTCCATGCATTATGGACCTTAGCACAGATGTATGTTCCAGGCATGTCGGCTCAAGGTGAACAAGGTGTGGGAGAGAGACTTGAGTATGATTAGCTTTATGTTCCCAAGTGTATCTACTCTTTTGTACTACCTCACCAAATGTTTTCCCAGCTATATATATCTCCCATAAGTTCAGGTGATAAGAGATAATGCTCTCTTTGTGGCAGTCAGTTAAGAAACCAGAAGTAGAGGACGTGGATTACATCTTGATGAAACTGAAGTTATGGCGAAAACAATAAGAAAACAGTAGGTTGAAGCTTTACCATGGAGTGTGTATAAGGCTGACCAACATCACTTTGGAGAGTCTTTTAAGTCTCTCTATAAAGTCAGCTCTCTCTCAATCCATTTTAATGTGCACATTTCTGCACAACTATATCTATATTTTATCATTACCAATCTCACTAAACACAAACTTTATTGCTGATGAAACACCAGACAAATATTGAGAGCCTCTTTACACAACACTCATTTTTACGCTAACCAAATGTACCCATTGGCTCCACTCTAATAGCTTTGCTTTTGCCAGTAATATAGGAGACACTCTTCCCCTGCCCGTGATTGTCAAGTGTGCCCATTGTGTGTGTCATTATGGCTGCTCTGTTTTATGGGCAGTAGCGAGGAGATGGAGGAGCTATGGATTCACAGAGCGCTTAATGTTTGTGTTAATGGCCAGTCACAGCTAGCTGAGCTGGAGAAGAGAGGGTGGAGGAAGAAAAGAGACAGAGTGATGGATAAAAGAAAAATACAGGAGTGGAGAGAAATCAAGGAGGGGGTAATGTATTCAGACTGATGTTCCCCTTCCCACAGCCTAAATTTGCTGCCATCAAACCATCGATACTCTGCCCTTATAAAGGCCATTCATCACATTGATCTCCTGCCATTACCTACAAAGGCTAAAATAACACAGAGAAGCTCAGATGGCCATAGTCTTGCTCTTGAGGACTACAATCCAACAATGGGCTGGGGACAAGCAGAGCTCCAATCACAGAGTGACCTATAAGAACATGGATGTAACACCTGTGAAGAATAATAGGAGAAATCGGCTGAACTAATGAGTCATTTAGAGCAGGCATGGTGGGAGAAGGACAGGAGCTACCGTACACATGCTGCAAGATTCCAGTCAAGCTTGATACTGATATACTAATAGCACAAACGCTCAGAGCCCCTTTCCACCACAGGAAAAAAAATTTGGGAATAGAGAGACTTTTTCAGGAACCCAGGAACCCGTTTTAGGAACTTAAGTTGCTTTTCAACTTAAGGAACCTAGATGTAGTCCCTGGGTCGTACTTCATGTCCCCTAAGTCCCTGCCCTGGTGGTTGTACTTTCTAATGGCCAAGGACCAGTTTTGGGCATGCTACTTGGTTAGTGTAGTGAGCTAAGCTATCAGTTACTCTACATGACATGAAGCTTCACTACACTGTAGCTACCCCCCAGAGAAATGTAGCAAGCTAAGCTACAGCAACATGGCAAAATTAGCTTAACTAAGTCAATGCTATCTCAGTAATCAATAAAACTGTCAATGTGAATGGAAACTTCTTGTTTAGGTTATTTAGTGGACATTTTGACTATTGTAATAAAGAGTAAGATAAAGAAAAAGTGGGTGAATGGTGATCGAGCGAGCAATTGAAAAATAACTGAATTTTATTTTGTAATTGTTTCAAAGCTATTACATATTAAAGTACATTTTGAACAGAAAACACTCAGCAGATCATCACATTTGGGAAACAGGTGTTTAGCTGTTTTGGCATTTTCAGTCTCTCCCTCTGCAGATCTCCTTTTCCAGTATCCATCTAAAGAGTTGCACTGCAGTAGATAACAAAGAATGACAGTGAGTCTGTGTTGTTGTTTTGTCAGATGAAAAGTGTCTCCAGAAAAGTTGTTGCTTTCCGTTATGGGTAATGCACAAAAAGGACCTTTATTTCCTGATTTAATTCCTGAGTTACATTTTTTCTAGGACTACTTTGTGGAAGGGGCCACATAATGAAATTCAGGAATAAAGTATGAGCAATACGACTTCTTTCTTGATGTACTGTAATGGAACCCTCAATCGAACAAACCAGCCAAAACACTTGGCAGCAATAGGTCTGGTTGTGGCTCAGGCTTAACTCCATATTCATAAAGACGGGTCTTGACTACTTTCAGTTCATTTTTCAACTTTAGTCAATTCACACAAGATGGAGACTTGAATAGAGAAGCATCTATTGGGCTGATCTTTAACCTCCAGTCTGCTGTCTGATTCTCAGCGGAGTCACAAACTGCTTTTCAAATCCATCAGCACCAGTTAATACAGCTACATGCTCAGACATACTGATCACAGATGGATGATGAGCAGCTCAGAGCATTTCCACATTTAAAGCCCCTCAGCCTTTCTAGGCTGAGGAGGCTACAAAATGCTATTGCAAATAGTAGATGAGCATCTGGCAACTGTTTCTTGAACGGCCGTCAAAAGTCCCATTACTCAGTCTGACGATGGGCTTTTACAGCACGACCCAAGGCAAGAGATGTTGTAAATAGCAGACAGAAATGGCCAAATGGAATCGCAACCCCGCTACCGTTCCCCTCGACTTTGTCCCCGACTATGCTCTGCTGATGCAGTTTACAACTGATTTTTTTTTTTTTACTTTTCAGTTAAAGCACTCGACTTTGAGCTTACCCTTAGAAGGAAAACAGTTGGTGAGAGAGGTTGCTTCATTTTTTTAAGTGTTACCCAAAGGACTCTGGGACTAGATTGTGTTTCCACCAACAGTATGGCTATGGTGTTGTATTTACATCTGTAACCCCAAGAGGAATAGCTGGCACATTTGTGAGCACTTTCTACCCAAGAGTTGTCTGTTCATCTATCATTGCAGGACTAAAACATGTGGGTGGAGGCAAGCAGGAGATTGCTTTTCATACTACAGACTTAGGATGGACATTTCAATAATGAGCCTATTTGTTATTCATGACAACACAACATTGTACTGAGGCAGGGAAAGTATACCTTCATAGAATCCATTTTTTAATAATTAGGCATGAATAAATCTACATTTAAAGAGCAGGCTTTTGATAAAAAGAGAGAAGAAAATAAAATGGAATGGCACACATGCAGGTGAAATTCACATTGATAGATTTGTAAAGGCCAAGGTCTCAGAAGGACAGTTGATTATAGCTGGACATGAAAAGCTGAGATAGGGATTGAACTGCCCCTGCTGAAAGATGCTCTTCTCATTTTGCAAAGCTCACCACTGACGGTAATCACAAGCCAGATAGCTTTTTCTTTTCAAAGGCTGTTGCGAAATCCCTCTGACTTAATGAGGATATTTGCATTTCAACCTTTGGGTCTGTTTCTTGAAGTCGATAGAATGGACATGTCATATAAAGTAACAGTTGGTTTGCTTTTGTAACTGCAGCTACATTTACTCACATTCCATACAAGCTTTGAGACACATGCTCATAGTGTCTTGTAAATTCACATATTCTAAAAGCTACGCCTCACACAACGAGACCGCAGTCACTAAAATATGCAGTGACATGATTGCTATTATCATTCCTGATCAGCTGTGTTATTGAATGAGGGCTGCTGTCAGGCCAGTTGCATGGGAATGATTATTTTGCGGGGCATCTGTGGCCTAGTTCCGCCTGGCTGAATGTGATGGATGGGGAGGAAATGGTGATGTCTGAAACACTCCCAAGTCCTGCCAGATCCCAGCCACTCTATAATTACAGTCACACAGTTTGACTGAGCCCAAATAGAATAGATGTCGGTCGGTCCGTTTGCGTCAGAATGAGACTCATTGAAGATCTGCTGCCTGGCCACGTCCATGCCCCCAACCAATATGTTTATTGACCTGAGGTGTTAGGTAAGTAAGTTCACGTTAATGTTGCGGAGTATAAACAAAAACTATCCAAGGCTTTTTACATTCACATTTACGTTTAGTCATTTAGCACTTTTTAGTTTTGTTGGTACTGGTGGCTATCTGAATTGTGTTTATACCATTAGAAATGTGCTGTGTTGACACATCATTTGCAATTTGGTGTCATTACATGCTCCCAAATGTCTTTGATATGCCTTTTTTCTAATAACCTAAAAGTTATGCACATAATGTAGCATCATGCTGCGCCATTCAGTGAATAATCCACCCAGGTGTCTCAATCCCCCACTCCTCCATCCAACTTTGTAATATCATTATTAACACTCGCATTTTTATTTGCGTGCTGGTTGCTTTGAAGCGGCAGTTGATCTGCTGGGCTGAAGATGTTTTTAGATTGAGCTGCTAATAAACACATCCCTCCTGTAGGAGTTACTAAATGCACTTCTACTGTTTACATAAAAGACATCAGGCTTAAAATGAACACAAATGCTGTTTTTGTTTTACCCAAGAAGAATGTAATTTATACGTTAACTGCAGGCAATTTAGCCTCATCATTCTTACAGAAGATTAAAAAATATAATCATTAACACAAACATAATTCACACAGATTGGTGAGTGGTGGTGCTTTTACAAGGTTGCTAGGTGGGAAACAGAAACAAGTGAATTATGAATTACACAGCAGTTGATGTTTAAAATAGAAATAAATGTTTACTGGATGATTTCTGCTCAGTACATTTGAATAATATTTACCACTGAAACATTTGGAAATGAAATGGCATCACTTAAATTATGGCTACAAGACTACAGGAGTGATGACTATTGACCTGTAGTCCTGATGATTTTAAACATGGACATTCTCTACTATAGTAGTAATTATTATTAATACCAGTAAATTATCAATTTTTAATGCTGAAAACATGAAAGTGTTAATTTGTGCAGGTCTGTATGGAATAAGTATAAAACTGATTAAAGAATTGTACATGTTTTTCTTGATTCAGATTGTTACACAATTACCATATTGGAAATGAAAGAGTAAGCCTAAAAATAAATTAGGGAAAGGTTTGGAAAACTTCATTAAGTTAACAAGGTATTTAAAGGACAAAAACAAGGTTAATATAATTGTGATGAAACAGAGAATCGTTTCCTGAAGACTTTTATCTCACAATGCACCTGGCAACACCCACTCAGGTACCTTCAGAAAAACCATGCAGCTGACACTGGCTCAGCAAGGCTTTCAGTTACCAGCAGCAATATTACCTTGAGTCACCCCATGCAAAAGGCTCAAACCGTGTGTTGTGTTAAAATCTGACAGCCTCTGCAACCTTATGGATCTACTGTGGAGGATGATAAGAAGGAAGACTTAATGATTCACCATGTATATATATTGAAATTAAAGATGTGCCCTGACGCCCCAGCAGGCATGTAAAGAGAAAAAAAAGGAAAATTCTAAAAGTGGAAGAAGAAGCTGAGAGAGCGAAATCTACAGGAGGAGCAGACAGAATGTAAAGAGTAAGAGCTTAAATAATTCAGAATGGACGAGAGGTATAAAAATGATTAACAGAAATGAAATGTTATAACGAGAGAGAAAGGCAAAAAGGGAGTGAAAGAGTGAACGCTATCACCCTGCAGGTGCCCTCTGTGGCCCAAGGTGAGGCCATTTAGGGACAAACCACAAAGAGGAACAGGAGAATGGCAAGGTATCAAGGCTTTCGAACGCAAAGGGGCCCCTGCTTGTCTATGTGTGGGTGTGTGTGTGTATAAAAATCCTGTCAGGCATGACACTTGACAGCCCAATCCTCCATACACAAGGGGGTGTTATTCTGAGCTCTGAGACAGACAGACTGGAATAAAGAAAAGCAGGGAATAACTAAAATTATGGTCATGTTTGAATTTGAGAAGTGGTTCTAAAAAACAGTTTGCCTGGATAAATAAAGGTTAAATAAAAACAAATAGTTTAAATTACCACCCTGCGGTTGTAGGCGCGCTCTAGTACGTTGCTTGCAGTCACGTGATTCCGATGAAGCTCGAAATTCAGAATGAGACAGGAAGTGAAAGGCAGAATAGACGAGATGGAGGAAACCCCGTACTGTGCTTGTTATTTTTTACTTTTAACGTATTTGTGAAATCTGGAACTCTTCAATTCATTCTTGTACTAGAAGAGTACACTCAGTAGAGTGCAGATTTCCACTAGGCCTGGTATCACCACATGGCGTATGAATAATACGCTAATGTCTTAAGTCCTTTCGTAAGATATCACAATGCTTTTTTTGCTTTTCGCGTGTCATTTCGTAGAGATGGGCGGATGATACTGAAGCTCTGAAGTTTGTTCACTCCTGTTTCAATACATTGTGCCGGATCTCGTGTCAAATGAAGAATATCATGTGACTGATGACACTCCAAGTTTCAAACTAGTCACTAGTGAACTCATCAGTTTGACGGTTTTGAAAGTTTTACAGCTAAACTCGGTGATCGGTAAGAGAGGAGTATAATTGAGATTTAAACTTTGATGAGTTTGAAGTCCCAAAGCTTCAAATCTTTTTCGGCACAAATGGAAAGAAAGCGAGATTTTGTCATAATTACTGCATCAAGGCTTGAGTTATGGCCAGAAAATGGGTTTGTCAAGGTCATTTTGAGGTCACAGTGACCTTGACCTTTGAGTCAAAAGTGTCACCAATTTATTGTCCGACCAACTGTGACAAATGGTCATCAATGGCCAAAACGTGTTTTGTGAGGTCACAGTGACCTTGACTTTTGACCTTTGACAACCCACATTCAAATCAGTTCACCCTTGTGCCCAAGTGGCCGTTTGTGCCAAATTTCCTGGTGTTCCTGAGATATCCTGTTAACGAGAATTGGACAGACAGACACAATGCCTCCAGTCATGGCTATTGCTGGCACAGAGGCATAAAAAGGCATGGAAAGAGCCAGTGTGGGTAAAAAGATGGAGGAGAAGAATGGGAGGATTCACTGCTATTTCTGACAGCTCTGTAGGTTTGCTGAAAAAGCAGGTACTGCAGGTACTGGCGTAGAAACACAATCACTTCCACACATAAAAGTCTGCCTCCAGCCACTCCTTCGCACTCCTCCAAATTCATACCAAATTAGGGATAGATTCATTTCTCCTTTCTTTTTCGCCCTAGTTCTATCACTTTGTTCTGTTATTCATTCTTTGATGAAAAAAATTGTCCTTGGTTCCTAATACATCCAAGAGAATTCTTACATGTGAAATGTGGTGGGGAAATCCACAGGAAGGAAATCAATAATTGAGGTCGCTACATGTTTTTTTCATTCCAAGGAGAAAAATAGAAAATGGTAAAAATGAAAAAAATAGTTGGGGAAGGGGGCACACAATTTCAAACCTGCCTGAATTAGCTCATAACTATATTCTATTTGTGTTGCACACATATTGTAATGTTCTGCTCTGTCTGTAACATGTACTGTAAATGCTGCTATATTGGCAAGCCTATTGCAAATGGAATGTAATCAAATATTACCTACAAAAAACAAATGTTTGGATCTAAAATATGATATGGGAGTGGTTCTACAGTAAGCACAGAGTAACAGTTACACTGACATACAAACAGACACACATGCACAGACATAAAGCCATGGATGCATTGTGATCTAAGTGATTCGTTGTCTTACTATTCTGGTCTTCATGCTGAGCAGAGATGTCTGTGTCTGAGCTCAGAGCAAATTCAGCTGTCTGGCTACACACCTAAATCACACTCAATAACCATGGAGGCAAAATGAAACAGGTCTCCCACTGGTATGACTTTGTCAGCTGTGTGTGTTTATGTGTATGCATTTGCACGAATGTGCACATACAATCAATTTCCCTTTAACAGCAACTCATTCCTGAAGAGTTTATAAGGAGTTGTACAGTAGGTGTGAATGTGAACGAGTGCATTTGGGCATGTGGACATGTCTGGGTAAATTCTTATACATGTGTGCAGTTTCCATCATTTTGTGTATGACAGAGTGTGTGTGTGTGTGTGTGTGTGTGTGTGTGTGTGTGTGTGTGTGTGTGTGTGTGTGTGCGCATCTAATGAAGGCACTCTTCTCACCTGGCAGCTGAAGCGCAGTCAGCATGACTCACGGTCATTTTTCTCCTCTCATTCCATTTCAGCTCTGGCTCTGCAGGTTCAGAGTTCACCTCCATCCCTCTCTGTCTTTCTCACTCCTTCTCACTCATCCTCTGTCTTTTTTCCTCTCCAGGACTCTTATTACTCTGACTCTTATTAGCTAAATTCAATCAACCCCTTTCTCCTTCCTCTCTAACTTTGGCTCTTTTTCACTTTCATCACTCTACTTTTCCCTCCTGTGTTCCCTTACGCCCGTTGAGCCACTGCCTGTCTGTCTGTCAGAGTATGAATAATTGAGGTGTATTGAATCTGGTCAGCAGATGGTGAGATGGCTGTTATGGATCTATCTGTGCTCTTTAGGAATTGCTGAGTGTATGCTGACACCTGTCCGGTTAAGGCCCACAGGGCACAGCGGGGGAGCTTGTACGGGCACGCCCAAAGACGCCTCTCCTCCAATAGCACCTGCACTTGCACACACTCACATATGCAGGTATAGATATGCAATAAATAAACATCACACTCGGGCACTTGAAAATATTCCGGAGCACACAAAAGGCCCCATGCGGAAATACAAGGGAGTTTAAATCCAAACAAACATGTCAGGGTGAGATCCATTCTTATGCATCTGCTGCAACCAAAGGACAGAGGGATTCCTCCAAAATCTCCTCCTTATCTTTTCGCTTCCATCGCACTCCCATTGCCTTTTTCCTGTCCGTTGTGTCCCCCAGAATTTATCCTCCACATCGCTCTCTCTGCTCACTTGGTCCACTCTTTATCCCTCTCCTCCCCAAGCACCATGCAACCACACCAACCTGCCCCATTTCTCCACGCTTGACAGCACCCACAGCCTCTGTCAGTGCAGCGACTGCCGCCCAGCTGACCCAGTAACCCCCCCCCCCCCCCAACACCCATCCCCCCAAGGCTCTCACCTTTAAGCCTGGACTCTGTGACCTCCCAGAGTCACATGAGTTAACCCAAGCTCTCTTCCACACGCACCACCCGCGGCTTGCAGCTTTATAGGCCGCTCATTTCTCTCCCCATCTTCTCTCATCCCCTTCCTCTCTCCCTCACCCCGCACTCCCCTAATCCCATCTGCGCACTCCCAAATGAAAGCAATTTTTTTCTGGTTCCCCTTTTATCTAAATTATTCAAGAATGATGTGGGGGAAAAATTAAAATAAAGAAACTCTGGTTTCTTTTCTCTACAGGTTAGAATTCCTTGATGTATGTCCACTAAACAGGTTTTTCAGGTTGCCAGCATCTTTTAAATTGTTTCTTTTTTAATTGTTTTACAGTTGACTAAATCATCATTTTTTCCCTTTATTTCAGATAACTCAGCCTGTTTCGGTTAGTTAAAACAGGGGTTTTATGTTGTCATTGCTGCTTTTGATGGCAAAGATAGGGGAAAATCAACAAAGACATAAAGAATAAGATACCATATGTGCAAAACACTGACTAATCCTGGTAAGACTGTTTTTACAGATTATATTTGTATATATTCCCCTGTGGTAGCGTAGTGCTGCAGGCTAGTTTGACCCTCACAGTATCTCTAAGCATTTCTTCTGGTGCTTGCTCCCAGTACCTCCTATACCATCCTGGTTTTAAAAAACACCCAGTGGATACACAGCCTTAAACGTCTGCTGTTCTTCATTTCCTCTATTTCACTTTCCTTTCCTTACCTCATACAATTTACTGCTTAAACGTCTGTAATCCAACACCCCAACTTGTCACCTGCCTTATCTCCTTCTCTGCACAATGTCTATGCTTACATCATGTACACTGGAAACTAGATTACTGTGAGAAATCAAGCAGGAAATCAAATAACACATTTATATCCACAACAAAAGTGGGATCACTTTTAAACCCCCCAGTTGACATGGAATTGGTGCGTAATCTGATTTCTGCCTGTCCCCTACCCTGTTTTGATACTGTATTTGTGAATATTAGTTAATAGTATGTAAGTTAACATGCTATGTAGAGAACCAGCATTTGGACTAGGCTCTTTAGTGGGAGCCTGCTCGGTCTGGCAATACTGGCAAATGACAGATGGGCCAGCCCACCCCCAAAAAAATGTGGGGAAAAACATTTGACCTGCCGGCCATGGACCACTTCATGTTGGAACAGCCCATCTGATTTGGGGTTACACAGTCCCGAAATTGTACCTATACTGCTACCAGGCAGGAAGTGGTACCCCCCCCCCCCCTGTTCAAGTGGATCCGTTCATCCATGTAACCAGAAGTCAAGTAGGAAATGGTCAAATGAAATCAAGACAAAAAGAGCGGACTTTGGAAAATATTTTGAAACTACATTAATGGTTAATGGCAATGAATGAACTTTTTATTGCTTTCAGTTTTACTTTAAGTCCAACGCTGCATTTAAAAGGTTATACTGCTAAAACTTTTATGCATACAAATATTTAAAACAAAAAATACATCCACAAAGCTTTTAGAAAGGTGCAGGATAAAAGTATAATTTTTTCCTTAAAAAAAATCTATGGTACTCATGTTAATATAAAAATCTGAAAATACTGACATGATCATACAGTCGTTCCCTTCTCCATGTAGCCATTGTTGCTGTGTGACGCTCAGCTGTTTTTTATAATCCACTATGCGATTTGCTTTCAGCAAGAAAACACTTAAAATAATGTTTGGTCAACACTATTCGCTAGTTAACATCAACTTTTACATCCCTACAATGTACTGTATTGTACTCTTTGATTGGATTAAAATGTAAATATTTACTTAATGTCTTATAGTTTAAGGGTGATTGAAATGTCATTTTACTTTATGTTTTGCAATATAGGGCCTCAATAATTATTAAATGATGGGGAAAAAAGGGTGACGTAAAGCTAGCTAGCCATATCCTATGATTACCATAGATAACATTGCATGAAACACCACCACACAAAGTAACCTAAACCTATAGCTAATGTATAGCTATATGTTGCAAAATGAATTCATTACTTTATCACAAAAGATTCATCACTTGATAAGAGTCTCACTCGACCATGAAATATGCAGGTTGTGCAACGAACTGGCAACCACTGGAATAGAAGGGGGGAGGGGGAGTGCGACATCTAGTGGCTGGATGTTATAAATGTTTTCAATAGCGCCTTTAATTGTTTTTGGTTAAAGGATGAGCACTTTTGGTACAAGTACAGATCTCACCTTGATGTAAGACTTTTCATGCTCACATAAAAACCCTTTAAAAACCTACTTAAGTGTATACATGGCCATGAAATCGTTTTTTCTTTAGCCTAAATAGGTCGTGTTAACTGATTTTCTCTTAATAATTGAAAGGTTTACCAGTTAGATGACACTTCAGAAACCAGGTTACGGTTGAAAGCTGAGAATAATCACATTTTTAAATGCACGTAAATTTACATTAGTGAGGCCAGTGTGTGTGTGTGTGTGTGTGTGTGTGTGTGTGTCATTATCTGTAAGGTCTGCTCTGTCACATCGCTGCATGGCAAGGTCAGGGGAGCTTTTGCCTTTCTGGCACTACATATTTTATTTGTCATAGAGTAAGTGCATTTGTGAGAGGAAGACAGAGAGTGACAGAGAGAGAGGAAGAAAGAGAGGACTGACTCATAAGGATGGTGAGGTGAGACAGAAGCAGAGAAAAATGAGGGGAAGGTCTACTGAGGGAAAGAAGGACAATATTCAACTGAAATGAAACAACAGAATAATGGATGAATGGAGCAAGAATGCACATTATGAGGGAATATTGTAATATTGTTTGCTCTACACATCTGTTTTCCTTCTAAACTCTCCTTCTCTCCAGCAGATGCTAACATACGCATGTGCCTTCGCATACTGCCACTCCATTATACATTCACAAGGCCAACCCTGATATGTCCTCGTGTTTACACCACTGGAACTAATGACACTGCTTCTGCAATCCTTCAAAATTAACCCTTCAGGTCAGCCAAGCACAGACACACACCCAGACACACATATACACGTCTTATGAACTCCTGAAGGAGAAGTTACTAAAGAAAATGATTGAGATGTATTGAAAAGCAAAGGGATGACTCTAGTGTGTGTGCTTTTTCTCTTGTTGTGTGTCTTTGTAACAGATTACCTAGCAAGGCAGCTGGACTCGCGAGATCACGCGAGAATCTATCTTGCCAGGCTTTAAAATAAGCACTTGTGGCCAAACCACAGTGGTTTCGGAGCAATCAGCGTCCCATGAGGAACTACTGGCAGCTATGGGCGTGGTTTATTGACGACAGCAAGAAGCGAAACGACTGTTCGTTTCGAAAACAACAATGGCGGCTCCTAAACAGGTAAGTGTAGAAGCTGCTATAGCATCAATTATATTAGAACTGTAGTGTATTTCTTCATTGAAAGAAGAGCAAAGAACACCACTGAAGGCTTTTCTCAACGGAAAATATGTTTTCATTCTTCTCCCGACTGGCATCAGCTCTCCTACTAGGTATTATGGTTCATTGATCTGATTGGTTGAAGCTAGCCCATGATAGACAGTGATAGACAGATGGTTCATTCAATCACCTGCCAAGTAAGGATGACTTTTCGGATGATATGTATGTCGATTGATTAAAATATTTAATCACATGATTGTCATGAGTTAACTCGCGATTAATCGCAACTTAATCGCATATTTTGATCGGTTTTGTACCTTAAATAAATATTTTTCAAGTTTTTAAATTCTCAACAAATATGCATGCTTTATGCAAATGTACATTAATTATTAGTGAAACCATCAGATCATGAAGACTAGACATTTATCAAAGGTCATAGATGTTTGTCGAAGAACTTGTTCATATCTCTTAAGCCTAAGCTTAACATTTCAGAATAAGCAGTGATTTCTGTCATTTTAAGAATATAAATAAAGGCAGTTTTTACACAGGCAGTTTAATTCAGAATTAGGCACAGTTCGCATGAAAAATTGATCATCTGTAAGCGGTCATGTGGACCTGGGAGCACACCAGGGTACCGAACCCGAGACTACCAGGAGGAGCTGCTCTGAGTTCGCTTGCACTCGAACTGTGCCGCGATTCATGTGAACAGTGTGAGAAACACGGACTCGGGAGCGCTCTTGTTCAGAAAAGTAACCCGCCCTTTTCTTTTATTTCGACCTGGAGTCTAATAAAAGTAAAACAGAAAAAATGGTAGCTTATGTAGGGTATACTATGTCACTTGTTTCAGAATAGTAATGTTAATGTTAGCCCTTTTCTCTCCCCATTTCTGTTTGCTGCTGCGTCCTTTACGTCTGTGGCTGCTCTCAATTTCTCCAACTACAGGCTAGGTCACGGATCAAACAGAAAATGTGCGCTGCGTTAATCGCGCGTTAATTAAATTAGTGTCGTTTAAATGAATTTGCGTTAACGCGTTATTAACATGTTATTTTTGACAGCCCTAATGTAAATATATATGTATATGTAAACACACACACACATAAATACAGCTTTATTTTAATTCAGTATGTGTAGTAATCCATGTCAAAGTGCACATCTGTATCTTTACATTGACAACACTGTTCATACTATGCCAAGACTTGTAGCCGATGTATGTTCATTTTATATATATATACAATTCTGGAAAAAATTAACATTGAGAACTCACTGTTAAGTGGTCTCCATCTCTCCCACTCAGATGGAATACATATGTCAAATGTATCTGATTATTTATTAAATACTGGGTTTCCAAATCAACCACATGGTACTTAGCCGATATTAGCCAGGTTTCAAATTGTTATCTTTAGTTTGCATGCAACAGAATTCCATAAAAACCCGTTGAATTTAGTGTGTGTGTATTTATGTGCCTGTGTGAGAGTGTGAGCAAGTGCGTGTGAGAAATCATGCCTCATCTCTCGCACACTACCATCCAGGTCAAGTCAGCTGCGTAGTGGGGTAAGTTCTGTAGCGGAGTGTATTTATTCTCCCTACAGCAGGTCTCTCCCTGCTTGAACTTTTACACCAGGAGTAGCTTAAAAAACTATTCTCAACACAGACAAGAGGCTCTGTGTGCCTTGAGGCTTGCTGAACTGAAGAGGCTTCGATGGAAATAGCACTGTAGATGTCTCTACTCAGTAGGTCTTACTGGATATTTCCTCTTCACTGAGAAAAAGGTGTGACAATATGAGGCTGATCGATGAAAAAAATCAAGTTTGTTCCATTGCATACTATGCATGTATCGTGAAACATTGTCATGTTTGACCTAACTGATCCTTTAAAATGAAAAAAAGCATGGTTTATGTTTCACAGCATTTCACAGCAGTGTAAAACCAATATGCCTCATCTAAAGAATAATTCATAATCTCCAAATTTGGTGCAAAGATTGAAGTTGCACAGGAAAGTGTGTAATTCTGAAAAGGACAAAAGACCATAAGCAATTTTTGTTGAGTTAAACTATCAATTGACAGACCTCTAAACATTTACTTGAATGTGAGATAAAATGTTATGCATCCTTACTAACACATAAAAAAGTTTTTGAAATCAAAATATAAATATATGAATATACAGTATATAACATTTGCAACAGAAACCATTTTTGTTGTTTTAATTAAGTGGGCTAATCTGTTTTTTCTAATGAGGACAGGACTCTGCTCACGAGCTACTTATCTTACATGTTTAACGATGTTGTATTTACATACAGTAAAAAAAAAGCATTTTTCTACACCATGTAACCACTGCCTTAAAGGATGTTCCTTTGCTGATTCTAGAGAACAATACTTGGCACGGTCTCTGCTGTGAGATTCTGTTAAGGTGATTGTGCACATACACACACACACACACACACACACACACACACACATGCTGGCATACATATAAAATGAACACACTAAGTTATTCCAGGTTTCAGGTTTTTTTAGTTAGTACTCTTTTGGGGAGACAAAACAAGTGGGATGACACACTCTTCAATGTTTAAACAGAACCAAAGCTCTGTTCAAGAGCAATAAAGGCTCCCTTTACATGTGTGTAAAATGCCTCATAAAGAGCCAAAGACCCAGAAAATGTGGGAAACAGTCATTGTCTTTCCTGGACATCTCCTGCAAGTCTCATGCTATCAGTGTTGGTCTATGGAGCTTTTCATTGAATTATTGAATTACAGCACAGAGAACAAGGCCTTAAAATTCTCTTTAGGTCCATTAGTGTAATAGGGCAATCATACCTCTGATACTGTGATTCTTTCAACAACAACAAAAAAAACACTGTTCCCATTCTGATGACTTGGCACTTTCTTCCATTTCCACTCCTTTCATGTGCATGAAACTACCTGAAAGTTGAAAATAGTTTCCCTAAAATGTGAAAAAGCCCTGAGCATTTCCATCCTCTTAGCTCCTCCTCCTCTATTTCATCCTAATACCTCCACTTCCCTGCATAAATGTATCATTACAGTATCATTATGTCTATGGTATCCCCCCAGCCTCCATTTACAGGGACTTAGGTACTGTGTTCTGGGGCTTACGTGGACCCATTATGTCATTAAGTCATTATGAGCTGGGACAGAGAGAAAATAATACCGATAATAGGAGCTACATTGGGCACTACTTAAGTCTATACTCCCATCCTGCCTGCCTTCCTGCCCATTTGTCTGTCTAGCTGTAGATTTGTACGTGCACTGTTTCAGGTTACGTATCACCCTATCAAAATATCTTCCTCCCAATAGAAAGAAATTGAACACAAACTTCTGAAACGTTTTTTTCTTACTCTGCATGCGTATGTGCTGGAAATGAGCAACTCACCCCAGAATTAGGATAAGCTGTCCAGCCCAGTTCCGCTGTGGCCACCCGAGTGTCCATCACGGTCTCTGCAGCAAAGAAAGAAAAAGCGATAGAGAGAGAGAGAAAGACAGCGGTTAGCCTCAAAAAAGCTATTTTGAGTATCATTCCACAGAGTTGAACTGCATTCAAGCCCCAGTGATCACTTGACACTATCATCGATGAACAGAAAGGAGATGAATCCTTCACAGCATTTCATCCATCTCTGTTAGACTTCTGTTCAGACAAGAGACATGGAAACAAAGCCTTGGCACTTTGCTGGAAGGAATGTCTGAGAATCTCTGTCATGCTGTTAAATGCCGAGCTTTGTATTGTGTTCTCTGTGTGAGCATGAAACTACAGTATGTGCATCCTGCTTTTGTGTGCATGTATTTCCACGATATGTAGTCATTTGTTGAGAAATGAGTGGATATATGTGTATTTGTGTGTGTTTGTGAGGACATGAGAAACACTGTGTGGGTTTGCATGTCGTTGTATGTGAGTGCTGAACTTTGTCCTATTATTTATCCAAAAAAAAGCAGCTTCACAAATGCAGAGGGAGTCCTCCAAAGCGGGTTCATCACAGTTTGTTTACTCCTAGTGGGGACATTCCCTGAAAACTAGTATGGCAGAGAGCTTTAATGAGAACGGGAAAGATGCCTTGTGTTTCTCTCTGATTTTTCTGAACATTTGCACAAAATCTCAAGATGACTAGATAACTATGGTACACTTGTTGCACACAAAAATTGGACAATAAAAAGTTATAACCTCAAAAAGGAAAATCTGCCATAGAGGGGAGCAGTTCAGAGAAGATTTGAATTTATCTATCTTACTTTGGACTTGTATTACACAAGGTGCCTTATCTGCCCCCATATCTGAAATATAAGAACCCAAAGTTTACCCATTCTCGCTCTCTTGCTCTCTCTCCGCTTACTAATTCTCAGTGACACACTGTAGAAAAATAAGTCTGGAAGCTCACCCAAGAAGTTTGTCAGCATTGTTTTGATTAATATCTGCCTTGTTGGCACACTGAAGTCTGGAAACCTGATACACTGTAGCTCCAGGAAAGAGGAGAGAAGTTTGGCAGTTATCACTAATCGCTGGTTTCTCCTGCTTCTCTCTCTCTCTCTTTTACACACAGATTTATAGAGTGATGGACTGGGCGACATGTTGGCCTTAGCGGTGTAATGATAGATTCATAATTTGTCCTGTAACAGACAGTTTATTCTCTCTTGAGAGTGGACCAGGGCATATTTCATGTTTTTTTATGTCCCCAGCCACAACATGCCCTCAGTCGAGTATGTTATGACCAAACAGATAAAAACTGGGAGACAGAAGAGGGAATTGTATGTCTGGGTTATGATCTGTAGCAGATAAGCAGGGCGTGTGGAAATTTTCAGAGGAACTGCAGTTGCTTTGTCTTTGGCTTGGACATCATCCACTATCGCTGCAAACGGTTGGCTAGCGACGCCCACACGTGTTGTTGATAAGGGAGAATTCTCACTCCGATTGAACGCGGCAAAAACGCTGCCGTCATTCAAAAAGACGAGGTTTGAGCCCTCAGCAGCCTCCCTTTACCTACTCCTCTACAGGAAGCACACAGCTGCTGTTGCGTATTTTGAATCTCACTGAACTTGCAGTGATTTAGAAATCATTCCAAATGATGGAGCACTCGCAGCCCGTCATCTGCAGTTCAAGTGGTCTTGGTAAAAAAACAAGTACACTGAGGATGAGTGACAAGCCACCAGTAGGAAGGAAAGAGGCCTTTCATTCTCAATCTCCACTTACTGGGAGAAACTGTCCTCAGACATGAAACCAATTAGCCTAGGTAATTCAGCTGCACAAACAAGCACTCACACAGATACACGTTAAGACACACACATGCAGCACACACACACATACACTCACATTCACCTGCAAACTCAGAGAGCAATTTTCTGTGTACACCTACACTGACAGTCTTGTTCACACCCGGCTTCCATCAGAGTATTTCAATTTCCCTAAGATCAGCCTTGCCTTGTCTAGTTTCCACAGCCAGCCAGCCAGCCAGCCTCCCAGCTCCAGCCTGCCTGCCTGCCTGCTTGTACGACTTGCTGTCAGCTGGGGAGATAGGAGCATGAAACAGCCCTCAGCGCCAGCCAGCGTTGTGGGGACTGCCAACCCTTCCTCAGGGGAAATCACAGAAGCTTTAGTCAAATCACACAGGCACTTGGTAGGCCATTTTCCATTTCCTTTTAAAAGGAAAGGAGGAGAGAAGGAGGTGCAAGATGGTGAAGGTAGGAGACTAAAAAAGGTCAAAGGCCCATGGGAGGAGTGGCTGAGTAGTGTCTACCATTAGCAGAATATCAGAGTAGCAGATGAGTAAATGGAGTATGCTAAGTGGTTATTAGCAACGGGGTGGGGCTCACACAGCCGTCATGCCATAACTCCCACACCTGTCCACTGGCACTGGGGATTTGGAAAACGTCCCTTGTGTACGTGTATGTGTGTGAGTTTTAAATGAGCTGTTATGTGGACCATTCATCCATTTAATCATAAGTGGATTTGAAGAGTTGTATTTTAAAATGGGCTACCCACATTAATTAGAAAAGCCAGCTCTTTCAAAATTACAAGAGGCACATTTTGGTTTATTGCTGATATTATAAGTCATCCTGTGACCTAAGCTTTCAAAACAATTAGGTTTCGGAGGAAATAATCCATATATTATTTCTTAAAACTAAATGGCTGCTGGTCCTTTCAATCTTTCAAATAAAGACACAAAATATACATTTTATGATCAAATATTTCTCTATTTAATGTAGACCTGTGGACACAATAATTAGCTTAGACAATAAATGATGCTGTAACTTTACATTTGCATTATATAAAGCTGTGATACTTCCCCTAATTCATCTATCCTTGCTGTCTGTCGTTAGTCCTCAGCTAAGACCATAAAATCAATCAATTAGTCCTCCTTTTCCCTGGCTCCATGATGCTGATCACACTTATATCTGACCACGCATCCCGTCTCTTTCAGTTTTCACCAAGTCACTTGGAAGACAAGGAAGGACAACAGCTAGCTACAGTCCCTCATGTTTGGAGGGTAGCCCAGACTGTTTTCTCCTGCATTGATATTCTGCTATGTCAGCTCCACCTGCAAGCTCCAATAAATTAAACTCAGCCAGGTTCACTAGTAGTTCAGTCTGTGGGAAAAGTATTAACATAGAGAGCTTAATGTTGACTATGTCACCATGGCTCATAAATCTAGTGCAAAACAATAGCTTGTAGGTGTCAGGGTAGCCGGCTTTAAATGGATTAAAAGAGCTGCAAGGCCAGGGGATGTATTGGGACTACATTGCAGAATATTAGTTACTCTAAATCATACAACGGATGTGGGTTGGCTTATTGTGTAAGGCTCACTCAAGCTGAGACACTGCCAGTGCACTAGTCAAAACCCAGAAGTCGCAAGCTGAGCCAAAACCAAGGCTCAACCAAGGGCCTATAGCTTCCAATCCCAGAAGGCACAGCTCCTTCTCATTAGCAGCAAGCGGTAGATCAATACCAAATGGTAGGCTGTTTCCACAGATAGAGGGAGAGGGATAGAAAGAGGGAGGGAGAGAAATGAAAGAGCGAGAGAGACTGCATTAAACATTGATGGGGCCTTGCATTACAGATCAATAAGGCAGCCCTCTTCACACAATTACACGTCGGCAAGCAGTCACATGATACATCACATAGAGATGCATGATTACATATTGCTAGCACTTAGGCTAAAGAACATCTATAGAAAGAGAGTTCAGAGAGGAAAGAACAGCAGGAATGGATTGCCCAATCTCTCCACCCTTTTTTAGCATTTATGTAGGACTTTAATTCTACAGTTTGCAAGTCAGAATGGCAACATGTCTGAGTAATTCCCTCCTTTGTGGCCATGTCTGTGTGATTGTGTGGCTGCTGGTCGATAGAACATGTGCTCTGAAGTTCCCTGGCTCCTTATGGCAGACAATACTCTGTGGATTTCCCTTCCCAGCCCATAACACATCTTTTCCATTCATCTATCCTTTAACCCCCTCCCTTTCCACTATGTCCTCCTGTTCAAGGATGCTGGTACACTTTGTAATTCAATGAGACAATCATGTACAGATGCTGGATGCTGGGCTTAGAGGGCCTTCTCTTTGTGATCGTAGCAACAAACTGAAATAAGATCTGAGGGCCTTGAATGACATTATTTAAGAGGGGTTTATCATTTCTCAGAAATGGAATCAAGATGGGAGGACAAAGAGAGAGAGAGAACGAAGGGAAAAAACAGAGAAGACAGAGATGAAAAACCAAGAGGCGAAATCAGCAGGATTGAAATGAGCACTTAACAATGATGAAGCCCCATGGTAGCCTGCTGAGTCTGGCATCTTAATACGGGGCTGAAAACAAAGTGACAAACAAACAAGAGTAAAAGCTGCTGCGTCTCCCAAACTAATCAGCCGTCCACTCTGGGATTTATGAATAAAAAAGGAACATTTTTGACAGAGTGAAGTATTTTCTGAACAATTTGTGTTCAGAAAATACTCACTTGTGTGGAAGTGAGACTATTCAGTGACTGCACCCTGGGAAATCACACAAAAAAAATATTGTTTATTGTACTAGAAGGAAGGACTAACTCAAGTCCAGCATGGTTGAGAGCATTGAGCTGATTTGAAAACTGTTCCTGGGTATATGGCACAGCACTGCTTCAGGGTAAAAAGAATATGAAAGAAGCGATATCTTTGATTGAGTTACCGTGTTCAACAGAGAAGACAATCCTTGTGAACACAGATGTGAGACTAATCTACGCCACACTAAAGCTGTGTCACTCATACTGAAGGGTTTTCGCTTTAAATAGAAGATAGAGAATAGTCAACAGGAATACATCAAAAGAAATACGTTACTTCTATGTCTCCCTGAAGACAGAAATGACAATGTGGCTGATTTGAAAATTGAACAGAAAATAATATGCCATCTTCTGAGACATTGGCGCGGAGTGATGGGATACACAAGTCCCGCATCACTGAGCCACAGACAGAATTAAACGAACAGGCTCACAAATCACAGATCACACACACACACACACACAAATGTATTAACAGTGTTCTGGGCTCGCAGTCACTCGCTCTGGCTGAGTGAAAATAAAATTTTCAGCATGAGAGAAGACCAGGTCAGTATCAAAGACAAGAGAGAAAGCCAAAAGAGATGAGAGGGGATACAGAGGAGGGGAGCTACAGAAGCCAAAGTGAGATCAGCAGCAGATGTTAGGAGGAATTCCTCGCAAGATAGGAAAATTAATTTACATGAAGTATCTGCAGAACCTGATAAAATTATCCTATCATCATAGCAAGGTGACATTCTCTTGGCCTTACACATCTGGGCTGCCACGTCGCATAAAACGTCAACGATTCAAAGATTCAACCTTGCGGCACTTGGTGAGCAGCCACACTCTCTTTGCCCACCATTACCGGTTTGTAATAGAGTTGCTGTGGAAGGAAAGCAGGAATACACAACAGCCCCCAACGGGGTTGGTAAACACAGAAAGGTACACCGTCAATGCACACCCAGAAGCGGGTGACAACAGACTCATGCATCTAATCATATCTTAGTGGTCAGTCACTCATTAAGCTAGGCCTAACACAGAAACAGCACATTTATACATAACCCCCACTTCACACCTCCCCCTCTCTCCTTCTCTCTCCTTTCCTTTGCCCCCCCTCCCCCCCCCCCCCCCCCCCCTTTCCCTCCCCTGGTCAGGGGAGAGAGGTTAGCCACATCATTTGCATTCATTAACATTACATTAGCAGACAGAGTGATCTTTAGAAACCAGGCTGCCGGAGAGTGTCATCTTTAATTCATCATAACCCCACCACCCACCCACCAACCCCTCTCGCTCTCTCTTTACCTCCACCTTCTTCTCCTCCCCCTTTCCTCTCCCACTCATCCATCCCTCTTCTTCCTCTCTTCCCTCTACTCTTAATTCCAGCGCATCCTTTCTCCTCCTCTTCTCTATGCGTTTCTTCACTCTCCATTTACCACTGTCTTTCATCTTCTTCACTTTCCCTGTCTGCTTTTTGCCTTCTCGCTGCCATTCCTTCCCCTTATCTTTCTTTCTCTCTGCCTCCTGTTAATATCAGGCTACAGGGGAGTTGAATTTATCTTCCTGCATGAGCTCTATGCAGGACAGCAAGTAGAAGGGACACACCCAAAAAACACACACCTTATACGTACACCTTATAAGCATCAGTCTGGGAGGCAAGACTGAGCTAAGGATCTCCAGGCTTTATACAGGGCTCTCCAGTGCGACCCTTTGACCTCTGCTTATTACAAAAGAAGAGTTTTCAATCAAAGGACTCATCGTCAACACATAAAGAGAAGGAACTCCAAATGTGCTTATTACGCTGGTACATTAAACAAGCATTGACTGGATGTAAAGGTGAGGAAACCAATGCTCTTCTACATTCTAACCATTACCAGAGACAGATAGGAAGAATCTAACCTAGAATTAGTCCCATCCTATGGGTCAATTAAAACAAACAACCCAATTACTTATAGCGTAAGTGCAAAAGACAATGAATCCCCCTCCTCTTCTACAGAAAATAAGGCAGAATGGAGCAAACATGGGTAATAGCTAAACCACATAATGGAAGGGATGCTAAACACAGATCAATGTAAGATGAGCAAATCTCAAAAATATTTCATAACATATGTATCAGTTTTCAAGCCAAACAGCGGGGATATTAACATTTCAATGAAAATGTTAAATAACAAACATAATCTGGTGAAATGCAGTGTTCAGCATTCTGAGGATATGCCATTTCAAACGTATTCTTTTCTCTCAGTTCCTGATGCACACAGCAGAAATATGATCACCCTGCATGTACATTTTTGGAGTGAGTCTGGCAGTGATGACACCGCATAGAGAATTCTGCAGTTATTTTTGCAGACCGTCATTTAATGGATTCTCCCAGGGACCAATCAAAAGCCAGCATTTCTGTTGTTGTCCCCCACTTCCCTACGGTGAAGATAATGCTTGTCCTTTTTGAAAGTGAAATACACAACATGGCATGTGCACACACATATACAGACACAAGCACATGGATTATTATACACACAATCACTGACATGCAGCTCCTGGGCAGACTTTGCAAGCTGATTTTTACCTCAGCAGAGCCACAGCTTATGAACTGCTTGTGGCCCCAGGCCGTTAGAAGTGCAATGTCTTAAAATGTGGCAACTACAGTGACCGCAACCCCCCCCCTTAAAAAAAACAATGGACTTTTTTCAATGACATCTCAATAGAAAACATCCCTGAAGGTGCCCCATGTCATTCCTGTAGAACTTGCAGGATACATCAAGTTTGAATTGAAAGTCAATAAAGAAGAGTTATCTATCTGGAAGTGAAAAAAAACAAAGACAACAAATAAGGATGAGGATAAAAGAAAGCAAGACAGTGGTAAGTGGAGGAGATAAGAGGATTAAGTTGTATAACAGTAAATAACTGTGTGAATGCTGTTATTGGGGATGACACTTGAATCACTTCAGTTAACGTTAGACTAATGGCGTTTATTCTTTAACATTTTTTTTGTTAGTTAGTTAACGTTAGATAACCTCGCTTGCGGAGTTGAAGTCCAGCTCTGCTGCCCGTGACTGAGCCGAGTGCTGCACTCAACTAACTTGCTAGCTAGCAGGCTGAAAGAAAGCAGACAAGCTACAATATTAAAACTTAACACAACCATTCAACCCAAGGCAATGTTACCAAACGTAACGTTGTCTCTGCCATTCCTAGAGTAGACCTTTGGTATGGGAAATGGCGTGATTTAGAGGGAAAAAAATGATAATTGTTAGACAATAGTTTTTTCTGTAAGTTAACTAATGAAAGTTGTGTCCGAGCTAAGCTATGAATAATGAAAGCCATGAAAGCTATGCCCACGGAGAACATTTCAAAGTTGAACTTGAGGAATTCATTCTATTGTGTGAAAGCATTTTGAGTTGACTTCATTACTGTAAAAAGTATCATATAGGCTACTATATCACTTTCTTATCTCTCCTCAGGATCATTATTGAAGTTTCTGACAGTAGCATAAGAGAAGGATAAAGTGTTATATGTTATATTAATGGCGTGTGAACATTTAAAATTAAAAAGTTTAGATATCGTACATTTTTGTCAGTGTCATATTATTTATAACATAATGGTGCTAAATGCTGGTTGGTGTTTGAACATAGCAAAATGTGTATACATTTGTACATACTATGCAAAATGATACATATTCATCAGGCTGGCAAACACAGTGCAGAGAAACTCAATATTAAATCATTTTACCTCACAATAATGAGCCCAGGATCTGCTAAGGTTTGCTGCAACACCAGACCAGCAGCAGTGACCAAGCAATAATCCAGATGGAAGCAGGGCTAGTCTCCCACAACCATCACAATACTCATTACTGCTGATATTACCTTAGCCAGCCTGTCTGCTTTAAAGAAACCTGGCAATTTGCTGCAGTAAAATGAGGTAATTACAACTCTTATCAGGCTCCTCACCTCACAAAACAGCATTTAGAGAGAGGGAGACTACTCCCCAATGGTTCACTGGCTGTGGAACAAGGCTTTGGCTGGCTTCCCAAACACTCTGCCACACCCACTAACTGTCATTTCTTGCCTTTGCAAGTCCTGCTCCTCCCATTATCTTTTCTTTCCAATAAAAACATGAAAAGCAGAAAGTTGATCACTTTAATGACACAACTAAAAGAATTCCTTGATCGATGACCCAAATTAAAAGTGCGGAGTAGCTGACATGAACCAGAAGGGCCAGAGGAATATCACTTTACAGCACAACAACTGCACTGAGAAACACTCTCCTGCTTCCAAAATGGACAATAGGAAAATGATGCTTTTAGTACTAAACTTTGTGTTTATGTTGGAGAGGTGGCATAGAGAAAATGGTAATGTAATTTAACCTTTTCCCATAAGGAGAATGGCTTTACAATGAAAGTCTATCCAAAAGCTTTGACATTTCTAACCTTCACATATGAAAGTTAGAAGTTAGCCCTGACTTGGCCCTATTGTTCCTTCTCCTGGCTAGAGACACAAGTACACTCACAGAGAAGTGAGTGTACAGGTCTCACTGAAAAATAGTGAGAAATAAAGGAATCAATAAAGTTCATGTCAAATATGTGCTCAGTGTCTCTGACGGCATCTCAGTGTGACTCGCCCGGTTGAATTTTATAGCAACTGCGGGTTAGGAGGGCGAAGAAATAGATGGAACTGACTGTCCTTTCCTTTCACACTTGAACTGAGATAACCATCCCGTAATATGTGGAACCAGCATCGAGGCCAGAGTGAAAACAGAGTGAGATAGAGTGATAAAGAAAAAGAGAAAGTGGGGAGAGTAAGAAGGAAGAGGGGTGCAGATCATGTGAAGAGAGATACTGAATGAGATATGGAAGGTGTAATCGGAGAGACACTGCGACTGGGAGGGCAGCATGTGGTAGCGCCCTGTGTTATCTTATCTAGAAATGGATCTAACCTTAGCTGAACACAAAAGTCTCATAATTTCTTAGAGACCACCTGACCCCATTTCTGTCCTTTGCCTGAATATACAAAGACATGCTCTGCTCCTGTGTGGCACCTGCAATATTTATGAACAGTAAAACACAAGAACAAAATGGTCTCGCCTTAACACGGACATGAACATCACGCTAACAGCAGAAAAAGAAAAGGGATAAAAGAGAAAGACACAATATATGCATGCTCACAACACCCATTAAACACAGCAGATCCCAGCTGCTCCTCCTATCACCTCCACTGGTACTACCTTCAGTCTGACTCAAAACTTTGGATGGCATTTACCAGAGCAAAGTGACAAACTTCCCCCTAAAAAAGAAAACACGCATAGAGAAAATTCATGCAGCCTGCCCTTTAATCCCCAAAAGAATAACTTAATACTTCTTAACCTCTGTCACTGCTAGTTTCTCCCCCAGAATAAGGCAATGTACCACTGAAAAGTAATAAAGAAGAAGTGTTCAAGGGGGAGAGGCAAACACCAGCTAGCTGTATCCAATCTCATTAAATGCTGTTGTTAACCACGTTTGGATGCACCACAAAATTGACTCATGCCCCCAGAAAAATTCCCCAATTGGCAAAGAGAGAAACAGACAAGAGTACGCTGGAGAGCGTCAGAGAGAGACAGAGCCTTGAGGATTTGATGCCGTGCTCTCCCTCCGTCTCATCTCTGGCAGTAAAAGAACGACCTTCAACCACCTTGAACCCACTGGAGCTGAATTTCAATAAAAGTCAAATTATCACCCGCGCCCATGGGGCTTGGGTAAGGCAATAAGCCTGAATTGACTGTGCATATAAGGCGATTTAACAGTCATATGGAGGTGTGAGTGAGTCAATCATATGACACACTTCTATTTCTCACCGAGAGGGAATCTCAGGGGTGAGCAGTGGTTACTGTACCCTGTTGGGAGAGGGTGCCACTGGGATGGATCACTGATTGTTTTCCCGTGAGTGTGAGTGTGTGTTCACCAGCGCTTGCGTGTGTGCGAAGGGAAAGTGTTATTCAATTTAGCCGTGTTCTCCCTTGACCGATGTAGTGAGATCCAGGTAATTGATGCCTCCGTTTGGTATTCCCCAGCAGTGAACTCGTCACCACAGGGACAGTGCTGGCTAAGCCGGTGTGAATGAGAGGAAACGCACAGTGTGATCTTACTCCCTTAGCCGCGAGTGAGGTGTTCTTCAGGGATCTCGTTAGTGCTGCTCCACCACACACAAACACATACACACACAGCTTCACCAACAGCACACTTACATAAGCAGAGGATACATCTCAAGAGTCTGGCTAAACTATTGGTGACCGCAGACATTCTCAGGTTGAGATCACCTCGCTTTCTCCCCGTCTTTCCTGACTATGTATCACCATAAAAATCCAGTGGCCTCTCCAATGCCTCCAAGCAAACACAATGCTTTCCATTAAAAGCAAACACTAAATCTACCTTCTTGCAGCATATGCTCACATGCCTGGGGAAGTCTATATATTTTTGGAGATTGGATTTGTTTTTCCTCCGGGGCTTCACTGCAGTCTGCATTCAGCAGTGGGGGAATAAGAGATAGAAAATAGTCCTGAGGCTAAAAGAAAAACTTTCAGCAGAGCATCTTGACCTTATAACATGAGGCTGACAGAGGCAGGTGAGATTATCCAATGAGAATCTATAATAAGAGAGAAGGAAATTTTTTACCTCATGGGAGTAAGAGTGAGACAGACCTTTTTGAGTATATTTGTCTGGAGGTCTCTCATCCCGCAGCAGAAAACAGTACATGCCCTCTCTGCTTTTCAGTACTTTGTTGGTGAATGGAGACCGTAAAAAGAGGAAAAGGCTGGTTCTTTTAGTTTCCAGGAGGAATTTGTGTTTGATGTTTCTCCATTTGATGCGGCTGTTTTTATTTCCACCATCAACCAGCCCACTCTTTTCTTTTGTTGCCTTTTTTTAATCAGTTGTTTGTTCTTTTTATCTCTCTCACTCTCTCCTCCCGTTCTTTCCCAGAGCCACTCTGAATGCAAAGCCATAGCTCAGTGAAACACTGAACTCTTCTGGGAGAGCAAATGTCATTTCACACATTACATTCAGTCTGTTTTGCCACAGGGATGGTGTGGGTAATTTTGATCTTGCGCCACCCACGCACACAAATACACGCACACACACTGTATCTGACCTCATCGGATTTGGCATCCAGGATGCCTGGGTGCTTGAGCTCTGGCCCAGAACGCAGCCCCGAATGTCACAGCTGTCCAGTGACACTAGTAAGGAGCGCAAACATCAGCCATCCCTCTGGCCCGCTCTGCTCTCTCAACAGTAGCTATGCCAGTACTAGCTGACATCTTTTAGGCAACATCCACCAACACCACTAACATTTTTCTTTTTTTATCCTGCCATTTTCGATCTTCCGAGCCTTCTGTTGATTGCTAATGTAACAGAGACAACATGGGTGGATCAGAGGGTGAGCTTCTGGATGCAGTAAGACCGCCTGTGGTTACCCTCTCAGTTAAAGATCTGCCTGCCAGAAGAAAGCAGAGAGTTTCCGGGCAGCGCTGTACTTGGCAGCCCCGCCAGATGAGGCTGTTTGCTGGTGTGATGGTAGGTGTGCTCCAGGAGTCAAAGTGCAACACACTGCTCAGTGCGCTACAACGGTGCAGCTAAAGAGCTGAGACGCCTTGTTAAATATGTAGTGCCACCGACCCGCTTCAAGCTGTTCCTTTACTTCACACGTAAGAAGCAGTGGTAGCAAACACTTGCTCACTGCTCACTTTGCACACAGATTCACGCATCCACACATCCACATGTAAATACGGGAAACACAAGCAGCTTACACAGCTTTAAAAGCTGCTCCAAGCTGTTACATTATTTCTCCAGTTGTATGTCACTGGGTTAGAATAGATGCAGGTGTCTGTCCAGTGTGGGTGTGAGTATCTGCTGGTGGTGTAAACAACTCTGATGGGAGACGCAAGTGGTTTGCAGGTGTTTGGAGAAAACAGCACCCTGTCAGGACCTACTTTATTTTAGATGTAATGGCAACGCTGTTTGTGTTGGAGGGAGTAAGTGCACCTTTGGGTGTGTTGTGTGTGTAGTAGAAAGTGTATATAATACTTAACATTTGTTTGAAGCTGCTTGGAGGGCAAGGCTGGAATTTACTGTACTTCTGTGTGCCGAAATGTAGTTAGACGGTTGAAGTTATATAAAACAAAGGCAGTGGTGTCAAGCTGATGCAGTTAACGCCATCCATCCCGTGCATTTTAATCTAAGAGGCAAGCCAGAGACAGGCAGATAGAAAAAGATCCCAGGGAGGTTTCATTACAAATGTTATGTAGAGCAGAAAGGCTCTGTCTCATCCCCGAACAAAATTAACACTCAGCCCATGGGGTTCAACAATTCTGTGGCGCTAAGTGTACCACTTCAATCAAATACGAATACAAAGAAGGAGACGCATTTCTTGATTTTTTGCAAATATTCATATCTTAGACCATTTTTGCTCACATACACACACACATTTTACATAAAAGTGACCACTGTTATGTCATCAGTGATAATGATTCAGTTATTTCCCATGCAGATCTTGAAAAGGTTGGAAAAGCTTCTGAAGCAGTAGAGACTAAAACCTTCCACTGATATCAATACAAATGGTTATCATTTCGCCCAGGCAAGCTGTCTTAAGCTTCTTACTCAATGTCAAACATTGCTACTTTATGAAGCAAGTTTTTTAACCGCTAAATGAATAACTGATTTGGCAGGGCTGTCACTTTTTCAGAAAATCAAGTGTGAAAGAATGAGAGCTAACACGTAATACATTCAAATTAATTCAAATGCATCACACACAGCCTAATCTGCTGTAGAATTAAAGCTGTCTCCGCTGCCCCACGTAAGGGCAGTAGTATGAGGATTTATTCAGGATTTCTCCATTTATTGTGTTTGTATCTGTTCATTATGGCTCATTTTCTCCATATTGTGTTAGTGAAGAGAACAACAATAGCCTAGTTTATGCAACAAGGCATGCAACAGATCAGCGTGACAATGCATTTTAGGAATGCCCCCGTTGAAGTTTAAGGCATGGCCAGTTCCACTTTAACACACAGACTTTTGAATTCAGACCAAATTATTATTTTTTTTCCCATGGTAGCCCAAATTTCAAATAAAAACTAACAGCCCTAATTCGTCAAGGCGATATCAGACAGATATCAGTTTTTTATAGACAGTTAGAGGAAGCTAACTCCACATATCTGCATGCTGTGTATGCCATACTACTCATGCACAATTCAAACACAAAACAAACACAGTTCACCTTTAGTCATAAGCTCAGTACATACAGCAGTTGTATAAATAAGATAAAGCAAAAAACACTGTGTGATGAACAAAGATTTCATCCACTATAATAAAAGGCAATCTTCCAAATGCTTGCCAATATACACAGTACATTTCATAAAAAGGTTTTGCTCAGGCTTAAGTGTATGCTGAGCAAATATGACTACCATTTCATGTAGTGTTATCTGTGATTGCGCAAATTATTAATGGAGATGGGTGTTGGAATGACTCCCAGAGTTTTCACACACTACTACTACACTACTTTTCCCCTCCCCAGGGGTGTTGTTAGCCTGTGTGTCCCCTGACAGCTCGCTCCACATAATGAGGCTGACAGACCAAAACAAACACAGGTACCGAACATAGGTAGACAAAAAAAAAACAAAAAAAAACAGCAAGTAGAGCCAGAGGAGATGAAGGAACGAGGCAGAAAACTCTCTATATTTGGCAAGACCTATGGCTACTGCTGTGGTGGCTGGGGTAGAGTATGAGTCATAACACTGCTTTTTTCCCTACCTTTTGCATCCCCTTTCTTTTTTTTTTTTTTTGGTTTTTTTTTATCTCTTTGTCACTTTTTTTCCCTCTGCTGTACACAGATGCAGTTGGTCATGACCTCTGTAAAGACATAGGGTGATAATTGATGATGAGATAATGCACTGTGCTAAATCCTCTTTTTTATTCCTCCTTTCCTTCTCTCTGTCTCTTGCTCCTGTCTCTGGCCCTCTCCCTCTCTTTCTCCCCAGGTGTGCTGGTGGCTGGGGCTAAATGATGAACAGAGCCACAGTGTCTGCTGTCTCTAATGGGGACATTATGCAGGAGGATGGGAGAAGTGCTCACATCAAGCTCGTAAATCACACACTCCTGTAGAGAGACTCACTGCAAGGCCTCACTGCTCCACTAACCCTGCAATAGATACACACATAAAAATGGATAAAAAAAAGCTACTCGTACAAATACATGCAAACACATATTGAGTATTTGCAATCATAGACACATGAGTATAGATAAACACACACACAAATGCACATCTGCACTTGTGCTGCTACTGCACAGTCCATTTACCTGACCTCCAGTGCGTAGTCATCATTTGCCACCTACTGGGACACAATTCACTTACATCTGTCCAGTGACAGCACCTCTGTCAACAAGACAGTGTGCTAAACCAGAGCTTGTGTCAATGTGATTGAAGTTTGACAGAGCAGTTTAAGCATTATTAGTGCTCCCTGTCATAGCCCAGCACACACAGAGGCCTGCCAGTGGCACAGGTGAGGTAAACACAGGCCCCATTTAGCATATTACCCATCAGTCAACACGACAGTGAAAGGAGATAAAGAAATGCACACCCACTGTGAGTGGGAAAACAAGCACTCCAGTCTGCCCCATCTCACAAGGAGGGCTATATGAAGGTATTTTGGCAGGTGTGTGCACAGGCAACCCACACACACACACACACAGATCCCCACAGACATTCATACCCGCACGCAAAAGAATACCATGCAGAGACACATGCTTCTATGCACAAGCACACAGGTTGATGACAGAAGAGGCATTATCCGAAGTGAAATATCTCCGGGAGATGCTTCACATAGCTAATTGACTGTGATGAGCCAGCACCAGCATGCCTTGATGCTTTCTTTTTTCTTTTCTTATTTATCCCTCAATTCCACTTTATCTGCACAAAGATAATCTGGAGAAATCCACAAAATTGGGTATTTCTTCTGTGTGATTTATAAGCCACAAATCCTTGAAAATATCCCCAACTGCTGATGCATGGCTTACTGCTACTACAAATATGCTAATCTTCAAATCCGAGGTGAGGAATTTGATTTATTATCTGCCTCAATATAACTATCGCATTACAACAACATACTCCATTTGACACCTGCGATGATGGAAGTGAAAGAAAATGTCAACCCCCACTTCCAAGACCATTTAGGGGAGAAAAAACCTTGCCGGTTAAGGTACGAGTAATACTCATGGGACTTAGCACACACTAACGACGGTAAGCTTTTAACAGTTAGTGTGTTGCCAGAAGGCAGGGGGGCCATGATGTGGCAACAGGGGCTTAGCCAACAGAGCTGTTTGGACTAGAAACAGACAGCTAGCACATTTAAATGCTCTCTCCTCAGGACGCCATGGACCAAGTTGACCTTCGCTGACTCGCTGCATAACTATATACAAACATATTCTTAATTAACTGGCAGGCTGCAGGAGCCTTTCAGTTGGACTGTGCTTTTCATTGTGCCACAATGGCAGACAAGAAGGGTGTAAATAAAATTAGAGTTAGGTTAAAAAAGCAATAGAGTGAGACAGGCTGACAGAGCAATTGATACAGCGGGCAGAAGGTAGACAGCACGCACACTCTCACTGCAATGTTTACACAGTCTGCTGGTATTTGTCTTACATCTTTGAAATGGCATGAAGCAACCTTTATCCAGCGTGATTCCTCCCTGAAGATAATGGATTGTGAACACAAAACTTCCTCCTCAAACCTCGTCTTCTGCCCCTTCCTCACTTCCCATCATCAACAGACACACACAAAGACGTGCAGACACTGCAGACAGAGACCGATACACACACACACGCCTCTGTCAACACTCCCTGAGGCAGTAGTGTTAATTCCTCCCAGCCTATTCTCAGTCACACATGGCCATGGAGGCAGTCGCCAGTGGAGCCTCACTGCTAGATTAACCTTTGCTCTCACCACAGATCTGTTTTTCAGTGGGACCGGCAGTCGGACAGGGGCCATTGCTGGCCGATAGTAACTCATTGTCAGAACACTGTCAGCACTGGGCCCTGCATTAGTGGCTTTTGAAGAGAGAGACTGTTGACGTGGGCAGGGTGCCAACCAAGAGAAAAAACAGGCCTACTGCCCCACACAGCACTTAACCTGACCTCTCCCCTCAGGATGTGGGGAAAGGGTGGAGGAGTGCGAGTGTGTGTCGCCGTGTGTGCGTGTGCACACGTGTGTACATGCGTGTCGGTGAGGGTTATACTGTTTTTTTCTCTCTGCTTAAGCAAGTGCGTATTTTGGCTGCTGATAAATCCCAATGCTAGAGAAAGAAAAACAATACTGGCACTTTCTTCTCATTTCTCTCAGTTTCTCACTAGTGGACAATGTGCGATCCTGTTTTCCCTATTCCCCCCTGTGGTCTGTGTTTCATTTAACAGAGGAAAAGGTCACATGTCATCGTAAATGTAATGAGCATGTTCTGGAGAAATACAGCCACTGGCACTCGAGCTGCACAGTTAAAACAGGAGCAAGTACTTCAGAATTGTGAAAACGTCAAGTAAAAACACTGAAATTGGCTTTTATTAATCAATTTTTTTTCTTTGTACATGCTTGTGGGCAGAAATACACGTGAAATTAAAGGTTTTCACACAAGCTTTAGTTAGGATCTGTGGTTCAACTGGTGGATTGACCCACACGTACAGCAGTAGAACTATGAAGTGAGTAAAACCATAAAGAATCAATTGGCTGAGAAGTATTTGTTTCCCTGTTAAAATCAATACTAAATGCCTTTCACTTTTATCATTGGAATACATTTAGAACACTCACGGACTGGTCTACATTCTCACTTACAGCACTTACTTAAGTCAAGTGTTGTGTTGCTGTAATGGAGAAATAAATGGCTTAGACTTTCACATTTTTTTTAACTTAATAGACTAGAACATATTTCAGAGTAGAGAGAGGGAGTGAGAGACAATGAGGGAGTGAAAATATGTGATAAAGAGACAACATGACAGAGCTGCAGAACTGCTTTACCACAATTTTGACAAGATATTGGCCTTTACGTGGCACCGAGTTCAACCAAGCTGCCGCAGCAAAGGACAGCACAGTGGACAACTAATTTCCTGCAAGCAAAGAATGGTCAGGGGCCTGTGAACATTCCAGTTCCACCTGCCTCAGCTCCACTCTGCCAAAATCCGGTTTAAATGACTTATAATGTGGGGAGGGAGGAGGAGGATGAAGGGGTGGAGAGACGGAGCAGGAGCAGCCGCCAGCAGCTTTGTACTTCATTGTGTGGTTTGAATAACACGGAATGGCGAGATAGCGCCAAACAAAAGCAGAACAGGAAAATGCCATTGGAGAGTTCCTTTCAACAACCCTGTGTCTCTCTCGTTCTCGCCCCCGCTCAACACCACCACCACCACCCCCATGTCACCCAGGTGAGTCTTCCTTGCTCTGCTGCTAACCAAGTGAAAAGCCATTCCTGCCAATGAGGTTCCCAGGTGGGTAATGTACTCTTTAGAGCACCTTATTCTCAACTAAGAGCAGGCAGGGGCTGGAAAGTCATGGAATTAAACTGATTTCAACAGCAGGCCCGGCCCAGAAATTGAGCAGGCAGGATGTGGGACTTGGATGTGAGTGAAAAAGCGATTTGGGTTTTAATGAAGCGCTGATGAATGGGTCTCAGACCCCAGTAGCAATAACTCAAAGCTCCGGCGGAGACACACGCCTGGCAGGGCTAAGAACTGCACACTGCTGGTTCATGGTGGGGCCACAGTACCCTCACATTTCTTAGCCATGGACTAGATAGACGTGACACATATTGTCTAAAGTCTGGTTTGTAAAGCAACAAAAAGCATGTAATTTTGGTTGTTCAGAATATATTCAGAGTATTGTATGTGTACCAAAGCTCCAAAAGCTCATTAAATGTTCAGATTGATATGTCAAACCCAGTAGACAGGATCGTATAAAACCCTGGGCCACGTCTAAGCAAGACCTCAGGTCTGTTCCACATTACAGCAAAAAGCAAAGCACATCATGTTTATTACGCTTCTTGAGTTACGGCATCTTTCAGTCTTTCCAATAAACACGTCACAATGTTGCTCGAAGTCTTATACAGCGTCAGATGATGTATTTTCCATTTTTGCTATGAGCAGATGTGCAGACTGTAAATATGTAACTGCAGAGGATATGCTCTTGAGATTCTGACAATGAAAGATTTCACATTTCGTAAAACTGAACAATCAAAGTAAATATGTGTGAAATTGTGGCAGATTTAAATACCAAGAAGGTGGCCTTGTCAAATGCCTGTAAAACCTGTAAACTCAGCTAAACAAGCTACTGTAACGAAGTGTAACACAAAACAGAAAAACTGTCTCTGCTTTTATTTTCAATGGATTTTTGGAGTGGATTGATGTTTGCTGTTCCAGTTTTTATTGGAATTACTGTACTCCTAAATAAAATGTCACGCTGAGCTTGAACTTAATTGTTGCCCTGCTGTCGACAGGCCTTCTGTATTATTGCCCATTGGTTTGGAAACTACTTTGCTGTCTACAATCATAGTATTGCCACTTATAAGGCTTATAATTATGCTCATCTGCCTCACTGCCCCCTTGGCATCAACTTTGTTCCATGCAGATTAACCAGTGGCTGTCAGTGGCACACTGTACACAATATAGGCAGCCAGGGAGCCGTCTGGAAAGAAGTGGCATAAATTGATCTCAACCAGAATTGGCTCAAAAAGCTCACTGTAGTTCCCAATGCTCAGAGATTGCATAGTATCGAGAAAAGGCCAAAGCTTTCATGTGCACAATTTAAAGAAAAATTAGGAAATAGAAGAGGAACAGCAAACTGAAAGTCATGGAGAATGTTTTTATTCTGTTATGTAAAATGTTTTACTTGTAAAATGAACAGGTGGGCAGCCACTAGAGACTGCTTGCAAGCAGACAAGTTTGCAACTTGGCTGAATTACTTGAAAATTACTGAAAAATATTTGCCAGCACACAAGACATTAGATATTTAATGCGAGTCTCATATCCATGCCTTAAATGCGATACCCATAGGTATAAAGGTGATGCAAAGTCTGTAAATATTTAACCAATGGGCTGCCATAGTTTCACAGTTTAATAAAGCCAAATTAATCATTTTACTTCCATACAAGACTATAAACAGAATGTTTTATATAATAAATATAATATCCAATGAAGCTCTGAGTCTCCCCCACAGCTGCAGGTAAATTAATTAGTTTCATTTGTCAGTCAAGTTGACAGACAAGTCTGTATTTCTGAATAGGTTTTGGCTTTTTTTTGGCTGGATAAGTTATGATATAATTAATACATCCATAACTGTAGTTAGGGCATATGCATGAGCACACACACAGTTACACACTCATACATTCACTTGCATAAAACTTTCCACTTTTAATCATAAGCTACCATATGGCTCCTTTCTGTAGATCCCCTGCGGCCTCACTCCCAGCCAGGCAGCAGAGCTTTTGGGGAGTCCACCTGTGATGGTTCCAAATCCAGCAACGCAACTCGGCTGTTGCACTGAAAACCTCTCCACTTGGTTTCACAGTGGCCTAAAGCCAGTGCTGAGAGTCATACTCGGTTCAGAAATAAGCTAGTGGAGAAAAAAACACTGAGGGCAGGCTCATGAATACTTATGCCATAGTAATTAAACTCTTCCGGCTGCACTGTGCTCTCTTTTTCCTACTACTGTTTCTCTTTTCTTTTTGCCCCTCGCAGTCTCACAGACAGAAACACACATACCTTCCTCTGTCCAAAGGACAGAGCAGACTGGCAAGCAGAAGGATGGTAGATCGCACCAAGGCTATCAGGGATTCCAAGACAAACCTTGGACACCTTTACTGTGCAGCACCTGTGCCAGCAGCAATGCACATCTGCCTTGCATCTGCTCATTACAGGTGATTAGCGAGATGATATGGTGTATTCTCCACCGTCTAAATGTTACCCTGCAGTAAATGTATCTGGTGTCTCTCTACATTATAAACAGCACTTACCTAAAACATACCATTTAGAAATAAGGGGAGTTTTAAAGCCTGAATGTGTAAAACTCATGTTCCCCATCTGTCCTGTTAGGCATTTTAACAATAAAAAGCAAACATATCTTCTTGTTGTTGCTTTTTCTTTATACCTGGCCTCGGTATTCGAGCTCCTGGGTGGGCTTAAAAATAACCTGTCAGACATTCCACCTACATCACAGCAAAGATGACCCAACAGGCAAACAAACACATGCAAGACTGACTCAATAACCAGCCCACATACCTACGGAAGATGGCATACCAGAAAACAGCTCCAAGCTTCAGCAACAAAGTCAAAATGCGCTAAGCTCCAAAACTTGTGTCTTTTACTGTGGAATATATTTGGAATGACGGCCTGGACAAGACAGTGACATTTCAAATCCACAAATTTCTGTTCTCTCTTTCCTGTTTTTTTCTGCCTCTGTAGGGACGTCAGCACAGCCACAAGGGGGAACTGCAAAGCATCCAACTTTTGGACTGTTAAGTGACAGGGACGAAAAAAGACAAAGGGTGTGTGGCAAATATCCAAACGTTCAAATGTCAAATTAAGTACAATGGAATACATTCAGGGCAAAGTGTGGACTAAGGAGACAAAAGCAAACTCTATCAGTATTCCTAAGGACAGTGAGAACAAACTCTATTAACATAACCATTTACAACAACAAAATAGAGCACAGAGTTGAGATATGAACTCAGGACTCCAAATTGAGAGTCACAGACAACCAATGGCGGGTAATTTGCAAATAATATCAGTAATTGAAGCAATTAACTTTGTTTTGTTGTGGAAAGGAAACCATTTAGACACTCATGCGTGCAAGAACACACCCACACAAACACACACGCTCACTCTCGGGCACAAACATGAATACATGTACACAATCTCTCTCTCTTACACACACACACACATACAAAGACCCATGACACAAACGTACCTTCACTAGGATGACGAGGGTGCAGCTACAGCTCGGTGTGTCTTTTAGTTATACTTCCAGCACAGGTCTGAAATATAATGCTGAAATGCTAAAATCAGCATCATATGTATAGCTACTGACTTATTATTAGGAATAATAATCAACAAAAGCCATTGTTAAAAGGCATTCCAAAATCAGTGTTGTCTCTCTCAGTGTACCAGATGGTGGTCCTCTCACTGCTTTGTTAACACATTTTTCTTTTGTGTTATTTTTGTCTCTGCTATACCTCAGTCTACCAACAGACAGATGAGGCCTTGGACACAAAGCAGGCTGAAAGCATCCGCCCCTCTATTTTCCACAATGGCTGCTCAGATAACTAGCTCGCAGTCTTTTATGCAGTGATGGAAATCTCTGCCCAGTCTTCAGGATGAATTTTTCAGCACACCTGCTGAGATGCGAAGGCCTTTTATCAAAACAATGCCACACCAGACAGTTTGAATGACTTCTGAGGCCACACTGAGAGAAGCAGTTCTTTAAAAGCCTTAAGTTATGCATATATTTGTCAAGGAGGAGCAGCTAGCTTTCTAAAAATAGCTGGCAGTGACAGCGCCATTTTTATGCTGCTGTTTTCATGTTGTCTTTTCAAAAGTGCGTTGCACAGAAAAGAGAGAAAAGTGTAGGAAGTATAATATGCTACAAATATCGTTTATATTAGTTTGTATGCCAGGCATTATTCCTGGTTTTCACCATTTCACAATTTCTAAACCGTTTGTTAAGTTGTCAAAAGATTTGGTATGTTTATTTAGTATTCTCTTTTTAAGAGCATGAATGGAGGTCCAGACAGACAGACAGACAGACAGACAGATAACCACTACACAACAGCTATAAGCTAAAAATCAACACTGGCTGATATTATAATTACCTTGATGGTATCATCCTCTAATGATGCAAAATCTTGCTTTTATCTAACAGTGAGGGAGATCCTCTCCCGTGGGCGTTAAGTAGAAATTCCCATTGCAGGAGACATCCTTAGATGTGAGCAGCTTGTGTAGTGCTACATTACAGACAGGAGGGCAATTTTACTTATAAAAGTCATGATATTGGTTTAATACTCAATGAAAGAAAATCAATCTGAACAGGTAGCAATTGGAGTCTGCGTTATACACGTATCTCAAATAAAGACCCTGAACCACATGTCTTCAAATTCAGCTTGTTTACATAGCATGTGATTGACGCTGAATACATTGAATGAATACCTTCAATTAAATGTCTATTATATTGTATGACAGTATTTTGACCATTTCTTGAGCTATCCAAACCCCCGAGCAGACTGCTTAGAGACATTGCCTCTTCAAAGTTTTGGAAGTTAAGAAGGTAAGAGGACAGCACCTAATCTGCTGATCAATAAGAGGATTTAACTTCATACAAAAGACTGCTCATCTGCATTCACCACAGCAGCCGCAGAAGAATCCTGCAGAGGTTCCGGAATACTATCTCTCTTTTTCTGTATTCTTTTCCGGCCTTGCCTTTTCTCCATGTTCACCTTTCGTCTGTTAATCCCTGTCTTTCATGCCAACAGGAATGGGCGGATTAGAGCTGGGAAAGTATTCACACAGCACACAAACCTCTCGCACTCTGGCGATATATCCCCTCTCCAACCCACACTCTCTAAAGCAATCGTCTGTGCGTGTGTGTATATGTGTGCAGTGTATGCTAACCACTATGGGTCTTCCATGTAGGTGTGGGATGCGTGTGGGTGGTACAGTGCTTTACAACACAGTATAATTTACTGTGAACGGTCCATCACTACTTCCTCTAATCCTGTTTAAATTAGCCAGTCTTCTGGAGAGACATTCAACACACCCGCATGCACACACACACACACACACACACACACACACACACAAACTGTATACACAGACATTTCCTTTGTCTTTTTCTCCCTCCTCACTCTCTCTCTCACACACACACACACTCTTTTTAGCAACTTTGAAGAAGGATAAACACACCTGTTTAGAGCAGACCTTACTGTCTTAGGCACAGTCTAAATGGAGTTAGCTTTTAATCCTTTTCACTCTCCCCTGTCATTCTTGGGCTTCATTCATCTTTGGGCATAGCTAAACCAGACCAGCCACAAAACACATGCACACACACACACACACTCAAGCTGAAGTCTCACTCAAGCTGAGTCTTTGTGAGACTGAAACAGCAAGGCAAGCAATCACAGATGATGGGCAAAGACTTGCAGCATCTTATAAAATGGTATTAGATGGTCCAATCTGTCCAATCCATTTAGGGCTGATGTCTCTGCATTCCTTCTCATTTGTGATGTGGATTCATTTACAGACCTCTTGCAGAGGCAAGCACTGCACAAGAGGAGGGTGAGCCTCTCTCTCAGGTCACTTTCACATGCTTGATCAACCACAGATCCCCGTAAACACACATTCTGGGGTTGGAGTGGGTGTTATTTCTATCAGTTATTAGCAGTTGTATTAACACTCCAAAATGGCCATCTAACATTTTGAGACCTCAGAGCTTTCAGTAGTCTAGTAACCGATGGGTGCTCTCAAGGCACTTAAATCAGCAGACAAAGACCCTGACACAAACAAACAAGTGCACATGTCCATACACCCAAAAGCCAATTAGTCTTCAGTGTGTCAGCCACACAGCAATACAAAATAGATAAACATGGCACCAATGCTCAAGAAAACATCCAGAACAAAAATATCTAATAAGAACACAAGATATTTAGGTGCAAAGCGCAATACACAAAACACTAGCACATTTGCGGAAAGAGCGACCACAGCAGGACTAGGCTATCATGCCATGGAGAGCATGAGAGTACCAGACAACACGTGGTTATTTCTGCTAATTACACAGCTCAGTGAAATCTGGTGCAGTCTTAGGTGGTTGTCTATCCGTGATCCATAATATGTGTGCTACAGATCCTCAATGAGTAGATGGAATGCTCACACTGCACAGCCCCAAAATGATTGTTTTGCATTATGTGCTAAGCCATTGCAAGACAGAGCAACATTTAATTAACATTTCTAATTGTGCCTTGAAGGCTGCCTCGATTTAGTGGTGGCTTCATCCGCGGCTGATTATGTCGCAATGATGAGGTTAATGGTGCTGGATATTTGGCTTCTTGGCAAACAGTCAGCGTGAGGATGCTGTAGGGTCTGTGTTGCCCCTGGCAACCCCATAATGAATGAATAGTATGTATAAGTATGTGTATATTCACATTACAACATGTGTATGTGACCTTGACATATCCACATGCTCGTATGCGGTGAATCCATCCTTGACTCAGTCACTTCATTCAGTGCAGGTTACTTATTCCTTTCCTTTAAGACAATGATTCACTATTAGAGTTGCTGTCCACGACCTCAACAGCACTTCGGAGTCAGAGTATTCAGAGCACGAGTATATTTGGAGTTGTGCTGTCTGTATTTAAAAACACCACTTCTACCAGACTGCCATGGTCGATTGAGTCATATTGTAAGTCCCAGGCCAGTTAGTGCCTCTGTGTGTTAGCCTGGACTATCTGTTATGTGATAAAATCTTATACAAACTCATTTGGAGCAAATTCAAGTAAGGCCTTCCGTATGGACAATCACGGGCTGCACATAGGCATTCTCTATTGCCCCCCCCACTGAGTTCACTTGACTCTCTGCCAGTACAACTGTAAAAGTTACCCCCCTACCTTCCTTACTTGTGTCTACACTCCTGTCCTGACTTTCCCTACCTTGTTCCATCCTTTTCTCCTTCCCTCATCAATTCCAGCACTTCTTTCCATTTGAAAACAACACTAATCCTGAAACGAATGAGGGACATAAATGGGCTCTTGGTTTATTGTTAACAAAACGTCTACAGCATGGCCAAGCATTCATGAGGTTGCAGCACAGAGCAGCTGCTTACTGTGGCCGTCCAGTGGAGGAGGTGGAATTGGTAGAGCAAAGATAGCAGCTGTAAGATAACAAAGACAAACCTGCTAACACAGAAAGACTAAGAGAGGCACCAAGAGATCTGAAAGCCATTAACTCTGGTGCTGCCTTGGAGGAATGGGGTCTGTGATGGCCTATTTCTGTGGGCTCCATATCTCATCAGAGGCTCTCACCCCAGACTCCATGTTGTGTGATTTATTCGCCTCAAAATCCTTTCTTTTCTTTTTTTTTTTTTTTAAACAAGCGGGTGCATGTGTAAGCCCAGTTGTGCAAGCCTGCCCCATCTATGTGTTCCATCACCGAAAGGCCTCAAGCCCAGTTGTCATGGAGATGGGACACAGGTGCTCCAATTGCTCCCGAGACACTTGTGATGTCATCATGGAACAAGAGGAGGAAATAGTTCTGCTCTATATTCCCCTCGCATACAGAACTACTTAATCTTGGCCCCAACATTGTTATGACTCAAAACTTAGTTTCAGCAGATTTCTGGGTCACCAATCCATGTCATGCAATTGGGCTTGTTTCACAATAGTCCATTCACAGTGCTCTTCAGGCCAGCTGGTAAGGTATAGGTTCCATACGCAGCCAAAGACTTTTTTTTTCTGGCAGGTACTCTCTTGACAAAATACAACAGATGAACACTGATGACAGTGCCCATTCTTGATCATCCACGTTTGTGCTAAATGTTGATGGGATCAAATGATTTGAGTACATTGACACCAGCTGTTCAATAAAAAAAGACTCCTGTGTCATAGAGTCATTTATTTAATCATACATAACATTTCTATATGAAAGAATTAGATTTTTATCTAATTCATTCTCTTGTGACGATCTCTCTCACTACACATGCACTAACACAACTGAAGAGTAGGCACTTGGCAGAACAGGAAACATAGGGTTAATACCCGCCTGTCCTCAGGTCTCAACTCAGGCAGGAAAGGAGCCGCTGTGTCCACCAATCACTTTAGATAATGGAGAGATTTATTAGAATGAGGCTGCTGCTGCCGCCCAACCCTAATTAATTTCCCTGTGTATGTGTGTTAGAGAGAGAGATAAAAGTATGAAAGAATATTTCCATGCAGGTTCATGGGTAACATTTCTTTTGTTGAAAGCAGCAGGTTTCAACCTGACTTGCACTCCCTTCATTGTGAGACAATGTAAAACATGTGGGTTTGGCAAACCAGAGACCTATAGATCAGACGGCCAGGCCCAGCCAGATGGCCCCGGCCAAGCAGCCCTCCTCTCTGTCAACCTCATTACTAATTACTGTGTTTACGTTGGACCGCGTGTGTCTGTGTGAAAGTTTAAGAGCTTCCTAAATTAGCAGAAAGATTAGTGAGGTGCTAGTTGAAACAGCAGTGCTGCAGCTTTTGCTGAACCTTCACAACTACTGTAAATGTATTCAGTGTGACGTAGCTGGGCAAACAGAATGCATTTTGCATGGTTTAGGCAAATGGGAGTGTTACTCTTATCTTGCAAGTCGACTTTAAAGAGTTATTTTAACTTCTTGCTATGGCAACATGAATCACGCAGTTTCAGAGCTACATTCTAAAGACTCTGTGGTCCATGTTTTGTCCTGCGCTATGATTCACTGCTACTTCTGTGCTTGAACATCCCAAACAGGTTGATGCAGATTTAGAAAATAACCAAACCCAACTGTGTCCTGCTGGAATTCTTTATTCATGCACCCGGAAAGAAGAGGTTTATCAAGATGTGCTGAAGAACTCCCTCACACACCCTACCAGCCCCACATCTACCCTGCTGCCTTTATAATAGCTATTCAATGAGAATGACATTGCCATCATCTCCTCTGCGCTAAATCACTGGCCTCAATTTCTCCATGGGTGACCACTTCTTTTCTCCTATCAATCTTAACTTCTGCCACCACTTATTTTGTACCCCTCTATTGTATATCAAACTGTTCTGGATCTCTCTTGGTTTCTCAATTACTTAACCCCCCTTTGTTTTCCCCCCACACCACATCGCACTATTTAAATTTCTTCCACACTCTCTTCCGCTGCTCTATGAGCAGTGTGATGGCTAACAGCAGGGGAACATGTTGAGGGTTTACTAAATGTTTAACATGCAGTCAGAACCGGCCCAGACGGGCACCCAGCCAACAAGCTTGTTTTATTTGCAATAATGGCTTCCTCTTAACAAAATATCTGTTGGCGGAGGCAGTTGATGTCTGTGTCTGTGTGTGAGGGAAATTTATATATGTCAAACATGAGCGGCCATAACTTGTGACTAAAGATACTTTAACCCGCTCATCATAGATCTTTTATTAAGTGTTTGTGTGTGTGTGTGTGTCTTTGAGTGATTGTTTTTTGATACTGTGCTACCCCTCACAATACATCTTCTGCAATGGCTGGCTGACTGGGCAGGCCCCCTTCTAGATGGTGGGGTGGCGTAAATCAGAGTTGATTTGGCTTCCTGCCACAGATGTGTCAGCTCACCCTATACAGTGAGGATCCAACAAATAGCATTCCACATCACTCACATCACACTCCATAGATCTTCCAGGCGGCTACAGTATCCCCCTGCCTTTTTAAGACAGACTCCCACAGACTTCTGGTAGCACCCCCCGCACATCACTCCTATGGATTTGCTGCAATACAATGTCATCTCTCTTCCTTTGGCCCCTCAAATAGGCCTGGTCAGAGTATTTCCACCGGATCAAAAGCCCAGATGGCTACAGTCAGCAGGAGCGAGGAAAAGCCTCCAGTATAAAGACTGGAATGGAATCAGATGACTTATACTGGGTTCAAAATCTCATTGTGCTGCAAGAACATAGAGACAGATTCATTCATGTGCAGCTCAAATAAATGTAGCAGGATATGGTGAGTAGAACATGAGAAACAGAGAAACGGTGACACTGAGAGAATCCCTGTTTTCCCCAAGCCATACCTACTGTTCTGAAGTCGCAGTTGTTTTTGTGAGGGAAGCTGTGTGATTGTGAGTCTGTCCATGTGCGTTTGCTGCCATGTCTGCTCGCCATGTGTAATTTCTCCAGTGACCATGACAGAGGAGCAACTGTACAAAGTGAGCAGTGACAAAGCGTTGTGTGTTGTTCATCCTGCTGCTCTCTTCCTGCCTCTGCAGTAGGACAAGCAGATTGATGCTAGAGCAGTGGAGCACTATTTCGCCAGTATGTCAGGTCACTGGCTGTGCCTCAGGAGAGAGCAAAAGAAAAACATGGTTCCCTCTTTGTCTATGTCCTTGTACACTTTCTCTTTCTGTCTCTCTTCCTGACCACAGGCTTTTCTTTATCTTCAAGTTAACAAGTTTTACAAAGTGCCACCCGTCATCTTCAGCATTTGACTGCCTGCAGACACAACAAGTTTCCTGCAGTGCCTAACTTCTGCACAACACAACACAGGTTTGGCTGAGTGGCTGAAGTCAACAGGATACAGTGCAGCTCTGTCAAACATGAGAGACTGCACTGGTGCTTTGTATCGAGCCCCAAGGTAAACACTGGAGACCAAGTCACTGTTATTTTTAGTTATTTTAATTATTAACATCATTGATATCAGCACTGCAACAGTCATTTGATTTAGAGAGATCTGTTTTTCAAAAGCAAGGAATCTGTACTTTGTTGTCAGAGGATCTTTGAACATCAAAAGAATCAAACGCTGATGAGAAACGCAAATTAACTAACATGCATGCACACACACACACACGCCAACACTGGGGACAGTGCAGAACATCTGTGATCAGCATTAGTCAGATGGATCTGCTTGAATTTGCATGAAAATCCAACTAGCAGCCAGCGATAAATGTGAGATTCTTTTGGCACATAGAGAAAGAGGAGACCGACAGACAGCAACAGAGAGAGAAAAAGGGCAACAGAGACTGGGATGTAACCAGATAGTTTGATATTTTCACTTCCAACGCTGCACTAGCTCAGTTTTGTAATTTACTTGCAAGGGCAAGGCAGCGCACCTGAGAACATCAATATAGTTTGAGCAACAGCCTGAGCGAGAGGGATTTAAGAGAGATAGGAAGAAGAGATGAGAATTCCGAATAAATGGGGAGGGGAGGACAAATGAGAGAGGCAGACAGGGGAACTCATTAACTTCTCTTTAATAAAGCCCAAGTCACATGGGGACCCTTTCATTCCTTCATCTATGCAGTCACACACACACAAGGCACACAATACGCTGTAGTGCCACATTGATCACCTCCAGATTACCACATAAATAGTGATCATAACAACATCTCCAAAATCATTTGACTCATAAAAAAAAAATCAATAACCTATAAAACGTCATTAGTGATGGGATGTACCTGACAAACCTTTGCACCTCTAAAGTTACTGCCAATCATTATCAGTGCTGACAAAAACCTCTCCCCTACTTTATTCTGTGAATAAATTACTGGAGGGCTGACAGTGAAGACGTTGAATGTAAATATTTTGTAGGCTCAACGCAACTCAATATCATAAAGAAACTCAATATCTTAACGCAGCAGCACACACACTTCGAGAAAATCTGCAAATATCTCGGCGAGGCAAAACATTTTACATCCCTTTTCTATTTGCATGCCATCTTCAAAGACTAAAGGGAAAAGCATTGCCATGATAAACAATGAAAATGGCGCTGGGCCCAGTTCCAGATTCCCTTTTGTCGTTATCGTTTGTGGGATACGTTCGCGCTGACTTGGAGGCATAGGAGCGGGATGGTTGAATACTATAGGAAAGGAAAGCAGGGATTGTAGCATTAAAGCTTCTTCTATATCTGAACATCCATGCCTTCCCTAGGGGCCATGCGGCAAGGCTAATTTAAGAAGCGTGGGCCCTGTCAGCTGTCATTAGCATGCACACACACAGACACACACAAACACAAGTGGGCACATTTATGCAAAAACACACATAGTGCACACATGCACTCACTACACAAAGCTAATTCCAGAAATGTGGGCAACTGTCAGAAGCCATCATCTGAGAGTACAAAGCCAACCAACATGTTACACAACCTGGCGCTCCAATGGGTGGAGGGAGGGTGATAGAGAGAGACAGACAGATGGAGAGAGAGAGGAAGAATTATTGATTAAGGCTGAATAAGAACACAACAAACAAAAACAGAAAATAAATTTAAAGTGTTCAAGTATCAATCCCGGAAGTGTGTAAAGCAGATTCTATATGACCCTTTTGCCATGTGAAGGTGTATTAATCACATTAGCAGAAAGAAGAGAACAAGAGAGCTCCTACACATTATGCTAGACAGAAATCTTGCAGGTTCATTGAACCTCACACTGTGCAAGATGGGTCTAATGAAAATCTTGGTCAAACTGTAAACATACATTGTTTCTAAGTATTTTTGGGGCATTTTATGCCTTTATTTGAGAGACCACAGTAGAGTGGTTGACATCCCTCGACATGTAAATCCCAGGGAGCGAAAGACTGATCTCGTTCTTAAATGATCACATCCAGGTGTTCTGTGATCAAGATGGATTTTTAAACAGGGGCATGCAATTGCCAGTCTCTAGGGGCAACTGCGGCCTATCCTATTAAGACACAGATTCCCTGTCTGCCTCAATGGGCTGTCGACCATTTTGTGTCACATCAGTCCTTCACTACAGAGATCAAAGGGACTTGCGACTGCGATCGCTAACAAACATGATGCAATGGCTTCCACCTAAGGAATCCATATGCCAGCAGTCGTGCAATATTGTTTCCCGGTAACTGTGAGCAGAAATACATTTTTCCATGATACTGTATGACATTCCTCGAGCAGATTTCCATCTCATCGTCACTGTATGCACGATCGCTCATTCACTCATATGATACAACTTAGGGGTTTGGCACTGAAATACATTAGCATTTTAGAATATATTACCATACCCAAAGGGAACTGCGGTAACATTAATTACAAGTAACCGCATGCATTTAGATGCTGCTCTGCCTCTGATCACACACAATATGCCATCACTACACCCTTCCCCCCTTGAAAACACACACACACACACACACACACACACACACACCTTGTCTTGGTGAAGCAGTCCCACCCCCTGCTGCGAAGCAGGTGCCAAGATATGATTCTCCCTACCTCCATGCATGCTGACACACACGCATGCACACAGACAAACACACACACACACACACAAGTACATGCACACACGTACAAATGCATGTCTTCAAAGACAGAGCTGTGAAGCAGAGGTGACAGGTCCCTGGTTCCATGCCATCCTCAGCAAATGTATCGCTAATTGCCATTCCCCCACTGTTAGAGAGCAGCATGGCTCCAACATGGGGTCCATATGGACCCCAAGATGGAGTCATCTCCTGCCCACTAGAGGATCATGGGAAGATAGAACAACCAACTGGTGTTCACTATGATAGGTAAGACACTTGAACAAAATTCAAAAGGAAAATATCTAGTTGTCAATTGATTTGTGTATTCAGCCTCAGCTCATGAACTCGTATTTGGCAGCTGGGCACAGGCACATGTAGAACTGGTGTTAGTATGACAGCTGATTAGAGAGATCAGAGATTTGAGTGTGACACCTCTAATGATCTCTTCATCTGATTGACGGGCTAGGCAAGGCTCCAATTCACACATCTTGCACATCACAGAATGTGGTGCACATACAGCAAAGAGGGTCAGCGTGTCAGACACACACACTTCACACAGACCCACAAATACACCACACACACTGCTCCACTGAATATTAGAAAAAGACTATTTGCTTCCATAAATCCCTCCTGTGACTTCCAGAATATTCCACTATTATGTTGGACCTAGCAGGGCCATTTCCTCCCCAGTTAGCCTGTCATCAGGGCATTGTACTGTATTGTCTGGGACCGAGCCCAAATGGGGCTCTTTCAGGGGTATTTTCAGGTACTTTCATGGAAGAATGGAGAGGATATTCATATCACATTTCAGTTTTTCTATCGCTGAGCAAACACAGTTTTGGACAACACACAGACACGCCTGCATTGAAACACACACAAACACACCAGACACTTCCTTCGCTGACCCAAACGAGCAAGTCAAGTACATTCCAGCTCCCAGTGATTTCCTCCATCTTCTTCCAACAGACAGGATCCCATTACAAGCGCCTGGCTTTTATCTCTCACAGAGGCAGCAGAAAACATTGTAATACACATTGCAATGGGAATGTCCTAAAACTTCCAACATTGACATTGAGAGCCGTTTCCAAAATTGTTCTTGCTAAAACCTAACGAGGGCAAACTGATCAGTCCGGATTTCTTAAAGAAACTGGTATGCTGTAGCAAGCTCCTTTTATTGCACTTTCACTTATCCATCTCGTGATTATTGGCAATTATCTGTCAATTAGCAAGGTGCTGATGTCACCACGATGTGAAAGGCAAAGCAATCAGGAGCTGTTAGCGTAGAAATGTTCGTCCATACTAATGACTCAATCTACCGTCCAGCTCGCACAGAGGACCCTGTGTTTTAGTGTGTGTGTGTGTGTGTGTGTGTGTGTGTGTGTATGAGTGTTTGGTCCAGCAACTAATCTCCAGTACAGTGTTGGGCAGGCTACTTGGAAAGAGTAGTGAGCTAAACTACCAGTTACTATACATTAAATGATCTTCACTGCACTGAAGATACCCCCCAGAGAAAAGTAGCAAGCTAAGCTTCAGCAACATAGTTTACCTACATCAAAGCAATTTTTTTATATATTAACCAACTTCATTCCAAGTCAGCTTATTGACAGATCTTAGTGATCTGTCAATCAGCTGTGCGCTCTGCTCTCACTGCTCCAAAACCAAACATGCTTAATTTTATTTTCTGCCAACAGACAGTGAAGAAATTGTAGCTAGCTAGTGGTTAGCTGTTGGCAAGTTGCTGGCTGGTGTTTGCAGACTGCACTTACTTGTGATGGTTAGCTTATTTGGAAATCACCTGAATGTGTAAACTCTAGCTCAGGTGTCTGTATTCAGCCCAAGGATTGCTACGTGATGTCACCATCATCCAGAAGTGCTTCTGTCAGCTACACAAATGTCCCAGTCTTTGATACGTCCGTGGAGAAGGTGGCATCTCTTACCAATCGTATTTCAGAATGCAGCAGAATGCTCTGCTGTGTTTTACCTTCAGAAATGCTCAGGTAAATGTAACTTTAGCGCGTGTGGACACCACCGCACTACTTGATCAATAAAAGAGCTAAGCTACAGAAAAGCTATTTGTTTGAGGAAACAGCTACCACTAACACCACGCTACTGAGAAACTAGTAACGCCGCTACTTGTAGCGCCGCTACTGCCCAACACTGCTCCAGTGGGACTAGAGGAATTACAGTGGAGCAGGCCTGTCAACACTGCTCAGTAGTTTCAGGGCTCCTAAAGAGGATACATATGCCACTCAAAATGACCTTGACTGAAACACACTTAACCCCTCCTTCAATGGCCCCCTTACCACCCATCACCCCAGCGAGGTGCCCCATTTCTTTGAGTAATATTAAATCTGGAAAGAACGTTCATTCAATAAAACAGAATTTTGATAATTACTCTATTAAAATGATCTGTACTTAGGGAGGTGGTGGACGTACTCCCTAAAAGAAAATTACGATATACATGGGGCGGAAAAGTTAAGACAATCTTTGAAATACATGTTAAAATAAATCATTACAATTTTATTATATTACTTAAACTATACATGTCCTTGAAGTGATAAACCTTTTTTTTGTTTTGTAGATATACTTGCTAACTTTGGGAGATTGTTCTACATTGGACAAACCCTTTATTTGCCCTGTTAAATGTTTCCAAAAACACAAAGAGACACATAAGAGATGACAAATCATCCTTTTATCCACGAAACGCAACCAATCCATCAGACACACTCTCGCCTCTCAAATAAACAGAGGACGCTTACGACATCTGTCATTCCCTCCCCATGCTGTGATCCATGATATGATCGCAACGCTCATATGTCCTGGACAATTCACAATCAATCTTCAGAGCCAAGGCAACAAACAGACGGAGAGTCAAAGACAGAGAGAGAGCGTCTTCTTGTTTGCTTTTTGTCTTTTCCACTTTTTCAGAAGCACTATGACCATCCATCATGCTTTTTTCTGCCGCATGATGTTTATCAAAGGAAGTAAATTTTCAAAGCATTACCTGAGCCTAAAATTGATTGAGAACATGTGCGGAAATGCAAGTCACTCCCAACACTTTCTCTCCGTTTTCAACTGTCAATAATAAGAGATAGAAGGTGTCCTCTTTCAGCCAATCATTGCCAGGTGTCTGAAAGCCCTTTTCGAGCAAGCTGAGTGATTTTTTATACATGCTTGAATCTGCTTGCACAAACATACCCACAGACACACTCACAGACTCACACAATGACCTTGTCATGAGGTATTAACCATCACGCGACGAGAGCATTACACATATGGGTCTCTTTGTTCCTCCTTGAGTTAGGTAAGTCCACATATCAAGTAGCCTTCATAACGTGAAAATTGATGGTGTATTTTGGGATTGTTTGAGAATTAAAAGCTAATTTTTGGACTGAGAACACTTATTTTTTCAAACCTTGAAAATAGCATAAACACGCCTGGCAACAGGTGGGCTGTTGAGATTTTAATGGAGCCCCTTTATTCACTTACAAAGACGGGAGTCATCAACAGACATACTACTTCACACACTATGAGCGAAAAAGGACAGTATCAATATACATAGTCACACATATCTGTGAGCAAAAATATCCAAGTATGCACATGCATGCACACACAAACACACAGTCAGTATTGACATTAACACAGGTTGGAACATGATACATCTACCTGAAATGGTTAGGAGTAACTGAGCAATGTGCTTCATTCAAACCTAAGTATGTTAACAATGAAGTGATGCCCTTTCGCAGGGTAAACATACTGTACTCTCTGGCAGAAAAGTGATAACACACAAAAATATATCCAAGACCCTCCATTTCAGTCGTATTTAGTGTGTCTACAGAAATATTGAGTGTTAGAGAGATTTCAACTAATTCAAGTGGGGGTTTTTTTACATAAACTCAAACATATTATTCTAAGATTTACCATGAAATTATAAATATTAGTTATTACGTAAATAAATATGAAGTTATAGTATTACTGTTGTCTTTATATTGTACAGTTTTAAGTCAGATTAAAGGGTCATAAAATTGTGTGGAAAAGCAAAGTGATGGAAAGCAGACCCAGGAAATAGCCTACATCTCCCAATTGCCTATTGAAATATTACAGATAAAAACAAAACCTACATTAAACTGTAGCTTGGGCTTTAACATCTTATCCAGAGCTTTATGTCTTAATGTGTTCTCAATTTGTGACAGTCTAGGTGTTAAAAACACAAATCACTGGAGAGGCAGCATCATCCTGAAAACCTACAGACATAATGAATTTCTGGAGTGAACAAAAATGGCTAATTAAAGGGTCATTAAGTCATTAATTGACGATGTTTGACGGACAATGTTTGTGTTGGAGCTCATGATGCGAGTTGGTGTCAGAATGGCCAAATATTTTCAATAAAAGTATTTTTTGTGTGTACAGTATGTTTACTGTAATTAAGTCATTCTCAAACCTGTAATTTTTGTTATGTGAAATTTGAAAATGTCAGCATGGCTCAGCTCTATACCTTGAAATACTATGATGTGCAAAGTCCCATCATAATGATAATACATGATTGCACATCATGGACTCGCAGAGTGGAACACAAGTGAAGCTAAGACAGTCTAATGTAAGAGATTCCTAGAACACGATGAAATCAGACACACACACAATCTATGTTGAGAATTGATTTGATATTGATCAAATCAATATGTACAATAGGCACTCCCATACGTACACATGTCACAGACTTCCTGTCAAGTTAGGCCTTTAGAAATCATTTATCATTTACTGAGCCTTTCGTAGAGATCCAAGGCTGTGCTGCAGTGCATTTAGATAGAGAATTTATGACAAAAGAGGCCAGCATTAGATATTATACTTTAATAATCTCACATCACTTATATGTCAAGGATGCATCTTTTGATATTGTCGGAATTTCCTCTAAAACTGATGTGACACAGTTGTAAAACACGGCCAGGAAAGCCACTGTTACGTTCAGCTCGGCTTAGTGAGAACGTTTGTCATCTTGACATCATCAGCTGAGTGCAGCACCGCCATGGCGGGAAATTTGTGCATCTGAACGAGCACATCTGTTCATTCCCGTCCACATTCCACTTTACTTTATTTAAAGCTACCTGACTACATGCCATATGCGTTGTACAGTATATTCCAGCAGTTCATTTCCCCAGCTCTCAGAAATGGGCTGACTCCACCCAGACATCAGTGTCAATCTGATGAGTGGGTGTCTAACAGTGTGTGAAGCACACATCAAAGGCATGCCGCTTTAAATGCCCAGCCTTGGGAGAAAGCAGGGAGGGGAAAGACTTCATAGGAATAAGGGATGAGGAGGGGGGGGAACAATTGTAGAGGGGCATGGATTTTATATCGTTCAGTGAGCCCCATTACAGAACAGGTTTAGGCTGGGAGTGTATGACTGAGACTGCTATATTTACTAGTTGAATCAAGACATCCAGATTTAGCAGCAACCTTAACAAACAAGCAAATACAGACACTACCCTTACTCACTGCACCATACAATCTTCTCCAAAACATTCATTATAAGTGAGATTTTATAAAAAGGCAAATCACACTCCCCAAAGACAAGTTACACGCAGGCATACACACTCAAAAGGGCTTGATGTGCTTAGGGGTTAGCAGCCAGAACCACCAGCCTCCTCATTAGCACAAATAAGATCGTAGGCCCCTCTGCCTCGTTGTCTCTCTTCGCCTCTGTTCTTTTGCACAAATGAATCCTAATCCTTGTCCTCTAGCTCGCCTCTAACAAAAAGAATAGCCCATACTGCTGTAGAAGGATAACACAGATGAATGAAAACTACACCATCTCTATGTGGGAAATTTCTTCTTGACTTATTTGTGGTGCATCTTCTTAAAAGTACATGTTCAATAATAGTGGGCAAGATTTATGGCATTATAATAAAATGAGTCCCCTTGACCCTTACTGTCATTAACTATTCATGAAGGGGAGGGTAGGTCACCAGGCCAACATAGGCTGGAATCAGTTTGTCAGGTTAGTTATCAAAACAAAATTTGAATATAATACATATGCAAACTCGGAGAATATATTCAATAATATTGAACATTAGATAACAGAATCGGATACTCACAATCTTGAATTTTCAACCAACAGACAGTCCCAGGCTTGGTTGCTGTGGGCTTTTTCCCTGATATGTACTGTTTGCTTAAAAACACAGAACAGAACTTGAAAGCCAAACAAACCACCTTTGACCTTGGTTCTTTTAGGGAAATACCTTTTACACCCTGTCAGTTTTCTAGTTGTACTCTAGCCAGCAAGCCGCTGGTAGATCGAGATGCTGTCCACTCATTTCCCATTACCCTCTGTGCTTCAAATCAATAGTTAATTACCTCCAAAAAGCCCTCTTCTTATCTAGCTAGAGAAGTGGACAGCACAGGGCAGGCAGAAATTTGCCTGGCAGAGGGATTCAGTGTTATGCAGGGTGAAAACTGTCCTCCCACCACTGCTGCTTATTGGCCCATCAGTGTCCCTCTCAGAAGCTGGCATTCCATTTTGCAATGCGCAGGCACTTCATTTCTCTCCACCACAGAATATTCATTTCTCATGCTAACGCAGACACACACAGTGAGACACAAATATTCATGCACAATTTCTCTCTATCTGCCCCTCTCTAGCCAAGAACCGAATGTTTAATAAGAGATTACATTTATGGTGAGCAGAAGGGCAGGCGAATGGTGAAATATGTCCACATGTCCTGAACCTGGGAGAGGCACTGGCACTTACTCATTAATAATGGGACAGGCCCCAGGCCCAGGCCCTTAGCTCTCTGTCTCTACTCATTTCCTTTCCACACATCAAAGCTATGTGTGTGTATGGCTGTGTATATGCACATTCATTTCTTTGCTTGCATGTGCGTGCACGTGCGTGCATGCGTCTGTGTGTGTGTGCGTGTGTGCGTGCGTGCTTGTCAGTCCCTATGAGAAACAGTCTGTGGAGGAGCCGGCTTTTATTTAATCAGAAGTGGAGCAGCTTCCACCACCATGCGTAATTTCAGCCCTATTAACGTTCTGCCTTTAATTCCTCTGAGCGTTGGAGACGCAGCATCCTCTGGGCTGCTGATTCACTTAAAATGCAAAAAGTACCATAAAGTCGTTTTTTTCCTGTACAGTAGCAACTTCATATATTGTACATTTAGACTTGAGACGCAAGGCATTTGCTATGTAAACACGGTGATATGCAGAGTTTGTAGTGCGTAGTTACTAAGTGTATACACATGCTAAGTTGATATTCTTATCACTTTGATTGAAGACTTTTAAGAGTTTCCCACGCATTGAAAGTCACAATCACAAAAACACTGCACCACTATACCTGCCTCCCCCCACTCCTTAGTCAGCCTTTGCCCCGCAGCCTTTCTGCTTGCAGCCCTTAAGCCTAAGCCTTAGAGCTTAAAAGTCAAATTAAATCATTCTGGCCCTGACTTAAAACCAGATCTCATTATAACAATCATAAATGAAGCTCTTTGTTCCTACAAGCCAACCCCAACAGTCTCTTTTACCCTCTTCCTGTTCCTGCCAATGTTGCGTCTATTACATTTTCAGAAGGACAGGCTCGTATTTCGCTTTTTTCCCCCCTTTTACTAAACCCTACAATGCTTCATAAATGCATCTGTTTTTAACTAAAACAATGTGGGGTAAAGAGGCAGGTGAGGGAGGGAGGGAGGGAGGAGAGGAGAAAACAGGGAGAGAAGCCGCTAGACACAACCAATTATTCCCAAGCAGGAAGGTACAAGAGAGGAGATGGGACAGATGTGTAGCTTGCAACTACTCTCAGATTTACTTAAAATGTATTTTAAAAAAAGAATAACCTAGCAGGCAAGGAGAAACGGCCAGGAAGTCGAATCAACAACAGGCCTTTGTGGATCTGGACTGGCCAGAGCTGATGTAGGGACAGCTGGGGTGGACAGGGGCTAAATGGGACATGGGGTGGAAGCGGAACAGTGGATATGGGGCTGTAAGCATAGAGGCCCCATGCAGCCAGGCTGCGTGAACAGTGAGAAATAAGACTCGATAATCAATGCTTTTTCTCTTCTCGCCTCTAACAAAAAAAAATACTTGAAGAGGCTCCCCTTTCCTGCTGACTGAACAACAGTCACCCAATCTCTAGGACAGGTGATAATGGAGGGGAAAAATCCTGAGACAGACAAATAATGAGAAAAACCACATTTTTCACACCACCATACTTGAGTGGTGGGGAAGCTGGGTCACTCCGCCCCATTAATTAGCATTGCCGTTTTCTTGGAATTGGAGGGTTATCTTTACGTTTGTGCTCTTGTGCAAATCGCGTCTTGGTGAGTATGTCTGTGGGTGTGTGCGTCTGTGACCATGTTGTGTGTTTGCCATTTCACAGAACTGGCTTTACCAGGAAACAGATGACTCACACAGTTTGAGGTTGAACTGTGTCACAAGCGTCACCGCTTTCACTCCTGTGCTCTAATGTGTTTCGTATGTTGCTGATGCAGTGGGTCTGCTTATCCCCGAGATTGGACAGATAAGGCCTTAGCCCTCGTCCCACAGTCAGCCACCTGCTCTGATAAGGGCCAAGCACGAAGCGAGACAGGCGGAACCTAACACTGCTGATAGCATCTCCACAGCAAATCTCTGGCCACAGGAATGTGTGGAAGACACTGGAAGACAACACAGTAAAGGACATGAACTATCCGCACAGCGAGACAAAGAAAACAAGACCCAAGTCTGGAATGGAATGGAACAGGACACACAAATACACACACAGTATAGTGCATACTGCTCGCCTCCACTCTCTCTTGATACCGCTCAATCTCACACTGAGACGTACACAAAAATGTGCACATGCATACCAGCCCCCAACCTGCATCCACCATCTGGTCTTCCCAAGGCTCAGATGTCTCTTGGGTAAGGTGAGCTGTGAGGGGGACTCTGTGTGCGTATGTGTTCTGTGTGCATGTGTGTGTGTGTGTGTGAGAGAGAGCGAGAGGAAGAGATAGAGAGGGAGAAACAGAGAGAGAATGAGGAGCCAGTGATCACATTATCCAAGAGAAAAACCGCACTATACAGTATATTGCAATTTCGTGAACAAATTCATCTAGTGAAGAAAAAAAACCTGCAGAGACCACAGATTCTTGCCATATTGCCTGCATGCAAGCACAATACTTTCACAGAAAAGACAGTGCAACATATTTACAGCACTGCAGGTACAAGTGCTGCAGGCAGAGGTTTGCACTGGGGGCCGCCATAGCTGACTAGGTCGCGGAAGAGCACCTTAACACCGAGAAGTCTTTTCACTGTGGGGAAAATAAAGCCTCCATTATGGGATGAGGCCATGTCTGCTGCCCCTGCCAGCCATAATGGCTTTAGAACTCTACTGACGACACAGGCACCCAAACGTACAATACACACACCACGGTACAAAATGAGTGGAAAATTGAATTCTACTTCAGGTGGTCCCAGTTCAGCAGTAGTGCCCGTGGCCAAAATACACTTGTACACTCTTGTGAGCACTCACACACACAATCCTTCATGTCTTTGCAGACCTAGCACCTCAACCCGTGGGCCTATGCTGCGCTTATATTTTCATTCTTCTCTTTTCTAACTATTTGAAACGAGAGAGCAGAGGAAAGGAGCAATCTTGCATTCACATCCATTAGAGACTCAACAGGACTCTTTTCACAGGCTGTCTCCTCCGCACAGCTGGTGAGCTCACATGCACGCACAACTCACACCATCGAGTAGTAGAGAAATCCTAACTCAATACTACACCAGCCTCACAAAGCCAGTCTATATCACTACAAGCTCAGTTTTCACTACTAGATTTAAGAGAATCATTTAAGCCTGACCAGATACATGTTGGACCAACCTGAGGACCTGCACTGTGTTTAGATGATGATGTAACTTGCTCCTCAAGAAACTGGCAAAAAAATGTACTAGGTGTAAAAGATAGAAAATGAAGCATCACTGGCCTATTTTTTTTATTTTTTTGCCTTAAACTGATTTTGGTGGATATTTTAGATGAAATGTGACATTTCCAAAACAGCAAACATGCTTTTCTTGTTAAAAAATGCAAAGCAATGAACAATAACAACATTTCGTCCAATCAGATGCATGAAGGTTTCATGTAGATGCCTGAGTGAAGCAGAGAACTGTCGATCATCTACTGTGCACCCGGCTTGAACTGACATCTGTCTCATGCAAATGCCTCTTCAGCCTTGCCAAACCAGAATACATGCAGCAAGATGGTGGCCTGGCAAAGCCGCGTGTTAGCTTTGCAAGGTTACTACCGTACTAAAGGTCTGTTTCAACACAATTCCAGTAGCTTCACTGCTCTGATTAGAAAAAAATAACTCACCAGGAGAATAACAATAATGTTATTCTTTATGAATCCCGGGAGGCACATTAACTTTTCTCCATAGTGAGGTCAGCGCAGTGGGTCAGCTACAAGACAATGCCCCTGGAGCTGACTCAGTGTCTTGCTCAATGACACTTCAGCAGGGCAGTCGCTTGCTGAGACGGGGGCTGGACCCTGCCCTTCTAATCAATATGCCGCTCTTACACTCCTGATTCATGCATATCACGACTGTGTGATTCTGACCGCAATAACTATCATCTGATGCTTAAGCTATGATAATTATTGTTTATTCAGGAAGCTACAATAATCTCCATTCCATCCACTTGGCCCCTGAGGATGAGGAAATACCATAGTATAGTACAGGTACACAGCATCTTCAGGGACTGGTTACAGCACATTACTAATGTTCTCTTATCATACTCAATATGGAATGCTGCTGCTGTTTTACCCCAGTGTAGCATGGCACAGGCGTCTATGTCAGATAACTGAGACGCCCGAGTGTTCGTTTACTCCCACAGCCTTGTTCAATTGCAGGCTACTCATTTGTAAAACATGCATACTGTATCTTTTCTGAAACTCACTGACCTCCCTCTCATCTTTTTATCTCCCTCTGTCCCTGTCTATCTTTCAACCGCTGTTTCATCCCCTTCCCTCCGTTCCTCTTCCCTCCACCACCCAGTTCCAGGCCGTTAAATGAGCGAGCTTATCTAAGCCTAATTGGTTTAAGGGCAAACAGAAATAAGCAATGGCTCTGTAAGTAGGGGAGAATTACTGCTGCTGTTGGCAAGAACTATCCGCACACCACCGAGAGAGCGAGCAGAAGAGGAGAGGGAGACAAGAGGGGAATGGGGAGATTAGTGAAGAGAATTATGGAAGACCGAGTGGAATAGAGAAATGAGGGGGGGAAAGGGAAGTGCAGGAGAAAATCGGCAGAGAGAAAGTGAAGATGATGGGGAGAAATGGTGAGAGAAGACAAATGAGGGTGAAACAGAGCACTGCACATGCTTCTTTTTCTAATGGCATGCAAATCCCCGTCTTCATTCTCTCAGCCCATTGCTTGGTCTAACTGCCCCTTCAGTAACTTGTCGGTGAATGCATTTCTTTTGCAGAAATCATGTCGTCATGTGTGCCGGATAGTGTGCGTGTGCCTGTGTGCGTGGGCAGCTGTGCCTAGAGTTTCAATCCAAGTTCTATATTCAACTTTACACTCAATTAAACTGTTTTGGTCCTTCATCGCACCTCAGTCAGACACACAAACACTCACCTTTACACTGTGTACTCAAGCTTCAACTCTCCATCTCATTTTTCTTTAAAGCTCAGCTGCCTGTCTCCCATCGATCCATCCATACATATGAGCCTTATGATTTTCATCCCACGGTTCATCAATGATGTGAGGAGGTGATTACTGTGTTTATTACTGAGTGTATGTATATGCGCACTGAGTGTGTATGCATGTGCAGATAATTCATCGTAAGTACGTGTCCACATGGTCAGGGCTGCTCCTTACTCTAAAGTCACAAATACACACCCAGACACACACATGCATACACACATCTCTGACACTTTGTGATTATCATCTGATTTGGACTCGTAATAAGATTAAGGGTGACAGGAAAGCCAGAGATAATGTGGTCAATGGCTTCACTCTCTCTCTCTCTCTCTCTCTCTCACACACACACACACACACACACACACACACACACACAAATGAAAGAGCAACAGATTGGAGTTCAGATCAGTGAAGATTTTAACCTGCCCATGGGATAACCTCCTTTCAATTAGCGACCCAAACAAGGAAATCACTTTCATCCTTGTTACCGAGGTAACTCAGGGGCCATCTCCCTGCCCATCTGTTTCTTTCTTTTCCCATCTTTTAGAGGCGAAATCCCACACCCTTTTCCTTTCAGGGAAATTTCACTCCTCCCTACTGTCCTTCACTCATCTATCTGAACTTACATTTCTGCTGTCATTTCACACTGGGTAAACATTTGAACCTCAAAATATCCATCCTCGCACACGTAGTAATTTGGGCCTGGGCTTGGTATCCATAGCTGTGTTGAAATCTGATGAGCACAAACAAGAAAGCCACTGCCGAATTACAGAGCACAGCCGGAGCTGGGAACAGTCCAGGAGCAGAGTTGTAAATGATTAAAGAGAAAAGCTTCATGTGAGAAAACTCTTTTTTTTGAGCTTCTAATTTTCTTATTTGTGCATTTGGGATTGGATACAGACAGCCATGGGAAGCTGATGTTTTCCTGTGTAAGTTTTATAGGAGAGGATGAGCTACTACGCTATAAAATGAGAGAAGACACTGTATATCCACATTGCTGCCGGGATATCCATCCAGCAGCTAATGTCTGAGGCTATAGCACAGTGTTCAGTCCCCAGGGTCCCACAGCGGAAATGAAAAACATGTTTAACTGAGGAGATATTAGCTACTAGTGGCACTACGCTTGTCCAGATGAGTGTGGGTGGGAAAGACAAGAGGAAATAGGACGAGATGCAGAAAGACAAAGACAGAGGGAAAGGAATGGAGATGGATGAAAAGAAAAAAACAGGGGCAGTCTCAGAAAAGGGGAGAGGCAGGGGAGTGTTTTTTTCAATAGAGTGGTTGATTTCCAAAAGTAAAAAAGAGAAATTTTTCCCAGCATAAAATTCAGGTTAGAGGGAGACTTCCAATCAGTGCAATTTACAATTTAAGAGAGTTTGTCTCAGCAATTCAAAATACCACAGAATGATGCTCAGGGGCTACTCATAATAGTATTTCATAAGTACAAGTTAATGAAAAAACATGACGGGAATCCCTGGAGCTTTGACAGGCACTTACAATGTAGCCTTAATTTGTTTCCCACTGAGAAAACAATAATTGCTCATGGGATAATGAGAATCTGAAATAACACAATTTATAGAGGAGACTCCTCCTGTCCCTGACTACTGCCGTATAGAACGAAGAAGACTAAAGAGTGAGAAAAACAGATTTTAGCGCATAAACAGCCACTAATAAAGTGCCGTACACATCGGACAAAGTATCGTTTATCCCATGGACAACATCAGTGGCAACCAGCGAAGCTGCCGCTCTGAAATAAAGGACGAACCACGGCAATCTGCTGCGATCCACGTGTATGACATCCCTGTATCCCTATGCCGGAGGCGCAGCGCTGCCCAACGGGAAACGTCGGGAGCATCCCCAACACAGCGCGTCCTGAAAAAGAGCATTTCCATATCTACAATAAGTATAATCCCAATATCTTATTTACCTTCCATTGCAGACGAAGTGATGACCAGTACGCATAGAAGCGCAAACAAATCCACTGTCATGGCAGAAGGGTAGTCTCCACAGCCTGTCCCCAAATAACCAAGACGCACGGTGAGCGTCAAAAGAATCCCTCAGTTGTCAGAGTGGTACTCCAGCAGATAGCCTGTGTTGTGTGAGTCACATTTCAAGCCGTAGTAAACAATGTGTGACAATCAGCACAGGGGAAGAACAGAGTGTAGGGGCTGTGGGGTGCGAGGAGCAGGGGGAGGAGGAGGGGGGGGGGGGGGGGACGTTGCCTGACCACTAAC
>CM022487.1:13412762-13612432 GCA_011952105.1 Coreoperca whiteheadi
GGAGATTTTGTTTTTTTTTATGGGTTTTCTTTTAACAAAACTGGGGGGTAAAAGAGGGAGGGGGGGGGGGGGGGGGGGGGGGGGGGGGGGGGGCGACATTGCCTGCTCACAGCCCCATTAGAGCACCCGGGCCAATCACCGACTGAGAGCTGAAACTCACAAACCAATCACCAGCCCGCCGCTCCGCCCACCTCGCAATGTCAAAACAAAACTTTTCCTTGACCTATTTGAAGCGGCGTCCGCTTCACTGAAGGGAAATAGCGCCACCACTCGGGTGACTACAACTACTGCATTCCAAGCACACAGAGCCAAGCCTACTCCCGTGGGAGACGATCTAAACGGCTGTTTTCTTGCTCAGTGCTCTGTCAGCCTGTGGTTCAAAATAATGCTGCTGTTGGACTATTCATCTGTGATGTCCCATATGGCTTGATCACTTTCCCTAGCTGAAACTGTGTGCTACAGTGAATGTTATCCTGACGTAGGACATTCAAATTTCATTTATATAAATCACTTGTACAGTTAAGACTCCCAAAAACCAGTTGAGCTAGGTATTTTACTCTATTTTGGTTATTAAACAACAGCCTGACAGTTTGTTTGCCAAAACTCTTCCACCCCACCCTGCCACATAAGTTGACACCGTAATGCGCCTAATATGTGGTCTGGCACCCTCACTCTCCCATTATGCTCACAGAAGAGCAAACCCCATTTGCAATGAGAATGTAGTTTAGCAAACCAAACCACAAATGCATCTCCTAATGATATTGAACAAACATTGCACATCAGTAACCCGCACCCCTCTTGCCCCTGTCACCCCTTTTGTGTGCGTGTGTGCTGCAGCAGATGGTACACAACGGGTTTTTCCTGCAGGGATACGGAGTACCGAGGTCTGCTTCAGCAGAGGAAGGGGGCTGTTCCCACCGTGTAGCCCAGAACCATACACCTGCTTTGGTCTAGATATGTCCCCCAAGTCCCTGGAGCTAAAGAAGTGAGATGGAGTTGTTAATATACAGGCTGAGTAGGCCTGGTTTTACCCGGGGCCCCTGGATGGCCTACTACCAGTACTTCAGTGCTGTCCCTTCCCAGCATACTGGCCCAGATACTGTTTACCTGCTTTACTTTTTATGGACGTAAAGTTGGGGTATGCGATTCTGGAGAAGTCCGATACCATGACAAATACCATGATATAGAGCGAACAATGACACAGCAGGTAATGTAACTAAGGGTAGCTATAGGATGTGGGTTAGAAAACTGTCCCTACAGTTGCTGCTGCTGCGAAGTGTACAGCCAGAGAGGACAAGAGGGTTTCCCAGAGCCAGCAAACCAGCTCCAGACAGTACTCAATACTCACAACTCTCCTGCTACTAAAGCAAACATCACAACAACAGCACATCTTGGCAAACTAGAAAGTAAGCTGAATGTCTATGGGCAAATTCATTTAATGTTACCTGACACACAAATCATGGCTGGAATAGGGTTCGGTCCGAGCCGTTTTGTTTGTTTCCCATTTACAGAGCCAGGGCTGTGTACAAACACTGCATTTTTTTCAGCACACGCACTGAACGGACAACTAGTGGAACGTGAGGAGATATTCGCTGAATTAGACAAAAATATGTGTATATGATTAGAACCGCATACCCCATCTTTAATGAATGGGTCGAAAAGTAGGGTTTTCAAAATATTATGTAGATTACATAACGAAAGCTTATATTTTATTGTACAGTTGGTTAGTGTGGATCTGAAAGAGGCCACACTTCACTCTTAAGTATGTGCAGCTTTTTTTTCTCAACTAGCCTGAACTGTTGTCACTGTATCCATCTTTTGTGCCCCTTTGAATTTCAACTCCTAGCCTTTACAATGACAAAAATCAAACACACTGTAAATGAAAAGTGACTCACACTTAATAAATGGTTATTCCAATTGGGGCAAAGGCCAGCAGATGAACTGGGGCAAACAGTGCTTCAGGAGCATCAGGCAGTGGTTGCAAACTTGGGAAAACAGTTGATGAGAGCATTTGTCATTTTTAATGGTGTGGTGAGGAGTGGCGCTGTAGTGTGACATGGCACAGCACAGCACGGCCCCTTGTGCCGGCTGCCATGTAGGCCTACGGTAGCCACCTGGCCTTATTTTTCACCAGGCCTGTCATCATCACCTATGACTCCACAGGTCATCTCCAAATACAAGAGCAGCACAGAGCAATCTGTCCCTGTTTGCTGTCCACACCCTTGGTGGGGGAGGAAGGAAGGAAGAGTATGAGGGGAGGTAGGAACAATAGTGCTGCTGCGGTAGCACATCCTCCCTTACAATACGCACACAGACCAACGCACGCATACAATAACACAAATGTGCCTGCAGTTGCTCACCCACACAGCACTCTGATAATGATCCACACAAAGCCACACAAGCACTTGCCTACTTCAGCTCAAGAGCCTCAGCCCAATACCAATACTGAGCCCAAACACATTGCAGAGAGCCTCTCATTCTCTCTGTGGCCTGATTTTTTTCTGTGTGATTAAGCCTCTAAATGCAGCATCCCAGTTCAGTTTTGTTTTCTTCATTCCTACATTTCTCCATTCAATACCAGATTGAAGGCAAAACAAAGAGGCAACCTCTTTCGGTGGGGTATTCTCCGACTTGCGTTTCATTAAATGTTTTTCCAGTCTTTGCACTCTGTGAGCTGACCTTAAAGTTACTGCGCTTTTGACCTGTAAATATCCAACCAGCGTCTACCTCTCCATGACCAATGTGCCATGACCTTTACATTTCTCCTGTCTGTCTCCTGTTTCCTGATTCCCATTCGGTTGCTGGGAAAAAAAGAAAAAAATCACAGTTGTTCTGTTTTTGAGTCAGGCAGGAAATACAAAATGGTGTTAACTCATTCTGTGCCCTGACAACAAAACAGAGAACAGATAGTACCTGCCGTACACAAGGATGAACCTTTAGGATGAAAAGGCGAAGTGCATTTTATGAAGACAGCAATGTTTACTCAGAAACAAGAACATTATTTAGATATGTGATACAGGAGTGCATAAGAGAGGTATATTTGGTGACAAGCAGACAAATGCACAGCTGGATGATTTTTATTGTGCAGAATGAGAAAGGCAGAAACAGACAAGAAAGAGAGCGATGTTTCCCAGAGAACATGGAAGCTGGAAAGGTTTGTCTGGTGATTAATAAGAATGGATGAAAATGAAATGCCTAAGTCAACATGGAGACAGTGCAGGGACCCAGGTGACAGAGGAGTGCAGTGCTACACCCACCCTGTGGGGATAGACTGGTTATTAGGCTGGGGTTTAGCTTCATCCATCTTCAGGAGTCTGGGCGCTGGCCATTGACAATATGAGTACAGAGGCAGGCCTGAATACAGATGTGCTCTGGACCAGTGTTCCCCAAATAGAGGGTCAGGACTCACTAGTGAGTCCCAGCCACAGTCGTACTTTCTGGGTCACGGCTCAAGAGAGGCAATGGAAAATAGATTCATTGTGGGGGATGCATGAGGTTGGTTAAGTTTGCCTCAAAATGTATTTTTTAAAGGCTGCATAGGCAAAGGCCAGCATCAAGACAATTTTCTTCAGTGGACTAAAAATGTAGATATAACGATTCTCACTGCCTACTAGCCGGTCACATTCAACCAGACGTCTATAAAAAAAAAAACTGAAGGTTAGTGTTGTGCTTGTGGTAAAGAAATAAGAGGTTTTTAAGAGTTTCAAGAGTAGAACAATTCTCTGACAATGGGTCAGACAGGGAGACAGGGCAGGAGCTAAATACAGCACACTCATTAATCTGCCAATGATGTCAAGACTGATGGTACCTGTCCCCTGCTATCTGCACACAGACAGTTCAGAGACATTCATTGCATTTATCTGACACAGAGCGACACACAGAAAGACACATCGGTAGAAGAATGGAAACAGGCACACAAACCTAGACAAAATACATTAAAATACCCTTACCACATACAGGATTGACTTAAAAAGTGTTTGTGTTTTTGTGTTGGAAAGTGAGACAGAGAGAAAAGGGATTATACTCCATTTCTCCTTGGAGAGATGCAGTGAAAGCATTATTTGTTTTAAGTATTGCAGTTTGATTAATAAGTCGTTAGCTCACATTCATTCTATTCAAGATTCAAGCTCTTTAGTTACCATTAATCACAACAGCACAATGAGGAGGTTCTGCTCAGCATTGAATGAGTAAGAGCATCATTATAGCTTGCTCTTCGTCAAGTGAGTGTGTGTGCATGTGTGTGTAAGAGAGACAGAGACTGACTGTGAGTGCAAGTGTACAAGAGGCTATGTTCCTACTTGTATTTACTCTGTTGCCTGTGTGTGTATGCATGTGTTCACACCCAAACGCACCTGAGAGGATCGACCGACTCAAACACAGAATGATGGATAATAGATTGGTGCGTCCCCCTCCTCAATCACTCCGTGCTCTGTCAGCTGCCATAGGGTTTTCTGTTGCCGACAATGTTCTAGCAGCAAGCGCCCAATCCTTCTCTCAAAAGGTGCCAACAGTCCAAAATCTGTGTGGAAAACTTACAAAATGACGCAAAATCCAACATCCATCCATAATCATGCAGAATCCTTATTCACTGATTAATTATTTTTCTCGGTCATGGTGATTAGGATAATGATAATAATAACTTTATTTATTTAGCACTTTCCAAAAACAAAGTCAAAAAGTGCTTCACAAAAAAACAATAAGAAAAGTCAATAAGATCCAAAACACAAGACATACAGGAAAACAAGATTAAATAGTTTTAATAAATACCACCAGTTAAGAAAAGGCCATAAGATAAAAGTGAGTTTTTAGAAGAGATTTAAAAGATGTCACTGAGTTTGAAATCCCAAGGCAAGGAGTCCCACAGCTGAGGGGCCCAGACAGCAAAGGCCCGGTCACCTTTAGTGACAAGTCAGGACTTTGGAACCGTTCCTATGGCCCTGCGAGAGGATCTCAAGCAGCAATCATGCTCATGGGGACTTAGCAATGATGCATTCATGTGCTTGTGATAAGGGATCTCTAATCACAGATGAGGTTAATGGGGTTCTCATTCATTCACATATTCACTTGCAGCATATAAGAATGTTTCCTATTAACCGTGTGGCCTCAGCCCCCTCCAGTGCAATACACCTTTCAATTTATGCACCAACCTTTTCCACCTCCTTCAGAAGAGTTGCCTTGATAACAACAACATTTGACACATGATAAATTGTTTTTTGTATCCCTGAACATGTTATCGTGGCCTAGTCGACGGGAGAGCCTCATAAAGTAGTTTTCTGGATACAAAAGCAACATTTAGGAGGTGGACTTGTTAATGAGAAAAAACAAAACTAGCCTGACAGCTCATCACTTTATGTCAGCTCCCAGTGACAGCCTATCCCGCTTGTTCCCAGTCTAGTTGTTTGTTTCACAGGGACACCATCAAAATGCATCCCCCCCGTCTCTTCCGACCTGTCTTTTTCTCCCCTCCCTGGCCTGTGACAGATAGTTCAGTACAATCTATCAACCTCAGTCTGCCTCAGTCAGGGACAGTGCTTTGTAGAGGCACGTATGGACGGAACGCACACACAACAGCCTGCACCCCTGAGTCCGTCACGCTAAATGGGATAAACATCTGGCAGTTGAGAAAAAGAGAAAAACTGAGGTCAAATCAATCTGCCCTCTGTCTGCCATACACTGATCCCCCGTCATGGGCTGACCTCTGCAAAACCCAGCAAATGAAACTCCAGAGCCGCATTTCAATACAAAGGGTGCAGCACTTGAGTCTGGCTTGAACACAGTGGATGAGAGTACCTACTGAGAGATGAACTCTCTGGCAGACTGAAATGTTTATTCAGATGATCATTTTAGCTAAGTGGTACCAGAGGATGTTGGAATGGGTGTGACATTAAGGAAAATAATTATTATAATAACTTCCATTAAAACATTTCTTTAAGCAGGACTTTACAGGTAATAGTTTAATAATCCTTTAAATCATTTTATCTTCTCATTATTGCAAAATATTTAAATTCATTAATGAACTAATAACATGTTGTTTCTTATTAACATAATATTTACTACATTGAATTTATGACATTATCAACATTTTCCGAAAATAGGATATATCATAATAATAGGATTGATAGATTTTTAAAAAAAACTGTTGATTATAATCACTGACTTCAAATATAACTGACACACATTTAAATATGCAGCTTTGTGATTATTACTGAGGCAACAACATATTTTACATTGCAAACCAAGGTCATACTTTACCCAAAGGGTTGATTCATCTAAATAAAAAAATGAAAAAAGTTTAGGTTCTATTTGACCAGGTTTTGAGATGTTTAGATTAATGCCATCAACCAAATACAGTGGAGGTGAATGCATTCATAATGATTATGGCATATTCAGCATTCAATTACCAATAAATAATATGAGCATTTAAAGTGGTGGTTCAACCAAATAGCTTTCAAAAAACATTTTTCATAATATGTTTTTATTTGGTAGACATAAAAGACACAATGAGAACTGTTCATGTGGAGGTTTGTTGATTGTTTCTGGAAAGGCTTGTTGCTGTTGAATTTTTTAAATGGAATTTCTGCAGAAATTCTGAAGAAACAACACAGGGACACAGATTAGTACGAGCCAAGGCCAAGGTTGTTGTGCAGTTTTGAAGTTGGAGCCCCTTTACTCAAAGTCCCCGTGTGTCTATCTCTTCACTGTCTAATTAATTTCATTATCTGAGACTGTTTCAATTTAATTAAAGTTCTGTTTGTTCAGCTTTTGCGATTTTGCATAATCTTTTCTTATTACTTGCTCTGCCAGCTGAGTGTTGTAGTTTGTGATTGCATTTTGTTTTTTTGAATTCAGTGTTGTGATTTTGTATTTCATATTTGTCTAATTTGTGATTTTATTCTGTACTACAAGGTCACTTAATTCAATTTAAAAAGACGCATCTTAGTTTCTATCATACTACATTCACATGTAAAAGGCAAACGTAGGCACATGCCCAAACAAAAGTCTACACCACAGTGCATTCACAAACACACAGACCCACACATATACGGCCTGAATGGTAAAGGCTGTGATGGTGGCTGTGACAGCAGAAAAGAACAAAAGGATTCATAAAAAGATGCACCAGCCGCCAATAAATGTCATAACAGTAGTGCTCAAAGCTTTTCGCTTGGCGAACTGAAAGTGTAAAATGATACTTGGCCGTGGGACAACAATGCACTTGGACATTTATTATTTAGATAATGACCTCATTTAACACGTGCACACATCTACACAACAGTTACGCTGTCATGCACACATGCAAATTAACAATAGCGCCGAGTTAACACATTGGCCTTCTGATATTAACATTGACCTTTGAAAGTTATCTTTTCTCCCAGCATGCGTCATCAGATCAATAAACATTGCTGCCAGGTGATGCTCGGAGCATTATCGGCCTGTTGCAGGCTCAGTAATAGGGCACACACGCACACACACATTCATAAACACACAAAAATGCAACAAAGCCCATGTCAAAACCTAAATGTCAAAACCTTGTGCAGCACACAGAATATGTGTTATATTAGTAATTGCGATTGTAATACACACTCTCAAAACACATTATCACTCAGCATTGACTTGTTGACCATTACTAATTGTTAATCAGTGTTTTGTGTTATGTGGTTTGAAGCAATAAGCACAAGTGAGAAAAGCAATTAACAGTTCCAATCCCAATCTTTCTGTCTGCCTTTTCTCTCATTTTGCCCTCCCATTTTCAGTGTATACCCATACCACATAAATGCAGGGGGCTCAGCCATCTCTCTGTTCTTGGTTCAATCTCCTTATGCAATCAGAAGCAGAACCCATTACCACACAGTTGCCTAGTCAATGATTTCTCATTTAGACCACACTCCCCAGATCCTCAGCTCATTGAGGGTTTGATGGATGGCCTGTAGAATATGCGTGTGTGTGTGTGCGCGTGTGTGTGTGTGTGTGTTTGTCCGCCAGCACTCCCATTCCTAAAAATGAGAAGATCAGGGGTCAGAGGTTATTATGGATTGTTTCAGGTCCCAGAAGATGGCTTAAGTCCCATGGGTTGCTCAAATGTCAGCTGGATTCATGAAGTGTCATCAGGAATCGTTCCTGATCTGCTGGAAAAGTGTGTCGACACTGTAGCATTTGTGTTTCTTATATATTTGTGTTGCTTTTTTGCTTGTGTGTGCTGCATGAGGAAGGAATGCCTGCTGGTGGAGCACCATCACTTCCCAGCATTGAGTGAAAACACATCCTGTGGTGCCAAACAACAGTTGATTTATCACTGTGTTCAGCAGTGTGGTGATGCCACAGCGCCACCTGGCTGTCAAGATATGCCACTGCCATTAGACATGGCTATACATGTTTTGAGGCTTACCCTAAACTGGTCAGACAGATGGAGGAAATCAAGAGGCTTATGCTCAAGGAACATGCCCAAACAAATCTTTATTGGGATACATGAGCTATAAGGTTGAAAGAAAACAGATAGATGTAAAAGTTTATTTGAAACAATGTTTGCAGAAAAAACAAAGGTTTCTTGACAAAATGGCAAAATAATTGATGTCATTATCTACCTTGGGACTTGGCAAAATATTTATTTCTGGCCCAAATTCAAACGTTATGTTTTATGTAATTTGCTAATGTTTATGACCTTATGGAAACTCTTTAACTGATAAATCAATTTTAATGCATTTTTAACTTAATTTTGTGGATTTTCTTATTGTTGAATTATCTTTGAAAGTATTTTTTGATAAAAGTGCAGCAGTTCAAACAGGTCATATTCTTCATTTACCTATTGAACTTAATGTATAAAAGCAACATTCTGTCAGTGTATATTTTTTTTCCATAGCCAGGTACAAATAATATCCTGTTTATCCATGTTTCCATGTTTTAAAGGTAATGTCTAACACTTGGCACTGCCTGGCATGTGTAGGGTGCTAATATATATGTAACTTTTCCATTGTTTCACACTGGCACAAACTCACAACAGAGACTTCTGCTGTTTACCGGATGCATGCAATGCACTCTGCTATATGTTTAATACAGGACGGGACATCAAACTGCATCTACGATTCTGAAAGAATTTGCCTTTTTTTTCATATAAACCTAAATGCCGTTCTGTTTCTCTGTGTTCTGGCCAGCTCCTTCTGTTTATGGATATTTAGGCTTTGAAGCCTTAGAGCCAGATACATTTCTGAAAAGTTACCTGAAAATGCATGTCACCCCGTCTCTCTCTGTCTCCCGTTTCCAACATCTTCAAGCTGTCTCTATCATGAAAGGCATGAAAAAACCTGTAAAAAAAAAATATATATATATATATATATATATACATAAAATGACCCTTCAGAATGATTTCATAGCGTCACTTGATAAAGATTTCCCACCACTCTTCTGTTAGTACCAAGGGTTATTATATTATATATTATATATTCTGAATTTGTCAGATTTTAAAATTGTTGTGTGTGTCTGTGAGCATGTGCTTTTTTTGATAATATGTTTCTTTTCAGGTATATTTTCACCAGCCATGGATGCTTTCAAAAGCCAAAAACCATGTGCTTTATAGAGCCAAGGAATCCTAAGACTCTTAAAATTTGCTGAATTAGCTTTGGCCTTTGACTCAAGCTTGGTGTGATGAACAGGGAGAGGACTCAAATGCAGACAGCTCAGGCAGGCAGCAGCAGTCAGTGATTTATTTTGACTTACTGGTTGTCAGATAAGCAGCAGACAGGCAGATATTCAGGTTGGCACACATAAACTGCAAACAGCAAGAAACAGAACCAACATGGCAGCAAGGACAAGCTGACGAAAGACAAAGCAAGTGAACCGAGATAGGGAGAGTCTGATGAGGGAATGAAGTGCAGGGTGCGGAGTGGACCAACGCAATGCAAGGCTGATGAGGAAGAGAGCAAACAGGTGTGTGGGTGCTTGGCAGTCAGGTAATGGAGAAAGGGGTTATTGCAGGACAGGAGAAACAAAAGACAGGAAGCAAAACCATACAAAACACATTAGGGAGAACCTTACAAAATTAAACAGGAAATAACTAAGCATAAACCCAAAACCATGACAAAGCCAAGTGCCATCTAGTTCCATTACATTTATAAAACACAGACATATCTACTGCTGATTTCTCCAAAACTTAGCAACTCACACCAAAACAGGTCAAGCAATTGTACGCATGTAACGCAATGTATCCAAACAACTAACATGCAGACAACTGCGGTCTTTACAACACAGACATTAGGAGTGAAGAAGTAATTATGGACATTCAAATAAAAGTTCAACCTTTGAAATGTTGTCTTAGCTTCCTATAAACAATACTTTAACACCAAGCTAAAACATGTTTCATAAACCCTTTCTGCTTGTATCAATTCTAATGACCACAGCCAGCATCACTGTTGGGTGGACTAAACACACTCTGACACAGTGTAAGAGTTTCAGCTGGTATAACTGTTAGATAAACTTAACAAGAAATAAATACAACAACATATCCCTTCAAATGTTATGAACACCTTTCCCCACTGGGTGGCAGTATGTGCATTTGTACGGTGCATCCCTGACGTAACCTGCATCTGTGTGAGCTTTTTGTACTTTGACCCATCTCATATTCAGTCATCTGTCAGAGGCAATGATGTGAAGCCCTTGATCTCAAATATAATACTGATGTAAAATTATATAACAACTCAGACAGCTCGATACTAGAGAGGGTGAGCGAGAGGAGCAGGAGGCTTCAGCTCAATTACAAAGCAGATCAAAGACAGAAAAAAAAGCTGATATGTCTAATAAAAAAGAGCAAAAGAGCACATCACTCATTTGCAGCCATATAGGGAGTTTTAGATGGAGAAAAGACTCCCTCTGAGTATTTTTGGCTGAACTTCCAGACTTGACACTGATGTTAAAAATTACAGGGGATTTCACTCTTTGAATTGCTTTGGCATTTTGACGTGGAAGCCTGCATGCGTTCTTTGTGTAATCCAAATTCAAATAGATGGGATAAAGCAGCTAAGACAATAGGATGACTACTCCAAATACCATGTTGATTTTATCAAACATTCACTAACTGTAACGTAGCGTTAGAAGATTTGATAGGTTTACCATGGCACCTGCTGATGAGGAGAGAATAAGAAAGCCAGAAAGCCAATTGTCTCCACTATTCCAGGGATTATATTTCTTTGAACTAATTCAGCTACGCAAGAAGTTGCTCTTATACTGAAATGGAAATGGAAATGTTATGTATACCCTCTCTATTCGTTACATTTCTGAGGATAATATATTTTAATGGGTTTCATGAGCTATGAAGTGCACAATCCTGGTAGCATGTTACTCTGAGACATGAAGCCAAAAGCAATTCAAGGTGTGTTGAGCTGTGTTGAGATTTTAGTACTGACAAGTGTTTTGCCCTGTTGAGCTGATATTTCCGATACAGAGACCATCTAAGGTTGCAAAGCAGCTGCTCATAAAAGTGCTGTGAACAGGAAGGGCAAGATGAGAGCCAAAAGGCTGAGAATAACTGTACAAAATAATTTGTGCAGTTGTGTGTGCTGTGAATGAGAGAAAAGGTGAAAACCTTCAGACACAATCGATAGCAGAGAATGGGAATGTGTCTGCCTGTATGTGTGTACAGAAGCAGGACTGCAGAGAGATGATTAATAATTTCTGTGAAATTAAATAATACAATTCTCTCACACTAGGGAGACAAATCCACCATATCAGGGACTAAAAATATATCGTATGAGGTTGTTTATAAAAACAATTTGAGAGCTGGGATTGTTAAATTTATTCGGACAAAGCTTGAGTTTGTCTTTGAATCCCCATGTTGTGACATCACACAGACGCTGGTGTGAACAAGGTCGACCTGCAACAAGGGACTCTGTGGGTGGCACTTGAGATTTATTGCGACATACTTTTAATATTTAACATTTTTCACTCCTAGAATTTGTAATCTCATGACAGACATGGAGATATTGCAGCTCTGCACTAAAGCCACAGAGTACTTGGCTTCTATTCACATATTTGAAGCACTTTGTGTATATAGCAGAGCTGTATGTGAAATGTGGCATTTCAGTCTCCAATAGGTTAATGGTCAAGTACACCTTGTTAAAACCACCCTGAGGGGGGCGATCATTCCATTGTCTACACACAGAACAAGACAAAGCACTTAGTGTGCTCTGAACATGTGGCAGTTTTTGCTTTGTGGCAACACCAGACAGCAGCTGTCACCTCTGACATCATCACTGGAGTGCATTGGCCCTTTTTAGGTAGCTGTGTGCCCCAATGCGCTCTGGAAAAGAACTTGGGCAGATGGGATGGAGAATTTGAAGGGGAACAGACACTTCCTTTTCCTAAGAAACCTAGAAACGATGGATCTGCAAGTGGTTTGTGTGAGTTAAGTGGTTTGTGAATAGAATTTAATACCTTTCTTAGGATCTACCAGATCCTAGTATATAACAATAAAGGACACAGGACACAGGCATGTTGAAAATCTTACAATGTATATAATTGACACAAGATTTCAGGTACAACAGCAAATGAGACATTTGTATTTTTCAACCTCTTTCTGTCATCTATCTTCACCATAAGCACAAACTCTCCATAGCTTTCTGATAACAACAAAACCAAAGTAAATAAAAACAAAAAAGTACTTTTTTTTCCTCATAAATTGGCACCTTTAAGAAATTCCTCTCACATTCAACTCAGTGTAGAATAAAGCTGTCTTCAAACAGTGGGATAATCAGCTTTGCATTTACGCCGCCTAATGAAATGAGGATGGGATTGAGGTGCAAACTGATTTGAGATCAGCACTCTGGACAAATCTTTCTCCTGCCTCCTCTCATACACTGTTTCACCATAGTTGAACAGGAGACGTCTTGCTGGGCCATATCTATCTGCATACACACATCCTCAATCAATAGTCGTTTCTGGAAGGTGTTGACTCGCGTATTGATCGACCATCTCGTGATGTCTTTGTGCAGACAATGCCATTTATTGGCCTCATAAAAGTGCAGGTTTTATAAAAGGGAGGGGGACTTCGAGCAACAAATTAATGAGATCAAAAGGTGGAAGGAGGAGAGAAGGAGGGGGGGGTTGTGCAAATTTCAGCCGATGACATTGTGAGGCAGTCATTGAAACTGAAGTTGTGAGTTACAAGTCGTCTTTGAATTGGAATGTCACCATCACAGTTGGAGTAATTTCTCTTTCTTTACAGGGCTTAATGTGTACTTTCACATTCATATCCATATTTTTCAAGAGGGTCACAAAAAGAAGACCCACGTGATCCTCTCGCTAATTGTTCTTTGTTCAAAATGTATATTTTTCCTCCCACTGGAAAATCTAATATTATATCTCTCTTCTTAAATCTCAGTTAACCCCACCCCTAGACAAAGTGTCAAAGGCAGTCACAGGCAGATTTTTTTAACCAGGGACTAACACAAAGACAGGCACACACACACACGCATGCACGTACGCACGCACGCACACACACATACGCACAGCAAACATAGAATTAATTAATAAAGCATGTAAAAACACATATGACAACAACCTCACCCATTTTCAGAGCTATAATTAACCAGGTGTCTAACAGAGGTGCTTCTCAAACTTTGAAAGAGCCCTCAATTACACAATTGGATCTACAGTATTATCAACTGTCATAAAATGAATTATAGTGTGTTGTCCCAGTGTGCAACTGAAGCAATGAAGTACTTTAAAAAGCATGTCCATTTCCGTCCTCCACATTTAATTTGTCTCACATATAATACTGACAAGCAAAGATACCATCAACACATATTGGGACTTGTTACAGTAGTAGGCTGAAAACTCCATTTTTGAAAAATGAGACATTAATTTCCCACTGCTGTCAGTTGAATAGCAGTCCATCATATGATGTTAGTCCAATACATTTCAATACATTTCTTTTCTGTGCCATCCAAACAAGATTTATAAAGGCTCTATCATCCATCCCTCTTTTGCTCTATCAATCAAAGACAAGTACACATATTCACACACAAACACACACACACACACACACACACGCATGCATTGTCCCATCATCCTGCACACAGCATTCTTAAATGAGAGCTTTGACATTTCTTTGAATTAAAATGTGGTATGTGTTTCCTCCCCAGCAAGCTTCTCATCAGGAAAAGCCTTACCATTGTGTTTCCACAACATTCCCAGTAAGGTTGACACATAACGATGCACTGTGTCATTGTCATATTGCCTTGCCATCATGTAAAAGCATGAGGAACGTCTTAAAGGTCTTTATAACTGATGAGCGGGGAGATGGGTAGAGGGAGTAGTGGGTGGGAAGAAAGAGGCACTGATATAGCTGCAGAAAAATGGAAGGCAGTACGGATACACGATGACAGATGATGAATGAAATAAGAGTTATAGCATACAATGATCTGGCAATTATAAAATTTGATACCTATTTTTTTTCTAGAAAACAAAAAAGAAGCAATCAAAAGTATGTACACTGTTGTGTCTGCCATAGAAATAGTGGTAAAATTCATAGATGCATGGTGTGGCTTTTACTCTGATGTGGATCATTGCTGCAATTAGACAAATACAAATGACACTGCTTGTTGCAATTATGATGCTAATCACAGGAGCACTGGGCCTTTGCAGGGAGCACACAAAATTATGCATATTATAGTTTTGCTCTGCTGCGCACATAAAAACAATACTGAAAAAAGCGCTACGTGACCGCAGTGTTTCCGCTTCTGTGTACATTTCTGTTCTGCTACACGTTTCTAAAATCATGAACTGCCAATCCTTTGCTGTGAGGGCAATCTTAAACCGCCCCCCCCCATTCCACATACAGTGCTCTGTAGTGGGAAGCTGCTGTCATCTGAGACCTGGCCCGGCCTAGCATGTGTTTTGCTTACTTACACCAGACTCTCAAGTTGATCCTACACAGCCAGCAGGGTCTGGAGAGAGAGGGTGGTTTGGGGTGTGGGGATGAGTGAATGGATGGATTGGCAGACGGGTCACATTACTCCCACATTAGATGATCATGTCAGTGTGAATGTGATCACGGTTGTTATTATTATTATTACAGCTTACATGATGAAATGGCAAAAAGTGCTGATGCGGAGTGCTCTCATCCTCGCTGTGAGAGAGCTTGTGTAAGTGTAATGATATTGTGAGGCTTAATGCATTAAGCGGTCTGGTGGGTCGTGCTGTCCAGATTATCCTCCTTTAAAAGTCATCAATATTTTATTTCATTTAAGTTTGTGGTTTGTGTACTTTAGTTATCTATAAATATCCGAGACTGTGGTGTAAGGTGACGTATTAATAAATAAATAATTCTACTGAACACAAATACTGTTTTAAAGGAGTGGAATAACAAATATTTGTTTCTGAGCGCCACTGCAAAGCCCCATTCTCCCTCTCCCTGTGGTGTCAACACCAACATACTGTTAACAATATACAAGTCTTAGGTACAGATATAATCTCAGAAAAACCCAAACACCAGAAACAAAACATTAGAAGATGACCAGCTCTAATGGTGTCATAGTATAGCAAGAAACAAAAGAAAAGAGCAGAACCAAAACATTTATGAATACTCGTAATTCCATTTTGTTCTAATCCAAAACCAAAAGGAAGTCCATCCAAGTGATTTTTTCTTTGTTTCCTTATACTTGTTAAGTTTTGGCAAAGTAACTAATCCCCAGCTTCTCCTTCCTCCCCTTTCAACTCGCCCCAACCCCCATGTCCCAAACGCAGTCCCAGTTGGTAGATTCCCCCGTCAATTATCGCCGCAGCAGCAAAGTGAGCAGTGAAAGCAGGTAAATGGTGACAGAGGGGAGGTTCTGGTTGGCCTGGTTGGCTTTCACCTCCTTCTTTTTTGGAGTTGGGGGGAAGCGTGTGGATCGGTCAGTGACAGGGACTATAATGCGTGGGCCCCGGGAACACTTATCGTCGGCACACATGCCACTTCCGGAACCGCTGACATCATCACCTATAGACAGAGGGTCAAGGCATGAGCTTCATGGTACGACACACACAAAATGTACAAATGGTGTTGGCTACTTATTCATAGAATTAACATATTAAGACCATTGCCACATACCCATACATATTAAACATACTGTGCACATACAGTATTTGCTGAACTACTAACAAGAAATATGAGGTTGATTGTCCAGGTGCAGGCCCCAGAAAAAGGATGAGAATTTTACCGATTACCCTGTGTTACTTATAATACGTGGTACAAAATATGACCTAAATAATTCAAAAAGGCACTTTGATTTATGCAAAGCTTTTTATACCTTCATCATTACTCCAAACGTACTGCTTTTGCCAGAGTTTGTACAAACTAAGCTAGAAGTGTGCTCCCTCCTCAGATGAGCAGAAATAGAGTTGTTTATTTCCCTAAATCTAGAACTTGTTAAAGGCTTCTAATCATCAGTGAGTCATCTGAGATGAAGTTTCTTGTGAATTTTCTTTAGAAACTTGTGGGCTGTGATGGTAAAAGTACTAACTGGTGTCCTGAAAGTCCACATCCTGGCCATTGAGAGCATTCTTCAGGCGGTGCGTCATGATCTTCAGCTGCATTATCTGTTGGCGTATTGTCATGTCTGGCTTGGTGATGTCGATTTCCACTTCAGGGTTGTTGATCTGACTGGCTAGGCCATCACCCATCACCTCGGGAAGGTACCTGGCACACATGAAAACTTGTTCAATATGTGAAATACATCTGTAATGTTCCATCATCACATCACAAACTATGTAACATTTGATGAACAGCGGCCACTATGGCCATAAGTGGCAATGACAGTAAAATCACATTGAATTTCCTTCTTTTCCCAGGATTCTGTGGAGTCAGCTGCTTTAAAGACATTAACATTAGGTGACCAGACTGAGTGAGACTGAGGACAGAAGTAAAATTCTGTTTTGTAAAAAAGGTCAATATTTGTACTTTCATATTTTAATTTAAAATACATTTCTTTACCGGTTAATATGCCCTACCTGGCCCGGTTCATGCCATTCCAACACTTATCTTCGGCTCCTGTTCCAGTGGCCACTCTGTCACTGCAGAGAATACCTGGGAGAGAAACCCAGTACGGCTGCAAGTCCCTCAGTCTCATGGTTACATCAGACACCTGAGGCAGAATTGACAAGCGCAGATTCATGAACTTTTACACTTTTTACCCAAAATCACAGCACAATAGCAGAGTAAGAAAAACTCGTGCTTCCTCAATAACCAACTGCAGTGCTCAGTCATCTGACTCATTCATCCATCCAAGCATTAATTCCCATCTAATCACCCCATGGTCGTCTGTGTAAAGGTGAAATGAACAGCAAAAGGGGTTTAATTGCTCATGATGAGCAATGGCTCCTGCATCATAAAACATCAATATGAATGGGCCAGCTTCCATCAGAAAGCAATAACAAGTACACTGATTCAGTCGGGTAAATACTAACCAGTTTGTCCATTTTATTAGAGCTGGTTCCCAACTTGTCCTCCACTGTAACCTTCTGTTTCATTATTATGTCATCGTCTCCCGTGCTGATGGTTCCTCCCGCTCTGAGGTTGCCACATGCATAGAACACCTGGGGCAGAATATAGTGACGAAAAGACAAGACAGAAAAGGAGGGGGAAGATACATGACAGGGGGGCGAGTTAACAAAAGGATGAAATGAGGAAATTGACAAAAGTTTAACTTTTACTCAGGTTTAAAAACACTGGCCCAAAACAGATCTCAGTGCTTTATCACCAAATGCATCTTAATCTAAAACTAGTAACTTGCTGTGATTAGAATCCTATCAACCCCATGAGTACTGTACTCATACTGCATCTTCAAAACATTTTTAGTTTGTTGGACCAACTTGTCTATGAGTACACAAAGAACCTTTGAGCATAGTAGTACACATAAATATCTACCTTTGAAAACCAACAGTGACAAGTGGTACTGTTATTTGCATGACCCCAAGAGTCAATCACAGCATCGTTCCAGCAGAATGACTCACAGCTCAGAAAGTACTACGTGTCCCTATGGGGCTTACATTTTATAAATGGGGCCCAGGGAATACAGTAAGACTGCAGTCAATCTGTCATCCAATCTGGCCTTCTTAGAGGAGCCTTTGAACCTTCACACATAACTATAAAACAATCCTGTTTTAAGCCTTCAGTCGTGTCTGTCAGCATAACTCATTGGTGTTGTGTGGTTCGCAGGAGATTGAATAATGGACATTAAAAATATGGCGTTAACGGTTACAACCAAGTAGTGGCAGATAGCCCTCAAGACATGTACTTATGCATACTGCAATCAATTTTATCTGAATTTGGTATGTTTCTTTGGGAAAAGTACATAACACAAAATATAGCTTTTGATGTCAAAAGATGATGTAAATAGGAAATAATCTGTCCTACACTGTGTCAACCATAATACTAGACCATAGACATGAACTGACCTCTATGTGATCAGCGCAGCTCAGCTCTTCCCCAAGAGATGAAGATCAGAAGCTCAAGCTGTGTGTGATTACCATGCTGAACCAGGTCAGAGGCAGTCCGCCAGGCTATGGCTCACCTCAAGCCAGCCAGGCTCTTTAACAGCAAACCAGCACAGAGGAAGCTTTGTCTTTGCTCTCACCATCTACACTCTTTTCCACCTTCACCAAATAACTGCTGCCAGTGCCTTTTAAGGATCAAATAAAACTGTTGCTCAAACACCAGTAAACGCTTGGCCTGCAGGCTCGGTTATGACTAACATCCTTTTATTTTAGATCAGGTATGTGGTAGGATAGGTGTTAATTGTACAAACAAATGAATGTAGGGGAAATATGGTAGCATAGTAAGAAGGGACACAGGCTCTGAACTGATGGATCCACGGTATGTGTGTTAGTTTGCACAGTGGAAATTCCTGAGACAGTAAAAATTATTTACTCCCTTGCTACTATTTCTACTGCTTTACCAGGTGATATGAATATTTTCAAGTCCCTCAAAACTTCCTTTCAAATCTTTAGTATATCTCTATAACATTAAATATGCATGACTAAATAAGCAACAATCAGATAACTGCTTCATCTGGACTATGTGGGTGTGCTTTGAACAGATTTAATTGACAGTCGCCTGGCTACATGAGCAAACAATCGGACAACTGTCATCTCATTTCGATTCCAACATTGCTAAATCCTGATTGGTACATTAAAGTGCGTGCACATTTTTTTTTCCATCTGAGCCCCACTTCAAACCACTGAGAAGAGAACAAACAAAAACACAGAATATAATACAGAAATCTCTTTTGTGAAAAAAATAGAACTGTAACTTTAGCAGAAAATTGTGTGTGTGTTGATGTGCTGTAGGGCCATCCCACTCATAGTAAGACGCTGAATCGAGGTTTTCAGGGCCTTTTAAAATATAGTGCCAACCATTTTATAGATATACTGTATGTTTGCCAATTTGACTTTGATCGACTTCGCTCAAGCAGGATATATATTTAAATCTAACTGGAGCAGCGAAGTGTCAGTAAATGCCATGACCCTGCCATAGACTGGCTGATGGATGTTCTCACCTGTAGCTACATTTTTTGCAGTTTGTAGCAAACATCTGTTTGGCTTTTTAAAATATATATTTTAAATATAACTGAACCTTTTTATTTACATTGGGTAATCCTTCTGTTATGACTAGAGCAACATGTTAACAAGATATAATCTGCCACAATTACTTAATTTAAAAAGACATACATTTTGCACCTTATGCACCGATCGATTAGTTTCCTCTCAGAAGAATCTTTTGTGATCTCGTCCATTAGTCAATTGTCACAGCTGTGGCACAGAGTGAACTGCTTTAATAATGAAGGAAATAGGTGAAATTTAATTTTCATTACCGAAGCATGATCATCACACCTACTTACACAAATGCCAGTGATGTTGAGGGTGTGTTGTAAGGTCTGCTCAGCTCAAGACTTTGTGTCTTTAATTAACCAAAATAAAAATCACGATTGTACAGAGATGAGTAAGTACAGTGTAAATTTGGTTGGAGATCAGTACTATTCAAATATTCTTTTATCAGGGATATTCAATGGCTATGCTGACTTATCTTTGCAACATTGTGGTTTAGCTCACAATATCATTTGAAGTCTTTTTACTAAACTCTTCATTGTATTGTATGTGTATGTGTATTAGTCCCGAACCGTTCAATACAGGACGTTCGGTCCTGACTTCCTCGCCCTGTGACCCAAATTATTACTGTTAAAATAATCTATTTATATCAACTACTTGCACGCGCGGAACAGAAATTCTAGAGTGCGAGTTTTACCCTTACCCTTGGAGCCCTCCCACCCGTACACCCGGCCGACTCAATCATGAGCCAGCCTCAGGTGTCAATCATGACGTGTAACCCCATTTTTATTGCATCAAATAATTAATTAAAATCACAGATATCTGAAAAACGAACACTTGAACATACAGTGTGATAAGAACTACCCAAAATGACAGAAAAATGTATTTGGCGTGTACATAGATTTTTTAGTTTGGCTGATGTCCCATATTCTAACATGGAGGGTTTATGATCTATACTGCAGCCAGCCACCAGGGGGTGAGTGAGATGTTTTGGCTTCACTTTTGGGGAGCTGTCATGTCTTCCATCTTTATATACAGTCTATGGTATGTACCAGTGTGTGCTCTGACCTTGCTGTTGATGGTGTTTATATTCTCCATCATGAACAAAATGGCATCTGATATGCGAGAGGGGACAGAGAGGACCACGCTATCCACACCAGATGGGCCATCAAAGCGACCAGCCACCTGCATCATTGTTTCTACAAAGACAGGAGGTACAGTTATTGCGAAGAAAGTGTGAAATGTTTTATATGTAGTACACTGGTAGAAGGAGTCTGCTGTATTCCCTGCACAAAGTAACATCATGTGTCGGGGCCTCCCCACCTGCCAGATGCCTCCACTCAGTGTTGAGGTCAGCCTGGTTGGCCAGACAGCCCTTCATGACGTTGCTGCAGTAGTTGGCACAAGGTCTGGCAGAGGCCATGCCACGGCAGTGGGGACAGTAATTCATCCTCATCATAGCCCGCATGCACTCCTGGCTCAGCTGCACCTGGGGTAGGGCACAGACAAAAATAAAATACATCAACTGGATGAAAAATTACTGTTTTGTAAAGCATATTTGATCTATAGTCCAAAAGATAAAAATTATAGGAGCAGTTGATGAAAATGTAGATTCGACCACAACCTGCTGCTACTGTACAGGAGAATGAAATGTGTCATACAAAGTTTTCAGTTTTAATAAGATATAAAGATGGAAATTTCTTTAGCCAGACAATGACAGTTGCAGAACTGTGGGAGGTCACCTCCCATGGTGACCTTTTTTTAGTTTGCACCAAACTTTCATTCAGCACAGTTTCCTTGGAAACCACTTTGGGAGAATTTGCTTTTTGTTTTACATGCGATGAAAAGGCCCTGACACTCATACAAGTATTCTCAGTCCCTCATTCCATCCTTCCTGCCTCTTCCATTTCTCACTCTATCCCACTAGGCTGTTCCCCCAGGAAAGGGCCTTGGTGCGTGAAAAGTGAAACTGGGTTAATACCAGTAAGCTCTGTTCACAAGAGAGTACAGCTATGCATACAAAACCTCAGGAAGTGTGTGTGTGTGTGTGTGTGTGTGTGTGTGTGAGTGTGTGAGTGTGTGTGAGAGAGAGAGAGAGAGAGAGAGAGGTGGAACAAGCCCAGCTATGCATACAAAGCTCCTCTAAGCTGACATCTGGGCCAGCCTGATGCTTTTCCTGGAAACTGTTCTTCCAACAGCAAACTCACAGTTAAAACCAGCTTTTAGCAAATATACAGTGGAAATAGGACAACAGTATGGAAAGGGGGGGAAACAAATCATTGACACATTGAATACTGAATATTGATCGTGGACAACATTGTAGCCTTGTCCCCTGATGAACATAATCAGCACTAACAAAGGCAGCTCCTCTGTAGCGCTGTCCTTCATAGTACAATTATTGCATACATCTTATAATTGTATGCAATTTATAGCGCTTTTCATGTTTGCTTTTGTGATCCACACTTTCTCTCACACAACCTTCATTGTGTTCTGTTTTTAGTCCTTTTTTCGTGGCTGTATTCAGTGACTATTTATGGGTTAAACCCAACTTCCCCACAAGGATCATTCAAAATTAATCTAATCATACTTGATCCACACAAGGGAAAAGTAATTTATTTTGACACCGTTTCAACTCTAAATTAAATCTTAAGCTACATTAAAAAATACATAATAAGCCTAAATTATCAAATGCATCTCTGATGTATAAAAGAGATCAATAGAATTTGGTAATTATTGCCAGTTGCACAAGGAGGACAGTATAAAGTGAAATAAGTGACACAGAAAAGCAATAACCACATTTCCAGGCTTAATCTCAAGTCATATGAGACATGAGTCAGATCCTCATTCCTGCCCTCCTTTTCTCCCCTCCTCCCCTTCTCCCATGCTTACCCTACAACTCATTAGCCAGGGATGAGTCAGATGAATGCTTTTTTGGTGAGAGAGGAGGGTGAGGGAAGGGAGTGCAGGGATGACAGAAGAAAAAGACTGAAAATGAGAGAGATAGGGGAATGTAAAAAAAAGCTACGAGATTCACCATGGGGCATTGGCAGGGGAGTAAAAAACCCATGGTGATGTTAATGATGTACTTATTAAGGAGACACAGTCATTAATCTAGTTTCTGTTACATCATCCATACAGTATTAATGCTGGGAAACCCAGACCAGGCACAACAGACATGAAATTGTGTGTCACTCCTCCACGGTGCTAATTGGAGGTTGATGTTGACAACTTCCTCTGTAACCTTGGAGCTGTGGTGTACCAGGCACTGTGAAAGAGGGGCTGTCAAATTAGAAACAGTAAATTGTTCAACCGATTGTTCAAAACTAAAAGAGAATCAATTGACAGGGACATAAAACAGGAAAAAACAGCACATCTTCATATTTAATTAAATTAAATATATATACCAAGCTAAATTGCTAAACAGCATTTTTGGCAATGAGCAATTAAATGATTAATCAGTTATCAAAACTGTTGATACATTTTCTGATAATCAACTAAGCATTTGATCGAATAACTATTTCAACACACACACACACACACACACAGACCTGATTTGAATAATCTCTATACTGTCCTATTAAGAGATATCAAGAGAATGTTTTAGGTTTTAAATACTCTCTTTATGTTTTCATGTGTGGCTCTTTGATATGACATTTTAACACCCATACCCATTATGGTCCTTGCTTCACCTTCACAGCATGCTCCCCATACCTGTCAGTACCTTCTATATTGCCTGCAGAAATTGAGCCCGGGACTCTTTTGTCTCTCTCTCTCCCTCTCTCTGCTTGTCTTTCCTCTGTAATTAGTAAGGATATATGAGCGACCTCTCCCCCTCTTGTGTTATAGAGCGAGCCGATCCAGACTCCTTGCCTTCAGAGTGAGCTACAGTATGTGGCGCGTGGCCTACTTCCTCCACTCCCCTACCCGAGGGAATATAACAGTCCAGAAAAAGTTAAGGACACAGCAACTGGTGCAGCCCGGAGCGAGGCAAGGGAGGAATGAATCCTGTACCAGAAAGAAAGACTGCATCTTACTGTTGAGATCTCTCGTTCTTTCTTACAAAAACATCTCTCAATGTATTCAGTTTTTTCTAAGCAACTCTCCGCTCTGCTTTGCTGTGTTCCCAGCCTCCTTTAACTATAGGCTTTCATCACCTTTCACTACAGCTCCTATTTTTTTCATGGCCAATCCAACTAAAACATAGTAGGGATTCATGTCATGTTTCTTCTAAGTTGGTAGCAAACACAGACTTCCGCAGAAAGACATTTGGAGCATACACATACGCAGAGAGAAATTCGTTTTATTCTCTCCCGCTTACTCTCAAGCATCGTAATACCTCCCTCAGCAGCGCATGGTAAACATCTTCATTCATTGGACCCTTTAAGTGACAATACATAGCTATAAATAGGAGTGGTTGTCTCATTAGGGCTCAATCAATCGAATATAGAATTACAGGGTAAAGGAGGGGAAAGCTAAGATCCAAATTAGTATACCAAGGTATTCACACTAAAAGGAGACAGAGTACAGTGCCGGGCAGTTCTGGGATATATCAACAAAAATGTCGGAGTACAATTTACTGGTGAAGGAAGGAGAATAAAAGATTGGGTGTGTAAGATAAAGACACGAGAGGATACTGGAGTTTGTCACAGTCTTTGTGTTATCTTCCATCTTAGTTTTCTCACTGTCTTACTTGTTCCCATCACAGGACAGTGCTGTTCCAATCTGCATAAGTACAACACAGTGCTGATTCTGTGCTAGGGAAGACATAGACTGACACTAATTATGAATATGAAATTGAACAGTTGGTTGAAGTCTGTACTTCTTTCAGTAAAATTGTACCAAACAGGCCTTGACTTGGATGACTCAAAGAAAAATTAGACATTCCAACTTCTTCAATGGACCTAGCTTGGAAAATTCCCCTTTACAGAGAATGACCAACTGTGTCCATAGTGACTGTTCTCGCAATACAGTGTGCTCTTGCCTTCCCTCTTAAGACTTCTGATGAGTGTGTGTAAATAGGGCAGAAGGCAATCATGACCTCACTCAGAGAGTCAGTGGCTCTGGTGCCCTAGCAGTAGCACTGGGATAACATTTTGTAATTTTGTAAAAGCTGTGCTAATTATTTACACATTTTCCCAAGCTAGCCTTGTTTAATGAACACATCGCTCACTGTCCAAAATGGCAACAGTCAGGAAATGTGTATTAAGAAGAAGCCATACGGGGAAAATGTGCATCTCCATTGGAGGGGAATGATGGAATGATGAGGTGCGCGTGTGTTCCTGTAACTTTTTAGCACACATGTACTCCACTGTGTATATAAAAGACAGATGGTTATCAGTTTCTTAACTGGCTAGCAGAGCTCTACAGGGGTCACAAGCTACTGGTTGGTCCGGGAGTACAACCATGTGACACAAGTCATGAATAAGAACTTCAACATAGCGGGCTGCTCATGCTCATTCTGATCCTTACTCCTCTGTTTGCTTGCTTGAGTCTAAGCTAAGCAGTAACTGTCATTGTCTCTGTTAGACTAGTTGTATGATTCCCTTAGCTCCAGATCAGGCAATTTTAGTTGTCACTATCACTGTCTGTGTCTTGTTATTCACTAGCTACCTGCTACGCAAGCTGTGACTCCTGTGTTCAAGGTTATTCCTGATTTTACTCCCTGTGGATGTGCTAGGTTGTGCTGCATGCAGGTACTTAATTGAGACATCCTCACGTCCCATTGTGTAGGTGTGAGACATTGCTCCTATTTTTTGGGAAGAAGAGACGCAGAGAGATAGGCCAGGCTATCTAACATGCTAGCAAACAGTACAGTATGTTCCACCCACAGTGCTAGCCAGAACACACATATCAGAGTGAAAGGGAAAAGGATCATGTACATGCATCCAAATGTGTGGCCTTGCAGTCACATAGTAGCCCCTCAACCTATTTTGTCATGCTCCTGTTTTTTTTTCTTTTGCGCTCAGTCTGTTCATGTTTACAAACAGCCTGACCTAGTAGTATTTCATCAAATAAAGAATTGTAATATTCATCTCTGGTGCAGCATCTGTTATCTCAAAGGATCCGTATATTTCTCATGGGGCTACTGCTTTCAACACTCTCCTTTCCCAGTGTCTGAAGGGAGATATCTTTCACTGGTGAGTCAATACTGGCCACCTCCCTTTCAGGAGCTGAAATGATTTCTCAGTCTTGCTCTGATCTTAACCTTACTCTTGTCTTATACACAGAGGGGACCATTTCTCTTGGGAGATATTAACCCTCCCCGCGGCCTAGGAAGACATTTTTCAGCGTGGAGCTGACATTAACTCTTGTTGCAGGGGCTGCTTCTCCGAGCCGTGGGCCATACTTTATGGAGCCTTTCGTTTCCACCAACATTGATCTGCCACTGCTTTATACTACGCGCAATGACTGGTAAAAACCTGTGTGTGTGTGTGTGTGTGTGTGTGTGTGTGTGTGTGTGTGTGTGTTTAGGTGGTCAGGAGGAACGGTGATCACTAAGGAGGGATGAATATAGACCCACTGACATAAGAATACCAATGAACATGCAGTGGGAGCAGAGAATATTGCCAGGCGGCAGATTAGACACCAGTAAATGTACGTAAGGCAGTTGGTCACTTCCATCAAAAACAAAACTAACCAGTAGGGGAAGTAGGAAAACAGGACTACAATTTTAGGGGAATGAAATTAATCAAAGTTATTGGAAGAAAGGGATGCTATGCAAAATGAAACCGTAAGAAAATGGGAGAGAAACTGGAGAAAAAACGGGTGTGAGTAGAGGTTTTACCTGGGACACCTTGCGCACCACCTCCCCACTGACCACCAGTCCCTGAACAAAGGAACGTGCTGCCACAAATGTGCGTGTGACCATCAGCTTCATTACACGGGGTGTGTCTCCGAAGGGCCGTAGTGTCTCTATCTGCTTAGAAACACACTCCAGGTAGTCGTCACCTGCAATCAGGTACACATTCATTAACAAGGAGAGAACCTGAAAACATCTTAAGATTACGCTTTAATAGAAAACGAATTAATCTCAAAATCTTTTTTTAATCTTTTTAATTCTAATTTTATCTTTTGTATTTATTGTATAACACTACTGTGAAGAACGTTCTCTGGCAATAAACCTGTGTTCATAATGCACCATTAACCCATGAATGAATTGTTGTTATTTGGTGTTCTACAAAAAATCTGGATGTACCTATAACATATTGCTTGTGTGCCTGGTAGAAGAGCTTCTCCAGGAGCCTGGCCCAGAATTCGTTGAGCACCTCTTCCAGGTTGACATTGGAGCCTCGGTAGTAGTCCCTCAAATCCGTGTACAGGTCAGAGAAGACTTGGGAATTTTGGGAGTATAGGGAGCCCCAAGTTGGGGTGAAAGTCTCCTGTAGACTAATCGCCGAGCGGTTCAGCAAATCCAGGAAGTAACCTAAAAACACACATTGAGAGTTAATTGTTAAAAAACAGAGTAAGGAAGAGCCATTTTTTCCTCCATATCCTCACATTAAAAAAAGTGATTATTTTTAAACAATTTGCCTATTTTATTCTTACTGCTTTTTCGCTGCATACCAACACTGCCTTATATTGTGGGTGAACCTAAAGCTGAGGTGTGTGAGATTGTCCCTCTAGGGGATGTCAGAGAATTGATGGTGCTTCAGGGCGAAGTATATACTGCTCCAAGTGAAGATTTACAGATATAGGGAAGAGGCAGGCAGTCAAGCAGACAGAATGTTGAATTCTGACTGAGACAAGCACAAACAAAAAAAGCAAATGGAAAGAAGGGAAGCATGCTGCAAATCCAAACCCTACATTAATGTTCGTCCACCCCATTTACATGCATGAGGGGGACAGGATATTACACACATACTGTATATACAGTATAACGCAATACAACTCCACTAATAACTACAACAAAATATCAGTCTAAAAACAACTAACCATTTTAAGCTTAAGGAATGTTATTTAATGCAAGTCTGTTGTATTGCATTAGATAGGACAGGTGTAGCTAAAAATGGTAACTCACAGTATTATAGTTCTTGGGTCATGGGGGAGTTTGGATTGAGGTGCATACATTCACATATCGAGTTTGGTTTCATCAATCCCAGCTTTTCCATGGCCATTGGCGTAAACATTTTTACATCCATTTTGTGTGTAAACAATGTTTATAAATGAGGCCCCTGTTCTGCCAAGAGTATGGCAGCAGAAGGTTGGGCACAACAACAGACCATCCATCCATTCAGGCCAGCATTTGCTCATAATCTCCATACATACAATGGGTTCAAACCTGGTGCGCGTGTGTGTGTGTTTATCTGTTTGTCTGCCTGTGTGTGCAAAACATGTGTGTGTATGTGTGTGTGTGGCATGGAGATGGGAAGCTGTAGTCTGCAGCAGTGTTTACTTTGTAGGTGTCTTATCTCTAACTGCCACCACACCAGATCGGGAGGAGACGAGAAAAGGAGGGGGTTGTGGCCTCCACAGGGGACACTCCGTCTGGAGTTAGCGTATTCCCCTAACGAAGCTGTTTTTAAAAACATCATAACACAAACAAAAATCCCCCTCACACACACACGCTCCTGCATATTTAAACAAAATACAAACACACCCTGTCTTCTGAAACAACAGTCTCCCTGACGACAACATATGGAAAAACCAAGTCAAGTTACACAGTAGCAAAACTCCAACACCCACATGCACAGGGCCTGAAGACAATCACAGCACTTGGAGTTATGTAACATGATAATATGCTAAGCTCATCCTGACCCATCTGCGTGGCATTATCTAAGCACTGGCCTTGTTGGATGCTATATCTCTGTTCTGCTTTCCCACTCATTAATTAACACCCGTCAGCCTGCTTCACCGCTGCTGTAATTTGCTGCTTTCTTCTGGCATTTTCACAGACTCCGAGCTAAAAGGTCTACTCTCGTCGGAGCACTTAATGTTAGCAGAAATGTACTCCTGTGGAGACTCGTTTTTAATTCCACTAGCAGATAACAACTCTGAGACATAAACCATTTCATATTCTTGCTCTTGCTACATTTAATTGTCATTTTGTGCTTCGTGAGCACTTCCAAAGCATGTCTGAAAAATTTACCTTAGTCATCTTTGAAACATCAAGTTATAGCCAAATTTTACGCATCAGGTCACATTCCTTCTCCTACAAACACAGTTTTGTTCGGTACCACGACCAATTGCCGTTTGACATTTTCCTCAGTTGGGTTTATGCCCAGAATAATGACAGTGTGCATTATTTCTCAACCGGAGTTTTGTAATGTTGTCAGTCACACTTTTTGATGTACACTCATGTTTCAAAACATATTCTATGAGCTCTGGGCATAAATGTGTGCTTCTAAGGGGTTCAAAAATACAATAGAGAAAATACAATAATACTGCTATTAACCTAATTAAACACTTTTCAAGTTTAATATTGTATTTGAAGGATATGGGGCAGTTTTATTGTGTTCTAGTAAGCTCCTCATTATAGTTACAAACCTCCAACCACAGAGCAAATGACAATTTAATGAATGTTATGTAGCTTGTGAGTTTGTGTGTGAAGCAAATCATTTCATAGATTTTTTTTCCCAGTGAAATAAATGCTTCTGACATGCATCAGGCGTATGTCCAGCATTTGTTTAGTAGCGAGACTTCCTGGCTTGATGACACATCATTCCCCTGTTCCCCGACCTCCTGTCACTCAAACTATCTGGAAACGTGGCTCTGGGCCAGCCTCAAAGTACCAGGAGAGTTGCATCTATGTCACTCACACATTTGTGCAAGCCAACACACAAAAACATACTTCCAGGAGTCAGCAGAAAAGCGCATGCCAACGCACACATACACAGAGAAACCAACTTCAAAGTGATAGCATATTCACATGTACACACAGACACGCAAGGATCACAGACCCTCACACAAACACACACTATCCAGAGTACACAGTGGCAGGAAGACAGACAGATGGGGAGTGGCTGTGACAGGTGCAGCTTTGCTTTTAATCCCCATAAGAATTCATTCATGCTGTGTACCGTCAGCCATACTGTAAAAATGCCTTAAGTCTGGCTAAGTGAAATGGGTTTCAACAGAAATAGTTTCCTTCAGGTGACGGAGTGAAGTTGTTTTCGCTATTAAAATGAATTATCCACATTTCTGTTTACAGTCCTAACATAGTTGGGGCATGTATATAAGTGCTCTGGGATCACCAAATGTGGAGGGCAGATCTTGGTAAATGGTATTGCGTTGTCCAGTTCTCCTCTGCCCTTCAGCTCAAGTGAATAATGATCATCATTAGTATGATACAAAGCCCCTGTGCATGTGTGTGCGCATGTGCTTTTTGTGTGTGGAGATGACCTTTCTCATTCTTCATCTGTTTGTGTCTCTATGATACAGGGAGCCACAAGCTCATCCCTGCCTTCACCCCGCCTTCTCCCTCAATCCGCTATCATCCATTAAAGCCTAACCTCCACCTTCTCTCCCCCAGGGTCTGCTCCCCAAGGAAGGAGTGATGGGAGAGGGCTCCTAATTGCTTATCCCAGCACATTGGGTGTGGAGGGGACAAACAGTAGTTGAGATAGTTTACCCATTTTCAGTGTAGTAGTCATGAGGACGCTATAATATCGCTCCTCAATGTATACATCTAAAATTAGAAATAAACCTGAATAAGTGATGTCAGTTAGTTGTGAGGATTGATAATTGCTCTTTTTCTAGAGTCAGTGATGCAAGCTAATGTATCTTGCCCTGGAAATCTCAGTCGTTTAGAATTGCATCGGGTTACTTAATTGTCATCTGATCCAAATATTTGATCAAAACATTCACAAATAACTGGTGTACCAGGTATATAAACTCTAACTCTAACTGATTGACATATATATATATATATATATATATATATATATATATACACACATATGTATATTAACAATATATATAGTGACCTGATGAAAGTCGAGGCGACTGAACTGGGGTAAATTAATAAATATACCAGCAGTAAGCGAAACAGTGTGCAGGAGTTTTTTAATTTTTAATCACAGTATATAGCCCAGAATGTATATAAATCAAATATTTTGGCACATTTTACCACATTACAAATTTGCCTCAAAGGGCTTTACAATCTGTACAGCATATGACACCATAACCATACTTTTAAGTGGAATCATATTGTGATTCTATGATCTCCAGAAATGGATGTTGTCCAAATTAATAACTTCAAGCAAACGATCAAAATTAGCTACTGAGTTTGGTCTGATGTAATGCAAAATAGTGGAACACATTTCATTGTTTTAAACATTCGTTTGACTGTTTTACATGTGATTTTGCATATGATTTGCAATATTGTCTTGTATATTGAAATTTGAAAATAGCCTTTTTAATATCATGATAATATTTCAACTGTTTGCCCAGCCCATACTCTCATAATTAACAGCAACAATTTTTCTCTAATGTGACAATAGATCTCTCTCACCACAATTTGCCATTTTCTTCTCTCTAGCTCATACACACACACACACACACACACACACACACACACTGAGAACAAAACAAGCTAAGTCAAGCATGTGTGTCTTAATGACTTTCTTCCTGCGGTGAGAAGGAAGTTAATTATTTCATTTGTAATCACTCTGAGCTTCACATCCAGGCCACCTTGACATGTTAGAGGCTTATTTTAACTCTCTTCCTACGTTCTCTTATCCCACTGCTTCCAACCCTGATTAAACACCTGCACACACACATTAAAGTGCACACTCAAACCCTCATATACCATAAAATTACACATTAAGCATTTCACTTCTGCACTCTCTTGGTCTTTTATCAATCAATACAGTGGTTTAAACCAGACAAGTAGCCTCTACCTCCACTTGCTATCTTTCCCTGTCTGTCTGTCTGTCTGTCTGTCTGTCTGGTGTCTCTCTAGCTTCAGTCCTCCCCCTCCTTACTCTGGCTCCTGTTTCAAGTTGTGTTATTGAAAAGAGATTCTGAGTATCTCAGTGGTACCATTGATGTTCTTTCAGCTGTCAATCACTCTCACTGAGGGTTTCGAATGATATTGGTATGGTATTAACTGACCAAGGCTTGTGCTATTCATTCCAGACTAATCCATAATCAGTTTTCTCATACAGCAAGTTTAGCAGTCTGCCAACATTTCCCACTGTCTAATAAAGTTGCAACTCACACCAGCTGATTGAAAAATCTGATCTAAAACTGGTTGGTGATTAAGTAATCATAGCCTGACAAGAAAACCCTGGATCTCTCGCCTAACGCTCTGGTCTCCTGTGAAAACTCATTTTGGTTTGGTGTGTTTCCTCCAACTGGCAGTTAACATTGTCTCGCATGTACAGGAAATGTTTCAGAACACTTGGGGCCATCCTAGAGGACTGAAAATAAATTACAAAAATATACAAATCAAATTCTGGGAAAAGCTTGATTTTTTAATTAGCAGGAAACACTACCCACACAATGAAACTGACTAAAAATTAAAGTAGACTTGTATACTGATGTTGACATAAATGCTTAAGCATACTGTAGGTTCATACACTTACAGTTAATGGCCATACGTAGAAAACCAGCTGAGAAACATGACAGATCAAACTCTGTTCTGGCAGAGCACCAGATACTGAAGGGAGGATCAGTGAAAGAATGAAAGGGATTAAGATAGGAAAACAGGGCTGCAAAAGCAGCAATTGTATATCTCTTTCATATCTGACAGCCTTAATTCTATTTCTCCACTTGACAAGTGCTGAATGATCATATTAGCTGGATGGTTCTTTGGCAGGGAGGAGAGAGGCAGAGAGACAGAGAGCAAAAGATGAGGCATATGCCAGGAGGAGAGGAGGAGAAAATCAGGTGGCATTGGTGCTTTAAAAAATAAAATTAGAAAGCAAAAAGAGAGCACATACCCCTGCCCAGACAGTACACTGCTCTAAATTTGTTATTTGAATAATAGAACATTTTAAGCTGCATCTGGATCTGATCTGCAACAAAATACACAATCATGTTGATTCGCTGATGGCTGCCATGAATTTTGGAGAATATTCAAATCCTGTCTGGGAATATAAGGCGTTTGTACAAGTATGAATTGTTCAACATTCATGGGACTCAAACTCAGGACTATCGAGTTATGGCCATTTCATGTTCCTGTAGCACCAACTGTAAGCGAAATGCCATCACATTTTTCAGGAATGTTCAGACTTCATCAGTCACGTGCATTTGGTTAAAAGTGGAAAATGCATTCTGGAGGCATTTGGCCATGCATGATGTTTTTAAGTGGGTAAAAAACTGTAAATTACAACTGCAGAAAACCATTTTTGGCCAAAACAGTTAGAGTTGTCTTTAAAACCTCCTAAGGACCCAAAACATATCCTCCATGTTTGAGGTAACTTGAGTGATCTTCAAGACAAGAAAAGAAAGGGAAGGTGGACAGAGAGACTATAATGTTTCAGGCACAGCTAGCCTGAACTCTGTACCCGGCCCCATCGCCTCTTCAGCAGGCACCAGATGGTTTTTTGATCTTTACATTTTCTACCATAACCACCTCCCCCTCCACAAGTGCCCAGGATCCACAGCCTTTCCATTTGTTATTTCCCCACCAGTGCAAGGACAATGAAAAAATAAACAAAACAGGCATAAACAAATACTGCTGTCCTGGGCGCACTGAATGCAAAAATGATGATCAGGGAGCCATTAGACTGTTTATGTGTCAGTCTGACTCTCCATCAATAACAACACTTATCACACACATACTGTGCCCCAGAAGCACTGCAAGCCCCTTAGCCAGCATTTAGATGCTATTAAACGGTCCCTTTTATTAAACAAGCCAACAAATCACATAATGCATGTCATTTATCAACAGGCTCTCTGTGGAAGTCTTTATTCCACTTTCTCTTTTTCTCTCTTGTGACTTTCCCTGGCTAGCATTATGTATTATTTACCCATGCCTGTTTCTTTTTCTATTCATCTGGTTCTCTTTCTCAGCTTTTTCCCCTTGCTTGTTTCCTCCCAAACGCCATACCGATCCTTACCCTCACTATCATTTTGTTTTCTTTTTCCCCTCTAGCTCATCTTAGTTTCCACTGCTTGCCCCAATACCATCCTTTCTAAAACTGCATTCATCTTTTCTCTCTATCTTGCTTTCTCTCTATTTCATTTTATCCTTCCAAGGCGTCATTGCTCCAAATGAGTAATGTGTTTGGCATAATTAGGCCAGTGTACTCCTGGTCCCCACCGATGTGATTTGCATGCAGATAAAATGAGCCAATCAAGCACCACAATGGGAGCAGATGTCCTTGTCTCTCATGACATCATCAGAGGTGACCCTCAAAGCAGGAAATTAGAAGGTGGGCGGCTTGAGGTGGGAGAGAATCAGAATCAGAATCAGGTTTATTGCCAAGTAGGTTTACACATACAAGGAATTTCCTTTTGTATATTCGTGCAAAACAATAAACATAAATATAGAAAATATGAAGAAAGATAAAACAATAACAAAATGTACTGTAAGTCAAGAAGCATGAAATAGAAAATTGACAATAAGATATGAAAAATGATTATTAAAAATAATAAAAACAATATCAATGTTATTTCAGTGAAAGAGCTGTACAGTTTGTGCAGGGATGTGCAAAATATTTACTAGGCAATATGCAAAATTTCACAGTATGAAGTTTTAAGAATATTTGCAATGTGCTAGATAGTCCAGAAGATGTGCGTTATTGTAACACATTGAGTCAGGAGTCAGAACGTATAGTGGAGGGTTAGGGGGGTATGAGAGTCAGTGTCAGTTGGGGTCGAAGGCCTTGTTGATGAGGCGAGCTGCAGATGTGAAGAAACTGTTCTTGATGCATGAGGTTTTGGTCCTAATGGACCGCAGTCTTCTGCTAGAGGGGAGTGTCTAAAACTTTTTGTGCCTGGGGTGGGAGGAGTCAGCCACAATCCCGCCTGCTCACCTTGGGGTCCTGGAGGTGTACAGGTCCTGGAGGGATGTCAGATTGCAGCCAATCACCTTCTCGGTGGAGCGAATGATACACTGCAGTCTGTCCTTGTCCTTGGCAGTCGCAGCAGCGTACCAGATGGTGATAGAGGAGGTGAGGATAGACTCAATGATGGCGGTGTAGAAGTGGACCATCATTGTCTTTGGCAGGTTGAATTTCTTCATTTGCAGTGGGAAGTATATCTTCTGCTGGGCTTTCTTGGTGAGGGAGCTGATGTTCTGCTCCCACTTGAGGTTCTGGGTGATAATGGTGCCCAGGAAGAGGAAGGAACACTGTGGAGACAGTGTCGACTGGGGTGTCACAGTGATGGGGGTGGGGCTGACAGGTCTGTAGTCATTAAGTCCTGTGGTCCTTGATTTTTGGGGACGGGGAAGGTGGAGGATTTAAAGCAGGCTGACAATTGTATTGTGTTATACTAAGAGGCGTTTCTAATATTTTGTCCAACCCAACTACACATTCAAATATAGACATATATTCAAATGTATTCCAGTTTAAACACAGAGATGCATGTTTTTTCACTTTCAAATGACCAAAGCCATTCTTACAGTGTTTTCTCTGTATCAGAACTCACAATGAGCTGCCACACTATGTGCTGAAAAGAAATACAGCAGGCTGCTGCTTGCTTTCGACTGATGGTGATACAGACTTGTCCTTAGATCCAAGTTGAGTGCCTGTTTATTAAATCTGATAGGATACATTTGAGTGTGCTTGATGTTATTCTCCTGGATTGCTCCGTCTCAGTCTATCTCCATGGGAGGAGATGGCATTACTTAACAGGCCAGCTGGGAGATGTTCAGAGCTCTACTTAAATGAATAAATAAGCGAGTCCTGCTTGGTCATCTAGAAATGAGTGTACCCATAAGCCAGCCAGCCAGCCAGCCAGCCAGCCAGCCAGCCAGTACTCTTCAAATCAGATTAAGCTCTATGACCACTGATCTGCCTTGAACTGAAATGGGCTGGAACACACTGGCCAATAAGCATTTGGCTGCTCATAAATACTATGTGCCAGTACATGAATGTGTGTGTAGTCTCTGTGTGTGTTGAGGATTCAAGACCTGGTTTAAGATCAGAATAAATCTGTTTCTTTTACCCGAACCCCTATTCATCCATCTAGTCAAAAATAACAAGAACAAAAGACTCTGAAATAGGCCTAATAAATCATTTGGTCTTTCTTCAAGTCTTCAAATGTCTTGTTTTGTTAGACCAACAGGCCAAAACCTAAAGATATTACGTTTACTGTCAAAACAAAGAAGCAGCAAATCCTCACATTTGAGAAGCAGGAACCAACAAATATTTAGCTTTGTAGCATGCAAAATTACTTCGATTTTCTAAATAGTTTTAGTCAATTGACGGATCACTTCACCCCTACTTTGAATTCATGCTGCCATACACAATTAAAACATGAGACACAAGCCTGGTGTTAGAGGACCTTCAGTTGTGGGATCAGGACACGAGTTTGCAGTTGTATGCAGAATCATGCAGGACCATGAAGTGCTTTCCATACTGAACAACCTTTTAACAGATTTTTAAATTGACTCTCAAGGTAAGTATCTCAAAGTAAAAAGTAAGCTTTTGCATAATGCTATATGTGGCAGTAATACAGGTGAAAACACGTCGATACACACACAGTAAATCCAGATGCCAGTGATGGCACCATTAGGCCAAACATCACCTGCCAGGTTTAAGGCTTCCGTCTGTCTAACACACCTGGTTGCCATCTAACATGCAGCTCCCTTTGTTGCCATCACTCACTGTGTCCTGTCTGACCTTTTCCCTCTCAGTTTCATATTTAGCCCCATTTCTCTTTTTCTTTCACAGTCTTTCTGGCTACTACTCTCCATTTCCACCCGTTTATCTCTTACCCTTGTCCTTGCTCTGACGATATGTCCCCTTTTCTCCTTCATTATTCCATCTGTCTCATTTTCACTCTGTCCTCTCCTTCACCCCCTTTTTTTAATCTTCAGCATTATCTGCTGCATCTTTGTTTAACATAATATGTTATTTCATTTGTACCTCTCTACACAGTATGTATGAATATGTACATTTGGTACAGTATACAAAGACCATTTTCACTCACTCATACAGTGACACACACTAAATTACAAACTTACAAACACATGCATATAAATACACATCTGCATGCTCACATATATACATATATACAGTGTACACACTCGCAGGCCCAGAGGCAGCTGTATGTGAGCACACTGGTCCTCTAATCTGTGGCTAGGTTGGGGTTTCTTGCAAAGTCCCTGGACCTAAAAAGGCCTAGCCTGCCTGGGCTGGAACAGTAACACCCTACACTTAGCGAAATGGCACTAGCTAGCCCACACCCTGCTAAACACAGCCAGATGTGCAGGGACTGGCAGCATGGTACAATGTCAGTGTACTCTCCTGCAACCATATGAACAAGAACCTATTGGACGTGGTTAGGAATCAGGTAATCCTCACCCTATTTTAATCATATCAGCCTTACTGAACATGTTGTGTCTAACCCTGTAAATAACCAAGATCCAACCACCAATACACCTAAAATGGAAAAAGTTTTAAGTTGTTTCCCAAAGCCTGAAACAGGACTAACTCATCTTACTTTGCGCTTTTCAGTCTTTACTAAGATTGACTGGATCCTGTCAAATAGTACTGATCATGTGGCAGCAAATGTACAGTATTATGGTCCAATTAACCCCAGTCTATCGCTCAGTTCGTCTTCACAGGACGCCGTCAACAACAGATGGTTTTTTAGACCTCAAGGTCCCAACACATATATACTTCTCTCCTCCCTCTGTCAGCTCTGCCGTCCCCATCTGATGCTCATTGGGGTGAGATATGTAGGGCGATATGTGAAACGGAAAAAAAAAATAAAGTTGAGGGGAGGGGAGGAGAGGAGAGGAGAGGAGAGGAGAGGACAGGAGTAGCTAGATTTGACGTCAACAAAAAAGAACAGCCTGATTAATTTTCAGTTTCAAAGCAAAACAGCAGCTATCAGAAATGTGCCTAACACATCTGGCAAGCATACAGCAACAAAAACAAGCTCCAAATGACCTCATTGTGAGATAACACAAGTTACCACGTTCATGACTTTGGCTCTGTGTGTATTTATCCACGCATTTTTGGATGTGCATCATTAGAATGTTTAGAGGTCAGAGCCGAGTGCTGCTTGAATGTGTGTGTCTGTAGTCCGTGTTGTTTACTGGCATGCTGTGCTAAATGAGGTGTTTTCCTGAAGAACTCCAGCATGACATAAACTAACTTGGAGAGAATTTGTATTTCCTGGACATGTTTATGTACGTGTATGTGTGTGTGTGTGTGTGTGTGTGTACTTGGCAGGTTGACTGTAACCCTTTGGCACAGCAACAAACTCCTGAGTGAAAAGGAGGGACCATGAGAAAGAAAGACACACAGTGATAGAAGAACAGTAAAGAAATGTCACTCAGGCACTAATCACTGTGATCTGAAAAGGTCAGGCTAACTAGCCAAGCTCAGAGCCCCAGCTGACAGATCCATTGTCACTGACTGACCAAGGGGAAAAAGTGGAGCACAGAGACACCCTTCTATTAACTGGAGCAGGTCATTAGACACAAATAATTGCCTTGGTGCGCCAATGTTCTAAGATTGAAAATCTCTCTCTCTTTCTCTCTCTGTCACTCTCATTTCTTCTCTCACACTCGGAGCAGTGCAATTATGTCCTGATTTTATATCATATTATCAATTAAGAACTTAAGAACAATATTTTGCTATGGTGCAGAGTACATTTTCAGACTTGTGCATATTGCTACAACACAGCAATCACAATGCCACATATGTTCACATTTTACTGTAAAATATATTTTGAAATAGGAACTGAGATGTGTCACGGACCATGAGAATTGAAGACAGAAATAGGAGTGAGTTGTTTTGCTTTATGTGATTCTGTTGAAGGAATTCATATAATATCGAATCCTTCCATGGAATAGGCAAATATGGATGAGATATGATGTCACTTTGCAGTAGTGTTAAACAAGGAACATGTGACATGACCATAATAACAACTATTACTATACTCTCTTCCCAGAATCAGTTTGTGTTATGTTGCATGTTATACTTACTTACAATACTTCAATATTGTTAAACGCTCAAATTCAAATCCAGTAATGTAAATATAAAAAAGTTTATGGTTGCCTTATGGTTGGAGAGAACATTTTGATCCAGATTACTTGCAATCTGAGTTTGTTCTCTTGCAGAATGAGCAGAAGTTGTAAAATGAAAACACTTTATATCTGTTTTCAATAATCCCTGTTCCCCTTCAGGAGGTTATGTGATGGTAAAGGAGCTTTAAAGAAAGTGATTATTATTTTTTTTCCAAAATTCTGGTTATTTAAAATATATATCATTTCTTTAGTCTTTGAGTTTTAATCCTTTTTGGCACTTCTGTCTTCACTGGGAAGTAAGCAGTATAGAACAGACAGAGAGAGATCATATGCAAGAAAGATCCCTGTCTTGGGACATTGTGATTACATGGTTTGCATCTTAAACCCCTCGGCTTTAGGATGACCCCAAATCCAGTTATTTTGTTGTTTAAACATTGCAGACTTTGCAGAGTTGGTACCAAAGTAGAAAAAAAAATAAAACAACGTGGCATACTGAAAACGCCACAGCAAGGCATTACCAAGCTCCTGTTGAAGCTGAAGCATGACAATGTTCTGCATCAATCTGCAAACTGAATGATAAAAGGGCTTTAACTGATCTCTTACACTTATCGTCTGTCTGTCTGTCAGTCTGTCTGTCTGTCCGTCTGTCCGTCTGTGTGTGTGTCTGCATTTTTGCATAGGCTGGCTATGTCCAGCGTGAAATTGTTAAATGAAAAACACCACAGCTAGCAATAAAATGTATTATCAAAACTGACACAAAAGTTCCGAAAACTGCATCCTTGTATATCATTTTAACACTACGAGTGTGATGCGCTGATTACTATTGAAGAACTATTGAACCCCCCCCACCCCCCCCCCACACTCATATACTTATTGTGAATACACAAACTCACCATCGAAGGCTTTGTACTGTCCATTGAGTGAGATTTGTAAGGATCGGCCGGCGTCTTTGAGTAGCCCCTCCACCTCCCTGCGACTCAGCATGGCCAGGTTGTCCTCCATGTCACTGGTACAGCAGGTGTAACCCTGGGGACAGATGCGCAGGTGCTCCCCTAGCAGGCGGACAGGTGGAGACAGAGGAGGAGAAAGGATGGGGAGGCGGTGGAGGAAAGGGGCAGGATTAGTACAGGAAAAGAGAACAAACAGGGGAAAAAGAGAAGAAGAGCAGATGAAGAGAAGCAGTGAAGAAAAGGGACAACAAACATGGCATTAGCATTAACAGGTTCCATCAATTCAGTCAGCACTCGACAAAGCTAAAATGAATAGTTCCTGTGTCACTGCTTTATAAAATACTCAACAGCGAACATGAAAACGACAGGATGAATTAGCTGCAGTGACTGTTTTTACGACCTCAAACACAGCTTGTTGGCAGTCGCGGAGGTAAGGCTGCATGTGTTCGCCTGTCTGATTACCTGGCAAGATGTGGATAACTCTGTGGGAATGGGAGCAGTGCAGCACGAGTACCGCATCAGCTCCCATACAATTTTAATGAGCACTCCTGACTTGCATGCCTGTGCATGCATTTGCAAACATGCACGTACACACACACACACACACACATACCAATACACAAACTCAGAAAACCAGGGAAGTAGAAAGAATCTCAAAGCTCAGGCTTTGTGTGTGAGTAAACACACATGAAGCAAGGGCCAAACAAGGGCTGTCAAAGTTGGTTAAAACTGCAGTCAAGCTGAAGTTGAAATCAGAACCAACTGTGTAAGATGGAAATAACATCAGCCACATCAACGCTACCAAGACTAAGGCAAAAACAATTAATGTGGGTGATGTTCATTTGCAGGTGAAGAGAGCAGATCATGTATGATCTTATATATGCAACACCTTGACTTGCAATTAAAAATTATACTTTTGAAGGGTCCTCCCCGCTATTACTATTTCAAGACACAAGCATACACACACACACGCACATAATATGAATCTACAGTGAAACACACAATTATCAAAAACACAAGGATGCACTATACTATGTGGAGTAGGGCACAACACATTACATTGAGATATTTCTGGTAGGAAGAGGAAAGATCAAAAGTTTTAGATTATCCTGTCAGACTTCTAAAGACAATTAAGACAATGAAGCTCCTATTATATTTATTAAATATAAATATACATATATATTTATTAAAGATACAGATAAACCCACATACTGTAGACAAAAGTACACAGACAAACATCAAAAGGTTGCAGCAAGTGTACAGGTAGGATGGCAACCCTTTCTAAGCTCAGAGCAAAAAGATGTGACCTATATGCTGCCAGAGGAAGTTGTTTGAAGTTGTTTATGTGGGTGAATAAGTTGTAATACATAATTGTGTTTGCAAACAAGGACCTTCCAATTGTCTATATGTTGTATTACCCTGGGCCTGTTTGGAAACCCCTTTTTCTTTTCCCCACCGTATTTAACAGCCATAAAACACACTTTTTTTTTTTTTTTAGATCACTGTACATTTCTCTAGTTAATTTCTCCAACTGTCCATCACACTCACAAAATGTCTCAAAACATGGAGGGTTGATCCCCTTAACCCCTGTCTTCTATTATGAAAAATCACTATGACTTGTCATAATGTGTGATCTTTTGTTTCAAAAATACATACAAACTGCAAAGAATTGGACAAAAGATGGCGAAAGGCTGCACCTTGCTATTCTATGCCTGCATTTTCACAATAACACAGGCTAAAATAAGATGATAACAATAAAAGTATTTGTTATTGCATTACAGAAGCCAGCATTTTCAATGTTATTTGATATTAGTGTGCCACTGGTTGCACTTTGTGTTAAGCAGTGTTTATGGATAGAGTGCAGGTTGTAGTGTTTCCATTCTGATTGTATTACTCCCTCCATGGAAGAGGCACCTAACTGAATCTCACTGAGTCTACCTTCCCACCCACAGGCCCTGCAGTGACATTCTAACTGTCTCTCTGTAATTCCCACCTCACCAGACATTCCTTTCCCTTTCTTCTTTTCATTTCTTGAGGGTCTTCTGAAGGCCTTGATCAGTCCGTTGCTGTACATGGGTTCACTCAAATTTACACACAAACATAAAGATGGACACACCTACAGACAGACCCGCGCACACACACACACACGCAGACCCTAAACATAACAAATATGACTTGTCTGTTGTAATTTAAGTGAAATGTATGGCTATTTTGATCAGTATCTAACTTGGAAAACGTTTTAAAAATAATTTTGGATTTTTCCATTTTCTGCTTCTCAATGTCACAGCAATGATGGATCTGAAGCACAGACTCATGATTCATGACTCAAGATTCATGTGATCATTTCTAGGCCATTGCCATACACTTTAAGGATTTAAACAGCCCAATCATATTAACAACGATTGAGAGACTAAACTTATTTTGCTGCTATAGTGTAAACCTTTCAGGTTTTTACTCTTTATAGACTGAAGTCTAATAATAGGTCTGATACTAATTATTAAAATAAGTCCAATAATGTGTCTAAGCCTCAGTCTAATTGTCAAAGCTTTGCATCTTACACATTCAACACGTCTTGAAATGTTTAATTACAGTATCATCATCATCACATCTGCATCATCATCACATTACTGAGCTTTACATAGACTGCACAAAGGCATATACAAATGCTGTAAACACACACAAGTACAGGATTAATGATTTAATGTCCCTCAGGCTGTCATTAGCATGCACCTCACAGAGTTTCAGCTGAGGGCAAGTCTATAGGCACAGTGCTGCCATCGATAGGATTGATCCTGCCATCCTTCTCATCATTAAAGCTAGTGATTTCTGTGTGCACTGGCTCAACGACTACAAGCAGGCATTTCACCTTCGTTTACTGTAGTTGTAGTCCGAGTTAATCACTGTGCCCCCCACCTTGTCCGTGATCTCAGCTGTATTTTACAGTCACTGTGTGTATGACTATAACCCATGCACTTCACTGATTATGCGTCAACCACTTTTCTGTAACTGTCCTTTAAGCGCCTCATCCAGGCCAATTCTAAAGTGGAGCAATTAAAAGCAATTTTCCTCTTGGAACACAAAAGTTGAGGACGGGTTGGCCAGATCGGCGGAGAAGGTGACATTGAGAAACTCTCAGCACCTTCTCACTGGTCATGGTGTGACTCCCATCCACACACCAAGGGAGAGACTTTGAACCTGCAGAAGGTTCAGGCAGTTTGTACGATTTGTGTGTGTCAGTGAAAGGAAAAATGAATTGAATGAGAAAGTGAGAAAGTGCAGATGAGAGTACAAAGAAATGGAGAAGAAAAAAGGAGGGAGGATAGGATGAGTGCGAGCTTGATGGAGGAATAGCATACAGTGCTATGAAGGGTCAGCAGCAATCTGTCAGCCCTGGGATGGCCATTTAAATGCCTGGACAGGTTTTAGTGTGTATGTGTATTATGGGCCTGTGGCCATTTCTTCCAGAGCAATCCGATTGCTGCCTGCCATCTGAAGGACATCTGTGCAAAGAAAAAGAATGCGCACTTAGACGCACAATAGAGTCACACACGGACACACACACACACGGATAGCAGGAGGTGTGAGGCTTCCAGATCCAGCCAGCCAGAAATTAGCCAGCCAGTCTTATAGGAGGGTTAATTTATTTGTTTTGTATATATATATATACACACACACACACACACACACACACATACACAATGTGATCATTTTCAGTTTACAGTCACAACATGTGCAGAGTGGATACACATACACAGTTTTAAACACACATGCACATTCCTGGACACACATCTGCCACATAGCAGGAAAGGTCACCTGTAACAGAGCATTACGTTTCCAGTTGGCTAACCTAACAGTCGGACAGTTGGCTAATGTTACAAACAGAGTAGTCTCTTCCATTTGACTCAGTAAACTAGAATAAGCCTGTGCGCGCATGTGTGTGTGTTTGTGAAGATCTGTGTGTGTCTATTTGGGTGAGAGCGACAGTAAGCCACTCGATCAAAGTGCAGAGGAAACGTATACTTAACAACCAGACATGGCTCTCCTGCTTTTACACTTACACTCTTTCATTCTCTCCCTCTCTCTCTCAAACACACAAAGACTCACACACACACTTTCAGGCTCATAGCCAGAGGATACTAGAGTAATCAGCAGAGGACAGCGCAATCTGAACAAGAGCTGTGTTAGTGGGAGGCTCCAACAGTAGCATCTAAAGGGCCCCAACAGAAAGCGCAGCTAAAGCTAATGCTTGAGAAGTCCAATTCTTTGTGCTTACAATAAAAGACACATTCCATTTTTATGTAGGGAAATCTAAAAAGAAACAAGTTTTCATTGCATACCACAAAACCACTCCTCATACATTAGAGATTTAATCTTGCATTTATCAATTTCCATTCTACCCTTGCCATTTTTCCTGTCTCTATTGTTCCTAAATTGTTCCTGCAGTCTGAATAAACGTCATGGAATGCATGATAAACTTGAAAAATATGGTCATAATAATAATATGGTTCTTGTCGCATAAGAGCAGATGAATAACAGAGTTGGAACTGATTGCGCAGTTGGCACACAGAGACGAAATAAAAACTACATATGAGTAAGACCTGCTTGAAATTAAATGATCTATTCAAATATATTTAAATTGACAGAGTAGGTGTTCTGCATTAATCAGCCACCTTCTTCGAGGCCAATCAGCACAGAGGTAGCAAGCCAATTATCTGGTCTCTCCTAAAATTACACACCTACATAAACCACCCAACCATTAATTTATGTATGAGGGCAAAATTAGAGAAAATAACTGTTCACTTTAACCCCATAAGAGTCCTCCATTACTTATTTTCCTTTTCTTTAGACACACACGGCTGCTAAATGGTGAGCAATTCCCTAACCATTAGCTTATCACTGTTCACCAGGGAGGAAGGCTCCTATTAAACTGCAATCTGGGAAGGCAGAATAAGGTCGTGCACACTGTGATAAAGCACGAGAGAGCATGACAGTCAGAGGCTTTCAGAGATGGTGGGAAACACAGAGAGAAGAGAGGGCAACAGGAAATTAAGAATGACTCAAAGCCAAAGTGTCTCAGTCATTTGTCTGGGAAGTCTGTGAACAAAACAGTAGAAGTCAAAATGTTGGCTTTGTCCAGTTATGCTGCCATCACTGCATGTGCAGGTGTTATGCTGACTGAGACATGCAATTTTCGAGCTGGGAAATTCAGACTTTTCAATGTGTTCTTGGAGGATTTTGCCCCTAGTTGTGCTCAGTTTATTCCAAACCTCAGTTTCTTTGTCCTTCATGTTGGTGTGGTGGAAAATAGAATATTCTTTTTTTCATTGGTATCTGCTGAGGCTTTTTTTTGCCTTTAAACACCGTACATATTTAAATCATTTTTATCATAACAACTATTACCACAGCAGCACAGCAGTTAAAACTATTGCCTCACAGAGAAAAATGTGTTAATTGCTTCCTCCCACCTTTTCAAAAACTGCACATACAGCGCAAGGAGGTAGAATGGATAGACTGGAGACTCAGAAAATGCCTATAGGTGTAACATTCTAGATATAAGAATTGTCTAGACTGTTAGACCTATGGGCACCTATGAATTTTCTTTTACATCCGATCCGATCATTCTAAACCCTGACCATCATGTGCGAACTGTCTGTGTTAGACATTGGGGGGCTTGTGATATCACCGACAATTCTCAGACACCGTGTGTGTATGTATGTATATATATATATACATACATACATACATACACACACACACACACACACACACACACACACACATACACACTTCAAAATTTATATTATTTATTTATATTTTACTATTCCCTATTTCCAGGATAAAAGAAGTTGCATGTTACCAGGAGGGTGGTGGATGCTGCTCTGCAAATATGCAAAAGAGCTCAATAATCAAGCCCCTAATCAGCCTGAGCGCAGTGGGCATCTGCTAAAATTAACATTCAAATAATTTCTTGGCACCGTTCACGTGTCCTTTATTGCACCTTCGCATTTGATGATATTTTTTAATTTACATGAATTCAAATCCCATTTTAGCTAATGTCGTGTCATATGTCACTAAAGTAATGATAATTTTTTTGTGCTTTAGCAAGTTCGCCTACATCCTATTTGTTGTTGGCATCTATTAATATTCTTATTTCCTGTTTGTAGTTATGTCAGCATTGGAATCGGTATATCATAATGTCCTGGTGGCCACGCCCAGGTTTACATATCTATCACCATGGATTGCACATCATTGTTGTAGTAAGATTATTGAGTATAATGAAACTACTGAATGTAGAGTTTTAAGTCAAGTTCTGAATAAAACCAATGGTATGTTCACCTATTAGTATCAATCAATGAGATGGGAATAACAGCTCGACTTGACAGTTAAACCTACTTAAACCATAGTTCTGGTTTTATTTTTTCAGTCTAACACTGCTGGCACAAAAGCTTTGGAGAAATATGCATATAGGAATTTAGGATGCATTACATCTGAACAGCTGTGAAATCTCCATACCTTTCTTTTGAAGCACATTATATACACAAAATTCTAAATGGCATCTCTGGGGCCACGCTCATAGGCTGATATGCACATAACTGATGGCTCCTGATAATGATTGCCATTGCAGAACTGACACACAGTGTGTGCGTGTGTTTGCGCGCAAGCATGCGTATGAACACATGCTGTGGGATCTGAGAGATTAGCAGCCTAATCCAGTCATTTGTGAGAGTGTGTGTGTGTGTGCATCCACAGCTAGGTGGGCTACAGTGCCAAAGAAAACACCCATGGAACACCAGGAATCACGCACATGCGCACACACCCACACATACACTTGAGCTGTGGATTAGGGTTAAACTGATGAAAAATAACTGGGCTATTTGGCAACACATGTCTGATCCACCAACTGTACACACTGAAATTTCACATACTGACCAGACAAATGCTTAATACAGACAACACTATGGTCTCTGTCTAACAGCTACCACACTGAATTCCCATTTGCTGTTAGACTGTCTACTTGTCCGTCTTTCTTTGTACTACTAACTTTCACACACACAGAATGATCTACGGGCGACCCAGGCTATAACCTAGAACCTACACGTTCACTAGTCTGGTAATCTGAGTCAAGCAGAAAGTAACATAAATAGCATCCTCCAGCCAGACAAGGTGGCGGCCACACAACACATTTATAACACATTACTACTGAGGCTGGCTGATCTCCATGCATGCTGGCTGATCAAAGAGCTATTCATTTATACATTTACCACTGAAGCAACACACTCAGGAAAACCCCGTGAATAACACTGCTCTCTACTGTCACACTAAACAGGTGCTCTTTCGCCCACTTGATTCGAATCAGACTCATTTTAATGGGCTGGGAAAACTTTGGCCAGCTACTCATTTTGACTACAGGAGAGAGGAATGGCTAAGTGAATAATGTGATACGGTAATGATGTGGGCCGTGGGGAGCAGATTACTTGGTTAGAGTTAAATAGCTCTGTCTGTGATTAACTCAAACAGTGGTCAGCCTAGAAATGGAGTAGAGTAGGGAAGCAGAGTATAGCAAAGGGCAGGATGGGATCAGACAAGATAAGACAGGATACAGGATCTTGCCCCTACATATGTTTATGACCACCTACAAGCACACAAAAATAAGCACGTATAACATCCTGCTGACTGTTTTTTTTTTTTTTTTTACCATGAATGTGTGCTCATGCTGATGCTTTCTGTTGCCCAATCCCAAAAGAAAAATTCAACACTCATATTATATTTAAAAAATGCAAATACAATTACTCAGCTCTTTAAAAAATCATGTTTAGAAGATAAACTGAAACTAAGCCTTATGACATGTCTTTAAAAGTAAAACAGCTTCAGTGTGAGGCAGTGGGACCTAAAAGTGGATAAAATCATTATGGATGTTTCTCTGACAGTTTATATCATCTCCCATAGCAACAGATGTGAACCAGATGCTGGAACATCATAGTAGAGAACAAAAGTGATAATGTCATTGTTTACAGATCAAAATGGATTAGAGACGTTAATGAGAGAGAGAGAATGTGAGTTGGCGAGCGAGAGAGACAAGCTAAACTGAAACTTTATTTTGTACCGAATTTGGAGGCAAGTGGAAGAAAATGCATGACATTACATGATTGTTAAGCCTAACAGCCTGCGCCTGCAACATTTCCGCTGGGTTGGACTGAACCTACAGGATCCCAATTGTGTTGCAGCCCTCTAATGGGAGCTGCGATTTATAAGGAACATGATGGATTACAACTGTTTTTGTAATTAATTAAGTTTGTTGCTGTAGCCCTGAGAAACATGCTTGTCTGCCCACTCTGATAAGACAGGCACAGAGTGACACGCACACACAAATGCGCACAACATTAGCTCTTTGTCCTGTTCCTTCTGTCTTGGTCCGACTCTGTCCTTTTTACACACACACTGTATATAATGCCCCATGCAGACAAACACACAAATCCCAGTGGCCAATGAATAACCAAAGAGTGTGAGTGCCAACTGCGTCAAGTGGTGGGAGAAGCCTGTCCCATTCACTTAGCAGGTACAGTCACAGTGCTGTCAAATAGGCTGATGTTATAATGTAGCATTCCAATGAGTCTGCCAACTTGCCCAGCCATGTCTTGCCTCCTTTAGTGTCATCTTCACTCTTTTTTCATTCTCACCATTTTTTTTTTTTTTTTTTTATTACTTTGAGTGTTAACTGAGATTAAAGTGAACTGACCTGGAATGCAGGAGAATGGAATTTACTCAGACTTAATAATAATAACACATCCAATAATATGCTGAACAAACAGTACAGACACACTGTTACACCCTATAACCCACCCTTCTCCTGTCTGTTACAGACATGCCTTAACTCGAGCTTGCCTGTGTGTCAACTTACTTACTGATTCTCAATGTGTGTGTGCAAGGCAGACAGGGAGTGGGAAAAGTCAATAAAAACGTTTTTTTAAAGTTAGAAAGTTATCCTGTTGATGTGTATCTGAACCAATTCTGAGACATACTGTATCGCAGGCCATCTGAAAATAAAAGTAACTACAGGCTGGCAAGAACTGACCTCATTTCTGTGTCTGGAGGAATGTCTGTGTTGTTTTAGAGTGCCTGTGTGTGGTTGAGTTTTCCACTGATGAACTAGCAAAGGTCTTTTACAGGAAGTGTCAAAGAACAGTTGACACACATCAGAAAGAACGTCCTGTCACATAATGCAAACGAAAGAGATGCAATGAAGCCTAGAAGCTTGACAAAAACTCTTCATGATGAGGGAGGATGAGGAAGAAATAACAGAAGCTCTTTTGACACAGTAAACCTGTAATATTGCTAGCTTCAAACATCCATAAGACAGTATCAGTGTTGTTGGCATTCAAAGTTTCCCAGACAGGAACAGTTCTGTCTTTTCAAAGAGGACAAGACAGTTCAGAATATATTTGGTTGCAACACAGCAACACAGGAAGAATTTGGAAAATAATGACATAAAATAAGAAGAGCATTGTCAGTTCTTGCTGAGTTTGCCTAATTTATGAATTTATTTTGCTGTTGAATGTTTATACCTCCAGCCTGATTGCTGACCATTGGTGGTGGGGAAAAGGGCCCCCGGTCAGCTCTCCAACATTCTGTCAAAGCTCAACATTGAGCTCCTAATGCATTTTATCATCACTGACTATGTGTGACAATCATACCTAAGAACACTCCCGTTTTTCCCATGTTTCTCTCGTATTTCAAGGCCATCTCCCGGCGCCCTTTCATTTAGTTGTTTCTCTTGGGAAACATCTGTAATTTGCATGGCCCTCAAACTTTATTATGAAAAACACGGAGCCAAGTTTTGGATGTTTGTCTGACGTCACCCAAGTTGCCAAATCATCTATGCAACACATCTAAACCCACAATTCACACACTACATATCATTCCAACCCATACGTTACCCCAACTTAGCAACCCACACCTCGATCCAAAAGCCCTTGTGCGTAGCTGCTCCCTCTCCGCAAGCAGACGGGCCAGCTAAATTAACGCTATATTTAATAAAGTAATAACGTTATTGTTATAATTGAGAATTTTATCCTGTTTGCAGTCGGCATAAAAAAAAAGTAAGGGCAACTTGACTGATGTTCTGTTGATCTTAAAAGCTGCATTCATATTGTTTTATTAAATTAGCGACTAGCTGATGGACATAGTGGAGCATTTAGCAGATAAAGAGCCAGGGTATTTTCTCCGGTTTTGGTAGAGACAGAAACAGAGCTAAAAGAGAGTGAATTTTGGACTTATATTTATCAGGTGGCCAGAAACAACACTGCTAGATGTGTAAATAGGAAACTGCTTCCGAACATGTTTGTCATAACAACATTATAAAGTGATAATATGTTAATATAGTATTAACAGCTTTTTGTGCTGCCCCCAAGTGGCAAAAATAATCAATTAAGAACATAAGGTCTTTAAAAATATTCTTAATATACTATATTTCATTTTTCTATTGGCTTAACAAATCAAATTTTTTTCTACATGAGAAATAAGAAATATGTCAGAGAGAGGCACCCCTTTCATATATTATTCATGCTCTATCCATTAATGTGGCTGCTTTTGAGTTCAGAAATGTTACAAGGTCCTGGGAAGACAAATTAACAGAGGAACATTTGTGGAAAAAATGCCATGGGTTCCTATTCAACAATAACACTGACATGTACAATTGCCACCACATTTAATTGCATGTGTGAAAGGGACTAGACAGACAAAGAAAGGTAGGGCTAGTACAGTATAGCCTAATATTTATGCGCCTTTGCCTGTGTGCAGGTATTTGTGCGTGTGTGTGAGAGAGAGCTCACGGCTTGACTCCTATAAACTTCCAAGCTTCCCTTTGTGGCAGGCCTGTCTCGTGATGGTGAAAGAACAAACAAAGCAGCCAGTTCCCCTCTGCTCTGTGCTGCTCAGAGGTGGAGAGGCTGACAGATAAAAGCTGACCTGTTGTTGTCAGGCCCTGTCAAAGCAACAAGAGCTAGAGCACATTCAGTCACGACTGAGTCAGAGACATGGACAAAGAGGGTGGTGGGTGAGGCAGCTGAGAGAGATGTACGCAGGAGAAAAATGGGAAGGTGAGCACATAAAAGAGCCGAGGCGGAAAAAAAAGCAGAGGAGATGAAAAGTTTTCACGAAGGAACCAAAGACACTAATAAAGATGAAGCGCAAACAAAAGCTGGGAAAAGTAAGGTAGGGAAATAGGTGAGGAATCAAATGTTAAAGTGAACTGCAGCTAACATTTTTTTTTATTATGAATTAAAGTGGCTATGATCCATATTTTAATTTAAACACTGGACCACATTCATGCTTGATGAACAAGCAGAGGATTATCACCAGACTCTGTAGTTACCCTCAGTTCTACAGACTGCTATAGCATACTTCAGCTCACTGTTTTGGTTTTACGGCCCACTACTGTACTTTACTATTTTGGTTCACTCGTATTGCTCTCGTTTCAACATCATTTTCAGATGTGGCAGGCAGCTGTTTTTAGTGAAAAAGCTCTAAACCCCACCGTATGGTACCTTCTCACCACCAAAACCCACCAGAGTCAGCAACTAGCTAGTGAACGAACTAGAGAGCCAAATATTTGACTCAGGAGTTGGTGGAGGCAAAAAACTGAACTAATAGGAGAGGGAATATTGAACTTGTCAGGTGGACTCCAAATTAATTCTAATGTCACCCCGTGTATGCTGGATGTGTAAATATGCAACAGATTTGCTAACAAATTCAAATTATCAACTTAAAAGGTGACAATATATCTGCGTTGTGTTTACAGCTTGTTTTTGCTGCCCCCAAGTGGCCAAAAAAGTGTGTTATTGCAGGTTTAATAAAAACTAATTGTATTAATCTATTATCTATTACATTAAATTATGACAATTCCTCATTACGACCCACCAAGCCCTAATGTAATGTCTGTAGATTACAAACTTTGACTGACAAGCAGCCAAAACCAGCCACAAAATATTTTACTGAAACGAAACAGACAAAAGGCCTGCAGGTCTCTTTGAAGCCATAAACATCAAATGTACAACATTCTTTCATTCTAAACAAATGGTTATTAAATTAGCAATTTGACAATTTTCTGCCAGTTGATAAAAATCATTAATCAGTTAATCTTCTCAGCAGTATATTGCAGGGGAGTTGCAAGCAGAGCTGTTACCTGTTCGTACATAATACAGACAGAACAGTACATTTTGTGCATTGTGCAAAATCACATTCTCTGAATCTCATAGTGTAAATACAGAGTGAGAGATTTACTGTTAGTACAGCAATTACTTCTTTATAAAGAGGTAACACGGATTGCTAAATAATAATAATAATAATAATAATAATTCAACCATTTAGACCTCCTGCATTTACATGCTGTCAGCTCAGATTGACGCTTCTAGCTTCCACTCCACAAAAAGAATGAACAGTGTGTTCTCTCACTCTCATTCTTTGGATAGAAATGAACAGTGAAATCAGTTTTTAATAACACAAATGGCACATATGATGAAAGTCTTGAATGCAATTTTACTATTTAATCCAGCTCTTTTCTCTCTGCTGCCAGAAAAAGCCATCAATCATAAGCTTTTATCCCACAAGCACACACCCCTGCCACTTCCATCCAACCGTTTTCAAAGCCAGACAGAAAGGTTTTCGAGTCCTCAATCAGATCTTCTTTAATCCTCAATAATGAATCAGATAAGTATTAAATGTTGGGTGATCTGATTATATATCAGTGCTTGGAGAAAATATGACTGATGCTCTCTGCCTAAGTCATCAGATCAAAGCACAGACAAGTCTCTCAGCACCCCCTCCCACCACACACACACACACACACACACACACACACACACACACACACTCTCTCTCCCCCCTTTCCTTCCTTCGCCTCTGGCTGGGAATCTGGCCAGGGAATCTGGTCTTCCAAAGAGCAAATCCACACTTGCCCAGATCCTCAAAAACTGGCATGTTTTATTTATGTTGGGGGCTAGACAATAATCTTTAGGTAGGGGGATTCTCTTATCTTTATTATTTGATGTCATTTGTCTACATTTCATATAAATCAAGATAAATAGTATCATCAGATAATTGGTGGCATTATTGGTTTGATGCATATGTAGCAAGGCTGCTTCTATCTACACTCACTGCATTTAAGCACTTTCATAAAATACCCAGTCTAGCTGAGGTCTGATCAATCAACAAAGCACCAACAGCAGCAATTTAATCAGTGAATAAAAAGACAGAGCTGTGTATTCCTGGGTGTGTTCCTGTTAACTGACAATCAGACGCATTAGGACGATGGCTGAGAGCTTTAATGACTGTTCTCAAACGATCACTCCTAAGTCTTCATAACCAGTGAGTCATATTGAACACCAGATTTGAAAGAGGTCCTGACATGGGAACTAACGGTGTACAAGGAAAGCCCTGTTTTGGCGATGTTGTGTGTGCATGGCGTGCGTGCCAAGCTATCTATTTTGAAGTCAGGTCAGGACAGGCTAGCACTTCAGGCCTCTCTTAGTCACCGTGAGTCATTAAAATGTCTTGACAACAGACAGATAGACACGGCTAACTGACAGCCAGGCAGAAAGACCAAAAGACAAACAAACAGAAACATTAAAGTCTCATAGCAAATGGGCAGCAAGACAACAGCATAAGCGACATTTTCTAGATAGGCGGGCAGGTAGGCACACAGCAAACAAACCGCTTGAGAAGAGAGTCAACACATACACAAACCACTGGAAAGTGACAGCATTGTCATGACAAGGATGAAGATGCTTAGAGAATGTCAGAACTAGTCTGTGGACTGTTGTCCTGCTCGCCTCCTACCAGCGTGTTCTCTCAGAAAACCACAATGACACGGCATGAAAATTCACAGAGCACCATTCGCCACAGTAGCTCATTTCAGAAACCAGGCCACCAAATCATTGTTCTATGTGGGCCACCATCGCTGATGTGACACACTTTTCCTGCCTGATGCAAAGCAGCATGGGCCTTGACCATTTACACATAATGACTGAAGAACCACAACCCCCAGCTGTGCCTGCGCTTGCTGAGAAAAAGGGGCTTTTTGGGAAACTGAGTCACCTGACCTTCAGGATGTTAGTGGTGCACCAAAAATGATGAAGAAAAGATCAGTATTTAGTTTAGTTTAGTTTAGATACAAAGCATAATCATACAATATAGACATATTTTTTGTGCCTGTATTGAAAAACAGCTTGTTAACAAGAAACACATGGAATTATACAATACAAATTACAAATCCTTTAACTTAATGTTACCACACATTATATAGATGCATTACACAGTACATAAATACATACAGTACATTATCATCACTCCATTACCCTGTCTAATAACCATTCCATGAGTTTTAGCATGAGGGTACCTTGGAGAGATGTCTATTTAACAGACAGTTAACACCAAATTTGCAACTTTGATGGTGACCTTTAAACTTGATCAGCTTTTGGTTTAAAACATGGCATACAAAGATTGGGGGGGGTCCATCTAGTCCTCCATTTGAGTGGTTATGTTGGGCAAATAGCTTTCCAAAAAATGATAGCCTATATAATTTATGCATTATTAATGCTTTTAGCAGTGCACTTCAAATGAAACGTACAAAGTGCTAAACATCTGACTGCCACTGCTGGCTGTATTACTGCAGGGATGACTTAATTGTACGTTATGTAGTTTGTTTGTTTTTGAACATGTGGATGCAATAAGCTAGGTCTGCTGATCATCTGAAAATTAAAAGGTTAATCAGTGATGCATGCATAGAAATGAAAAAATTGCAAATCTGTACATAATTACTAGCAATCATAAAGGACCTTTTGTTATCACTGTAGGACAGAGCCAAGACTCTATGGCTTTGAAACTATATACAGGTTAAATTAAATATAAAATTGAATAAAAATGTGGTGTAGTGTATATAAGCATGCATAAAATATACAATTGAAATATGAATAAAGTAACGCAGATGTTGTACATCTTAAAATAAAGAAAACCCAGAATTATGTGAAATGTTGACTATACTAGCTGCAGAGTTTGCACAGAAGTAAAGGTTTAACGGAGTCCAGTAGCTTTGCTGGTTGGCCTTGATGACCTCCGTACAAATGCTTTCACTGTGATGTAATAATTTTTGACTGGAACCAACAATAAAGGCCTTTCCTGGAAGAGGGTCCATTTGGACTAGATCAGACTGGACCACTTGATCTCTGTCAAACTAGGAAATGAAAAAAAACAACATAAAAAAAGACTTTCACACATTCCACTGTTGATAGCCAAAACTCCAGATACTACTACATTTGTCATGGGTTAGCACTTGTTAGCGTGACAGCGCAAGGCTGACTAGTCATACATTGACCCCTCAAGCGCTGGAACAAGCGTAATTATGAAAAAAATCATTAGTTCTCTCTCCGCTGACAGGAAAGTGGACAGATTATGTGCAGTTTGAGAATTTATGTTCTTCGCAGCACAATCCAAGCATTCTTCACAGATAGATCAGCGAGAACCACAGCAAATTACTCTTCACCATAGCTGTAAGGGAAATTACATCCAGAAGGACTTGGAATTGATGTACAACTTTGATGCTAAAAGGTCAGACTAGAATGTAACACTCTGAGGAAGTGGAAAAGATATGCATTACACTCCAAAGATTGCATGATTTACTTTTCGAAGACAACATTTGAATAGTATAGGGAAGATTGCTGAAAACTGAGACATTACAAACATTTTAGTGTTATTTGGCTATAATCTAAGATGATTTCCCTTAACAAAGACACAGAGCCACTCTGGCATTACGATTTTTACAGACAGCTCTTTAGGCCTTTAGAATTCAAAATCATGGCATATTGCCCATGTGGGAGCAGCTTTATTGCAGCGCTCTGACAGGTAAATGCACAAGCTGTGTAAAGGAATGTTTGTGTCTTTCACTCGCTATGCCTCTATCTAATCCCCCTTTCAGTCCTGGCCTGAAAGAGGGCTTTTCATAGGTTCCTCTTTGAAAAAAAGAAAACCTAAATGCTTGTCAAATCTGCACTCCTGAACTTGGAAGTGCAGCAGTTATTTGCTTCTTGCCTTCCTCTTGTCCTCTTTTCTGTCTGACTCTGTCGTTCTCTCCTTCCGTCACTCAGTCGCTCTGTCATACACTCTATTCATGTTTTTCCTCTCAGTGCTCATGTGCCTGTCGACTTCAAAGTTTCAGATGTTTTCCCATCACTTGTCACGATTTCTTGGTTTTCTAACTATACTTTAACATGGAGGTTGAAACTTGTTTTGCTCCTCTCAGGTTCTTTTATCCCCACATTTTGTTAGTCTTTTATCTGTTTTAGCCTTTGCCTTTTTTGAGTTCTTCTTCTTTGTCAAGACCTCCAACTTTCTCTCCCTTCCAAATCCAACCAGCCCACCTGCTTTCTAAATTTTACCCCTCATTTTTGTTGTCAGTCATCAAAACTTTCCCACCTGCAGTGTGACATCTGAGAGACTGTGTTCAGTCTACAAATTAGATATTCGGTCTGATGGAAAACATGTTATCTCATTTGGTGCAAAAATATCTATTTTTTTAAACTGATACAATGCTATGCTGATGGCAGTTGCAGTGCTTATTTTCCAATTTATTGTGACCCTTGACATTCGATTTTAGTTTTATGTGAAAGTTTAAATTCTCTTTAATTGTACTTGATTATGATTGTTGAACTTGACCTGCTGCCCTTTAAAAAGCAGCCATGTAACCACTGGTCAGCTGACATATAATTTCAACAAGCAAGGGTCAAATTTAAAGAAGCAGGAATCTAATCTCATCTCATCTTGCCAACACATTAAATGAAATGTCCTTATCTGTGGTGCTGTCCAAATATCAAAAAATGGTATAGACTTCCCCTTCCCACCGAGCTGCTGAAATGCACCAGAGGGAGTGGGACAAAGCTTCTCCACAGTCCTGCCTGACTGGAAACAGTCATTAGAAAGAGTTGGGCTGTGCTGAAAGGCTTGATGGTTATCCTCCCAGAGTGAGATGAAGGCAGAGGAGAGACAGAGCTGAGAGGGAGGCCAAAGGGAGACAGATAGGGCACTGCCTTTTGCGGAAAGGGTAGATGGTTATCCCCCCAACCACGGAGGTAGGAGGAAAAGTTGAGAGTAAAAGAAGAAATAGAGAATGTACAGACGGAGTATGGAGGCAGGAATAAAGAGAGCAAGGAGAGGGAGAGAGAGGCAGTCAGAGACAATAGGACAGAGAGAAAAACTGAATGGCTTTCTGTGGTTATCTATGACACTCCTCTGTGACACAGGGTCTTGTCTGCAGTCCCAACACCAGTCAAAAATAGGCACAGGAGGAGGCAATGGAGTCAGCAGCATCACTGCACAACAACGAGGCTAATACTACAAGGAGAAGTGAGCTAATGAACTTATGGAATTTGAATGATTAAAGAAATCGCCAAGTAAATAAAATGAGTTATCAAAAACGTTGCACGATGTAAAAATCACGTTAAGCGGTTGCAAAATTTTGTAGCGTTACTGTGGACCACCTAATTATAACATAAGCACACAAGGCAACTTACACTCATTGGTGGGCACGTACTGCCAATGATGGCCCCAGATGTCAGCAGGACGGGAGGATGAGGGCCGTGGCGGTACAAAGTCTGTTCGGCCCCACTCAACAGGGAATCCCAGTAGTCTCCGATGAAATTTCGTAAAACTACTCGATATTCACTGCAAATATTCACTGCAGAGGAGGGTGTTGGTGGTGATTGTAACTCACGATTGAGCGGGCGAACCACTGACGCTAATGTGCTCTAGTTATTATAGTGTTAGGGGAGTGGTCATGCTCAGTTGCTCCAGTGCGTCATCGAGCCGTGATTTCAGGCCTGGCCAATAATCCTTATTACAATATTTACAATGTGTTAGGAAACAAATCTTTGAATTTCATTTTTACAGACTTTAAGGGCAGACTATTCCACTAATTTGGTCCATAATAAGAAAAGACTTCCTCTACATACATCTTATTTTTAACCGTTTTTCAACATTTTGGGGAATACCTCTATCTTCCCAAGAGTTACATGAAGACTGATACCATTCTTATGCCTTTATGGCAGCTTATGAGAGTGGTATCGGTCTTCTCATTTAACTCTCGGAAAGATCCTTAGATGCTGTATAATAGAAGGATGAATATTCAACTAAGTAGAGTCCTAAACTATTCAGAGCAATGTAAACTAGTATAACAATTTTAAATCAGTTTTAAAAGACAAAGTGCAAAGATGCTAAAATGGGTGTAATGTGCTTTCTTTTACTTCTTTTTATTAATACTCTGGCATCTGCATTGTGTATGAGCTGAAGTCTTGTTACTGATTTCTTAGTCCAGCTGAATGATTTAATCTTTAATGCAGCTGCAAAGCGTATGAGTACCTTTGCCATATAATTCTCATTGAAGTCCTTATTAAAATACATCTTACTCTCCAGATTATCCCCAAGGAATGCAATCCATTGTACTGCTGCTCCTCTTGCAGGATAAATTTCCACCACCTGCTCTTCCCACTCTTCCTCCTCCTCATCCAGCTGTGCAAAGGTGTTATAAATGCTCTGAGGAGGACCACTAGACTTGAATATATGGACTGAAGCCAGCTTTTGCCTGACATCATGTAGCCTTTCCCTGCATCACAGCCACCTACAAAGCCCACCATTGTGTGGCCTGGCCTGTGCCCTCCACCCACACGTATCACACCACCCAGATCCCGCTGCACTGACATCAGTCAACAGACAAAAGAGCACTTTTAATTAACTTCAAATCTGTCAGCTACCACTGAGCCATGCCAAAGCATACATGTCAGATCATGCCCCATTTGATCTTTATGGGGATTCCCCCCCTAAAATTAAAAGAGAAAAAGGCCAACTCAAAAACCAGCACATATTTACACAAATAGAAGTCATAAGACAGAAATTCACTTTCATCTGTTACATGCATACCTTTGTGCAGTTATACAACAGGTGGTGTGCGAGTATGTGTGTGTTTACTTATGCATGTTCCTGAGGTATTGTGTACAGTAAGCCTCTGAACAACATGCCCTGACTAAAGAGGAATGGGTCTGACAGCTTTATTCTGTAAAACTCATAAACTCAAAAATGTTAACCAATTTTTACAATTGCTTATCTAAGACATGCTTTTAATCTGTGTAAATTTTGGATTTTGTTTTGATTTAAATAATTTGTATGAACATGTATGAAGAACAACTATGGTAAATGTTGTTAATGGACAAATATTGTCAACTGACAAAGAAACCAAAGGAAGTTTGGAATGCTTTAATGTTAGCAGATATACAAGCTTTTGTTCCTGTCTGCTGCGACAGATTTGCAGGTGGAAGCTTTGACACATGTAAGAAAAGTATGATATCTGCCCAGTAAGTCATTTGTGCCTTAAAATGTGAGTGAAAGTAAATGTACATGTCTACAGTTAAATGTCTGGTCTTGTGTCCCTAATATTAACCTTAATGTATAAGTTATTTTTATTATCCCTGTCACTGAAGATGAAAATGTGAAAAAGTGACCTTGGAAACAACCTTTTCTCCTCAATACCTGTCTCCTTGGCTTTGCTAGTGTTATTCGTAAACCAGGCTGAGATTCAAGCCACAAGCAGAACATTTGGGCGAAAAGGAGAAGGTCATCTTAATTCTGAGAGAAACATTGGCTATCTAACAGCTGGCTGAACACTGTTCAGGTTTCTTTTCACCTGCAGTATTTAAAACATAATAAAAAAAGGACAAAGAAAGAGAGAGGGAAAAAGGATTGGGTGTTTCTTTTGCAGCAGAACAGCATTGCTTCAGAGAGTAAAGACACTGAACATCAAAGCCTGCTTTGGGTGAAGAGAGAAGAGGAGAATGGAGAGGCAGCAGGAGCTTACAGCCTAAGGTCCTCACCAAAAAAACACAGGGACTGTGTGAAAGAGAGAATGTAAAAATAAGGGAAAGAGAATGTCCTTTTACCTCAGAAAAAGGAACATGAACTTGACGGAGTCTTATTAAGTGGGCTGTCTTCAGACAGCACGATAGCTTCCCTTTACAGACTACAATAATAACTACAGGGGTAGTCGCCAGTTAACTGCCAGGGCAGATGTCTGTATCACCAGATACTGCTGCAGTGCACGACCAAGTGCTACAGGCTGGTTTAACTACAAAGACAGACCTGCTCATAAAAGCGGGTATCTCCTCCATATAGTTCCACACACACAGCAACACTGCAGAAATACCTAGAGGGACAATAAAAATTCTGTTTGCCAAACAGCAGAGTCAATATAATTCTGACAAGACAGACACGGCTCCGAAGCACCTCCACAAGGACACGCAGAGGCACGGCCTTCACTTGCATTCATCAACTTCCTCTTTCACAACCTTAAAAAAATTATTTAAAGCTCACTACTGCAGAGTGAAAAAGATAATTGCGCTTTGGACGGACTTTGTAGCAATTCGGGGGACAATTCAGAGCCTGCTGCTGGGAATTTGTTTCACTGGGCTGCAGACGTGTTCAGGAACCAGGAGTTCATGGGGACACTGGGAGACCAGAGTTGTGTTTGTGGACAGACTGTGAGTGTGCCAATCCCAGGGAACTCAATTAGAAGAGATAGGGATCTAATCCGTGAGTAAACATTTAATGGCCAGAGTAGTGCCGCAGTTTCCTTTCCTTTTTTCTTGCTTTGTTTATCTGTCGTTTGCCACCTCAGCCAATCTTGAGGAGGATACTCTACATCCTGACTAGAATCAACAGAATTAAACACCAGACTTCATGCTGCGTTTGCAATCGCTGATGCCTTAATGTCGCTAACTAACTGTGCAAATCCTTTTACTGATACTGAAATGATAGGGAGTAAAGGTTATTAAGACTTGTACTGGACCAAGAACAAAAACTGATTAAAATGCTGATTTAATGATAACTAAAATCTCATGGAGAGGCAGAAAAACAAGCAAGAACAAGAGTTTGACTTTCCTAAGAGAAAATAATCATGCTCCCTTGTTTTATTATTCACTTAATTTAATCTCACTGGTATCAACCGACTACAAGAGCAAAAGAACGCAGAATTAAAGTGACACATACATTTACAAAAGTGCATAACTTAAACAATTATTAAATTCAGGAAATTATTCTTTTGAACTATGATTTAAATTTGACCAACTAGCGTTCCCAAGTCCAGAATATATGTGTGAAACATATGGAAATAACTCACTGTGCCATTTAAAAAAATTTACTTTAGGAGGTAAAAACCCAATTACAGAGAAACACCTCTTCAGGTAATAACCTCTGCTATTATTTCAGGAGAATAAAAGGAAATACACATAGCTATTAATTAAAAAAAAACAAGAGATAACCCCTCATCATTTGGTATGAAAGAGATAGAGTAGCATGTTGCATGTTAAAAGAAAAGCATCTCTATTTGAGTATACACTAATATGACACCAGTGTTCACTCCAATTTTACTCTTAACCTCAAAATATACACACTGCTTTCTCTTTTAACCTAACCTTACAAACGCCTAGACTGTTGCATACATTTCTGCTATGCACTGATCAAAAACAACTTATGCTATTAGCAATTGTGAAACACAATCGAGCAAAAAACACTTACTTAGCTTAGCAATGCTGTATATTATATATGTGTGTCTATAATCATTTGAAACAGCAAAACTCCACTTTCACTCTTCTCCCTTTCTTCCCCAAAATGATGGACATTAATGGAACACTATAGACCCATGCCAGTGGGTGGAAATAAAATAATAATCACATAACAATGAGTTATGAGTATGGTCTATGTAAAAGAGTATTTATAGCACTGTAATGGTGCATTAGGCGCTGTGTTCCCAAGAGAGAAGGGGGCCTAGCTACAATTTGCAAAATGGGTGATGTGGGAGGTGGGTAGTTCAAACTGTTAAAGTTGCCTCTTCTAACAACCGCTGCATGTCATTTAGCTACAGAAGAGCTGGTAGGGTGCCATATAGAATAACTTTCCACGCCTGTTTGAGAGAAACAAATGGAGAGAGTAAGAAAGTAAAGTGCTTTTAGAAAAGGTAACAATATTGTGAAGGGGGGTTGACAGTGAAAGCAGCTCATCAGAAGGGTTGAAGTGCTTTCACATCACAATGGCGCAATGTCTTTGAAGGTGTGTTTAAGATACATTTAGCATCTTTTTCAATTATACTGTCCATCCACGATACTGTATAAAAAGAAAGTAAACACATGCAATTCTGTTTATACTACTGTACAATAGGTGTCTTTATCAGCGCGTACATGTACAGTCAGCACATTCATAAATGTTGGTCTGCACATGGACAGTCCCCCTTTGCGAACGTGTGAAGATAATAAAAATAATAATAAACTTCATTCGTATAGCACCTTTCACACAAGACATGTGCTTTAAAACAAAGAAAATACATGCACAGAGTGCTTCACATAATAGTTAATGTAAATGCATTCCATGAGATGGGAAATAAAACCCACTAAATAATAGTGATAAAAAGCATAAATAAATAAAAATAAAGTTAAAAAGTAGAATACATAAAATGCATGAAATCTGGTAAAACAGCATTTTAAAAGAAGTGCAATAGCAAAGCGAAGCAAAGAGCAAAGGAGTTTCTTGTCTTTATCAGGGAAGTAACTTTTGATGACAACATTTACGTCACATGGACAGACCCTTGTGGTCACAAGTATGCAAAACGTATAGGGCTGGAACAAATTATTGATTAGATCGGTTTATTGATTAGGTGATTGTCAGAAAATTAATCTGCAACAATTTGACAATCAAGTCTTCAAATCCAATCTTTTAAATAATTTTATAAGCATGAAAGGCCAACATTTTCTGGATCTAGCTTCTCAAATGTGAGGAATTGCTACTATTCTCTGTTTTATATGATAGTATCTAAATGTTTTTTTCGCTAAACAATCACATCACCTGGACATCACCTTGGGTTTTGGGAAATTGTGATGGACATGTTTCACTATTTTCTGACATTTTATAGGCAAAACTATTAATTGATTAATCAATAAAATAATTGACAGATCAATTGATAATGAAAATCATCATTAGGTGCAGCTTTGTGGGTGCTCAGGTTAACACAGGTCACTTCAGGCGTGTGGTTCACAAACAAATAAACACCCATAAGGTTCCTGCTAATAAACCTCATACACCCAAACTAGACCAAATGAAAAACACAATGGCATAGTGCCAGTGGACAACAGTGGATGATGGACTACATGCTTTTTTTTTTGCACTTTACTATTTATTATTTTTATTTGACTAATTGATGCTTTGACTAATCATTTTACCCCTTAACGAAATGTTTAAAAAGAATGTATATCCTGCATACCACAACACAAAAAACATTTTATGCAACCCATAATGGCTACACAATGTCACCACATATCCATCTCAGAAAGCAGCAAAAGCATTAATCTAACCATTAATCAAATTTCATCTTGGTAACATGTTTTCTGGAAACCAATTTTATGAGTCCATCAGGCCTGGAGTGATTAAAGCATATGGTATACATAATGGTAAACTGAGGGCCAACATGGCAAGTGTGTGTGTGTGTGTGTGTGTGTGTGTGTGTGTGTGTGTGTGTGCCACAGCATACTGTCCCACTCCAGAGGTCAAATCACCCTTCAGATAAACTCAGACAATGCTGAATGATTTAAGTTCCCATCACCTCAATGTCACAGCTCAGTCTGCCATGGCCGGACTGCCTCGGTACCTTGCAGGTACACATCTCTGCCTCACAGAGTCACTCAGAGGAGCTAAGCAGTGCCCCAGTGCCAGTCACATGAATTACTCACTTCCTCATCCACCCTGCAGACACTACGATTAATAAGAATTTGAACTAATTGGGTTGCCAGGCATGAAAGATAATAGTCAAGTCAGTTATAAGAAATTGAGGGAAGGGATATGTTTGGAGAAGCAGCTTGTAATTGATTTGATTTTAACGAGTATGCCTCGCTAATGCATACTTGCATAAAAATGCATGTGTGTGTGTGCAATTTATGTATTGGTTGAATGACCTGAGTCAAAGCAGTCAGAGGAGACAGTAGAATCAGCTCTGTGTCCATGGCATACACAAAACATATTGGCGTCACCAAAAATCAACAGGGCCAGGGCCTGAGAAAGACAGCCAGCCAATTTATATAACAATGTGAAAAAAGAGGGGCTTTGCGATGAGCGCGACAGCTGTGCTTAATCAAGGGAACTAAGCCAAGAGAGATGTGAAGGGACACAGGAAAGGACTGAAAAGAAGGTGAAGAAAGCTGGAGAGAGCAAGAGAGAGCTTGATGGAAAAGAGGAAGATGGGATGTAAGACTGGAGAAAGGGAACAAAGTCTTAACTCTAAACTCATATCTCAAACCCTGAGAGCCTGGAGAAGGGATGGAAGATTTAAGAAGAAGCTGTTACAGTAAGAGTTCATCCCAAAACACCCCAATATGGAACATCAAAGCTTTGATGCTTCTCTGTTTGCATCACCACCACATTGCAAATAGGTGCCAATTTGCCAGAACCATGACAGGGAAACTAGGTTGCTGTTCCCCTTTACCAACCGACTATATTCTCAACAAGAAGAGCATACTTTACTTTTCTCACTATCTATTCCATGGGGAAGATCATCAGCTCCTTAAATGCTACAGGATGAGAAACTTAAAATGTGTGTTTACTTTTATCTTAACATTATTAACTTTATTCTACCACACAAATACTCCTGCAAAGAGACCTACACCAGACCAACTTTCCTCGGTTCAGTCCATCCTGTCCTCTAGGCCCTGGCCATTCATCAGGAGACATCACATGACAGGCAAGAGCCATTCATCCTGAGCCTCACAGTATCCTTTGCCGAACAGGATTTGTAATTCAATTTGACTGAGTGATGCCCTGGGCCCCAAGGCTGGAACTGAGGCTGCTGGGGTTTGCTGGGAAAGTAGGATACAGGGAACAGGGACACACAGGAGATGAAGACTGTGACAGGGATGCCACTGCTCCTGCTTCACAGCTGGAGGAAGCAATTTAGTCACATGCTGTAGCTGTGCATAATCAGTTTATTAGAAGACATAAGCATGTTAGCTGACAGAAACACAAACAAATAGATGCGTGTGATGAAAGTTGATTTTGAAAATGCCACAGTACTAAGAGTATAAGTAATTATGCTGAGGTGAAATAATGATAAAGCAAGACACAAGACACAGAAAATGCGTGAAAGTTACTATTGCTTTCTAAGCCCATTGCATCTCTGGCTCTCACTTTTTCTCAGCAGGAAAGTAGCGACAGCATGAAAGATTTAAGATTTAGAGAAGGCTTTTAGTTTAAACCACAGCCTGGCCCAAAGACGCACACTCAAACACAAAATAGAGAAGAGAGATACTAAACTATATTTGACAAAGCTTACCGTTACAACCAGCCACTGGATAAAAACTCCAACACACAGACAGGTGCACATGCTAGCAAGCACCTAGCATCCCTCAGGGCCAAAGAATCTTCTAATATGACACTGTTGAGTCAGGGTTTCCAGTTGATATTCAGTGCTGCAAGACACTACACTTTCTGTATCACCTTGTGAACGTGCAGCTTAGACACATTTAAAAATGAATGAGGGGTAAAGACATGTTACCGTAAAACAACATGATGGCCATCCTGCAGATCTGCACTCCACGGTTGTGGTCAGTACGCTGAAGATTTCCGCAGGCACCATTTGGCCAACATTTTGCGATAAAATCTTTCGTCTTTCCCCACCAGCTACTGTCAAACTGACCTTGAATGAGGCACTTAGCATCCAACTATTTCAATTAAATAGATTATAATTATAGTTCTCACTGTTCAGCAGCTCCCGGTATATGTATCCAGCATGTACAATATGTACTACTTGTAATCCTGCACAAGCCAGCAGGTCGTTGCTGTAAATCTCTGTCGCCTTGTTAACGGTTAAATAAACAAATGAAAACATTATGCATGTGTATTTAAATATATCCTATGTAAAAATGTTTAAATACACGTACACACACTCAAACACACATCCTAAACATAAAGGAATTAAAAACACACAAGGCAGCCAGCCATGTACTAAGCTTGGGTTGACAGGGTTCATTTGGTAGATGTAAAATATTTATGAGAGAAGACACTGCAGGAGAGGAAGAAGAGATGAAAATAGTGAAGGAGGAATGGAGGGATAGCAAATAACGAGACGAATGAAACGATGACGCGTGGGTCCAACTGAAATACCCTCTGTTACGGCTGAGCGTAAGTAATGTAAGCTAAATAAGTCATTGTCATTTCAAGTTCATTAGCTCACTCCTTGCCATCCCCTCCTGGGAGGAAGGAGTGAAGGGGGTGTATAAAGGTATATTTGTATAGTAGCTAAAACCCCATGTATTTAAATTCATATTTACAATTGCTTTATGAGTTTCAACTTGTACTTTTCATACTAATTTTCTTACACAAGAAAACTCAACTTTTTACCATAAATACTTCATTGCAGACTTTCCAGTTCCACAATTATGTTTATGCACACATATCCAGAAACACATACTGGTAAAAAAAAAATGCTCAACCAAAGAAACAAACAGAAGGAAATCTTCTCAATATCAAGACTAAAACAAAAAGCAACAGGGGGATTCAAAAAATAAATCTGACCTGACCCCACCCAGACTGGATTCAGTCAATTGCTGCAACAAATGTGGAGCCAAACATAGTCACAAATGTATCACAAAATGTAAAGTTACAAACAAAATCTTATATATTGAAACATATCAACATTTCCTTCCTACTATTTAAGTCTTCCTTTCCACTCTTCTTCCATCTTTTCAGGTAGACAGATATACAGAATGAGTACCAGCACATTGCTATTAACTGGTTCAAGTGTCAGATTTATGTGGAGAACATGATGCTACATAGGATTACAGAGGTGATATCTATCGATGGTTTCCAGAAACTCTCTGAATAAGAGAGTTTCCCCTCGGGGATTAATAAAGTATTTCTGATTCTGATTCTGTATTTCTGAAGTGACACACATAAATAAAACAGACAGGAAGAGAGGGTAGGAAAAGTCGGAAAAGTGGGGGAAAAAAAGGAATTATGTAATAAAAAGTTAATCCTGTACCAGCACACAAGATGACAATTGACAGTAATTATTGCCCCCTATAATTATGAGCTCTTTTTATTTGCCTCTCTTCTCATAAGGACTTCGTAATCCTCTGGTCATTCCCGCTCCTCTATCTTCAGTCACTCCACCTCCAGATCTAAATAGCCGAGCATGGTCAAGCCAAATAAGCAAACCACCATGAACTACATGGGGCTTTCCTTAGCCACAAATAACGTTGAGAAATGATGTCACATAAAACCAAATCTCACTATCTAATTACAGAAAAATGTGCTTAGAAAGCACAAAATCCAACAGGAGATGAGAGTTGGAGTGAACTCAGAGAGAACGGAAGAAAGCTTCTTCACCACAAACTGGGAGATATATAGATAGTTATAAAGAGGCTGCAGTGCACAGCTAGAACAACTCATTTGGGTATTATGGTTTCTAGAAGAACTAATGTTATGGTGGACAAAGGATTTATGCAGTTTAAGCCAGTTATATAGAGTAGATCCCAAAAATTTACCGGATGGAGACGGAGACTATAGCCTGGAAAAACTGTGCTTGCTAGGCCTCCAGGAAGCCAATGAAACAACACACAGATTTCACTTTAATTACATTCACACTCAGAGCAAACGAAGTTGGCGGGGCCGTTAATGTGCGTGTGAGAAAATGGATTCCCACAGGAAGAGTTTAAAAGAAATCTAAAAAAGGATGGTCCAGCATTTTACACAATCCTTAAATCACTCACTTTTAAAGAAAACATTTAAAGGAATGAATTGTCTAATTTCCACAAGTCTCTCCCAAAACCCAGAAGACAGAGTCCTGGGGTGCCATCACGTGTAGCTCCATAAACAATAAATATATTTTCTCAGATTTCTGAATTGCATTCTTGAAACATATGGTTTTAATGTTCAGAGTATAAAATGCATGGTAAAATTAGATCACAAAAATATGGAGTCATAAAAATCACACAGACAAGTAATAGTAAAACAAACTAGCAATGTTTTTGGAGAGCATCTGTGAGCATGCAGTAAATTTCACATGAAAAATAAATGAATTCATAAATGAAACTTCCTCTGCAGAGGCAGATAGGGGAAGGGAAGCATGAGAGAGATAAAGCCTCAAAGGCAGAAACGACTTAGGGAGAGAGAAAGAGAGGAGAAAATAATTACGATAATGGAAACTAGTGTGAAACAGTTTATCTCGATAAGAGAAAACCCTCAGGAACTTATGAATGCCAAGTAACAATAAAGCAGAATAATGCTATTGTGTGGAGCCATTTGCCTAGAGCAGCTAAAAACAAAATCATCCAAAATTACCAATTTAAAAAGCAAAAGAGGGAACTGTCATAGAGTGGGAAATTTGATAGAGATGAAGAGAAAGTGGCAACTGTTCTGTATCCCAAGTATAGAAACATGCTTTGGAAGAGATTATGGGCAATAATGTTTACACCTGAGGGGAGAGAACTGGAGACAAAGACGATATTCACAAGTCTTTAAACACCTGGGAAATCTGCCTCACGCACACACACACATATGCAGAAACACATACTGGATAACTTGCAGCCCAGTTTCTCTACAGCTACTCCTACACTGTTCTATTCTGCGGATGTGAGCTATAGTGTTTTTAATAACAACCTATGTGCGGAAGAAAGGGCCACTGTTGAACAGAGCAGAACAGAAATGATTGCTTATCAAAGGGAAGTGTGTAGTTGAGGGATATGTGTACTGTTGCTCCTGTGTGTCCTATCTTTATTAAATCTGCTGGACACATTTCAGGCATTCAACAGTTAGACGACACCTTACTGATTTTATCATCTATTCCTATCTTTTATATACAGGGCCAATCTCTCATCTCATCTCTTCAATTCCTATTTCCTCTTTTTTGTTATATTTGAGAGATAGGAGCCTCAAGGCTGTCGCCATCAGAGAATATCCATCTATTTTGGCAATTGTATTGAGTATTGAGAACTGGAGGAAGAACTCCAAAGTGAGGTTGGTCACTTCACACAAATAAATTCAAACAATAGAGGACATGACAAAGTATTTCCTAGTCATAATGCCCTGGAATCAGCTGATCCTATCAAGTAAAGTGAGAACAAACTAAAGATTAGTTGACTAATTGATTCGACGATTGACAGAACATTAATCAACAGCTACTGTATTTTGGCAAGTAATTAATCATCAATGTCATTTATCACATTAAACAATACCAAACATTTGTTGTTCTCTTAAATAACAGTATTTGCTGCTTTTCTCTGCTTTAAATCATTGTAAATCAAATATCTTTGGGTTTTGAGCTAAGTTTGACAAGGCAAGTCATTTGAAGAAATCATTTATTTATTTCTGCTTGAAAAATGACTAAACTTATTCACCCATTCTCAAAATAGCTGCCAAATAATTGTGTGTCGATTGACTAATCAATCAATCCAATAATAGCCTTAGCCCTACCTAAAAATGTAGTCGACCCGTTTCATTGATAATGAATCAGCCCCTACGTCGAACCCCTACGTAAAACCATTAATATTCAACATGTGCAACAAGGTACAGAATGTGTATGTTTTTTTCAGAATCAGAATCAATCAAATCTAAAGAATACTCAACCTCATATGTGTGTGTTTGTCTGTCCCTGTGGGCCTGCTGAATTTGTTTCCATAGTGCCAGAGCCACAGGATTTCCCCTCTGGGATGGGTCTTAGCCAAAGAATGAAAGTCTCCCAACAAATACTCCGCAGCTGCAGACAGTGCATATGTGTGTGTGTTGGTGTAGGGCATGTCACCCTGTAAAATTCATACAGCGTGCCCTCACTTAGTATGGCAGTGGCCGCCCTAGTTTGGGTCTTTACCATCTGTCAAGCAGTGGGAGGGCAAGAGGAGAGGTAGCTGGAGCAGAAGTGAAGCCACGCTGAGAGCTAAAGCCAGTTCCTTGTCACTTCAAATACTCACCTAGTCTACAGACAGCACTGCTGGAGGGGACATGAGCCACAACAGCTTGGCGTGGCACACACACACATTTACATAACTGACGAAAGGGCAAAACAAACGCCACACACACGCAGTCCCCGCACACAATGACAGCAAATGGAAAGGAAGCGCTTTAATAACATTCTCACTATGGCTTTAGAAGTCATCACACATCTGTGGAACACACACAAATGACTACTCTCTCATTTGCTTGTGGACACATTGGGCCCACGCACACACACACACGCACACCCAACAAGAGACAGTGAGAAGGCTTGCTGTGACAAGGGAATAATTCTCCTCTTGACACAGCCCACTCCTCTGAAGACAAAAGAAGAGTCATACACCAACACACTGCAGCCCTCAGAGGAACAACACACAGTTTGCCCCCCATGCCACACACACACACGCCTGTTGCAATGACACTGCAACCCCCTGTGGTGACAAAAAAAGACTGGCCTATGCTGTCATCTGTGTGTCTGCATGTGTGCTTTCCAAGGGAGGGCTGTACGTGTGAACTCCTACCCTCACATTAGATAAGTGACAGGGAACAAAAGACACAAGGAGCGCAAGAAGAGAGAAAAGAGAAGGGTGGCAGCAGCTGAAGTGCATGCTGGTCAGAGAAGAGGCAGCTGATACTTGGCATGGAAGTGTATTATATTCTAAAAAGCAATCACCAGTCACTCTTGGGCCTCAATTCCCTACATTTTACACACTAAGGGAAACGGTTGTAATTTCCTGAAATGATTCATATGAAATAGAATGGAAACCATGTCTGTCTTTCCAAAAATCACTTAATGTACATTTGTCAATTTTCTTGACTTGTGCTTTTTAAAAGGAAATAGAAAGGAAAATTGTTTGTTTATTTCGTCAGACCTTAAACTAAATTATCTGCCCAAACATAAGTCAGTTAATCATGGTCTGTGGTCTTGGCCGTACTCAAAAAACAGGTAAGTGTGTAATCTGTGAAAAGGTTTCCCATCCTTGTTCCCACACTATGCAGAGTTCAGAGCAACGAAACATGTTTGGACAGACTGTCCTGCAGATTTCCGTGTTTCTAAAAGGTGAGGAGAATGAAAACGATTACATAAGGAAATGCAGCACAGAACACCTTTTTTGAAAAGGAGCTTTTTGCTTTTAACCATTTTTAAGTCCATCTTTTCTCTTCTTCTCTTTTCTTTGTGTTGTTTTTCCTACATATAGCCCATCACAGGGCGGAGCAGGGTATAGCAAAACCAAGCAGAACACGGCAGCCCAAGTCACAGTCAGCAGTCCATTGGCCCTCTCTCTCTTTCTCTTTTTTGTTCTCTCTCCCTCTCTCTCTCTCTCTATGGGGAACATCAAACACACTGTGGTCTGGTTCATGCTCCCTGCAGCCCATTATGGCTTAATGCTTCAAGAGGCTTCTTACTGACCTCAGCATTTTAACAACTCCAGCATATTCAGTTGGTAGGCAAACATGCATACACAAAGAGACATGGACGCTCACAAACACACACATATACACATAAACAGGCACAGGCAGGAGCCCAGATGCAGAGATTCACGCACTTTAATTTGCAGCAGAGTTATGAGCCTCCACACTGTGATAGAGATACAACTGTTGCTTTTGCTTTAATCTGTCTGTAGCGGAAGACCAACAGATGCATGAGGCTTTGTGCTGACATTAACCTTTAAATAAGCCTCGGCCCTCTTATCTCCAAGTAAGTTAATGAGTTCCATTCGGAAGGCGGCAATATGTAATTCAGCGTGATCAATTAGTTATTCACTATATGGGGAATAAGGACACCACATCAGCATGGATATTAATGGGATGGCGATAAGGCTACTGTCCAGAACTGCCACAAGGACAACACTGCAAGCTTATCTCAACATGCACACAGTATTTACTGTTTAGTGTGTCCCTTTATTTGTCTAGAGCCCTTTTCTGACCTGACATGTGTTTAAATAATGGATTTTGTCAGTCAGACATAGGTTTACAATTTGTAAATGGTGTTATGGCTTTAGAGTTTTGCTGGATAAGCATGCAATCATCCATGCAGTGGCATGAATGAAAATGTATAATATAGGAGGATGCACAGGTCTATTTTTATTAGGTGTGAGGTACAAGGGTTGTAGAGGTTTTTTCTTCTTTTATTTTTCTTTTTTCTTATTTTTCTCTGCACTGTGAGGGGAAGAATCTCCTTAACAACAACAGCTGGGGTTCTTATTTTCTTTGTGCAGAACACATGACAATGAAGTGACTAATTTATTACATTAAGCCAGACAAGATCGTATTTTACCCCCTTTTTGTTCCTATTTAATCTTATACTGGTGTAGCCTGTACATTAATGTAAGGGCATTCAAGTCAGACTTCAAACATGGCGGAAATCTTATGGCATCCGATCTACTGAGGTTGCTGTCACAACTTTTACATAAAAATGATCTGGGTAGTGATGCCCTGGTGCCTAGGTGTTTTAAGATGCTGACCATGTAATGGCAATGTCTCAGGTCCAAGTCCAGCTGGGGCGGGGGGGCAGACAGAGGAGCTGGAGGAGGGTCCTAAGCGAACAGCAACTGGTGGTAGATATACTAATACTGTATAAATATGTCCACAGAGATTAAGAGCTTAATTACATACAAAATTGTACATAGTCTGCATTTAACTCTGGACCAAGAATACTCAAGTAGATGGGCCATTTGGATTGCAGGTCATGCAGATTCTGAAAGCTGGATGCTTGTGTACCAATGAGGATGAAACAAAAAGTCACATTTCCCAAAAGTAAAAGTTTCCATTTGATCATTGTCGTAGTTTTCAAATATAATATATTTTTAATATGACTTCGTATTTTTACTGTTGTTGGTTTTGCAGCCTCTCCCTGGCTGGCCAGTTATGTTTATGCTGGCAGTGGACTCTTGTCTCCATTTAAACTCTGGCTGGAAAGTGGTGTAGGGGGCAGCAAACACACTAGCAGACATTACCCTATTATTTCAGTCAAAAGAGGTGAGGGAGTTGCCCAGGGAGATTTTCTACCCAGTAGAAAACTCGTGCTCTGTTTTTGGCTACAAGGCTACAACTATTATACATTTCAAGACTTATACCCAAATTCCCAGTCAAGCTACTGAGTTCAAGACATTCCCATACTTTTTGCTGTGGGCTACCATACTGATCAGCCCATATTTCCAGCCACAAGTCAGTCTTTAGTCAACAACAGATCCTAGCAGGCCTGGTGAGCAGCAATCCCACTGTATCATTAGCCAAACACTGGTTAGAGATGACACTTCAGAGCACTGAGCAACTCACAGTCAGCCTGTAGCAACCGGCAATAAACAACAACACAAACACAGCATGGGAAAGCCAATGCCATACCAAAATGTGACTAGACTTCCTGCAGATGTCTCATGCAGCTTGTTTCTTTGTATGGGCTTATATGACATTGAGCATCTAACACTCATTGGCTGCCAGCTGCTTTCAAAGAGCGTCTGGCACCTCTCTAAGAGCTGATGAGCGAGAGAGAAACAGAGAGATGAAGAATGTCAGTCCCTGAAAGACAAAAAGATAAGTCATCAAGACTGTAATGATGGGGTGGGACAGGGAGGGGGCAGCACAGGGAGGAGACAAATGATTCTCATAAAAATCAATCATCCATTTTTGGTAAACACAAACAAAAAAATCTGTTTCCAAAACTGATTACACTCGACAGAGTTAAGCTTGCATCATCACACTCATTTTAAGAGCATCAATCAGTTTACTTGATTACTTGCGAACCATCGCTTTTCATTTCTGCTCAACTGATACTGATCCCATAGTCAAGTAAACAACTCTTCAACACAGTGATAACAAACAGCTCACCCATAACTCAATAGCTTTCTTCCGCATGGCTTTTTCTCCTGGGGAAATTACTTAAGAACAAGGGACTATCCAAGTTGTTATATGAGGCGTATCGATGTGAAAGCAATATCTAGGAATCTTCTTTCACCGCTGACTGAGCATAATCAAACAGAGGCTGTGATATTTGATGGTGGTGTTCAGCTGGTTGGAAATTTCTTACTTTTTTAACCCACATGTTCAGAAAAGTACCTAATTCAAATGCAAAGAAAAGAGGTAAGTAAAAAGCATATATTTAAAACCCCAAATCTTGGAATTTAATATAAAATGAAATCACATTGGGTTAGGAGCACAAGGCATATTACTTGTAGACCATGCTGAGACTTTATTTGCATAATGCATATGCTTCCATGTTTGACTATACAAGTTTTGTGCTTCTAAAAATGAAGTTTAATATTAAGTTCAGAAATATATTTGGTACTTTGTGTGCCAAGGAATTTTTATATCATACTGAGGTGCGTTAAAGAGGATTTGAAAATTCTGTGACTGCATATCATTTTTAGAGTTGGGATGCAGTCAGCTCTCATTGTCCTCCCTGACTGAATCGGGGTGATGTACTCAGCATGTGACCTTGAGTCAGGCCCAGCCAATACATTAGGTTGATCAAGCCCTGGTGTCACAGCAGGAAATATCCTTCTGCAAATGTCAGGGATCATCAACAATATTCAGGCAGCTCATAATTTGGAGGGATAAATGAAAGCTTTCATATTTTACGAAGGTGTTTAATATGCCAGACTGGAGCGGATGACCAGTTATTTATGCTTGAGAGCCAAGAGAACGGGACATGGGGATGTATATTGTCAAAGCCAAATCTCCCCTTTGCTCTATCTCTCTTTCCATCTCACATCTATCCACTTCTGCATCTCTCTTTTTCTCTCTCAGTTCTTTATCTCTTTCTGGCCCTCAGTGTCTGTCTCACTCCCTTATTTTCTCTCTTACTGAGAACGCATTGACCCCAGCCTTAAGTAAGCTCCACATCATTGATTGAAACAAGAGGAATAGGTGGTGTCCTGACAAGACAGATTTACTCTTTAAAGCATTATGGATTACAGACATTTGGAAGAAAAGGGGATTTCTAAGGGACCAGGGCTGGCATTAATTCTGTCAAATGATTTATTCAGTATGGTCAATCAATTAAATTAGAAGTGTCCAGTTACTACTTCGCCCTCACTATCTTATGATGTATGACGTGATAAAATGAGCTAACAGCTTCATCACATTACTGCCCCATCCTCAAATCTTAAATATATCCTATCAGTGCAATCACTAGGAAAGATCTACTGTATTTCTTTACATTGGATATCATGTTCCTCATAGATGTACTCTTAATGTTCCATTTATGCATCTTAGTGGCAGCTCAAGACAGTTAGAAAACTGAGAGAAATCACAAGGAAACTCCTAAAATTTGTAGAGTGGTAAGCAAAACCAACAGCACATTATATACAGTACATACTATTTATGTCAAGACACAATGCTCTTACTGCAACCGTGCTGTGCTGTGTGAGAGCCCTATGCTATCAGAAAATAGAGCAGTTTCTACTTTAAGATCATCTTTAGTGTGTGACCTTTCGGTGAATACTGCAGAAAGTCACCCTTGTATGTCTCAGTGCCATTCAGCCTGTACTAATGGAAAAACATTTCTGTCTTCACAGGGGAGGAGAGTTTATCTACTGTCACAGTACTCTGTGTAGAATTAATTGAACGACATAGAGAAATTGACTGGCACAGCGTCTAGACGGGATTTTTGAGAAAAGGGTATGTTATCAGATTGGGAAGGACTCTAGCAGCGTTACAGTAAGAATAATTCAGCAAAATTCAGGTGTACATTTCGCAGATTTACACTCATTTCTTGTTGGTAAAAGGCTGTAGATTTCTTCAAATATTAGTGTTTTACTTTATGCTCTTTACTTCTGGAAAATAGTTCTTCACATTCACAAATTTTACAGTTTTTGGACAATGAAATAAAAGATATGGGAGTTGTAGTTTCTTTGAATCTGGGCACAGAAAAGTGGTTGTGTAAGCATGCACGGTCACAGTCTCCTGTCGTGTCCATGCATGTACCATACCACAACTGTAGAACCTGAAATTGCAGTAAACTGTGTGTAGTATACATACTACACGTGTGTGTGTGTGTTCATGTGTGGGAAAGCATTGCACCAAATTCCAGGGAAGGCACACGTGTAATCATCTGAACTGAAGAGGGGCTTTCATTGCCTGACATCAGGCAATGAATGACACAGTGAGATGTCATCGTATTTGCATGGCTACAGCACATGGTCCAGGATCTGGCCTGCAATGTATAAGGAAGAATTCCCTGAACAAAGACAAGACAGCTTAAAGAAGATGAAAGATTGTCTTCAGGAGTAGCAGCTTAGTTTAGTGTGATATGGAAACTGAGAAAGGAGAACAAAAAGGTGCTGATCCTGCATCTGTGTTTCCAAAAATATCAAGTATGAGAACATTTGAAGGTAGTTTCTCATATTTTTGATCAGGGATCAAACAGCCAGATTGTCTGTGACATGTCTGTGGTGTCTTAATATATTTTCAAAGCCTTGAGAGATAGCCAAGAGCTAGGGCTCATATGCTTTACCATATGACATGAAATGACTGTGACTACAGGTTCAAAAGGTATACAGATAGAAATTGGGTTTGTTCACTCTCACAACAAAACAAACTACACAAAGTTGTGGTTAACAAGGGGTATTGTTAAGTTACAGAGTCCTGCAGTGATGAATGCAAACTGCACACAAACCTACAATCGTTTATTTTCATCATACATTTCCATAGGATATGTCAGATGTACACGCCAACACTTACTGTAGATACAATAAATGGTGCTAGTGCAGGTGCGACTTTGACCCAAAATAGACTAACATTCCTAGGGGGACTTGCAGGGGGATTATGGTTCTCAGTGGCAATATAGCAACGGTGCTTCAGTGTGCTGAACATCATATTATGGCACAATTTAAACAATTAATGTATGTAGTTTTTGGATAGCTAGATGATGCTGAAAGTGTGCTTGGGTTCAGGGGTAAAGATCAGATTTGGTTCAGAGAAAGAGTGCGCGTAACATGATCGCAGCAGACTTTGGTAAAGCTTTTAAAGGCGCTTACCTGATATTTCAGACTGAGGGACACCATCCAGAGCGAATCCTTTCACGCTATAAAACTGCCTGATATCCGAACAACTCCGGGCTTTGCTGGTCCCTTTGTCCCCATAGGCTGGTACCGTCAGAGAGCACACTGCCAGAGCCGCTATGATGAAGGAATCCATCCCAGCCGCCTGCTGTACGTGGACTTAGTCAAGTGCAAATCCGACCAAGGGGCGAAGCGACTGTGTTGAGTCTTTAAAGAAGCAGGAGACTCCCAGTAAGTGGCCGCGTGTCAAACAGGGCTACTGAGTGCTGCTGTGCGTAAAATATCCTCCACCTTGCTTTATCCCTCCTGTCCTTTTAGTGCGTCTGTGGCTGCTCTCCGCGCACTGCTGCACGGCACAGGAGTGACTCTTCACAGCGCAAAGGTCCCGTCTCTTCCCACTCCTAACGTATAATTGTATCTTCTCGCGCTGTGCCCGGATGAGTGCAGAACTCCTGTCTAATATATCCAGTGTTGGGGTTTTGGTTCACCTACAGGGGGAGAAGCAAGACACATGAAATAATTAGGTTGCGCATTTAAAGCTTGAAATAATTGAAAGTCGTGTCGGAAAATAGCACTGTACTGCACTGACGCTGTGCAGCCAGGTTCTGTTGCCGCAAGCCTACCGGCTATGACGGCCCGCGGGGGATCCGAGTTAAGAGGTGCGCACAGGCAGCTACCGCAGCTCGTTTCCAGCTCAGGGTTTTCTGAACGATGTTATGCCAGCGCTGCCACTCTGTGGAATGAGGAGGAGGGGAGCAGACAGAGAGAGAGAGAGAGAGAGAGAGAGAGAGAGAGAGAGAGAGAGAGAATATACGAGGTTTCGCTTCCCCCCTGTCATTCCCGTTTCATTCTGTCTCATCTAAATATTATTTTTAGACACGTTTCAGAATAGCAGTCCTCTCTAGCAGGTTTGAGTCGTAGGTTTAGTTTTGAAAACATCTGTCGTTTTGCATCAGTCTTAGTGTGTATGTGGTGTTTGGTGCATCATCAGGGAGTCTGTTTCTCAGTGAAGTGTGCTCCAGCGTCCTGACAGATTGATCTCCTCCGGCCAGGTGTCACAGGTGAACTGTGGGCGTGTCCTCGAACCAAGGTACCCACCCACCGACAGCCCTAGGCTTTTCGGGGCCCTAAGTAAGATTTGGTTTGTTTAGTGATTCCTGCTTCGCATGGCACTGAACCAACTTGTGTATTGTAAATATTCGTTTAAGCACGCATAATGTACAAATAAGCATGTAAAGACTCAAGTGGGACCTATTAGCAGCAACATATCTTTAAAAACACTGCAGTAAATACAGTATTTGTCTATCACCCCCTAACCCTATGATCTGGTTAAAGTTGTATACATATTTTAGTCCTACCTTATTGTGTTGTTACTATTTGTTGGACTAAATGGCAGTTTTTGTTTAGGAAATAACATTTTTATTTAGTTTTGTCTCGTGTTCATTAAAAAATATTTTCTAGAGGGCCCCCAGAGGGCCCTAAGCAACTGCTTATCGCATGATGGGTAGGGCCAGCTCTGCCTCCACTCTTCAGAGAGTATCTGCATACATGTACCATATCGCACCCCCAGGTGCAATTAAATGACAAGTTGCTACCTGCCCAGTGGAGTTGCCGGTTTACCTGTAACCTGCTGAATGCCTTCATTATCGGAGTTTCTGTACCTCTATGTGTTGGTTAGTAACACAAGCATGAAATGTTCCTGAATAATTTCAGGCTTGACCAAGCATAGACAACAAGGGTTAAGAAATAGGAAGTATGCTCACCTTCATTATGAAATACGATTGCACTTGTGTTGTCTTATACAAACAATAATACTTTCTTTGTTTTTTTCTTTTGCTATCCCATAGTCCCTTAGCTTTTTTTATATGAAGGCTTAGATAAGCAGCCTTCATATAGCAACAAGCTAAGGGACTTTGTTTGGCGAACGCCATTTTCTTCTTATGTCTCCAAAGCAACTTCTGTGTTTATAAAGCAGGCTGCATTTTATACATACTTGGAATTTTTAGTTTATTCATTACTTGTAATAGGATCAGTGACTACAAGTTCTCAGTTCCAGATCCAGCAAGCCAGTGCCTTGTCATGGCCAATGGCAGTAATATGTCCATGATTAATGTTTTTGGGGTTGTTGTATGCGAGAGGAAAAACTTTTTTCAGGTTGGTTCGAACCCAGAGCCTTCCTGAAGCAACAAATGAGTTTAGAGGTCTTATGCTGCAAATAGCCAGCTAATGGCACTTTGGGCATTGCACTGCTGGGTTTATAAGTGCCAGGCTCATGCATCCGTTAATAGCCATGCATATAAACATGCATAGTCATAAGTTTAGGTAAAAATAGAAATGACCACAGTGTGTTAACGTTTGTCATGTGACATTAGAAACCCACAAAACAGTCAGCTGATGTGTAGTGACTCTGGGGTGTAGACCGCATATCCTGGATAGTTGTGTTACAGCAGTAAAGAGTTCTCTCACTTAAATTAATGTCTCTTTAGTCATCTCAGTGTGTGAATTGAATCAGACGGCGTTTGATGGTGTCACTCCTGTGGGAGATGCTTTTTAAGGATTGTTTGCGGAAGAAGGTGCCACCGCACATTATCACAGTGACACATGGAAAAACTCCTGTGCAGCCTGAAATAACCAGCCATAGCATGACAGATAGACAAACAAAAGTGAGTAGCAAAGAGTGAAATGAGAAAAGAAGGAGAGAGCCACAAGTCTCCCAATCATTCTATTTACAAAGGCAGACATTATGTATGAATACATTAGGAAATGTTACTCTATAATTAGTCTGTTCCTCATGGCTGCCTGAGTCCAAACAAAGAGGACAGCATCTCACATATCACTAACTAACAAATGGCTAAACTCACTTCCCATTATTACAGCAGGCATGAATTAAACCTTCGTTCTGCAATGTCAAGTAACTCACTCATTTGCAGCCTGTGCATGTGTGCTCGGGCAAATCTGGCGCTACACCATTGCAATTACTCTGCAAAACTTGAGAATTGTTTAATTTTGCCACACAGCAGACAGAATCCACTTTCTAATTATGTATAATGCTGTTGCTTCACTTTTCTTGTTGGTGTTGGGGAACACCGGGCAGAGTTAAGCACCAGAGGTTAATAAGTGGCCTCAAAGTGTGTGTGTGTGTGTGATAATATGTCTGTCAGTATTATATATGGTTTTGTGTATATATGACCTTAATGTGTGTGTGTCTGTGCGCATTTCTTCTGTGTGTCAGAGGCAGTTGGTGTGTGTGTAATGTGAGTTTATGTGTCTGACTGTGTCCCACATGTGGCCATTGGTCGGCAGTGCTGTTAGAGAAACTGATTGGCCCTCCACTGTCTGGTACGGGGGTCATGTAATTAACGCTCAGTAAAGCCACAGAACAGCCATGTTTTCTTCAGGCTGCCTCCCATTGAAGTTTTATTGGCTTTGACCATGAAAGGCCCTTTAATGAGGAACAGGATACTGGGGGAAGTTCTGGAGACCGGGGAGAGCAAAAGAGGGGAGGCAGAATGGTAGCAAATAGAGGGGGGAGAATAGGGGGAGAGACCGTACAACTAAGCAACTGTCAGTGTAGTGTACACATGCAGTAATTATGTGGTGAGTATTTTCAGGGCGTGATGAAGTTTTCTAGTTAAAATTACATTGCTTCTATACAGAAATACTACAGATGTCTTACCACTCCTTTCAGGCAAAAACTCTCACACTTAGTTCTAACGTAGATAGATGGAAGGAAATGTTAATATAACAAAAGGCTGTCCAACTAAATGCTCTACACTGAAAATCTGTATGCTTAATATGCACTCAGCCAAACAAGATAACCCCAGTCAACTCTAACCCCAACTATATATGGAGTACCTGGGCAGCAGTTACTCCACACTTCATCCACATACATTTAGTGCCAGTGACTCTAACGTAGCCAAGGATAGCTTTGTCAGAAAGACTGCTCTCAGTACTGCTCTTACTGCTCCGGCTCAGTCACTACAGCGGCCCTTCACATTCATTGTTCTCTTGTGCTGACTACAGCAATGACAGCCTCCGCTGTTGGTTTTTATTAGCTGTTTTCCACTACATGAACTTAAAGACCAATATCCTGGAGCTTCCCATAACCTGAACTTATAAGAACCCGTAAGATCTAGATTTTGCACCATGTTTTGCAAATGACTTTAATAAATCATCACTGTCTGAACACATTGATGAAGAGAAGGGTAATCCAAGGGGAAAGATTGGGTCCAAAAGCATCTTCAGAATAAAATAACATGTCTTCGACTTCAAATTGACTAATTTACAGCATGACTTATTTAACCAATTCTGCATAAGAAGAACAATTAAGCATATTGATGATTGTTTTTCTGTACAATGAAGGCATCAGCTGTATAAACAACATCATTTTACGTCTGTACAATACTCAACAGGTGAAATACATATATTCATAACAAACCCATCAGGATTGCCACACCCAAATGAAGCACTGGCTGATTAACTGATGATTGCACCAATCACTGCTGTCAAACTAGAGACCTTGTTTTAGAATTCACTCTATTTCTGTGCAATCAGAATAGTTTTGAAACCTGCTGCTGTAGCAGTTCCTGAAACCAACTAGAATGCCTTTATTGTCAAGCAGCTACAGGAAATGCTGAAGGATTGGAAATTTGCTGTTGAATAAAAATGAATACATGTCTTGATTTGGACAACGTAGGTGCACTTTAGTTCCCAAATCAGTTTTCAAATATTGCTTGAGAGGAATGGCAAAAGCAGATGCTAACACACAAAGGTGACAGCAGAACTTTATATGATGTAATTCAGGTGTCCTTTATGGACATGTGACATTAGAGCATTCTGCCTGTGTTCATAGACCTGTTTACAACATTTATACACACATACACAGAGAGCGAGGCAATCACAGGTCAGTTTATGTACCCATATGTTAAAGGTGCATTTTTATTATTTTCATACTGTGGCATTGAAATACACAAGTACAGAGTGTTCTCACCCATCACACTCACCGACTACAGTTTTATGAAGACATTAATGACAAAAAACAGGGGACATCCAAATCTGATAGAAGACACACACACACACACACACACACACACACACACACACACACACACACATACCAGTTTGTCTCTACAAGAAAGTGATGCAGCAAAGGAGCAGTGGGATTGGCCCACAGGGCCCACTGCTGGGGCTCAGCTGGATTTCTATGTATATATCAATGTGCTGTTTTAACAGATGTAATCAGCCTTTAGAGGTAGATCATTGTGTCCTCTCCCTAAAACCGGTCTCATCCTGGGCTCTTACAGATAGCATCGATTCTGCCTCTTTTCTGGGTTTTTATGTCAGCCATTAGGCTGAGTTCAGCACGTTTGCCAGACTGCTCGAGTGTGTACACATTACTCACTGGGTTTCTCTCCTTCCTTTCTGGTTCCTCGTTCGTTGTCTCTTTTCTTCAGTCGATCTTGTTACTATTTTCTCTCTTGTAAACACACTCTCTGCTGTCTTCCTCTTCCTGTCTACGCCTCATGAGAACATATGATCATGCATTCATCCTTGCCTGTTAAAACACAGCCATGCGTAACACTTAAATTCAGAGTTGTTTTAGCGCTTGCCTTCGCTTCTTGCCTGTCGCTTTGGGTTTTGCGGTGCTACATCATCCCTTGATCACATTTACCCAGTGTCTGTCTGTGCAAACACAGCCTCCACAAAACGGAGAGATCTGCATATCTCCACACACGGAGCCCTCCCCAGTTGCCAAAGACAGATGATGACAGAAAAAGGAAAGATTTTGATGGTAAGTGCAAAGGGTAGACAGATAGTATTGTAGTAAAAAATGAGAAATAGCAAGGGAAACTGGGACGGGGGGACAGGGGGCTCTGGTGCAGGGGGGCGCTTGTGAGGCAAGATAAGGAGGGAGAGAATATGATGATGAATGACATGGGGAGAATGACAGAGAAGCAGAGAAGTGAGTTGGAAAAAAGTGGCAGGGAGGGATCGTGCATTCAAAGTGGAGAGGATGAAGTGCTGGAGATAAAACAAATAGAGGGTTTTCAAAGGAGAGGAGTGAAAAGAAAAGGGTTAGAATTAAGAGAAAACAACCGGTGACCAACGAGGCCCAATCCTTGAATTCTTGGGGTTGTTCTTGTAAACAGGCACTGTCGTGGATGAGAAATGCCCCCTGTTGTGTATTGCATTGTTCTTTTGTATGTCTCTGTGGGCATCCTGGCACTTTTTCTGTTCAGTAATCTGAGCACATTCCAGTTTTCTCCAGGCATGGACAAACAAGGAGAAAAAAATCTTAGGTACATCTTACAATATAATGAAATCCAGTTCATAAACAAACTACTTCTTCAGAAATTACCACGGGATGCAGCCGAGTGGAGTGCATGAAATCTAATTGAGACACCACTTAAAGCTGAATAGCCACTGAATTCAGTGTTTTAATATTTGTTCATTTACAGAGGCTTATGTAGTCACTGAGACAGAAAAGAAAGTACATATCTCATTTATGTAGACTTATCAAATAAAAGGACTGCACTGAATCAAACACCGACCTTTTTCCTATCTCTTTCTCTCTCTCTCTCTCTATTCTATGGTAGACTCACTGTACCCATCTGGCGGTGGCGTCTCCTCAGTCCTGCACCAACTTAATCCAGTTACTCTGTTCATTTACCTGCATGCTGTTTTCTTATATATATTTTACCTCCTCTATTTGTCAAATGTCTTAGAGGATAAGTTGACTGCTCTTCCCATCTGCCTCTTGAACTCATAAACTCACGTGAAGGGATGACAAAACTGCAAGACTCAGATGACACACTCTCAAGCAGTAATTGTTCCTGGGCATTAATAAGTATAGTCATATAATTATTCATGGTGGTAAGTTCCACGTCCTGTGCTACCTACAAAAATAGCAAGTTTGGTGGATAATATTTTCCTGAGAGCGACCTTGGATTCATAACAGAAATTTAAACATTAAAACTGGCCAAAAGTCTTCTCTGAATTCCGATGCATGCTAATGGTCCAGAGTCAGCTAACCTCAACTCTCTTCAGGTTTTATGTGGTTCTATGGCAGATCTTCATCCAGATTGGCAGCGTCGCCATCCACGTGGACCTTGGAAACAGTGGGAGGCCACATCTCTGTGTGGTTCTCAGCCCCCTATGAGCAGTCCTTCATTATTTTCCCACTGCCACACATTCCTTCAACATTCCTCAGTTGTCCCATGTACAGAAGCACTTTATCACATTATTCCTCCTTACATTTCTCCAAGTTTCTCCAGAGAGACTGCATAAAAAGTGCAATGCATCTGTGCTGATCACCAGACACAAATACAGTGACTGTGTAGGTATTAATTCTTACCACTAAGCTGTCAGTTTTCACAAGCAATTGTTTTCTATTTTAAACAACCCACTTTTGAAAGCTGTCCAGCTTTAGTATTGGCATGGTTTTGTCTGAAGCCTTTTCCCTCGCTCTCTCTGATCAGAGCGAAGCTGCTAATGGCGATTTGCCATTTAGATGGCGGGTTCTCGCTGCGCTCCCTTCATATGCCGTTATAAACTGGATTGTAAAACAAATCTAGCCTGTAAATCTGTCGGCTGAGAAACAATCTGTCTTTGGTTGGATGTCAAATGAAGCTGTAATGCTGTGTGTACATTTCCCGCAGCCTGAAGTGGAAAAAGGCTGTGTACCTTATCATTGATGCAAAATAGCCCCTTGAGGATGTACAAAACATGTGACATTGTCACGATCAGTGCATCCATGTATCACAAGAGAGGCTTTTTTCTAGGGACATCAGAATAGAAAGGACTGTAATTATCATTGTATCTTTGTAATTGCAAGACTATTTGAATGTATCATTTCATGAGAAGAGTAACACCTGGACAACGTCTCCAATACACAAAGTACTCTGAATCCTGTTAGATCCTCATCAGGCCAAACTTTTTCCATTTTAGTAGGCCTATTTGAATACATTTGTAGATTGGAGTCAGTGTGCGGTCGGTACTTTTTTTCCTAATAGGAATATCAAAAGACAGGTCAAGACAAATTAATTTCATTCAAAATTGACTTGCACGTGATATCATCACAGCATTAGTGCTATTGCTGATTTATGAAAATCTTGCACTATATTATGACAAGTCAAATTTTCTGCCATAAAAAGAGATTTAATGTATGAAAGCTAGCAAAAAACCCGTTGTTCCATTCGATATCCAGTTGAAAAGTAGGATTATGGACTTAAAATCAAAAAAATCTGTTCCACTGATAGACAGTAATGCATAGTGTGTTACAGTGATGTGACTACCATTACTTTTTCAGTAACAGTGTGGAGGAATACAATGGAACATTCAGTAATTAGTAAGTAACGTTATGCTGGCTGTTGTAAAGCCTACCTCCAAAACGTAGGCTGCCTGCTTGTTAAACCAAAATGTCACATTTTCTATTTCTACACGTTAAATACAGAATATGCGATGAGTGGATGTGGAGACTTTTGATTCGATTTGTCAAAGGCACCCATGAAAGAGCTGTGCTGGATAACTTAAATACCGGATGTTATTAATTACTTTTTCTAAGTAACTAAATTATGTAATTTCTTTTTCAATGAGTAATCTGTGATGAGTTGACCTAATCTATTAGATTTTTCAAGTAACTTGCTCAAAACTGGTTAGCCTACACGGTTCTGTCAAAGCATGCAGTATATAAAGTCAGTCATTCATTTCCAACCTACAATATTTATTGACAAAGCACAGTAGTGGTATGTTGCACAGTATATTGCTGCTAGATTTGAATGAAAATTGTCCACGTTTGCATGTTTGGACGGAATATACTGTATGTGTATGATAATGTCTGAATAAAGAAATCATAGTACAGAAAGCAAGAAAGATAGCCAACAAACTCACTGGCTAAAATATCAACCAGTTAACATGGCAAAGATACTCTAATGTTGAGGAACTGGCTGCTGAGACCCCAGCCCCTCCATTCTCACCACACTCCCGACACTCAAAGCATAAACCAACAGCCATTGGAGAAATACCTGAGAACACACGAGAATATGCCTGTGTAGAGTCATCTCTACTCCAGGCTGTACTGTCAAACGTTAAAAAAATGCACTAGACGTTTGCTGTCCCAACACTAGTCAAGTCAACCAGCAATATGTTTTTAATGTAATCCAAATTCCATCTGGTATGAGGAAGGGAGGATACGTATTTTAAGTATGAGGATGTACATATGAGGGTGAAAGCCTAGAGGTCCTGGAACATTTATTTCCCCTATCAAATGATCTGCAGAATCGGACAGAAGCAGGCATCCCTGAATCTGTTTTCAAAGCCAATCAGTGATGCTCCTGTGTCCTGGGTCACACACATGTGGCTCAAAGTGACTTACAATTCAGCAGCAAAAAGTAACATCCACTGTAACATAACACACTGATATCAGGTATTTAGATGACAAATGCATGGGAGAAAATCCTGACAGACCAACTGACAAAACTCTTACAGGGGAATGTATGAATTCAGTTCCAGCCTGATAGAGATAGAAAGAGAAGGAGAGAGGGGGGGAGAGAGTTGGAAAGGTGGAATGGCACCCAGGGGAGCCATGGAACATTCACACCACTGCTCATCCATCTCCGACACATGAGGAAGGAGGCTGCCTGTAGCATGCCAAACAGAGCGAACCTGACAGAGAATTCAACATGAAATGCTAGCCAGCCTTGTACATGTGTGGAAGACATGCAAGCACACAAACTCCATCTTAACCTCCTCAATCACACTTCACAACACACACACACACACACACACACACACACACACACACAATGCAGACCAACCAGTCTTAATTGGAATCGGGGCTCGTGCTAGCGGGGCTACATTTCTCTCTGGCTGGCCATTGTCATGTGGTGACATAGTTAATCTGTTTTCCTAACAGCGAGACTTTTATGGTGACTAATGTTCAGGCCCCTCTGCACGGCCTTATTAACACACAATACATTTTAATGACAACTCGTCCTCACCCAGCACTTGTGTTTCTTTCAGAGGCCAGGAAATAACTTTTGTCTTTTGTGGGCATGTGCATGACTCTGACATGTGCCATGTGCACATTGTGTATAATCATTTACGTCTGTTGGTCAAATATATAGACTAATCTGCAGGTGGATTTATGGTTTGCACTCTCTTGCCATAACGCCATTACTACGGTGGCATTGTGACACTGGGATCAATGAAAAGATTGTTGGATTGATCAGGATGAAGATGGCCAAAATTGTGAGTCTACCAATTACTTGTCAAAAAGTTGTTGGGCGAAAAAATAACCTAAATGCCTAAATGTAGTAAGCCCAGAATTTTCAGGATTTGGTAGTTTAGGATTAAAATTCAACAAACTTTCAATCCATGTTATATTTAATTGTAATTAGATGAAATACATCTGTTCTGTTCATATTGCTTGGCAAAAGCTATACAAAAGCAACTGAAAAGTGAAATCCTCTGCTTAAAATACAGTTAGATGCCACTGTAGTAATGGTGGCTTGTTTACTTCTGCCTTTAACCCATTAGTCTGTACAGTATAAGGAGCAGAAAGGCTGTCAAGTGAGCAGCTCTATCCAAGATACCTTTCTTTCCCCTCTCTTGTTCTTGAGACATGGTCAGGGCCATGTGTGAGCAGAACCCTACCTGACTTCCTACACATCTTCCCTTGTGTGATTTTGACAGTGAGCGAAGTCTAGAAATCCTCTTCACCTGGTTAGAAAGGGGTCCGTGCCAGTCCAGTCCTCTGGCTTGGGGTGTGGAGGTTCACGTCTGCCTCAATTTGTATTTCATAACAGGCAGAATAAATTGGGATTCTTGTGGGATCTGAGATTATTGCTCAGTTGAATGGCTGTTCTGCATTATTGCATTCATATTCGGCACTGTTCGTACACTTCCAGAATGACTTACCAGAGGGAGCTGTCTACTGAGTGCAGAATAACTTGTGCAATTTTAAACTTTTACAATTGTTGTTGTGCATGAATGTTTTGTACACAGGCCTAGATGTTGGTTTTTATATTATTTCTTCACTCCGCAACAAACCGGTGTGCATTTCCCCACGACAGTTTTTCCCACTGTCAGACAGAAAATGACAACAACCTCACGGTAGCTGCCAGGAGGATAAAACCGCCTAACACTGTGTACCTGCCCACTGACAGCAGCACAGCGCATGATGGGAAACAGAACTGACAATTGAGGCCAATCACTGATAGGTGGAATCAAGCAGAAGTTCTTGTGTCCCCGTTGCAGATTTGATCTCTGTCAGTGTTGCTGAAGCTCCTCTTGATGGTCTGTCATGTCGAAAATGGGTTTAATTGGATTCAATTAGTCAGCTCAAGAGCTTGATTGACTTCATTGAGCATAATGCTAATTGGCCAGCAGAGCAGGGTGACTGAGGGAGAACTGGCAGTGCCAGCTTGTGTTAGCCTGTTGTGGGGGCATAGGGAGCTCTACGCAGAGGGGAATGGATACAGTTGATGACTGAAACTCAAGAAGGAGAGCTGTGGTTAATAGAAGCTGCAGGTCCCCCTTCATTTCCCCTCTACCTCACCCAATTGTTGTGTTAAGAAAAGCTATTTCTGTGCCTCCCTCCCAGGGCCGGACCTAGTACATTCGGTGCCCTAGGCAATATTCCCCTAGCGCATCATCCCAGTACCAATACATTTTAATCAAATGTGTTTATTAATTTTTTATACTTTCAGACATTACATTCAGAACTTCTTAACAGTACTGCACATGTAATTATTACAAACAAGAACAAGAGCTTATAGGAAATCAACACAAATTTCACCTCTAGAATGTTTTCAAAATACAAAATAAAAAAAATAAAAAAATATTTCTGGGAGAAATTTTGGCACCACCTCTGGTTGGCACCCTAGCGGCCATCTATGTCGCCTACAAGAAGTGCCCTCCTTGCTCCTTCCTTCCTTTGCTCCCTCCTCCTAGTTCAAGCTTGTCACTCTGATCCCCAGGCTGTAAAGAAAAGACAATCTGGGGGTGTGGGGGGGTGGTCTACTGCTGTCACCCTGTTACCACACAATCAGCTTGACTTCTGTTAGAAAAAGATGCAGTTATGTGTTATGTGACAGTACTCTTTACTAAGGCAAGAAATATTTCCGTGTGTGCGTGTATGTGTGAGGACGTTTACGTGCCGACTTGGCCAAGCCAGTGGGACAGAAGCGCTGATGTGTGCTACCGTTTAAAATAGCCCAGACAGACAGCTGAGCAGCTGTGACCTCAGATCCCCTGAATTCTCAGTTACACTCACTGACCACAATGTGTGTGTATTTCTATGCCTACAGTATAATACACTGAATCATTCATACCCATCTTTATAAAGCTAACTTAAGAAAGAAAGCGCAGTTGAAAGTAATTTTCAGACTAACTCTCTTTCAGTGTCTGAGTTTGCTCCCATTATTGTCCATATTTTAAAGTCATCCATGGCTTTCTGTGTCAGTCAGCGGAGGTTATTAAAGGACGACAGATGGCTTTGGTTTTGTCAGGCATGGACAATGCAGTCCAATTACAGCTCAGGCAAAGAGGAGGCACGATATCCTTGGACTGGGCACTGTCTCTGCTTCTCGCCAGCCAGACACTCAGTTTCACAGCAACAAGCATGAAATAGAATCCAAGGATCAAATACAGACTGCGTGCAATTGGAAGTGTACAACTGTGGGACAGGGTGGGTGAATGAGATCATCGGTGTGTTTGTGATGATTTGTGTGCTCGTGTGTGTGAGAGAGAGACAAAGAGGGTGAAAAAGAGCTCGTGGACATTGTGTGCTTTAGCCAGGAAAGTACTATTAGTTATGTGCTCCCAGGCTGATGGCTAAAACAGTGGGAGGTGTGGTGAGACTTGGAGGGCCACTGTCGCCTGATATATTGCCATCAAATGCTTTTATAATCACTGTGGAGGAGAAAAGACCAGCGTTACCCTGAGGACCAACTTTAAACATTACTTCTAAATATTTTGCTTCAGTCCCATTGTATGACTTATCTGGCTCTAACTGGTACCACAACGTACACCTGGTTTAGGCCGTAACCTCACTCTATTTGATTCTCAATGTGGGCATTGTAGCAGTTAGTGCATCACCCCACAAACGTGTCTGTTTTCACCAAAGGGTGGCACACTTCCTGCTTGCTTTGTGTTTATATGTGCCTTACAGCACCTAAGCTAGGCTAACAGTGATGCTAACATTGCAGCTGACAGCACAGACTAATTCAGCGCAATTATGGCCCAAGAATAGCCAGAGTTTCCCCTGCAGGAGCCACCAATGGGTCAGCCACACATCAGCTGAGCGAGCAAACTGTCACTGTCGACGCCGCTGTAATCACGACTGGCTGTCCACCGTGGTCCTTTCCAGCACCAAACCTTTACATGTCTTCTGCACCCTCACACTCCCCTCTGCCTCTATTCCTGGTGCAGACATGGACTGATATGTTTAGCAAGAGGCTTCCTGAATGCAAATAGAGAAGGTCAGACTTAGAGGACTTGCCCTGCCTACGCCCTCATAACTCAGTCCTCCTCCACTGCTCACCAGCAGAAAAGTATTGTCAATGAAACTGGTGTCTTTAGGGACAGGAAGCACACCAGTGCAATGCAATCATAGTCTAAGTCTTCTTGGTTTGTAGGAATACTTCTGAGAAAATAGCTTAATCGCTTTCTTGCTGAGAGTTAGATGAGAAGATCAATACCTCTCTCATGTCAGTGTGCTATGGAGCTTGAGCTACGAGGCAATTAGCTTAGCTTAGCATAGAAGCGAAGGGAAAAAGCTAGCCCGGCTCTCTCTAGTTCACATATACGCCTTGCTGATCTCGTTGTGATTTTACGGGGAATTACATTCTGTAACTGTTTCTTGGCAGCCAGTGGTTGGGCGACTTCCCAGGGTCTGGTATCGCAAACGAAATACAATGGGTTAAGCTTTATAGGTGCTGTAGGCAACTATTGGCCAGAAAGTGAATAAAGTGTACTTCCCAAAATGTCAAATTACTCACAAAGTATCAGTGCATGTGCATAATGTAGCCACCTCACTGTTTAATATTCCATTAATATTCCAACAGGGGTAATGCGAATGGCATCATTTTTAAGAGCCTGAACACCTACACAGATGTTTTTAATTATTATGGTCGATTAGTCCTCTTCTCATATTAAAGTTAGGTTGAGGTATGCTGGGAATTACATAGGGTCACTTAACTCAACGTACCAATAGAACAATCAAGCACAGTCTGTACATGCCATGTATGTGTAATAAAAACTGGATACGGCACTGTCACTCAGCCTTGCTTGTAATTTTTTCCAGCGGCCACTCACTATTGCAAGAAAAATTTCCCCTGCGGACCAAAAACATTTTCAATTCTGATTCTTTCTATTAAGATTTTTTGATCCATGGAGGTTTTGTATTTGTAAAACTTTCTTCGAGCCGAGAAAAGCGATTTAAAAACTGAATGTGACGTCATCGCAAAGTAGTTTATGGGCCAAGCGAGAACTCCCAAGTGGGAGAAACACTACTGCGCATATTGTGTGGGCAGCATAACCCGGAAGTGAACCTGGAAAATAGGAAGCTTTGTTGGGATATGGCGAGCATACCCAGTGGAATTCTCATTGGAATAAATGGGTGCCATTTGGGGGTCTGGTATCCAGTTCTAATAATACATTCATGGTACAAGCCCACAGAGTCCTACGAAGAGGACCAATCAGGGAAAATAAGTAAACATGTGTGGCTATGCCATAGGTGTGCAGGACCTGTAATAAATGTCTTTTCCAAGCAAATCTCTGTTGTTTATCATTGTCTATTGTGACTGATATTGTTTAAGGAGAGGCTATCGAGACAAGCAAAAAAGCACAGCACCTTTAATAGAGCTCAGCTACACTGTATCATACTGATACAAAAAAAAAGGAAATAAGACACAAAACAAATGGCAAGTGACTTAAAATATGTACATTTATACACATGCAAGGGTAAAGGGCTGTATGTGATCTGTGCGTGCAATGAACAGTCAGAAACAAAACATACATGGAAGAATTCATATGAACTACACAAATATGGTTACTGAACACAAGATGTGACACATTTAAACTACCAAAACCTTACATAGCTGCAGTCATCTCCATTCTTCATTAACTGCAGGGCTTTAATGTATAATATGCACTTGGAAGCAGTTAAGCAGGTCATCCTTCTTCTCCTTCGAGTCAAGTTACTTTTCAGTAGGGAGAGGAAGAGTTGTTTACAATAAAGGCTAGATAATGGAAGAGGTATTTCACTGCACATAGACCCATGTAAGTGTACAGACCTATGTAGCTTAGATACTGTATCTGTGTAGCTTTTAGGCAATTATCAGGTTTAATACTGTATTTGCATAGCATTGACCATACAGTCATCCTCATTCAAACACTTTACCAGTATGTAAACCATCCTCATCTACACAAGAGAGAAAACAGGCGTACAGAGGAAGCCATTACATAAGTCAATAATAATAATAAGTCAAACAAAGAAGGATCTGCTTTTATTCTGTTGGGATTCCAAGGAATGGTCTGCTTAAGAGTGGGTGGAGCGACATTAGAGCTTATTTGGCAAAATGTATGATATATCCATGAAGAGGGACTTACACAATGGCTACAACTGTACTGGATCAAGAAATAGATGCACCTGACCCAACTTTGTAAAAAAGACTCTACATGTTTGTTTTTTTGCTAAATTGTATTTGAACGTGTTGGATCTGCAGCACAACCTCCCTCTTGTTTTCAAGTTCCACACCATCATTTGAGAGAGGAAAATAAAACATGACGCCACACCATCAGCAAGATGTGATGGAAATGTGATTTATGAGTTTTTGATGCTTCCTGAAAAATGGCCTGATCCTATGGTAACAATTTTGATAACTTGGTAGTTTATACATGCATTAATGTGCAATTCAACGAGCAAACACACAAAACTGGATGCACAATAAACATTAGTAAAATCAACAATGTACAGACTTTGTTCAAATGTCCAAAATTTGTCCATTTATGTCATGGGCTTGAGTTGGAAAATTATGTGCATTCCTGCTTTATTTGTTACAGAAATTAAATCTCCATACTAAGCTAGTATGGAGCAGTCAAGCACAGTCCATTCATAGCTAAGGGAAAAGAAAAGAAAGCCCCATTCAGCTCAATCAGTTAAGAGCTTTTTGTTGAATCAGAACCTCATACACCCCATCAAATCTTTCAACCTATATACAGTTACATACTATACACACCTAGCTTGTCTGCACAATGTGTTCAGCCGTGCAAGTGTGCCGTGCTCTACCTGTGAACTCATTACATTCTAATCCCTGCCAAGGTACACAGTCATTAGAGAATATCAAATCTGCTGTTCTGGGCCAGGCACCTGGGATTGATCTATCAATCTATCATGCATTCCTTAATCCTCGAAAAGAATATGAGGTGAGTTTTCAAATGAGTTGAATTCTTCTGCCTGGCTGGAAAATGGTGCAGCGGCCGTGATGAGGTTTTCAACCTGAAAGTTTAAGTAAAAACCAGCAGAAAAAGAAGACAGCTGTATTTGTAGTGTATATGTAAAACAACGTGTATGTGAGTCTGTATATGTGTAAGAGTTTTTAAGTAAAATTAGAATGATGTGGTATGAGACCACAAAGGGTAGTGCTGTATTGGTGTCTGCATATGCAAACATCTAGCCCCAGAACAGACTAGAAGAAGCAGCAGGCTTAATCTTTGCAGATGAGCGTGCATGGAATTAGCTTGGGCAAACACCCACATTGGTGATGCTGCAGGACAAAGTCTTCAACAGCGTTGTCCACTTCTCTTTCACACCCCGTCTTGTTTTCTATCATTACCATCCATCCATGTACATTGAGGACAGGAGTAAGGATTATATGCTTGATATGTATGAGTGTCTGTGTGCATGTATGTGGTTCCTAAAGGAGCAGGGGTGGGTGGGGGGATTCACAGAGGGAGATGACATCAGACCAGGGTCCACTGCATGTAAAGTGCAGCAAAGAGCAGTGCAAGGCTCCAGGGTCCTGCCCAGCTGGCAGATGGCGAGCCCCCTATCACCTTCACTGAGGGGGGCTTGGAAGGATTCTCATGTGGGCTGTTGCCTCCAGGCTGTCTCCCAATGGCCTTTCCTTCGCTGGAGGCTTCTGTATGTGCTGTGAGAGACAGAAACAGATAGAAAGAGAGAGAAGGGAAGAGAGAAACAGACAGGGATAAATGGGCTGGCTCATCACAGTAATCATGGTAATCTGCTTTAATGTTCAGAGTCCTTTGGGCTTGTAAAATTGTATATTAGGGGCTCATCATCATCCAATCACCATTCCCATCACCTAATTCCAAGGGTTTTCAAAAACAATCAGACATAAAAATTATGTATGATTATGTCTGTTACAGAAGAAGCACAGCTGTGGCGGTTTAAGTCGAAAGCACCCATAAATTATTTCTGAAGAGTGCTTTAAAACATTTCACAAATACATTTGCAGTTCCAATGAATTACTCGTCAGCTACCAACTCACTTTCATCTATCTATTTTGTCTAAGTTACACACAGCAAACCAATACTGTGTTTTTCTGCCCCATGGCCAAAATAAAAAAACTCCCACCGCCATCTCCACACACATATCATGATGGAGGACTGACTTGGTGTCTAATCTCCAGCAGCAGATGATGGACAGCCCTCACTGTGTCATTACAGCCAATCAGAGATAAATCAGGGTGATGTGGGTAGGGCAGACATTAAGCACCCATTATATCACAGTCCCCGCAAACACACATACACAGCTACACACACAAACACTTTCCTGCTGACATTGGTGAAATCCCAGCTTTCCTTAAAGAGGACTTCTTGAAGTCTCTACCCCTCGCTGTTCCTCTAGTCTCTCTCAAACTTGATCACTTCTACCCTCATACCCTCATCGCCCTGGCTCTGAACGTGTCTCTTTCCTCTCGTCATCTTGCTTCCCTCTGGGATGTGAAAATGTGTAGGTGTCTCTAAAATTAAAAGGAAATGGCTTCCTTCTGCTCATTACCCATCCTTCTTTTCCGCTCCTCTTCATGGATTCCGGCAACAACAACCACCGAGGCAAGCTACGTACATCAATGGGTTAGAGACAAGATTACCACCCTCAGCACAGCAAAGTGCACCACACACTCCCAGTTACAAATGAAATGCCAGTTATCCTGCATCAGTAGGACCTGACAAGTGTCATACATTTCGTTTGTACCCATGTGCAGGAGTCAGGGGCTCTGCAAGTCTTGAGTGAGTGCCAAGAGTGGGACAAGGGTGAAATTAAGAATGGTCAAGAATCAAGATCCCAAAGGATACAGAAATAAATAAATAGAGACAGTTGTGATAGGGATTAAGCTAGCTATCAGAGTACTGACAGTGCCAAAGCCCGGTGTCAAAATGTCGGTTTGAGCTCTCATTGTCAAAACAACAGGCCAGGTTTGCAATGATTCCCACCAGTGTGCGTTAAACAGAGCACTTAAACTAGAATTCAGTTATCTGAATAAATACAGTTACAGCCTCCCTGTGGTGTAACTTGGCAAGCAACTTGACAGCTAGGTGTGTGATAAGTTATCAGATATTACACCCTCATAAAATGTGAAAATTCATAGCACTCCACGCAAGAGCTTTGAAAGCCTAACTAAATTACTTGTTCACCGACATAAAAGATCAAAATGTATTCCTCTTCTTAAGATGCCATCCAATACAAATGTTTCCTTTCATACCTGCCACGGTCAAATATGTAAATCTAACAATATATTGTTTTGTAGAAATGAGACTGCATATCAACCCATCCCTACTGTGCACTTGGGTTTGTTTGCGTGCATGCGTATGCATGTGTGAATAGAGCTAGGCAGGGCTCTACAGAGAAGTGTTTCCCGTGCCAATGGTTTTTGTTGTTCCAGTAGACAATAGACAAAGACATCATTTATCCCAAATCAGATTGCTGTTATTGTTTCAGTGGAAATGGGCTGCATCTCATCAGGGAGATGTCAGAAAACAGCATTTGAATGGGCCAACACAACACTAATACTACTCCACTGCAGGCAAACCAACTGGCTAATTAATGGAGCAGGTCCTTGCCAGAACAACCAATTAGGCATAGACAACAGTATTGCCAAAGTGTCTTTTTTATAAGCATTTTGGAATGCATGGTGTTTGAATGTTTTGTGATCTTCAAATAAAATAAAATGGGATGCAAAGTCAATACCCACTAAATGAATCATCTAACCAGGTCCCTTTCAAGGCAAAGCCAAACTAGTCAATTGCCTAGGGTGCCACCAGCTGGGAGGGACATAAAAGAGAAGAAAGAAAGAAATATTTGTGTAATTTATATCCTGTCTTGTTTCATTTCTAATGCCTATCAAAATTGCATCTGATGGCAAACAACTTTATAAATAAACCAAAGTATTTTGAGCTCATTAGACTGGGATGAGACCCACGTACAACAGATTATGTATCCCAAACAGGGATTGTTCTATCCTCCACAATGAGATGGAGGACATCTTTTTGAAATATTATTTTACACTGAGAATGTTTTATAAATACATTTAAGCAATTCTTAAAATGACAATGGTGATAAAATGGTCAGTGGTGTGTAGTATTGAAAACAGATGAACGTCTGGACAGTAAAGTAATCCAAAACAACTCTGCCATTGACATCATTTATACTGAAATGTAATAATGCAATGTGTCATATTTATCTTGGAAAAATTACTTTTAAATAATACAAAATCTTGAAACAATTCTCAACATTTAGTTTAGGCAGATTTAACACTAAAATGTTCTCAACATGAGGGGAAAACCTCAAACCTTTTCAGGGCAAGGAAAAAAACAAAAACGTTACATTTCTCCACACACAGCTCACACACACTTGAGATTAAGATATGAATGTTGTATTTTAGTTTTAACCTTTTATTGATTAATAATTTATTTGTAAATTATCAGCTACTTGATCCAAAGAAATAGTTTTTTTTATGACATAGCATATGTCTGGTCCTTTGCATACTGTATATGGGTCAAGCAAAAATTGCAATATATATTCATCACATAGTTTGGAAACATTATGCACTGATAATATTTATCAAATACTATGGAAATGTTTGTCATGATAACATTTTCAGCCATATCTCCTAGAAATAGCTGAAAAGCTTTTAATTAAAAGAAAAATAAAGTGGAAAAGTAGAAGCAGTACAACCTTGAGAAAAAGAAGAGTTTTAAAATAGTCAAGTCACTAAAAGCAAGCAACAACTTGAGATACAAAGAAATGAAAAACCAGGAGGGCAGGAGGATAATGGAATGTGATGTTGTTGTCATAATGAGACAATGTTAGCAGATAAGCCATGCTTCATAAGCTGGCTCATGTGTAAATCCCCCAAATATGGTGGGGAAAAGAAGGGAGAACAAGCAAGAGAGAAAAACAGAGGGTGGGAGGGAGTGAAAGATGACGTAGAGGGTTAGAACAAGAAAACAGTTAGTTGGGCTTTTCAGTATGAGGATGGAGATCCGTTGTCACTCGTATCATGGCAGATGGAATCAATCACCTCGGCCGACTTCAAGGCTATGCAATGGCACATTGACATGCTTCTCCACTTACAGCAACAGTTAATGATATATGTTCCCCACCAGTAAAAGAAATGTGATTTGACTGGTAAAAAGCTATATAATAGGCAATGAACAGTGACAGGGAGAGAAAAAAACAGGGTGAAGGAATCCTGAGAGACAAACTGGAGTGCTAAGAAGTCTGCACAAGATCACAGACCTTAACGTCTGGGAAGAGGTGTGTAAATATGCATATGTATGTATGTATGTATGTATGTATGTATGTAAGTGTGTGCCCTATACTAGTTTAAAAAATGGGTTGTGGTGGGTTTCATTTGTCCTTAAAACCTGCAGTAGACAGGGTCATGGCAAGGAAGAGGATTATGTCACTTTGTACATCTGAACATCCAACACTCTGATATATAGAGACTATGTTACCTTTCCAAACTACACGTACAGTACAAGGAAACGACACAGCTAAACCCAAGCTTGTATCTTAGAGGGATGTTCTGTCTTCTGCCACCTTGTTGACCTCTGTGTTGGCTAAGTGTGAGCAAAATGGTTCATAGTGTCCTTTGCCACTAATGCGTCTCCGGATGGGCAGCTTGTGTGTTTGGAGGAGCCTCCATTTCCCACTGGCCAAGAAGCAGCAACAGCTGCTTCAAACAAGGCTGGCCACAGCACTGAAGAAGAGGTGGACCCCGCGCTCTAGCCAAGAGGAAGGCGGGATGGGAGGGGAGGGAGAGAGGAAGGGAGGAATAAGGGTTGGAAGGTGAGTGGGAGGAATAACAAATGCCTTGGCCTTCATTTCTTTGGTTCTCTGGCCAACCACGTCAGTTTTCTACAGCTACTCTCCTCCCTTTCTCCCTTTCCTTCTCTCTTCTTCTCTGCGTTTCTTTTGGTTTGCCAGCACACAGCCACTGCTGCCACACAGATTAAATCCCCAAACCTATGCAAAGACGCAAACTGTTCTCAAACAGTCCTGTCTTCAACTGATAAGATTTAGTCCTACTTTTTCTTTGCGCTTCGTACATATTGTACACACGCAGGCTGCATGAATGCACACAACACACACATACGCACAAAGGCATACACTCTTACAGAGAAGCAGTACAAGGGCAACAGGGCAAAGAGTTTATTAAGGGACAAATCCAATGAGTTAACACAGGAAACTGAGGTCCATATGTGTTGTGCAAGCCTGCATGGGCTTGGCTGAGCACTAGCTGCAGAGCTATAATCCAGTGAGGAATGGTGCTACTGTATACTGGGGCTTAGCAAGTTGTCACAATATATGCTATCAAAATGACAAGGCAGCTTTTCCAGACTCAACACTGACTTGTAGCTATTGCAAACATATACTGTATATCCAGTATATTTAATGGTGTTCTTTTTTTTCTATTTAAATGAATAAAGATCTGCCCAAAATTGTGTTGGAGCATCTCAGTCTTATTACAGTGTTACACCTGTGGTCCAGTGTAACTTAACCCCACACAGAAGTTACATGTGTAAATAGAAGACTTTGACCCGTTTACCGTGGGCTTTAAAGCACCTGTGGCAGTTTTCACTCCTCTGCCTGCTGTGTAGAACTATGAAGACAGTCAAAAGGTGGAGGTTTGATTTATAGCACATGGAGAGATTGTCGTAAAGGTCAGTAACTTGCTTCTCCTCTCTCTAATTCTCAGCATCTTCCTCTCTAGGCTCACTCCCCTGCCTTGACCTTGAGGGTCTTCTCCCTGCTAAGCAGTTGATGGGAGACGGATGCAGGGGGGTGGGGTTGTAAAGCAGCATATGGGCCTGGGTTTTGACAAGGCCACTGGACCTGCCTCACTGCGAATGTTTCATTAAGAGAGATGACCTTCGACACATATTTTTTACCACATAGGCAAACACATAAACTTAAGCATAAAGCGTAAAGATTTACGCATGCTCATGGTGCATGCACACACACAGACTGGTGTTTGAAATTACTAGTGAGATGATATGTGATTAGCGATTCACCCCTCCTTACAGTGCTTGGTTTCAGACTTGGGAGCATGCCTCAGAGACAACAGAAGTAAAGTTTACCCAACTGTCTCTCTGCCAAGCGGCTGAATAACGACACTGTGGATTTGCTAGATCAATCCTTATTTGCTGTAAAACAAGATCTTTATGCAATAGCCAATATGTCTTTGAAGCATGGGCGCCAGCTCACCGTTATTTTCAAATGAAGTGAAGTCACTAAAAATTATTTGTACCATTAGTCTCTGCCATTAACAGGGACAGAGCATTCCCCTCTGATCCAACCTGATGTGTGACCTATGCCAGATATTTTCTGTCCCTTTGAGAGGAAGAGGCTCTCTGTTTCCCAAGTGAAAAGAGAGAAGAGACACGGATGTGGTACAATGTTCCACTACTCCCTTTTAGTATAAGCACATATTCCAAAGTAGTTTCATGATCATTTGAGTGGATAAGCTGTGCGCTGACCCTCATTTGGGGTTCAACAATATTAAGTTACACAATACTGATACGTAGAGATCTTAAACCACACATCCATTCAGTGATCATTGTTACTCCTTGGTTGCAACATTATCATTTTAACACAACACAAAATGTGTTTGCATGTGGAATCCCATACACTCCAAGTGGTGTGTACAAGTCTCTTTTCTAAAGCCAGCATTACTAAGACACAGAGCTATCAGTCTGCCTCCGATCAGACCTTTGGACACCAATAAAAGACTGATGCTGCTCTTGGTGGCTATGGTTCACTGGTGTCCTGACACTGTTTCGTACAGCTGGAGAATGCTAAAACTCTCTGGGTCACTAAATTTTTTAAGGCTTCTCTTTCACTGTCTCACACACAGACATTTACCTTCCCAACCACTGTCACAACGTTCCCTTATCTCTTTTCACACACGCTGTCTTACATAGAGGGGTAAGGTTAGAGGGTGGAGAAAAGGGGAGGATGCATTCACACAGTTCATTACTGGCCATCCATCTTTGTGCTGTTTTTGTCCAAGACTCACTCTTTATGTGATGCCATGTCAGGCAGGGGCTCCTCGCCCCGTCAAACTAATCTCCCTATTCCGTATTCAAAGTAACACACTGAATTTGCATGCACACACACAAACATTCAAACTCACTTCTCTGGGAATTGTCCCTCTGGTTCACAGTCAACCTATATAGGGAATCCATGATTTGTACAGGGTCTCTGGCAGGGCACTCAAGGAGCTAAAGGGGAAAAAAATACAGGGGCACCAGTGGGGTACACATCTTAGCCTACAGCTAACCTAGCAACGGGCATAGCAGCATGGCAACTCCTGAGCAGGGATCAGTGCAATGGAATCTGCCCAGTTCAATTCTTGGCTGTACTAGACTATTAAGCTCCTTGGCAAGATTAAGATTTACTCCCCTACACACACACAAACACATACACACAGAAACAAATAGGCAAAAGGGGCCCTGGGAGGACAGTGACCTCCACCAGTCAATGTGACAGATTCTCAAGATGGAGGGGAATCCTGAGGAGAAAGCAGCCTCTATGCAAGGGCGAAGTTAAAAGCCTAGTACAACTCCTCAATCTCACACACAGAGGAAAACACACCACATTCCCCACCAGAGCACTGATTTTGGCTGATACCAGTGTTCAGGACACACACACACACACCTAGCACTACACCCGCATGCACTCAAACACCAGATGCCTTATTGCATTGGCAGGTGTCAGGTTGTCCTTGTAGACAGACAAGCGTGAAGGATGCAGAGATAAACTCACATTCATATTTTTTTGCTCTCTCACTCTCACCACACATGCACGTACACATTTCCTTGCCATCCACCCATTAAAATCAAAAGGAAGTGCATATCAGGTAGCTTAATAGACACTCTCACTGTGTGTGACATAACATTTCACAAGAATCCTTCCCTCTGCCCACTGGAATCGGCCAAGCAGTACAGAAGTCTCAAGATGCATGCTTTCACCTGTTCTGACACTGTTCCTCTCTCTATGATTTTGTGTGTATTCTTGTCTTGAGTATCGAGAATCCAATGATCTAGTGATCAATGTAGTTACTAGTTTAACTACATTTCTCAGTAGCGTGGTAGTAGCGTCGCTGTTTTCTGAATCAAATAGCTTTTCAGTAGCTTAGCTCTTTTATATATTATAGGTCAAGTAGTGTGGTAGCGTCCACACAAACTAACGTTACATTTACCCAAGCATTCGATTAAACTTGAAGCTCAAGTGCAGCGGAGCTTTCTGCTGCGTTCTGAAATAAAACTGCTAAGGATCGGTAAGTGACGCCACCGGGCTGATGGCTACGATGTCTCTGCTGCAGCAGAATACAGACACGCGAGCTTGAGTTTACACATTCAGGTGATCCCCGAATAAGCTAACCATCACAAATCAGTGGAGTCTGCAAACACCAGCCAGCCACCTGTCAGCTGAAGTACAGAAAAGAGGTTTTAGTGTGGGTAAACTGTCATTAGGGTGCTACATACCTGTTCAGTGACACCAAGTAGCAGTAGCAGCGCCCACACAAAAGTAAGATGCAGAGAAATTAATGCAGCCTTGTGTTGTTCCATGTGACCAACCTCCTCTGAATTAAACTGATCTAACTGATACTTGCCTTTTTAACTTCAAAGTGTTTTCAGAAATCTGTGTGGGTTAGAAAAAAAAGAAGTTGTGCTGTGATGTTATAAATGTTTGATTTTGTGGGGGTGAGTCAAATACTTTGATGTAAACTCTTGGTTGCATAACTGACTGCAGTTTTAGAATCAAATTACTTAGAACGGGGCACTAAGTACACTGTCAGTGGCCGTTCCTATCTGATCTGTAATCAGCTGAAGCAGTGAGAGGTCAGCCCCCTCCCACCCCTCAGGCCTGACAGTCTGTTCCAGGTTCAGCTCTAATTGCCACATCAATTATGGATAAGGGAAAAGGGCTTTGTCTCTCTCACCGTTGGTCAATAGGCTAGGCCTTTAATGGAGTGACTTGTCTTGTATACACATATATAAAGCAGCACACTTACTCACACTGCAGGTAGTCAATACAAAAATTGGCTCATTGCTACCAGCCTCTATTATCTGACCTCTCATGCAATGCTAATGCACCTCTGCTATCTAAAGCAGATACTTTGATCGTGGTCTTGCTTTAAAACAAAATGTCGCAGTTTTGAGATAATCAATGAGAAAATCCTACCCGAAGTCCTCCCATGCTTTCTGTCCTTCTTTCCTCACCTAGTCTGTATTTCCCCCTGCATACCAGGCTGAGCTGAGACAAAGAGGATCAGACTCATCCCTGCTTATCCTTCTACTGTATTTTTCAATATCAATGGAATGTCTGCCTTTATTTGCTCTGTGCTGTGTGCTGCAGCAGGAATGCCAATTTTTGTGTTAGTAGCCAGGACAGGGCTCCAGGCTAGTCAAGAAAGTCAAGGGGGTCCCCCCCATACACTCTCCCATCCAATCCCCATCCCAACCCCCAGCAGAGAAGCCTGGTTATGGGTATTAATAAACCAGCCCAAATAAACTAGGGCCATCACTAAGTCGCCTCATTTGTACTTCTATCTGTTAGTGTGTAGCAAGCAAAAAAATATTTCCACAAATACAGTACTGATTAAATCTGGTCCCAATGACAACCCAAAAGTTGAGTCTAAGCCTGACAGGGGGCCAGGGTGGAAGGGTGGTGTGCAAGGGTGTTTTGCACACAATAAAATTCAAGTCATATCTATTGAATTTGCAGCTTTCAATAAAGAACACTTTATGAGTCTGGACACCATCTTTAACCATCTTTAAAATGTCATTTACTGCTTGGAAAACCTGCACAAGTTGTAAGGATTTCTTGTTATATTAGTGAATAACAGCACGTCTGTGGCACTGTAGTTAAGACTTTTATGTGGCTACGGTATCAGAGCACTGAGTCACCAGCATTCCTTTTTCCTCTGCTATAAACTTCATAGCAACCGTACAAAATGCTAAATTCAATGCATCATTTTCACTACCTTCCAAGGTAGTAACTCCCAACACTTCCTTGAGTTTAAAACCTGTTGCCACAGCACAGATTCTTGGTGTTTCCCAACTAGGGTCCCAAAGGTGTGCTGGAGAGGCTCACTCATAACGGCTTCACTGATACTGTTTAGAAAGGAAATGATGATGCTGGCTAATGAGAACCTTTCTCAGCTGATGACTGCCCGCCTAGGGAGCCCTTCAAGCTAATATGCTTTCAAAGTGCCATAAAAATCACAGCGCAGAATATGCCAAGCTAGGAAGAAAAAGGAGACCACTGAAAGGAAAGGTGGAAGATGGTATAAAAAGGGATAAATGGGGGCAGCAGGAAATGGGAGACAGTTGATCACAAATGCTGATGTGCACAATAAAAATGTGATATGGTGATTATAATAAAACAGAATATCGGTCAGGTAGTTTAAGTGCTAACAAATGGGTTTGAGCACATATTAGTCTAAAGGATTATCCCTGTAATTGTTCTCTATGAAGGTTGTCTTACCCCACATTCATTTCATGGGGAATGATAGGTTTCTTCCATCCACACAGGGTGTCATATGATGTACAGATTTTAAAGCCCTTTCAGGCAAATTTTGATTTGTGATATTGGGCTATATAAATATAATATAACTGAATTGAATACTGAAATTTCTCAGAATCATTAATAGATTTTCTCAAGACAAGTACTGAGAAAATTATGCAATGTTACTCAAGTCAGATAGAACAAATAGATGACTCTGCATAACTGAGTGAAAATGTGGCTCACTCCTCTCCCACATCCATCCGCAAACCAGACCATCTTCCTGCCCAGCCAAAGCCATCTATGATCCTCTTGTTCCTTCTTCTCCAACCCTATTCTGCCCTGCAGGGCTCTCTCTCAGCCCCTTGAGCTCCAGATGAAAGGCAAAGGGAAATGGCAGTCCTACTGGTAATATCCGCACGGGGACACAGCCACTACATCTGCTGGCCAGCCGGCCTCTATGCACGCCAGTCCCCAGGACCTAGGATGGGAAGATCAAGGGGTGGATTGGTTCTACCCAGCCTGGCAGAGAATACAAGCACCAAATCCCCCATCCACACTCCTAACCACCCTCTCTCACGGTAGATTAAATCATAGGTTTGTATGTTGCAATCGTCTTCTCTGAACCTCAGCCCTTAACGTTTTATTCTCATCTTAGCAAGGAATTACCCCTCTATTGTTTTAACTGTCTAATACCATTTTCTTTCCTCTTCTCCTCTATCTCTGACCTTGTGTCCTCTCTCAGACCCCAACTTGCAGCACTTCACCCTTAATCACTACTTGTTTCTCCATTGTGCACGTTTTCTAACATGAGAGGCAGGTGTGTGCTGGGTCGAGGGCAGCGGCAGGCTGTAGTGGGCTTGCGGCCGATTCAGTGTAATCTTGCTAACACTGGTGTAAGTTGACCATATCCTGCCCAAGCGGCCGTTCATTTCAGGAATGTGCTCTTCCTGCCAGGGCGAACAGCTGCTGCACACCTTTATGGCCTTATAGGCTTTGGAGAGAAGTTCTCTCCATACCTTTGACATTCAGGTACAAACACACCGACAACCCAAGAACATTATGGGGCTGATATGTCAAAGTTGAATCACTGTATCAAGGCCAGCTTCAAGGTCATTATCTATTCAATACTACAGTATGTGGTCTTTTAGAAACTAGATCTCTAAAGAAGTTTTTTTTGCAGCTGTGGATAGCAAAATATAAACTGCATATTACACTGGATACATTGATAGATGGGGACGTCAGATTTTGCTCTGGTGCCCTTCAGCCTCAAATTCAAAATCTGCTGATTGCAGAGTTCTGATTCCAAACAGACCCACCACTTCATGGTCGAGAGAAAAGGCTGCGCGCGTGTGTGTGTGCGCGTGCGTGTGTGTGTGTGTGTGTACACGTAGAGTTCACACTTGACACTGTACTCCATTTTCTTAGAAAAAAAATGTTCACATGTTCAACTAGCAGCTGTGGATTTGGAGCTGTGGAGTTTACTTCCCTTGGGGTCAGGTTTACACTTACACACACACACACACACACACACACACAGACACACACATTTGGCCAGCTGTTTCCTTCTGTATGAGGGTATGCAAGGAGTGACAATAAAAGTTAACATTTCAGTCCTTCTGTTCAAGATTAACAGAAGCACACTGATCCACTCTTAAAACTTTCCATCTTGTCTTATTTAGATAATTATGTTCTCTGACAGGATGGCAAAGCAAAACAATCATTGCCAATGGCTTTATGCTACTACACAGGTTTAGTCACTTAAGTGCAGAACATGTGAGCAATGCCGGGGGTGTCTTCACTTTCTTGATGAGCTCACCAGCGTTCCAGACAGATGGTGTTTGTTGCCAAAAGAGAATTGTAGTTTCATGGCTGTACGATTCACACTTTCTCGCTGCACATCCCTCCGGCTCAATCAAAGAAAGTGTTTATCCATCCATTTACTTCTCCTCCTCCTCCTCTGAGATGGATAACCTGCTTCCCCCCCCTTTTGTTTTTATGACTTCTTTTTCAGGCAGATTGCCTCAACAGCAGCACAAATAACTAGCCTGGCAACCAGATGAATTTGCTGAGCTCATGTTTATTTGCTCTGGCAGGTACGTCGGGCCTCTCTCCCATTCAAACAGATTTCCATCCGTGCTGGATTTGGTCGGGCCAATCACAACGGTTTATCTAATATGGGGCGGGTTTGATACGATGACTGACAGTAGCGCTATGGGCATTACCAGCTGCTCTGATTGGTTGATACAGCGCGAAGCATCAGGCTGATGAAACTCAGATCAAACGGTCAAACTAGGCAGTGCTGATCAACTATAAATCAAGATTCTATTATTGCATTGCCTATTTCACACAAACACATTTTGGTGTACTGTTTAGCTGTAATTTCAGAAAATTTGTGACCAGGCCGCCATTTTTTTCCTGCTTGAAAACAGATGAAGCCCTGCCCCACTTGCATGTGTCGCTCAGCATGTTTCACTGCTCTGATTGGTTGTAGGTCTTTCCAATTGCGTCCAGAAGCAGTTTGGTTGAACAGTTGATAACGACCCATGGAAATCAAAAAGGAACTGAGAAGTTCAAGACTAATACACGTTTGCAAATTAGTCTGGTGATGCCAGGCTATGAAACAACACTATACTGCAGTCAAATACACAAGGTGTAGCAGTGGGAAAGTTTGTTTTTTTAAATCTCCCACATTCCATCCTACACTCTTTTAAGATTTCATACAAACTAAAAGCAAACGTCTACTGTATATTCTCCTGCACTTCAATATCCTGCAATATCAGAAAAAATTACATTTCTTCTCAATATGCCTGTTTTTCCAGATCTGCACAAAAGAACAGAACAGAAAAGGCTGTGTCTACGCTGCCATTTGGGGTCTGCTCTCTCTTCCTAATGGAAAGATAGTGGTCTAATGTGCCACTATGGGTCTTTTAGAGATTAATAAGTTAGCTACAAATGAATAGCTCCTTTGGAAGGAGCAGCCATAAGTGTTCCCGGGCTAATACAGTTAATAAGCCATAGACACGCCACAAATTTACCAAAAAAGAAGCTCTGATAGCTGCAGGGGAGAGGGATGACATGGTTCATTAAAGATTCACTGATTTATTCTCCTGTTCATGGCTGTGGTCATGGCAGTTCGTACATGACCAAGCCTTGTTTAGTTGGCACACAAAGTACACTAGCATGTCTCCAGGCTAGAGGAGCAGGATCTGAACCAAGATCAAAGAGGCATGACATCATGCAATCACACTGCACTTTCTTTTAGTAGTAGAGATAATTGGAGTATGTGAAAATAATGTGACTTTTCCAACTCGTGTCTGTAATTTTTGCTAATTTGTAATCCTTTATTTAGCCGGACACTGTCAAATCCTTACATTGCGCTACACATTCATAGCTCAGTTTTTATATTTACCTACCAAACTATCTCCTCAGTAAGACTTGCAGCAGTTCCATCACATCTAAGTGATGATAGAGACAGTGAGTCTGTTCTATGCAGTTAGCACTGTTCATTAGCTTGGTGACAAAGTCTCTCTTAGCAGAACAGTGGGTGGTCAAGCCCCATTTTAACATGGGCCTTGGGAGCTCTGCCACAGCTACACACAGTCAAACAAATACAGATGGATGATAAATCCATCCTACCCTTATAATGCATTAAAACCTCACCCAACTAAGACATTCCTTTAACAGTTGCCAAAGTAGATGTTAGGATAATCAATAACAGTTTAAGCAATATTTGTGAAGGCATAAGAGAATGAGAAATATGTAAATCACAATGCCAGAAGCCAATTTTACAATCATCACTTGGAAACCAGTGACGCAGATGTCATCAAAAAACACCAAGAGGCCAAGAAATACAATCTCACAAGATGTCAGATGGAGAGCTCTAAAATACTTGAAAAATGCTTAGAAAGTCTTAGAAATGGTGATTGTTAAAAAGACTCTAGACCCCAACTCTAGACCCCAAACTGGTCACTTCAAAGAGCTTGACAGGGGAGTGTGTGAGTACAGCATGTGACTGAAAAACAGAATTAAAGAATGCTTTTTACCATACCTGTTATCCACCTGAAAGCTTTGGAAATTGCCAAAGTGCTGAACATACCCACAACAGAGTTCAAAGCCACGCTTGGCCGGTGTAAATGAACGATGTGCTAAAAATGGACTGTCCATGCGTCACAGGACAAGTGTTGCCCAGCTCTTGGCATCGGTCTTCAGAGAACTGAATGATTGTCTTATATTCAGAGTTGTCTTATAATAGGGCCAATTTTTTTATTTTCTTTTATAGCTACCAATAGGCCAATCACCTTTCTAAACAGCATGATTTTGTTAGTGGATGACAAATATTCTTTTGAAAGGTAAAGGGCAGTTGTACAGGCAACAGGGCTCACCAGGATATGGATTTATATTTTGAGCACAGACTAATGGTTTTGTTCTGTAAATCTCAGACAGTGGTTTTGATTGATTATCACCTGCTGTTGTGATACTGCTGCTGCTGTCAGAGCTCTAAAAAAGGCTGGCATGTTTTATCCACATCGCAACAAGCAGCAGGGGAGAAAGGACCTGTCCAGAGCTGTGTGTAACTGGGAATGTAATGGTTATTGATTGGTGTATTAGCTGTATTGTGGTGTGCATTGCTTCCTTTCTAGCCTTTGGTGAAACTAGATCAGTAGTTTTAAACTGTGCTGATAGCACACTAAGCCACACTGGCAGTCGTCATCAGTCTGTCATGCTGACTCAGAGCCCTTGCGTTGTGAGTATTATTTTGCACATACCTATATTGCAGTAGCCAATACCTCATAATGGGATTTTAGTTTTTTGTGCTAAAAATTTTTAACCTATTTGCCATAACTATTGTAAAACTAGGATTAGGATCACCAAATGAGAAATTGTCACCATGATACACTATTGGCCTACTTCCTGTTTGTGTCTTTGCTGTCCATTGCAGCCCCATTGAACTCATAGGAAAAACATTTTGATATGTTAAAGTCACAGTGAAACGGAAGTGAGAGTGTCTTGTGTCACGTATTTATGCATGAAACAAAATTGATGTGGACGGGTTTAGTCACTAGGGGGGTTTAAATCAAATCCTTTAGAAGTGATTGGATTATTCAAACGTGGGCGTGGTTTAGCGATGACAATACAGAGCTGTTGGCATCCATACATCCCTTACTCACCTCAGTTGTAAGAACAGGGGGACGGGGATAAAGACAATATATTTGACACATACTGTATATAGCATGTAAGAAAAATGAATAGTTAACACAGGGACACAGGCTTAGAACTTGGAAAATGTATTTTTCATTTCACTGTGTCTTTAAAGTGTTTTTCTAATTTATAGGCCAAAATGTGATGTCAGTGTTGACTTCATGGTGGCCAAAGAGCTGTTGAAAGTTTGAAAGAGCCAAAGAGGCTCAGCTTATTCCAGGGAGGTGCATATTACTGTCATCATTGTGTTTTCCTGTCTGCTTGCTTGGATGTCTCAGCATACAGTATCTCCTGATGGCCTATTTACCAGCCACATAAAAAAAAGTTTTATACTTTATACTCTACTGTTTTAAACTTTTATACCTAACCTGGCCCCCGCTGCTATTGTGTTCATGGATGAGGGCATATTTGCTCCTCCATATTCCTCTATACTCCCTCCATACTAGTAATGCTTCATACAGACTCCTTTGTTTAACTGTGTAGCTGGAAAAACCAACATGATCATTAGGGATGATTAACAAGAAGCTTCTGCAGAGGATCAAATGGTTTTCATCAAAGCCAACACAAGCCCCAACACCTCCTCATTGCCTTGTGTGTGTGTGTGTGTGTGTGTCCACTGAAGAAAATTGCCTTGGTGTCTCAAGATCTAAAGAACCTTCTGTGCCGCCATCTTTGCTGTAGTCTCAAGTAGACACAGTAAGCGAGGATAGCGGAGTGTGAAAATGTGTTTTAAAGTGAATTTCCGTTGCTGTGTAGGAGGTGAATGAAAGAGTGACTTTGTGGCAATCCTCAATAAACAATTCAAAGTTCACTGAGCTGGGGACAAGAGAGAAAGGACACTGCCTTGTCAGAGGCAGATCTGTCCTTGGTTATATGAGGCACAAAATCTGATGATTAAAGATTGGTGTGGACATCATGTGGAAGGTGGGAAATAAAAGGAGCAGGGTCCTCATTAGTAAAAGAAACTAGCACAAGATTAGGGTTTATTACTTTTGTCAACAATATTGCAATTGGCAAATGAAAAAGGAATAGAGGAAAAGGGATTTGTGTGTATTTGTGAGTGTGTGTGCGTGCATGTGGAGGTGGGCATGTATTACTTACAGGTCTGGCCTTGACTGTCTCCTGAGGCTTGACATCCATCTTCATCATCACAATCTGTTGTGCTGCTCTCCTCTGTTTCCCCACTGCCCAGCTCATCCCAGGCCTCCATCTGGCCCAGTTTTGGAAACCTCTCCTGGGTCTCCTGAACCACAAACACAGTAATAAAAGGTTTATTACACATTGGCTTATGTTTAATATTCATTTTACTATATCATCTTTACCTACCCTGTAGGCAAATTCTTATAGGAAGTAACTTTCTGAGTGGTGGAATGGAAAGCAAACCTGATTCTCATGCTGGTTCCACAGTTATCATATATAACCTAAGCTTCCACTCCATAGGTCATTTAGTGAAAGACAGAGGCAATTGATTTGTTTTTATGTGAAACGCTTTAAAATACATTTGCATAGCAAGTTATAGATCTTGCAACTGGTAGTAGAGTGTTTCCCAGTGGAATATGTGGTTCCTTGTGTCCCCTGTGTCTCTATTCTTGCTCCGACATATCAGTTCCAGAAAATGTCAGCAAGGGCCCAATAGATGATGCATAGCATCCTGGGGCTACTGAATAGCAGTGTGGGTGGTGTAAAGTGAGGGCCGTGGGTGGTAAGATGACGTGTTGAATTTAATTACAACCCCTCCCCTCTGTTTACAGGAAAACAAATAAATGACCCAATACTGTAACAATCATCTTTTAGTGTCAAACATCTGCAAATATCTATTGACATCTGTTGATTTCCCCAGAGTGCAGCATCAATGAAATTCAAACACTGTAAGCTTTTTCTTTTTGTTGAGGAAAAACCTAAGTGAACTGAAGAGATGGTCAGCAATTGGATACAATCATTACTAGATTAGCCCCAGTTGTCATTACATTACACAATACTTAACTTTGCATCCACTAGGTGCACTTCTTATAGTAGAATGGTGGGTGGCAGTTCACAGGTTACATCATCTAAAGATGAGACAAAGAAAGAGACTGTCTCCGTCCCACGTTATCAGTATAAGAAGAACAGAGATGTGGCCTCCTTTGTGAAACCATACTTTTGTCATAAATTCTATTATACCCATAAAGTCATTAGTCACCCCTAAATGTATCCCACACTTTTCATGTACATTTTCATTAGATTATGAGACTTTCTGTCACAACTGATTGAAGATTACTTCACTGATCGATAGAATAGATAATCTGTATTTTCACTTCACTCTTGCATCTAACTGTAACTGTAACACCTGGACCTTTAGAAACCATATCACACCGCACTGTGACCACAGTTCTGCATGAAGACTTTCTCAGCCTGGAGTGTGAAATACTACTCTTTATGATGTTCCTCCCTCTCAGTATGGGACCAACTAATTGGACCACCTGCTGGCCCTTCCTGCTGTCCACCATAATCACGGTGGTCTTTGTTCCATCACAACTTGTCTGACAAGAAGCTCTCCTGACGCAACAGCAAATGATCCTTTGGAGTATGAGGGTAAGGAAGTGGCATGAATACCAGATTTGTAGAAGGTGTGGAGCTAAAGAGACACACACAGTTTGCTTATTTTGACCATCCTTTAGGTTGTTTATGCACACACGCACTATTAAACATTCAGGAGGAAGCTGACAAGATCAATCCTGGTACACAGCTGACCTTCATATGGGGGGGAACAACCACAAAAGACATGTTGAGAGGTGGGTGGGGGGATTGGGAATGGGGCTTGGGGTGTTGAGGGATGACTAATATCCTTGCCATTGACACCAGACTCTGTCACTCAACACACCTGACAGCAAAGTTGACCTTTAAACCAGTTGTCTCCTAAGCTTTCAACACCCCAAAAAGAAACATTTAAGAAGCAGACAGGCTTATATATACTGCTTACAATGCAAAGCGAAATTTAAGGTAAAGAGTCTACAGCGATGTTAGCAGGTCTGTGAGACTTAGGCACTTAGGTTCTTTGAGCCAAATGATAACATCAGCATGCTAACATGCTCACAGTGACAATGTATTGGACAAATCTGAATTTTGACCTGATGATGGCATTAAATTAAAGATCAAAAGTCAGGGGAGCACCAAAGTCATTAGGATACATCGTCTGTGGAATTCAAGTATCTGTACCAAATGTCATGGCAATCCATCTACTAGTTGTCAGGACATTTCACACAAAACCAAAAATATCAACATCTTGGTGATACTTGAGGAAAATTCAGGGGATCATCCAAGCCACACATCCTCAGGGAACCAAGAATATTGGTACAAAGGTTCACGGCAATTCATTTAGTTGTTGATGAGATATTTCAGTCTAGACCTTTCTAACTTGGAAGACAATTATATAAAAGAGTAGATGTCCAGACAGTCATGGCCTTAAACTGACAAGTAGAAATAAAGAGGCAAATAATGAGGAACCCACACAAAACGTAGCTGATGTTGACATTTGACCATCAGCAGTATTACTGCAGCAGCTCAACTGGTGTCAAAGTCATCAGAAGAGCAGTTATGAACATATTGGTATTCTTTCTTACCAGAGTAGTGATGACCATTGTCTACAAGGGAGAGTTGAGGAGGAGACTGAAAACGACCCTGACCCGAGTCCTTTTGATATTGTAACTCATTACATCTGTCATGTATCCCATTTTTACTTAATGTGAATTCGCTCCCCTTTCACTGAGGGAGTGAAACAAGTGCTACAGTGAAATAAATCATGAGCAACCATAACACAAAACCAGGCTTCATGAAACTCGAGTGAGCAGGTAAGACATTTCACTTATGCTCACCGCAAACGTGAAAGCCACTGACAATAGCTGGGTGGCTCGGCTTTCACAGATGGACAGATAGGTACAAAAGATTACTTAGAAATAATGTGAACAATATTACACGCTGGTTATAGTTGTGCAGTTTATGGTTATGGACTGGCTCACATTACAACCTGTTGACAGGCTCTTTGTGTGTCATGTGCTTGGTTCAGCCTGTTTTGAGGCTGCAGTGTGATATGCTGTGTTAGAAGAAAAAGAAACTTTGGTTAGGGTACTCATAGAAGACACACTAAAAATCCTATTTCCTACCTGTACTGTGTGGTACTGGTAATTCTCATCACACCTTGATATACAATTATTTGTGTGCAAAAAAGTAAGCTAGAATTTAAGTATCTATCCACTACATCAATGAAAATACTTTAGCCGATACCTGCAAGGGAAAGATGAGTGATAATAGAAGACAGAAAGCAAGAGAGAGAAAACATCTTCCTTGGTTTTGGACAGCAACCGTGATAAACCCATGACCCTTTTTTATGTAAAGCAACTAAATAAATTCAATGCACATTCCATGAGTTTATGAGGAAATGCTCTGCTGAACAGCAGAATGTTGTGTACCAACACCATCCAGATAACCATTTGGGTATTAAGATAATAACCGTGCCGTTCAGGGGACGTTTAACACAATGCTGCATGGCCCAGCTGTCCTTAAAGCATGTTAATTAGGGAAGGAATCAATTAAGGCGCTGTCGCTGTGGAAACCACAGTTGGGCCGTTGTAGAAGTGTTGGTTGGCTGCTCTCCAATGCAGTTTGTTGGTTTGTTTTGACTATGTCAGGACTGCAAAACCGCCAGAGATTTCTGTTATTTCTCTCTATTCAGATTTAACTTCTACTGTGGTACCTTCTTAAGTAAAACGCAGGGAACTTAATTGTGGTATCCCAACAATTAATCCCCAAGAATTTGTCCTTGGAGCTAAAGGAATAAAGATATACAATATTCCAATATGAGTTCTTAAAGACTATTATATGCAGTGAATAGTCTCTCTCTCTCCCTATCTGCTTTCTGATAGAAAATGACTGTTGCTGCACTGAGGACCAGTTCTGGGTTTCAATGAGTGTTTTAAGCAGCTTCTCAAATTGGCTCTCTTTTCAGTTTTGTATTTTCTTTAAAGTAGAACCAGTCATCACACCAGGGGAGAGTTCACACACATTATATGCTAAGCTGTGTGAGTTAATTTCAAATACAAATAATAATGCAACTATTTTCTCACATCAAATGACTCAGGACCCTATACTGTTAGATGAACACTAACAGTATACACAACAAAGGATCGTCTTTTTATGTAATCAAAAACAACAAGCTTTCAAAGGCTCGTCCTTCTGTTCCGTCACACTGTACCGTATGGTAAATGTGAGCAAGTGGGCAGAATATTTCAATAGCAGCAGCCTTTATGTGAAGTGTAAAGCAGAAATCTACTGTGTCCTTAACCCTACAGGGACAGATGTTTTTGTTCTCACATGACTCGGCCTTCTCTTTCATGTAAAACAATGCTGAATATCACTAGGTTATTCGGATTGTTGGATTATATGGAGCTTTGCTGTTTCAGAACAACCGACTGACAGTAAGAACACTAAATTAAATTAAACAAACAAAAAATTAAACATTTAACCTGTTTTGTAATTTACCGTTGTAATTCACTTCTTCCAGAATGATGTTCATCATCCTATAGGACCTGTTGCTGTTATACATGTAGGTAGAGTAGCTGAGAATACTATTGGCTGACAAAATGTGCATCGGCCTCTTTTATGAAATATTTCTTCCTGCTTACATTGGCAGGTTTGAAGAAAGTTCACTATAGTGCTGAGGGTCAAACACAAAAATAGTTTCTATTTAGAGCATTTGAAAATGTCTCCAGTAATACACCATTATTTCAATGTAAATATGTCAAGGTGACATGATGATGTTCATGGACACCGCAGTACAAAGTAAATTGGCTTTTTTAAAATAGATTTAGGATTTGGGGGTATTTTTCCTTATTATTCACTAACATTATGAGGACCAGATCAAGAAAAAATGCATTTCACTATTTAGCTAAGATTTGCAACTGCACGTGCCAAGAAAAACAAACATATAGTGATAGATTGACAAGAAAGAGAAAGGGGAGAAAGGAGAGGTAGAACGGGTGAGAGTTAAAATTAATATTAATTTGTTGAAAGTGTTCATATAGGAATACTGAGCTTGTTGGTGAGCAAGCAGCTGCGGGGGCTGAGGGTGGACGGGTTGAAAAAACAAGATGCCAGCCTTTATACTTAAGGCTTGCCTTGAAATTACCCTGGCATCCGAAGACAAATCAGGTATTCCCATAAGGCTTTGAATAAAATCCCAAATCATGAAATATTTTCTAGTTCTCCTCTCACCCTGCCAACTCATTCGCCTCTCTTTTTCTTTTCAAAAGCATTCTTCAGTCAGAGGATGATGGGGCAGGTTTGAGAGCATCAAGGGCTGAATTCCTGCATGTATTTGAGTGCATCCTAGTCACACTAAAATCTGTACTGCCAGGAGTAACCAATCACCTTCTGAAGGAGTTTGGAAGAAAGAGTGTGTGTGTGTGTGTGTGTGTGTGTGTGCGTGTGTGTGTGTGTGTGTGTGTGCGTGTCGCTTAACCAGGAGCCTACGGTGGATACACATTCCAGTTTTATGTGGAAACAGAAAATCTGATTATGAAATGTAAAAATATGAAATGTGGTCAGCAGGGGTATGAATATAGGGGATATGAATACTGCAACTGTCGCAGTAGTTGAGTAAATGTGTGTGTGTGTCTGTGCACACGTCTGTGCATGTGTAATATGTGGGATCTGCTGTCAAACCAGTGAACCAGGATCATAAGTCATAACCTTTGTATGCCCACATCGAGACATGTTCTTTTTCTTCCCTGACAATTTGAAACAGTATCGCCTCATCGAGGGCAGTCGTGGTAAAACTGCATATGTGGACAGAGAAAAGGAGAAGGGAAGGAAAACCTGGAGGAGACTGAAGGAAAAAGTGACAGTGGTAATCTCTAAAAGTCTGCAGAAGTCCTCCCAATGTTTCAATTAAAATTCTCTCCATTCTCTCACATACTGTACAGGCTCATAGTGCTTTTGTGTAAAAGCAAACATCAGCTGAGAGACAAAATAAGTAAGTACTGCATCTATGCGTGTGTGTGTTTTTGTCTGTATATAGATGTGGCTTCAGATGAATTCTCTCTCAGATTGCCTGACCAAGAAAAGATGGCTGTAAAATTATTTTTATATATTTCCCATATATAAGTGTAACAGGGAAAGAGAGTGAAAGAAAGTAGCAGACAGATGGCGCGACAGGCTGCAAACAAAAGTAACTTTAGATAGCTGAACTGTTCAGCCTTTCATAACCGCAGATTCTGGAGCAGATATGATGTATTGTTTGTGTGGATTAATAGTGCCTGTTATGGCCAACCATTTTCCAGACAGTTCTTAATTAATGGAGAGCCTTTGATTGGCAGATAAAGCAAGTTCTGGACTGGACAGCAATGGTAGCTGTCAGGGTCTGGACTTTAGCAAAACCCTGCGTTGCCATCCACAACATGGAAAATGAAACGGATTCAAAAGTGAATTTAAAATCAAAGCGCAACAACACAGTGAGCCAAGTACTTTTCTGCTGTTGTCCTTTTCCATGGTTAAAGATGAAGCCAGTAAAAACTCTTTATCCAAAGCTGACAGCCAGATTGTTTTGCCTTGTTGACTTTTAGATGTGAAATCCATATCGCACAAAAAGATGAAGTTTAACTCTCCGTAGATTGCTGACCACCACCTCACACAAAAACATACAGACGTCATGCAGTTACCCTATGAAGACAACATATCAGCTCAGGCAAAAAGTCTATTATCATATGCGTGTGTTGACACACTCACTCAATGACTACATGCACCTCTGCCATGACCACACAAACCTCCACTATTTTATTTGGATGAAAAGTTGTATATTTCTGCATCTGGATCGGCATCAATGTACAAATAGTGGCAATCATGCTTATTGGCTGATGGAGGCAATGTTTTTCTGAAGAAATACCCATGTCTGGTCTCAACAAAACATGAGTCAGACTCATGATTTCTGAGTTATTGCCAATTAAATTAAACATATTTAAAAAGCACCATCTCATTTTACCAGATTGCTTGGAGTAAAATTACACAATGGTAATGCAAGTTTGGTTGCTACTGCAAAATGCAGGTTGGACATAATTTAAAGGAGGAGTATAAAAATGGAGAATTAAAAAAAAACTGTTTAAAATGGACCACTATTTGTTTAAGCAAAAATGTTCCTGGACAAATACTGAAAGATTTGTCTTGAACCAAGGAATGCAGGAAAACTCTGCTTCTACACCTGAGGAGTTATGAGCCAAAGCAAAATGGTTTTTTTTTTAAGTGGCCACATGGTTGTGTTTTTTGCAACAAAAACGAATTAGTTCTTTGCTTGCCAATTGCTGAACTTTCCACCTAATTTCATGAAATTGGCATACAATCTGAAAACAAAAATCACTTGTACTTTTGAAAATAAACAAGTTTATTTCCCAAGAGGTCTGAGTACATTTTGTAAACAATGGCAGAGACACACCCATGCACTGCAAGCTAGTACAAGCCAATTCTGTTGCTAAAAGTTAGTGACACTTTATTGGCCATGACCTCATGTAACCCTCATGAGTCAATCACAGCAACATGCTGTGGCGTTGGGCTGTCACACCCTACTCCTGTCAGGCACTGATGGAGGCAGATTGCGTGTGTGTAATGTATGTACAGGTGAATAAACTTTGGCTTCTGTCAGGCAAATGATAGAGATGTTGTTAAAAAATGTATGACCGTTTGAGTGACATCAGCAGGTTTCTGCGAGCATGTTACAACAACCTTGCTGATGAAAAGTCTGTTGTGTTAGATGTGAAGGTCAACTGACAATGAAGACCTCTGCAGTGTTGCTGGGAGGCAGAAGCCTTCTAGACTTTAAACTGGGCTACAGAAGTCCTTATAAAGCAACAGCACAAAAGGTTCGAAGAGCCCCGCCAGAATTAGACTGGATAGAAAACGATGTTCAGATTAATTGTTATTTTTAGTTGAGTGATGCAGAAAATCGCAAGATCAGTGTTTGCATGTGACTGTGTTTACTTTTTATGCTGTCAGGGATTCACAGTGTGTCTTATGTCAATCTTGTTCAAGAATTGAATTGAGTTGAATCAAATCAAATTGAATCAAACTGGTGCTTTTAGAATCAAAATGAAATGAAATCAGGAAATAAGTGCCAATATCCAGATGTAATTGAGAACATTTGTATAGCCCATCATCCCAAATGAAATATTTTCACAAAAAATATGAATAAAACAGCCTCCTTTCTTAAATAATATTTACTAAAAATGTGAAACCACATGAGCTTGTAATCCCTGTTGCTGATAACTTTCGGAACATAGTGTTTTGACAAGTGCATACTGTATCACATTGAAAAAGGAGATATTCATAACTATGTGCCAGAAACAGAAACAGGTCACATATTTTCTCCATATGACAAGAATCACTGTCTTCGTGGAACTGAAACCCACGAGGAGAGTAAATATGACCCGATGTGGAAAAACAGTCACAGTTCACTGGATTTTTATGAGCTTTGCATCTAATTATGATGGTAAAAAATATTATGTTTAAATTAGAGTGTGGGTTCATGAAGTTTGGTTGCCAAGCTTACAGAGAGCCCTGGGCAGTGAAACTTGTTGCTGTATCGTTGCCACAGCAGCAGCAATGAGCAGCAGAGCTCCTGTGAAGGCCAGCTCCATCATCTTCTTCAAGTGGAAAGAATCTGCCCCTCCCTGTGACGGGCTGCCAGCTCAGCCCCAGCTCTTTCTTTGTCCCTGGACTCCACTAACTCTTTAAAGCTCAAACACTTTCTGACTGCTACAGGCATTGCTAAAACATAAAAGAGACATATACTAGGAAGGCATACTGAAGTCACAAAACTGTGGTTGTCGCATACGACTAAACCTACATGCTTTTGAGGGGTTAAAAAGTTGTTTATTTTTTCGGTCTTCTAAATAGCACGCCACAAATTGTCCTCACTAACAAGAGCACACATTAACTCTGAGTCCCTGCTGTAGCTGACAGATCCGAGGATCGACTGGATCCACAGAGGGGATGTGCTGAATGTGCGTTAAACACCAGTAAGGCTTCTCTGATGTGGAACCTGGCCGGGCCACTGGCCAAACCAGACAGCAAAGCAGTAGTCAATCTCATCAATCACACACACAACAGGCCTCTCTGTACCGGTTTTTATGCTGGAGTCTTTCCAACTCCCCATTCACCACAGCTTTCACCATTTCTAATGATGCTGTCTGCGTTTGTGTGTGTGTGTGTGTGTGTGTGTGTGAGTGTGAGTGTGTCCGAGAGAAATATAAAGACGGAAATAAAGCGTGAGAATGAGCGTCTTGGTGTTTTTCCCCTGCACTGTGTGTTGCTACGGACTTTGCATTTACCAAAGGGCAAATTGACAAACTGACAAATGATCGGGACTTAATACTCACATGGAAAACAGATAGAACATTGTAAAAGGATCTCCACCCCAAAACAGCTGGGCTCATGGCCGGGAATCAAAAATCCACTTTGAAACATTTATTGTCCACATTAGCAATATTTACAGGCAAAGAGAAAGAGAGTGAGAAAGGGGATAGTCAGAGGAGATACACAGGGGAAGCCATAACTTGGCCTACTCACTTAACGGACCATTTTATAGGAGGTCAAGAGATTAGGCTTTTCCTGTGTGTGTGTTAGTGTGTTATTTCCAACTTTTACACATTGGATTTTACATGGTGATGTTTTGATGTGAATGTGCAACAGTGTATGATTCCTCTGTCCTCTTCCACACTTCTTGTGTGTGTGTATGTGAATCTAACATATGCCCTGTGTGTACTGTATTTGCAAGCTTCTGTGCATACTAACACACACACACCCTCATTTTGTATGCAGCTCTGAGTGCTTTAAGAGGAGAACGCCATGGGTAGATGAGGGGTCAGAGTCTGTGATACATCAGCAGCAGTTTCCCAATCCTCTTAGTGCCACAGTGCTCTGGGTCTAACTACTCTCCAGTAGGTAAAAATATACACGTCTTAACCTCACTAATCCCGGAAATGGAGGTTATTCAAATTTGGAAAAGCTCAGATTAGGGATTCATTGAAATACCTGCAATACCTTTTAAATCAAATAAAGAGAATATGCATGAAATGTAAAATCACTACACTGTGTGCATTTTTAGAGGTTTTTCTTATTTTCACTGAAAATAACAACTAGCTCCAAGGATGAAAGTAGACAAACACACAGAGATGCCTAATGGTACCTCTAATACTGACACAACATTCAAATCTTAACCCTAAATACATCATTTGTATCAGTCTTTACTACTTCAAAGGACTAACATCTCAAACATTTTCTCGCTGTGAACGTCTGAAACTCAAAGTGGTTTGCACAAAGATAAAAGTACAGGAAAACATGCATAAAGAAACGAAATTAACAACTATAAAGTCATTAGTTTGATTATCTCTCCTCCATGATCTCCCATGGAGGAGAGATAATGCCCTGTTAGATAATGCATCTCAGCAAATGCATTATTTAACTATGTTTCTTTCTGTTACGGGTTTTTTTTACTGTCAAGGTCAGATTTTTTATACTCAGTGTGGGGTTGCCAGGCATTGAAACTGTCCTGCTGCTGGGAGGCAGAAGCCTTCTAGACTTAATAACAACAGATCAGATGTTAAAAGGAATATATTTATTTAAAGATGTAATCAGTAATGCTTTACCGGCCCTTTCCACCAACTAGCCATAACATAGCAGCAGGGGATCGCAGGTGTGGCTGATCAATGCCAAGCACTCTGCTGTTACCTCAATGGCCGCTGAGATTTTAAAGTGTTCTAAATAGACAGAGCCGGGCTGGCTTTGAATATATTTGCTGAAAACCTACTGTGTACAGTGGAATGAGTTTCATTTCTCAAATATCTGAGAGAACAGCGGTGTAGCATTGTAATATAGAGGGATCTTTGTACTCTGAAAAACCATGATGCCTTAAAACTTTGACTTTCCTGCCTTCCTCTTTTATCCTACAACTTTAAAATGTAGGGGGACAATGCAGCAATTGTTTTCTGGTTCACTAAGCCAAAAACTACTTCTCTCAGTTATCCACACGGGATCCACACAGTGATTGCTAACCACTATTGCTGTATCATCCAGTAAACTGGACTTGAAGTGTGCTGCTTCCAGCTCCTGGCCTTCGAAACGACATGCAGTTACCACCAGCATCACAAATCCATCTAGATTCTGAATTATGCTGAATAGTCATGTTGTTTAAGGTTATACTACTGACCGATTATGGAGCTCATGTCCACAATCAGTGCGTACTATTGAGTCTGCACAAACAAATCTAAACTGCATGAATCAACAATGCTATAATATCTGTAAACTACTCCCTCCTGATTGTACTGCAATTAACTTTAGAGCTTAAAAGGCACCAATCGTGACTTTCCAGTAAAGTTTATAATTTGGAGAGGGATCCAGATGGGCTTGCCAAAATCAATCAGAAAAGAAACTTATTTTGTGAACTGACTCGCCCACCTGGAAGATTCTTATACAATGGCTCCGTCTCCAAACATCTGTTAAGGGCTCTGTAGCAAGGATAAAGATAGCCAGGGACATGAAGACCTTGTTTGCTCGAAAAAGTAGGTGACAAGTGACATCATTATGCTGAAATTTGTCTTGTGGCTTGTTTTGGGGCATTTTTAACAGGAACATGATTACGTCCCATTTTAATAATGACAATTATCTAACTGAATATGTCACTACAGACAAGGACAGAGAGGGTGACAGTTTGATTTTAACAACTAGTCAGTTAAATCAGAAATCAGAAAATCAGAAGCTCGAGTTAAATTAAGCAAGAAACTTGAATAAGTATGACCAATTAAGTATACACTCCCTGATTTAGTTTACGTGCTAAACAGCCCCTACAAATTCACTCTCACAGTTCAAAGTTGAGTGTCAGAACTTGAACAGAACAGTGAGGTGGCAAGACGTTCGGGGTGCTATGTGGGTGCTATAATAAAATTAGGGAGGGTGCTTTTAAGTCTGTCATAGGCCTTTTGAGCATGAAATGGTATTAGCCTATTATGGCTGTTGGCAGAGGATCTAATGCTAAACAAAACCACTTTGATATGTGAGTATATCACATAGTAACCCTGGTTACTATCAGTTTGGATATTAACCAGGGTTAGCAGCAGTCACAGGTAAATGAAATGAACTAGATTTTAAGAAAACATTTTTGCGATGTTTGATGAACAGTTTAATGTATGCATACTGCAACTACTCGATGTAAAGCTGCCTGTGTGCATGCAGGTGTGAGCACACAGACACCTTCACCTGCAGTACAGGGTGATAAAATATATTTCTGCACTTGTGTATGTTTAGGTGTTCTGGATGTACCTTGGAAAGCCTGCCACATTATTCAGTTTAACACTCTGTGATCTTTTTGCTCTTATCTGGCATAAACACAAGGCTCAGCCAAGCTCTGTCACCTGGTCTGGATTCAAGGTAGGCTTTTCAACCCAATAAATGTCAACAGGACACCCTCTCAACTCTGCATAGTTACCATGACAACAGCGCACTTGACAGCAACCATGCACAATGGGATGTTGCGGGTTGACAGAAATGATCTTGAGCTGTCAGTGGCAGACTTGCGGACAGGCTGGCTGGGAGATATATCTGAGATATGGGATATGCGTAAACACAGAAGGAAAATAAATGTATGGAAATAGAGTGCAAAAAAAGGAGAAGATGAAAGTAAGAGGATGTGTGCGGATCATGATAAAGAAATGCATTAACTGAGAGAAAGAAAGACAAATGAGAAAAATGGAAGAGAAGTTTTTTTAAGTGTATTAAAGAAGCTTCTGTATACTGTAGGTACAGAAAGGGTAAAAACAGGGGAAAGAGAGAGGGATATAGAGAAAGACGTGGCTGGTGTACTATCTGTGGCCATAATTTTCAGGGCAACAAAAGGATAGGCAGGCAGAGGGGAACCGAATCCTGGTCCGTTTGTCTCCTCAAATGGCCTCTAGGGACTGTGTGAAATGGCCCTTTTCTTCTTGGTCCTTTTCAGCACTAAACCCCATCTACATGACAAACAGTGTCACTTTGAAGCTGCTTGTGTCATCTCTGCCTATCTGTCACTCATTCCTGACCTTTTGCTCCCGCCTCTCATCTTTCTCTTACTCTCTCCACAGTAATTCACTTTTTTGTCACCGCCTCCCTATCACCCTCTATCCTATTTCATTTATCTTTGATATCTGCCTCTGCGCTCAAATCAAGTCTTTGGATCTGAGAAAAACGGCAAGGACATTTCACCAGCTCTGACTATGTGTTATATAGTTTGAGGAGTACTAATTAGATAAAAGCCCTATCAATTAACTTTAATGTTGTTGGTTTCATCATTTTTCAGTTGACTAATAACCTTTGACCTGTTTCAAGGCAGTGACATGTTTAATACTGGAAACAATTGTTCTTATACAAATATAGACAGAAAACTGCCAACATTAGTTAACAACATTTTTATTTACTCTTGATTTGTTGTTATCCATTTTAACCAAGGCAACAGTAAACATTCAGTCAGGTAAACTATGAGGCCAATTCGCAACAACATCATCCCTTCGTGTTTGGACATGTACAGTAACTGTAGCAAGCCCCTTGGCATTCAGTGGTGTCTCAGATATTATGTGTGACATATGGATGAACAAACAAATGATTCACTGGCACGCTTAGGCCAATCACTGTACTTTCTACATGCTGAAACACAGACACGTGTGTATATGTGTGAACAAAAGTACATGAAATGTGTGCATATTGAACTTTATTAGTGATGTGAGGTTCTCATGCTGAACAATGGGCACTCTACCTGGATGAAGCGCTCCAACCTCTCCTTGAGCTCAGCCAGTGTAGGGTTTGGGCTGCGAACTTTGACCTCTGGGTTTTGCCTCTGGGCGTGCAGACCATTTCCTACGACTCTGCCAGTATAGCTATGAGAAAAATAAAGGGGGAGAAAACAATTGGGAACATCAGTGTCAAATAGAGGCAGACTGACAAAGAAGTGATTGCTTGACAAAGCCAGCCATATTCCGATCTTATTTTGGTTCATTCCGTTTGTTAACGTGCAGCACTGCATGTATTTGTTATGGTGGGATCTTTTATTGTTGTATGTAACAATGTGTATTTATACTATATCAAGGACCACAATGGAAATAAGTCTTGGACTTTACTGAGTTGTGCTTGAAAAATAAGCTGAGATGGTAATTTGCATTTATGGTCAAATAAACTAAACTAAAAACCAAACAGAAACATCATCATCATGTAGTCCATCATTGTCTGTATAGTATTTAGAAATCTGCCAACTGTACCAAAGCACTTCTTCAACATAAACTAAAAACCATTAGAGCCTCATTTGTCAAAGAGAAAACAGAGCAGGTTGCACGGAAAACATTAAAAACCCCATTATGCAAAATGTTTTGCAATAAAATTGAATCAAACGTGGTCAAAAATCACCTAATGCTGCTTTTATGTTCATCTGTGATTGAAAATATTTTCAATGAAAATATGACTGAGCACAGCCTTGTAAAAATTAAATTGAGAGACATGGTGAGCCGGACCCTTTAATCCCTGGCATGCTCCGTGGGCCCACAGCTCGGCAGGGATTATAGCTGCTGATTTTGTTGGAGCTGTTGTTGAGGTGAAGTCAGAGAGTCTAACATTTCTAGCAACTGCCTGATGTGGAGGGGGAGTCTTTTAATTGCATAATAAACACAAATGTTGTTTTGGAATGGATTACATTGCTGTTAATTGTTTTGATGATGTAGTACAGGCAGTTGTACCTCTGCGTTTAGCAAAGCAAGCTTGCTTTGGGTTGAGTTGGAATCAACGCCCACCTTGTAAAATCGTTACAGGAGTAACACACACACACACACACACACACACACACACACACACACTCCCATCTTGTCATTTATTTTCTGTAAAGCATTCCGATATCTAGCGCTATTATGTATTATTTCTTTATACTTTTCGCTCTGTTAAAGTAGCACCATTTATTAACAGTTACTAATATAATAAGGTGATTAGCAGGTAACTGGAGATTAGTCATCATACTGATCCTATTTTATGTAGCCAAAGACTATTTGGCCAACAACTAATTCGCTTATAACCCACTAGCAAATTCAACAGTTATAACAACCAGTATGTTCACAATTTATAACTCGTAACTGGTAGAATGGTGATTAGTGAGTAAAAACATCCTAGAAGCTTCTTACTCCTGATTTTAGTTGAAAAAATACGATAACAGCCGGTCATAGAAAAGCCCTATAACCTTTAGAAATTCATCAGTGCATTACAGAGAAAGTGAAAGTACATCTACTTTCAAATCCATTAATATTACAGAGAGGCTGTTAATGGTAAAACTTACTCACCTTCTCTTAACTTCCAATAACACTGCAACAGACATCTAAAGCACACATACACCCACTCGTCACACTCCTTCTCCAGCTTCATCCCAAATAACCAACAAGCTGTGAGGAAACTCATTGCGGCCATTTGTATCAGTGATCGCATCCTTTTAGTTACTTCCTATAGCAATGACGCTCTTAAACATATATGTGAGGGTGAGACTTGATGCTAATATTCCATGCATGGGAGATTTAACGACACTGTAGAGCAATGACATGAACTGGCATTATATCAATTGGTACTTCCACAGGCAATACAAGGCTGATAAAGTGATTATGGATTGTGTAAGTGAATCTGTATATATATGGATGTGTTTATGGGTATGTGCGTGCAGTTGGTTGTGCATGCACACACTTGTACATATTCATGTGAATATGAGTGGAGGCAATCATAAAAGTGCTGAACTTTAGAATCCCGGCCCTGTGATCTAAGCAATGTCTTGATAAGGTCTCTGCTCCTTCGGCTTGCTGAAACAGCGCTTTACAGATTGAGCCCATAAAAATGCAAAAAAGTTCTCGCTTAACACCCTGCCACTACACATTACTTTACATCCCCTTCTTGTTTATTTCCTCTTCCTCTTTCACTTTAGTGTATTTGCAAAGTGGATTCCCGCCCAATCCCTCCCCCAGCCTCAGACACACAAACCACTGTCTGCTTTGACAACAACTGAAGCTCTTAATTGCCAGCGGCTCTGAATCTTCTCTTGTCAAGATGGCAACAATCGATAGCTTTTGGACTTTCAACTTCCCCCCTTCTGACATAAATGATAAACTGAAGAATCAAACAGCTCCCTAAGCAGTGGTTGAAAGTGGGGGCCTGTGTGTTAGGGAGCGTATGCGTGTCTGTCTCCAGGCTTGGCTTGGGATAACAGTGTTGGCGCGGAAATGAGCTCATCAGATGGGATGCTAATGAAAGGGAGAGTTTGGCAGCGTGTTAGGCCTGGAACATTTCATGGCAGGGTATGTCTGATATTATGTAGGGGATGTGACAACTGACACAGCGGGACATTCCAGAGCTGATTACCTGATAGACAGACAATTCATGCGGTGAATTTCTCGATTGATTTGAAGCAAAAATCAGATGTTACCTGCCAATGGCAATAATGTACTTAACTCCAAATAGCTCTTACTATAGCCTTATGCCCCATTGAATTAAAGTGTGACTGTGAACATTGAACATAAGATTTTACTGGGAAAAATAAAAGACTGCAGCACCCCAATGATATCTCTCTCTTGTGTGGCTAATCAATGAATAACAGCTTTCTGCTATCAACGGTGCATGCTCTCCTCTGGTGGTCTCAAACGTTCAACCTCATCAATAATTTCAAAATGACTACCTACACATGTACGGCTTCTGACTCATGGCTCTCTGACTCCTTTCTATGGAACTGACTCATTCCCCTGTGAATGCCCGATTGATGCACTATCCTAAAGGCATCTTTGTCTGTTCTCCTCTTTCCCTCTGCCTGGAGCACAGACTAGCAGTGACCTCCACGCCACGATGCTGACCCCAAACTGAACTGTCTAGATCTTTTGAAGGCCTGCAGGAATGCACAGAGTTTGTAAGGCTGAAAACAAAAATAAATTAAACATTCCTCTTTCAAGGTGTACAGGGAGATAACACACAAAACAAGTGCATTTTGAGTGTACTCCTTCCTGTGCCTGAACATTTCGGTGTATATGCTGTAAACAAAGCTAGACTACAACATGAATCAAAACATTTCAAGGATGTGTAAACATATGATGAAGGGTATAGAGAAAGCTTGCCATAGTCAAAGTGAGGGGGCATTTAGTAGATTGGCCCCAGGTAAAGTAGATTCTGGTTGTCTTTCATCTGTGCTCAGTTCTTGACTGATCACCGGGGTCTGGCTGGAAGGTTTAATAAGCCCACAACACTCACAAGGGATTCAGTTAGCTAGATGTGTGTGTGTGTGTGTGTGTGTGTGTGTGTCTCTCTTTAACTTCATATAAGGGGTCATCTTTGCATTTCCCCATACATCTCTTTTTTTCAGTGAAACTCATCAGAACACTCCGCTCTCTTATTGTTGGTCCCATTTCCCTTTAATTCACTTAAATTCAATTTCAAGCAAACATAGAACAACAAACAGCTAAAAACTAGACTCTCTTATTCTACTAATCCTTTTCAGCACAGCTTATTTTTAACCTCCCAGTACAATGATCACTGGAGACTTACTAGATGACCTACAGACCATATAAAATAAACATATAACAGGTAGGCCTGTTGGATTGTAATATTTCAAATTGCTTAACTGAATTTGCAAACTGTCTGCAGAGATCGTTACCAGGATCCCAGTGGTTATTGAGATTATCCACTGGTATCTGCCAGTGAGAGAATCGGTTGTACATTGTCTCTGAGATGATTAAGGCCATTTTGTTCATATTTCTGTTGTGCTTCAAAATCCATATCAGGAGTAAAAAGCACATCAAGGTTACATGCCGTGCTCGGGGCTTCACATTTTGTGCCAGTAATTTTAAGTTAGTACACTGTTTATCTGGATCTTTGCTTCAGTAATTAGAATCAATAATCCTCTTGTATGTGCTCAAAAGACATTTAATGAAATCCTCAAGTTTATTAGACCAATGCCCTGATGCAGAGTATCAACAGGATAACATCATTGAATAATATAGAAATATACTGTACAATTGAGTGTACTCTCTGAAGCTATTAACATCAGTCTTGCAAACACTAGTTTGCAAGACTGCTTGACAATAAAGCAGACTTGACTTGACTTGACTTGACTAACATTGTTTCCCATTGGCAACTTGTAAAGAATGAACTTTAAAGGTCCTAATGGATCATTGAAGACACTGCATGTTTTAGTGACATTAGGAGGACACGGCATACAGTAGTCTCTGCCAGTCAGGAACTGTAAGTCCTACATCAATATAAAACTGTGCTACAGAGGCAAACATATCTCTGTTGTCCAGTAAGATATGCAAATAGTCGGCTGTATCATAGACAACCAGTCAATTGTCTTCCACCAAAAGTCAAGACTCAACTTGAGGCAAAGTCTCTGGCAACATGGAAGGGTGAACAAACAGCAGAAGGTTATATGTGTGTGTATGCCAGCAAGGTGTAATTGCAGTTAAACAGCATTATATTTAAATAACAAAATGTAAGTGAACTACTAACTGCTACTGACTGAAAATATGAGCCATGATGAATTTTCTGTCATTGTGCTTCCTTCAAATTTGTACCAGTACTAACTATTCACATGAATTGTTAATTTACTTTTTAACTATGGTATCTTTAAAAAAAAATGAAGGGCAATACTGAATGATTCATATTTATTTGATTAATTGGACTAAAGATTCTTCTGACTATCCTAAAGATTAGACTTGAAACATGTTTGCATCTTTGATGGTCCCATTTCCGCATGTAAATTGATTTGGATGATTGATTCCTCTGAAAAAAACATCAGGCTGAATCACAGCAAACCGAGGAAGGGATAAGTGTCAATGACTAATGATTAAGAGGAGATGAGGTTGTTTTCATCTGAGTGAGTGTGTGTATTTTTGTGGCTGTGGGTGGTACTCTCAGCTGAGCAGGGCATTGGATTAGAGCTGGTGGTACTGCAGTCAGGGTAAACAGCAAATTGTTGGTTCATCATGATTAATAAAGCCTTGCCTCACCCTCCCAGCTGTTGTGGGTATACAAGATTGAACATGTGTTGAGTCCTAAAATAAATACACATTCGGTCATGGCAGCTGTAGTTTTTAAAGATGCCATCTTTGAGGCTTGGCACTCTTTGTGAAATCTTTCGGGACATTGTTTTGCTGCTTATCCCAAAGATAAACGTGATATTGAAATAGTGTCCACATTCCACTTTGTATGTCTGTTCCACAAAGGTGGCAATTACTACACACCTTCCATTTTTCCTGAAATGTAGACAGCAACTAAAAGGAATTCAAAGTTTTTTTCTGCAGCTTTTTCACACATTCGATTATTAACTGAATACTGCTGTGTATGGTACACACTTTGTAAAATGTGAACATTGCTGCTGAGGTCAAGGAGAAATCAGTACCAACATAAGGCTACATCCACACTGCTACGTTTTTGTTTAAAAACGGGGTTTTAAAACTAAAACGATCTCCGTCCAGACGAGTGTTTCAGCCATGTTTTCTAAATAATCTCCGTCCATACTACAATGCCTCAAAATGCATATCACGTACACTGGGCATGCACGCGCCAGTGTAAACGGGAAGCAGGACAAAAATAATGAGACAGAACAACGTGACTGCTCTTCACAAAATCCTCCCGAATAATGTAATGTTGTTTTTACTGAAACATTATTAAAACATAGCATTTTTGTGTCTTTTTTTTCCACCACTGTATTTTCAAAGTCCTTCTGCGTCTTTCTAAATATAGACAATATAACATCCCTTCCGTTAATGTACTCAAATACTTCACAATATCATAGCACATACAGTACTCAAGAGTTCACGTTTGCCAACGATGCTTATAGCCTATCTAACGTTAACTATTGATGCATCAAAACCCATAACTGACAACAACGTCCATGAAAGGGTACTTGTAGTCACACAACGCTTGTACATTCAAAGAATGTTTCTGTTTCTGTTGATGTAGCCTGTGGATTAGCATTGTGGCATAACTTTACCATGTGTTTGGTAGACGTTGACGACACGATCCTTCACTTCGGGCTCTGTACTCAGTGTTTTGATGCTCCTTCCACATCTGGACATTCAAATGTTTTCTCGCCATTCCCCAGGAACCACAACTTTATTAATAAATGATCCCCCCCCAGGCACTGGTTCTTCACCGAGCTGATAACGCCGCTGGATTTGGAAATTGTCACAAATCGCTCGAAAGATAGATTGCCTCCTGTGCACGTGGGCAGTAATAGCATCATGAAATTCTGAATTTAACTTCACAACAGCTGCTAGCATAGACAGCAAGGTCAGCAATGCCTGTAATTCGTTATTCATGTTGAATTAGCCATGCCAAAGATACTTGATAACCCGTCTTTAGCCATGCTTTCTTCCAGAAAAGGGACACGTGATGGGGTCATGACAAATCAGGGAAGGACACATCGTGACTCAATCAAGAAGCAAACTTGGGTGGCCGCGTCATCTTTTCCAAAAGCCTCCATTTTTGTCTGTCCAGACTAAAACGCAACCCTGGAGTTTTCAAACAAAAACAGGGCAAACAGCGTTTCCAAATGTATCTGATTTATGGGCTCGAAAACGCCGGAGAAGTGTGGACACTAGGTGCAAATGTAGCAAAACGTATGTACGAAAACGTAGTAGTGTGGATACAGCCTAACTGCCATAGAGCTTTGAAATAGATGTCTCTTAGAGGTCTATGGTGCATACTTTAAGAGAATGGATGCTATTGCATTGACCAGTCCAAAATAAATGGATAAGTATACACACTATGGACGTACATTTCATTCTTCTTATCATTTCCTCTTTCGTTAAATGTCTGTGTCTCTTTCACTTCACTTCAAATGCACCAAGATAAGGAGGTATCACATATTGTAATTCAAAAACAAGCGCTTTACAAAGAATAGACTGCACCGAGTCTTACCTACCTGTTGTGGGTATTAATATCTTTTTGAATAATCTCACATACTTTACGATCAACATTGATAGATTCCTGTATTTTCAGACACACCTTTTTAAAGCTAAGACCATGATACTTAAATGTCTATTGCTAATTTGATAGTTCTATTAAGTGACATGAGTCTACAAAATATGAAAACATATACTGCTCAACATAACACTAAGCCCATAACGTTGTAAAATATTGCATTTAAACTTTCTGGAACAAGAGGACCTGAAGTCACGAGTGAGGCCAGTAGTGAGAGCAAGTTGCAGTTGAGTAGATGTTTGTAGCCAGCTGACTTTACGAGCAGTGCTTGGACATGTTGAAATACTCTGAACAGGGGGTTTTGTTCTGAAAGGCCAGACTGTTCTCACACGCTGTGAGCTTAGCAGCCATTCACTGTATTAACACTAAGCACATGAACAGGCAACTGGTCAAAAGCCACTTCGCAAACATTTAATCAACATGACGTATGCGCACATGCTGTCCCTTGGACAGTAAACATGAACATGTGTTAACACATACAAATGTTTCGCAAGCCTGTGGCCTGTAATGCCATGCGGACATACATGGCATCGAGCGTCTAAGGACAGAGGGTTTCGTGTGTTGTACAGATTGTAGAGCCCTTTGAGGCAAATTGTGATTTGTGATATTGGGCAATATAAATAAAATTTTATTGAACTGAATCTATACACAGCACACTCAGAACTACCACAAACCCTTGTGGTAGGGCTGAGTTTATCGTAGGTTCCCAACGATAAACACACTGAAAATAAATATTTCAAACATCAAGTTATATACAAAATTAAGCCCTGGTAAAATCTTTGGCTGCTCTTATAGAAGATGCCCAAACTCCTGGCAGTACAGTATATTACTGTAGCTTGCTGTGCTTCAAAGACAATGTTATTAGAGAAGAAATACTCAGATCATACAAATTGCAAGGAGAAATACCAAGTAAATCAAGAGAGGTCATCTGCAGGGCAAGCAAGCTAAAACAGTGTGCTTTTCTTTCTATGCTCTGTCCCCCCTACCACCTAATATTTTGCGTTCTTAAATAATCTCTCAAGTAGACCAAGAGGCCCTGTCTTCAGTTCAAGTCATCTCTGCCCTCTACCACGAATTCCATTTAATCTTGCTTTCTCTCTTTTTGTTCTCATTGCTGTCTTTGTTAACCCAGCTGGTAACCACATGAACATGCTGAACGCCACCAGTAGCTGCAGTCACTTGGAAGTCTCAGCAGTACCTGGGGCATGCAGTCTTGGCTTAATTTACCTCTTGCTCTATTCCCAACAGCTCTGTGTTTCCCCCCTCTTTATCTATCTCCTCCCATCTTTTGACCTCACCTCTTCCTTGTTCCAGCTGGCAGCTTTGGGATTTGGAAATTAAACAGTTCTAAGGCCAGTCTTGTCCCAGTGACACACCGACCTAATGGGTGTTCAGAAACACCATGACACTGCAGATGATGAGGTTCCCTTTGAGAAAAGTTTTTAAAAAAAGGCAGTTCAAGTGTACTTTAACAATTCTGTTTAAGGATCTGATTTCTGGTTTCTACTGCTGAAAGTACAACTTTTGACTGTAGTTCTAAGCAATGAGACTTCAAATTATTTGTCAAAATTTTGTGAAGCTCCCAGTTAATCTCTTTAAGAGCTGAGTCAAGGGTGCTGTGTGATTTTTTAGACCTGGCCGGTAGCCCAGTGGGCCCTCTGTCATGCTTCTTAGCAGCTTGGCAAGCTTCTGTATTGAGTGATGAGTCAGACATGTAGGCAGAGTCAGGGAGGGTCAGAAATATAAAGAGCAGCACAGGCACAGCAGTCATGTTGGCAACTGCAAACAAGATCAAAAACACAGTCAGCTGCTGAACCCAGCAATCTCATTGCCTTGTTTTGAAGTTAGTTGGAAACTGTTTTGATGATTTCATACAGACTAGCTGCTCCTTGTGTTTGGGAAGTGTCTAATCAGTGACCAATCATGAGATAGTGTGCAACTCTTCAAACTTGTTTCGCCAACTTAATCATTCATCTTTAGTTCATTAAACTGTGTCCTTTTCTAGATGGGAATGCTGATGTCAAAGATGGCCTTGAACATACAGAATGTTTTCCTAGCAACCCAACCCTTTTGACCTGTGACCCCTTAACACAAAGCAACGTCTACTTGCAAAGCCTTGTCACACATTGCATACATTTACTAGTTATGTCCAGTTCAACCAAACAGCAATTTTCCCTTCAAAGAAATTCACAAGAAAAAAGAAAAGAACAAATTCAGCAGCTGTTTTCCTTCTCTCCTCTTCTGTTAATCATCTTGTGACCTCTTTGGGGGTCCTGGCCCCTTAGGTTGGGAACCACTGACCTAGAGTAATTGCATTAAGTGTCCTTCTACTATTAATGATGGGGCTCCACACTCAAACATAAACAGTCCACAGGCTGTTTTCTAACTCCAGTTAAACTATTGGTTATGTCATTTCAGCCAAGATGAAACATTCTTGTCCGAGATGTTTACACTAATGAATCTTTACATATTGTGTCTTGGGCTTCACCTGAGGCACGACACCTGTGCTGAGCTGGCCGTATATCTGTCTTTGTGGTGCTGTGTGCCAGTGAAATATGCCTGTTTATGGCTGTGTGGTTGGGTTGGAATTATACACCACTATGTTGGTCTCAACTGCTTTGCCACTTCTTAAGAGGTCCCAGGGTGATTTTACCACGACCAGGCTGGTTTATTGAGTAGGTGCACTGTAACAGATATATGTTTGAAGGTCCAATGGCTCAAATTACTCATGGCTATTACGCACTGAAAGCCTGTCCTCTATAGTGCAATAAAAGGTGTTATTGCACTTATGAATAGCTCCCTTCATACTGTATATTTGTTTTCTATATCCTTTTTTTCAATGCTATCAAATACATGTACATGTCCCGTATCGGGTCAAGTAGCCAATCAATATTTCTCCATCCTGTTTTCAATTCGCTCATCACTGCCAACACATATCTCTTTCACCGAGTATTCCTGAGGGGAATCTAGCTTTCATACACAATCATTAAAGTCAGATTTACTTTCATTTCAATTGTGCACATTTCTCTCTTTTTACAGTTACCAGAGCTCCATGTGGTGAAGCACAGCAGCCTTTCTGAATGTTTGCTTGTCTCTATGTTTGTTTGTATCATCAGCGTGGTAGCTGTTGACTGGATGTGTCTTATCAGATTGTTGGGTGGATGGAGATGAAAGCTGACTCTAGTCCCCTCTGAGCCAGTAGACCATGGTCTTGTGGAGATGCGGCCCACTGCAAACAGCTGGCTGAACTCTCTTTAGAATTGGGATTTCCAAAATCCTCAGTGCCAGATTAATATATATATATATATATATATATATATATAAACTCCTGCTGGATTTCCAGAGGGAAACAGTGTTCTCATTTAGCAGGTTTCAGCAGATTTAGTTGTGAGTATGCACTGGTGAACAAGGTTACACTTTATGGATACATCAAGCCTAAAAGTTCAAACGTAGGTGTTGAATTTAGGTGTCTCACTCATTTGTGTGAATTTGAACTTAAATTAAATTATGAGACTGTATTCTCTTTTGTCCCACAGCTCAAAGAGACATGGAATGCAACAGTCTGACAAGGGCCCAGAAGTCAATAGGTCAACAAAATGGGTCAGCAGCAAGCAGCAGACAGCAGACAGCTGCTTGCTCCCCATGTAGATCTGCTCGGAGCAGCACACAGCACAACTGAACTCGACCGATATACAGCAGCGCTGCAAAGGCCTGCTTAAGATTCCTCTTTTTGCTCAGCTCCGCTCCACACCTGGATGTCGCGAGGTCCGCCCGGCACAGACCCTCGATGAAAGTATAAAGGGTTAGGCCGCAACACAGAAGCCTTCCTTCAGAACTGAACTCTCAGTCTTAAGAGTCCTGCACAAAGTTAGCCACAACATCTACCAGCTAAACTTAAGAAGCATCGCGCCGAAGCTAACTGTAAGGAGGACAACAGATGAGTGACTGGTCTTTCTGGTCTGCACAACTGACACGGCACAGCAACAGACACTTCCACATCATAACCAGCACTCCTCCCCGCCTGGCCCGTACACGTTGCCAGGTGGCGGAGCAGCAACGTCGCAAAGAAACCTCTCTCTCTACGGACGGGTAATGCACCTGGGCCTAACAGTGTCCTTGGCGAAGTACAGGACTGTTTAGTTTAATGATGTTCATGAGTTTTTTGAGATTTATTGTTGTGATGTGTTTTCATCACAAAAAATTGTCTTAGTTTATGTTATGCTGCAAACAGAGTCTTTGCATGCTAAATAACTCCTTTTAACCTGGCACAGTTATCCACTAGATCACACACACCTCTAGTTTGGCCCTTTTAGAAGAGCTACACTCTGTGACCTACATGGCCTTACTGACATTTTTGCATTTCCCTTTGTCTAGCCATGCAGCTACTGCTTAGCCTTACCACCATTTGAGCTAGACGTCGCTTTGCCTGAGCACGTGTGTTGATGCTCGTGCACGCTGGTCCCACGGAAACACACACACATTCCCTGTTCACATCCACGGTTTGGTGCACCTTAAACCATGGAAAACCCCAACAAGTCCCTAATTGTGGTGGCAAACAAGCCCAGCTGTAGGCTACATCAACAAGTATTCTGGGTACTCTTCTGGGTTCAGCCCAACTTGCCATGGTATGCTCTCTAGGACACTGTGACCTGGGCCAATCCTGAGGACAGTCAGAGAGCTGTAACAGAGACTGAACAAGAGGGAGGGCAGTGAGTTTAAAGAGAGAAAAACAGAGATAGGAAAATTATCTATGACTAGGCACAGTGATTCACTTAGCATGCGCATACACTTACAGGTAATCACATACTGTGATTACTATGTACCCAGGAGGCGTTTGATAGTCATCATTAAGGCTATTCTACCCGTCTATTTCTATTTCCGTCTGTCGGCTAGGTGATGTCTACAATATCTAGTCTTGCTCATCATTAGCCCATTATAGGCCTACACACAGCCAAGCATGTTTCATTTCAATGCTACTCCAGGCTAATGAACAGGTATCGATTTATCCAACAATCACAGCAACTGCAAAGAGCTGAATTAATTTGGTGTAAGTGACTCGCTCTTGCCAACAAACTGCTCTCGCTCCCACTTTCTTCCTCACATTCTCTCGCTTCCTCTCTCTCTCTCACACACACACACGCGCGCTCTTTTTCTCTCATCCCTGTGGCTGTGTAAGCAAATGCTGACATTAGCAAATCATAAGCTGCAGTTCAGTGTAATGTATATACTCTCCTACTCTCTGTATGAAGCCACCAGATCCAACATGCTCTCTCTGTACTGTACTGTAGTTCTGCCTCCAAACACTGACATAATGATGAAGGGCTAAGACTCTTAATCATACAGAAACACACAAAATATGAATTATTATAATTGGACTACATTTCAATACAGCACAGGGACAATTCCTTCAGACTTAGTTCCTGATCCCACAAGGGAGCAAAGTATGCTTCCACACTGCACCCGTGTGGACAATATTGTGTACTGAAAGCCACTGATGCATTGGGCCATTCTGAGCTTGAATTTTAAGAATGAGCTGAGAGCCTGACAATGCCTTCAGGCTAATATGGTTTTAACAGAATGTGTTCATTTTAAGTTTCTATTTTAAACTAAGATACTTACAGGCAGATATTTGTGATATTAGTCTCAAACAAAGCAAAGTAAGAAATCTGAGCTCACCAAACCTCCCTGGTAATCTCAATCTGCGTTTTGGCAGTTATGTGCTTCACTTGTGGCACTGAAACAAGTCGCAGGTCAGGGTCCACTGACTTTTGAACAGGTGTGTCTGAGTTAAACACATTTTTCAACAATTAAGTTTAATTTAATTCAATGTAATTCACCTCAACTCAAATCACTTAAAGCCCCTACTTATACAATTGTTATGTGATTATAGCATCTTTCTAATTATTGTATTGGTGACGTTCATCTGCTGTACAATTGTCTGATACTTTACACAAAAAGGATGCAATGCCAAACGGTCTAGCTTTGTCTATCATACATTAAAGACTAATGCTCTGCTAAAATGAGAATGTCAGCTGGTAATGAAAAACTGCTGTTCATGTCCACTACAAAAAAACTTATATGTTTCTGAAAGTGTAATTTGACTCTGCAGGTATGCTGAAGCTACATTACACCAAGTAATGGAAATTAAACCACTGAAATTTTAATTTACAATTTACATTTTTAGCTAATAAAATGCACTTTCCTCATAGGAAGTGAGGGAGAGCTTCTACCAACGCCCCACCTCCACAACTACAAATCAATGTGACTACTTGGTTACATGAAAGTTAAACAAATTATAAAGTGAAGAGCTTCAATTTGTCTGTCTCTTGTGGCAGAGACAGGCAAATGGAAAAATACAATATAGCTATAGCGTTTTTAATAGTCTCTCTGGTGGAAGTTACATAGATTACAACTGTAATTGGCCCGTGGTTTACTTTGAGGACATTCCCAGGCCTGACTGTCCCGACTGTGTCTGTCACTGGGTGTAACTGTTCCCCACCTCTCTGTGTTGCCTGCTCCAATGTACCAGCAGACGTACGGCAGGCTGAGTCAACAGACCACACAGACTTCTGGGAAAAGACTACGCAGCTGCATTAGATTGGAGAAACCAGAACAAGTCATGTCCGCCTTGCCCACACACGCAAATTACGTGCAGACAAGTATAATTTTCTGACAAAGACAAGAGAAATGTCTCTGGTAAATATGCCCCCACACACTCACATGCACTTTCTTCTCTTTCTATTCCTCACAAACATGCACAATTAGTCTCTTACTGTGTTTTAATTTATACATTTAATATGTCAGAGGGAGTCATACGATAGAAGAGGATGCGGTCTTTTCTGTTACTCTTTGCAATAATCATGGCTGACAGTGAATCCATTGCTAGGGCTGAATTTAATTAGAACACATAGCTGCCTTGGATATTAGTTATTAGTTACTAGTAAACTAGTAATGGTTAACCCTTTAGACCTAATTCCAAATGTGGCCACCTGGCCCTGGCTTGCTATTTTAGACTATAAAATAGTGATATATTGTGCTATTATAAAGTGCTACATATCGTTTTTTCAGCACAATTACAGCTTTGAATGTATGTGAATTACTGACGCTATAGCACCTATACAACTATAGCACAAACAAGCCAAGTGGGCAAGATTCAAGTAAACAAATTTCCATCCAAACACAAGTGTAGACCGAGTTTGCCCTATGTAAATCGTAATTTGACTGAATTGCACAAATGTATCTCATACATTGTGAAACCTCATAACTTCTTGTGTAAACTGATAAGCGTATGCCTCAACTTAGCCTACAATACTTTGATGACAATGATTTCCCAATAGGTGGCAGCATTAGCCAATTTAAATTTCACCATTCCATTCCATTTTAAGTTGCACCAGACCACTCACTGATTTTAAGGATATTGTGTCAGAAAGTGACAGAGAAGGGAAGACAGATGGAGACTGCACCCCAGCTCAGATTTGCTTACAAAAAATAGAGCAAATGACACTACAGTAACAAGCAAAGCCAGATCATTAGATGGAACATGTGAATGGAGGAGGGAAAGAAAAAAGAAAAAGAAAGAAAAACGTTACAAGACCTAGAGCGAGGAATCTATCTCCCCTTCCAGCCACATGCCGAGGAGGGCATGGATAACTGAGGTCAGAGGTCTGGGGGGAGCTGGAGGGGCAGTTGGTGTGTGGAAGGCAGACAAGGCAGGCAGGGGCAGAGCCAGGAGAGTAAACTATCCTCTGGTGTGGTACAACCACCTGTTTGTCTGTCTGTCTGTCTGATCCGGGCCAAAATGGCGTGATCTAGTGCTTAAGGTTGACAGCTCCAGTGTAAACTAAAAACCAGTCAAGGGGCTCAACATGGATAAAACTACATATGCTATACATCGTGATTTATGTACTATATTAAATCTGTAGGTACTAGCTGGCTTTGCAATCACAGAATGGCTCAGTGTGTACAAAGTGTATCATAAACATGGACAAACACAGAAAGTGGAAGGCATAATGTCACATCTGGACTGTACTGGGTATGCTGCCTGTGTAAGCAAAGAGTGCTCAGCGCAAACAGTCCAGTTTCAACTCAAATATACAGTACGTTTGACTCAAGACAACAAACATACACAGGCATCCACATGCTCAGACATACCCGCACAAAGAGTGGAGAGGGCTTCTGAGGGTGTTGAGTGAGGGGGTCAGGGATCAGACTCTCTGCTGCTGCAAAGGGCACGTGGGAGCACAACTCACAACCATCCTCCAGCCATGAAGACATGCGCACACACCCAAGGCACACACAGACAACTACACAGTACATTTACTATGCTTATATGGAAGCAGAATATAGGCACACCACCCACGCACAAGCAGAAATGGTGCCCAGACACCAAGATGGACATTTGAGAGCATATTGTTGATAGAAAGATAGGGAGGCAGCTTTAACTACAGCTACTCGACACCAGAATAACATATATAGGATTATATACTGTAATGTTGTGCAAACTGCTGTTATGGTCAGGGAGTAAGACTGTACTGTACCATACTGCAGGCAGAGAAAAGAAGGACAAAGGTTAGAGAGCTATTATCCAAATGAAGTGAGGCAGCTGGTAGCATTGAAAAACACATGGCCAAAATGGCTTTCTTGGCAGGAATCCCAGCCATAACTATCATGTTTGTCATAATCAGGCTTATCTGTCAATCCGCCACAGGTTGTAAATTGGACACATCATCATCATCATCATCATCATCACAAGTCAGTCAGTAAGCTGAATCTGAGAAGACCGGGTTTGGGTTAAGAGTCCTTGACTCTGTATCACTTCGTATTAGAGAAGTCTCTTTGTTCTGATGTCATATACTGTTCCAATAACTTACAAAATTAATTTTTTTAGATTTGTGATTTTACAAGGCTTCTCTTCCAAAGGGATTTTTGATGGAGCTGGTGGTAGTTTGAAGTTATTTAGGAAGGTCACATTATTGAATGTATAACTATATACAGTAGGTGTTATTTATGTTAGTGGCCTTGTCATCACCTCCAAGAAATGCCATCAACCATTTTTCGTACATCCCTGCTGTTCTTTGCCCGATTTTATCATCTCTATTTTCTGGTTAAAATCTGAAGTTGCATTTGTTTAAGTAACAAACACTTTCCATATATGGACTACTGCTCTCCACTTGGTATTGCCTTTCATGTAGAAAACACAGCAATAGAATTAATTGGAAAACATTACATTTATTGGCATTTTGTGGTGCTCATTAATTGGTTAGTCTTTCCAAATGAATTGTAAACTGGCAATGAGACTATATAATCTATTTTTTTTTTTACAGTTTAATTAACAACAACTTTACACTTTTTACTGTTACTGCTATAGCCTTGGGTGGATGTATTATGTTAAAAAGGTTAATGGCATCAGTAAATTGTGTGTCTCTCTCTGTCCCGCTCTCTATCAAATACACGCATACTACAAAAAGCCTATGTCGTATGATATCCCATCAATTATTAGATTCTTGTCTTATATGAAGTAGTGCGGGTAATAATTCTGGTGCCTTTTATAATATGCTCGGTTCACGTACACTTAAGGAAATAACCTATTAAATTACCTGTTGTGTTGCGATGCTTAGCTGCTCTGACTCAAAATTGCGTAGACAGAGTGCAGCTAAATAGAGCGGATTTTCGAATGGGCCAAGTCTTCACCATCAAGGTCTAGCCAAATCTGGCAGCCAAGTATGAGCCAGATCCAGATCACTGTGTTACAATAAGACTGACCCTGCTGGCTATGAGATACCCAGATTGTGCTAGACTTTTGACTTAGATATGAATATTTTAATTGCTATGTAACACAAATACACAATTTAGCAAAAGACACAAGATGTATGTACAGATGCGGTTTTGAGTAAGGTTGGGGCAAAAGGGTTTGGTTTAGGACCTAAGGTCAAGGGTTAAGCAAAAGAGAGGTAAAAAGCTGTTTTCCGAGTAAACTACTTCTTGAATACATCATCATTAGAACTGCTTTGCACCTATATTTTGCATATATACACATTAATTGGTTAGTTGGTAAAGAATGTGTGTGGAGTGTAGAACGATGTATGCAGGTGGGGTGGGGGGGACTTTCCCTTCATTCTGTAGCTCTTCCGTGCGGAGGCCGCATTCCCAGCACCACTCAGGGGGCTCCAGTGAGCGAGCCACGACACCAAACCCACCCGGAATTCTAGGAACGTTTTCCCTGTGGTTTCAGGTTACCACATACACACACTGAGCACAGATCACAGGCACACACACACACACAACACCCTCCACAGTAGTGTACTGTACTTTTGTTGTTTGTACAGACTTGGTTTTGTTAGCTTTCCCTCTCTCCTCCCATGCCTGCCATTCATTTTAATTTTGAACTCACATACTTATCCATCAGGTTGGACAACTACTTGGACTAAAGCTTAAGCTTGCAATTGGATTCAAAACAAACGTCTTGTTCAGAATCTCACTTTGATGATAAATACCACACACTAAAAAGTTAAAACTGGTACACACATTCACACTAAAACTCTCCGTGGAATCTTTCCCATGCTTGCTATGGGCCCCAAATTCAGACTTACAGGTATACATTGCATCGCACAAAAGTTAGCACAAATTTAGACGTAAAACTTACAATCAATCAAGCTCAAACTGACATCAGTAAAGTCTGCTGTATCACCCAGCAAAAAGGATAACTGTCCCTAAAAATAGCCACGACAGAGAAACGTTCAGCTCTGTAAGTCAAATGTGATCATGCAGTGTGAGTGTTGATGTGTGTTGGGTGTGTGAATGTGTTGCGTATAGAGTGTGTGCCGTCTGTGGCACACAGAAATAGTGTGATGGTCTATAAGACCATAATCCCGTGTCCACACGGCTACAGTACGAGCTGCGTGTTTGGATCAAAGCACGGGTCTGAAAGTGGATTTTCTCTGCCTTTGCAAAACAAACTGAGAGAGTCAGTAAGTGTGTGTTATTGATATGGTAAGAGTCAAAATATAAAGCCTTTCTCATACCATGGGCTGTATTACCTGATAACTAGTTTTATTTTTCATTGTTTTAACTGCACTGAGAGTCACACTTCACCACTTCAACAAGTAACAAATGTGTGGCTTACTTTGGTTTGAGGTTTGGGTAATGTTCCACAATTCAAATTCCCACTTTTAGAAATTAAAGTCACTAGAGGCTGCCAATATAGAAATGTAATGTATATGTAACCATTGATTTTGTATGCTAAGTTAAAAAAAGTAGAAATCAAACTGAAATTTCCTATACAAAGTCCATTAGGAACCAGACATAGGCAGAGACAGCTCTAACGTTGCGACACCATGATAAGCATCACAGAGCATGTGCAGAGAAACAGCGAGCACTTCATTGCATAGCTGTGGTGTCTTCCAAGAACAATTTTATGACACAAGATAAAATTGCCACTAAAATGCAGGGTTCGTCCTGGAGGACTCATCCTTGACCGTTTTACACATAATATTTTGGGCGGTGTGGTGTTTATGTGTGCAATTGCATATAATCTGTGGCACTGACATCAAGAAGGACACATTTTTTAGGGTTTTGTCCTTTGTTCACTGGCATGGTGCGTCAGAATGCATGTCAAACTTAAGATACAGAAATGCTCCTCTCAAACACACACACACACAGGCCACTATTGGCTGACACCCAGACACGCTAGCAGTGAGGACTTCAAACAGGCTCATAGAAGCAATTAAGCCACAAAGACAGAGGGCTCTCCTAAAGCCACTGCTTCCTGCGGCCACTGACCTACATCCCTTATTTTTTTCCTTCATCTATCCATCAGTTCATCTCTTGTTCTATCCATTGTTATCTCATCCACACTTCTTTTCCCCCTCCCCAGCATGTTGATCCCTCCATTTCCCATTCTCCTCTCCTGCTATGAGTTTGATGCCTTGCCAATAGGCAAGCACAGAGGTTAGTGGGTACACTATGCCTACCTTGCCCAGTAGGAACTGCTCCAGTAAAACAGCCGGTCTATTGTGGCATTTTAATTATATTAGCTCAACCCACTTCACCGGCTGGACACACAACAGAAGGGAGGAGGCAGTAAAACTGTGTCCCGTCTACAAAAGTGATGATAGTAAGAGTGAAAGGAGTTGGAAGGAAATTTCACAAAAATATGATGTGCACAAGGCACACCATGAAACCTGAACTAGAGGAGGCTGAAACATATAAACACTTCACTCAGAGGCATGTTTACTTCAGGTCCCAAACTGGCAAATAATTGTACAGTTAGGGCAATTAAATCCCATTTTCTTACACAACATCCACACAAACTATCTTCTAACACTTTCCCCCCCAATGTTCTTGTGGACAGCTACAGATTTATAAATACCATAACTCCTAACTCTCATAATCCAAGCATTTCAGCAGAAAAAATAAATAACTCACAGTTACTGCAATATGATCGCTATTGTTTTCTCTGTATCCCACGTGCACACACACACACACACACACACACACACACACACACACACACACACACAGCACAAAGATGCAGGCCCAAAGAGGGAAAAGTCTAAGTAATGTAGTAATGTAGAGCGGGTCATGCTGAGGTCCCAGGCAGCAGCCCAGGGTTATGGGAAAGGGATGGGCCACTGAATCACAGCTAAGGAGAAATAGAAGAGAGGGATTGTGGGAGGGACTGAGAAAGGACTAAGAGGTTTGTCGTAGACGCCAAATGCAAATGGTAGAGGTGAAAGGGTAGGTGCAAGAGAAAAAAAATGAAAGGCTATGAAGTCTATTTTTCCATAACATTTCATTATTTCTCTGATGTCAACAGTCATGACTCTACTGTACCACAATTCCATCATGTCTGTCATCATGTCTACATTTTAAAGAATTCACATACATAGAATTAACAGACTGAACTGACTTCTGCTGGTCTTTTGCTGCTATAACAAAAGCCCCTTGTGACACATACACAGCACACACAGGCTCAGAGCAGGGAATGTCCTTCCTCTGCATATAGTAATTAATGTATTGTCTGCTCCTCTGCTAGAATTCCATTATCAAATTCCCTTGCATTTTTCAAACCGAGCTCCTCTGACCCAAGAGACTGACACAGAGAAGGCAGGGAAGAAGAAAAAAGCAATGACTTGATGGGACTGGACGAAGTAAAGAGCGTGAGTGAGAGTGTGAGGGGTGAGGGCTTTGCCCGGTGCAGCGCTCTCCCTGCAATAACAGAATGATTTCCAGATGTCAAAATGATAAACAAATGGATTGTCATAACCTTATAAAAATGCAAGGCATTCAGAAGCACTCACACTGCTGTACTGTCTGTGGTTCGTCCTCTTGAGCTAATCCAAAACTTTAGAATCATCCCCAAAGTGACGAGTTATTAATTCTCCATTCTTGTAGAACATACACACATATGCACATGCATTACACACCCACATGTCACCCCTGCTAAGATCTCATCCCTTTCTTTCCCCCCCTACAGAATATCCACCCTGTCATTATACAGGGTTTAAATCAGCTCAAATCAAAGTGAATCCCTAAAGAGTTTGTAGGTTAGAAAATGCTGATTAAGACCAGAGTCCATCTAGCTCATCTAACACATGCACTGTAGATTTAGGCTAAGTTCAAACGTGGCAAATGTGGCAAGTCTGCCATGCACCAGCAGTGCCACACAGAATCACCTGCTTGTGGGTAGAACCATTAATTTTGGAAATCCAAATGATGTTTACTGTTTGCTTCCACGGTTGTAGCAGTAAACTTTCATTGGTGGAACACATCGCTGCAAAAAAATGTTGCTGCAATTTTTATTTGGATTAAAAACACAACAGATCTTAGCTGTGATTGGTTAACGTGCCATGATTCTTCACCCCTTCCAGGTCGCTATTGACTTGGCCTCCCCGCCACCTGGCTTTCTTTTGCCACCTGTGACCCTGCTTTGCACCTGTTTTGCTATTTTAAAATAATGAGTGGAGGAGGCTACACAGCTTGCTGTGTTCAGTCCAGCTTTACCCTAGAGTTACCCCTGCTCTTACTAATCCACACAGGGACCAATCACTGATCGCCAACTCCTCTTTTCAATCCAGTTAGCTGCACCTACAGCGCTCCGCTTTCAGGATCCTGACACCGATGCCAACATCTATTAACGGTGTTCCCCACCACCTGCATCAAGAATCTCTAAAATCTGACTGGTGATGGTCAGAGGTTTTTGTTACTGACTGATTATGGCACTCACACCAGGTGTGAATTATTTATATTTGAAAACTGTCCTGAAATGAAATATTATCACCCCTTGATTTACCATTCATACCCAATTATTTTGGGTCTGATTATGTCTGGGGAAATTTTGGCAATAGGTTGTTGACTAATGAAACCCTCATTGAGGTGACCTCTTCATGTGTTTTCAGTCAAGGGGCTAATCAAGGTCATTATGATGCCATAACAGTGGCTCTAGGCTGCAGCATTTTTTCAAAACCTGAATACACTATCTCCAGATATGTGTGAAAGATTTCTCAAAAAGGCAAGAGAAAACAGGGATGTAATCAACATAATAATAGTGAGGAGAGATGGCAATTAATTATTTCAGTTTGCGATAAGACTACTACTACAATAGATATACAGTAACTGGCTAATCTAAATAATGAATGTAGTAATTTTGGTTGATTATCTTTCTGGAAACGATGGTGTAAAGTATTCACACGAGTTATGCTGTAAATGTTCAGAGATGTCTGAACACATGCCAACACGTACTTTTAGTTTTAAGTACAACTGCTTGCCCCCTGCTCGCCCCTCTGTCATCAGATCCTGAATAAAGAGAGGAAGGGAATTTCAATCCCTATTGCCTTTGATGTGCTTTGAAGTATTACAACATACAAGTGTGGGTGTGTGTGTTCTCACATGTGGATGTGTGTCTCCTAGCCCGAGCACAGTATGATTGTGTCTGAATGAATAACCCCTCCAGCTGTTGAATAGCATATGGATCCCGTGTGGATTGATATGTGAGTGTGTGTGTTTATGTGTCTATGTCCTCCTGTGTGTGGGGAAAACCCACCAAGCCCTCAGAGGCTTTGTGTGCCCACCACACAGGAAGTCAGAGTATGAGATGGACTAACACCATAGCAGCTTAGAATGTCTATTCTCCACCATACTATTTGAATCTTGTTCATTGCACACCTTTTCTGATCTTTGTCTCTCACTATCGGCCCTTCTCTCATCTCCTTTGCTGTTCTCAAGCAACTTTCCCAGGCATGGTGTGGGCAGTGGAAGTAGTAGTGGCAGCGATGTCCAAGTCTTTCCCATGTAGCCTCATAGGAGGGTCTTTGTTCCCCCTCCTGGCTTTGGGGGTCCCCACGGCAGGGCTGTGCCCCACTCCACTGACTCAACAATGGGTCTTTATGCTGCCAAGCCCCCCCCCCTCTCTCGCATCACTCCATCATGCTTCCCTCATCAGGGGCACAAGGAGGCACAGGGGGCACCGCGGCACCAAAATGCCAACTCTTTTCATGCCCTGCCCTGCCCTGTCCACCTCTCTCTCTCTCTCTCTCTCTCTCTGTAATACATGCCAACAGAGTCAGATACAGTGAGAGAGGTTTGCTGAATAGCCACAGGCCAGTCTGAGCAGTTTATGAGCGGTGCCAAATGTTTCAGTAGGGTACTGCTTTCTTATTCAACGCAAGACGCAACACTTGACACCACAGGCAAAGACCTGGCTCTCACCAGGGAGTGTGTGATAACACACCATTACAACCCATTAGCCCTGTTGTTGAAAAACCAGTGCCCTTGGTAGTAAAAGTGACACGCACTCGCTTAGTCCCACAGAGTAAAGTAATAAAGAACTGGCTTTAAATACACACAAAGAAGCCGTATCTTGACAAGATTAGAGCTTTCTTGTGTTTTAGGTGCTGAATGGTTGCCCCGCCCTGTGTTTACTCCCTCATACGCTCCTGATCATGGACCTTGCACACACACATTGGCTGCCTACTGTACTTTGTGGTCTGCTCGATATGTCCCAGCCACTGGCATACCTCTGCAGTTGGGAAGGGTAGGAGAGTAGTGGGCCAGGACATGTGGATGAGAGAAGAGAACAGAACAGAAGCGATCCAAACTAAAACAATGATGAGATTTTGAAAGCTAAATATTTTTATAACTTATTAATGAAAAAATGACAAAATGCTTTTGCCAAGCACTGAGGATAATAAAAAGGGTCCTTTTGGAATCCTGTGCCTAATTTCTTCCCATTTACTCATGTAAAGCATAATGTATGGCTTAATCCAGAAAAATGGACAAGGGCCAAAGGATCTGACACACACACAGGGTGGATCATGGGGAAAAGGCATCCCAGGATCTCTGTTTTCCTCTGTCAAGGCCAATACTGGCAGTGCCAAGAGTTGAGGTTGCCATGGTACTGGGAGCCAGTTTAGGGCCACCGCAGAAGAAGGAGAGCATAACCTTGTCATAATTGTGGACTGAGTTTCTAGAGCGTTGAAGAAACAGATCCAGCACGGGGAATCAGTTACAGACTCGCACTGGCTCAGTAATCTGCATCAGTTCTCTGTTCTTCTCATGCTGACTGAGAAAGTACATAACCACACACACACACACACACACACACACACACACACACACACACACACACATACAAAGAGTAAGTACTTCAATCTCTGAGAGATGCACCCAAAACCATAAGCAGGAAAAAGGGTTCCAGGGCCACACCTATAAATCAGCACAAAATAAAAACCTCACAAATATAAGAAAGAAACAGAATGGAGTATAAAAAGCGAGAAAGGCACAGATAACTACTCATTAACTTACTCTAATACAAAGGAGAGGAGAGCATAGCAACTATTTGTTCTGCCTGCATTCACTCAATGTGGAGATGGATTTAATGACTTCCTTATTTCCACATTGATTAACAACAGCCAGCCAGACTGACTCACAAACTGACATTATCCTACACAAGCACACAAACAAATGCACGGAGGGTTTGTTACTTTTTCTCAAATCTGAATGTATTCAAAACTCATACTCCTCAAAGCAAGGTGTTAAGAGTTACTAAATCTCAGGTGAAACTGGATGACCTATTTGAAAGGTCGCATACAAGCCAGCGTCTGCCGTGTCATCTGGCGAAAATGAAAGTTCTCATCTAGAAACTCCAATGCAGCCAAAACACGTGTTTATAAAACAACTGGTCATGGCAAAGTAGTGTAACAAGATACAAAACATTGCCTAATCACGAGGAACAAACTGCTCTCACAGCAGTGCAAGTCTAAGTACTAAAATGAATCAATGTGCACTGCTCTTATTAAAATCTGAAAAGAACAATGGATTTTTGGCGTACAATTCAATAAGCGGTCAGCTGAAGGAGATGATACTGGAAATCTTACATTTTTGGATTCAAAATCCAAAACAGCGTTCTAGTGTTCATGGCAGTGTTGAGCAAAACAGAAATCTCAGATTTGCAGGGAAATCGGGTTTATTTTGTATGTGTTTTTTTAAGCAGAAAGTAACATCATGCAATGTGACTGTCCAAGAGGGAACGAATGTCTCATCTCTATTTGTCAAGTCTTTGCTTTCCACAATCTCAAGGCCTTTGAAACTTAATAGGAAATAGTGTCTGTTACCTCTCCACCACATCATCTCCGCTCCAGCACGTGGAGTCGTCCACTACATTCTCCCCTTCGCACAGCATCTCTGGCAATGCTGCAAAGAAAGACTTGTAGCGCTGCAGGTACATCAAGAACTCCCTAAGGAAAAACACACACGGGGAAAGGGCATAGAGTGATTATAATACATACCGCATATCTTTCTAACTCACTAGTCATGTTTGAAAACATACAATTCAATTGGATTGCATTGTATGATTGTGGCCAAGTTCTTGGTGTGGTTGGTTGACAATCTTTCTCCAAAACTTTGGTACCACACTACCAACAACAAACACTATCTGCATTCCATTCAACAATACATGCATGTGATATGCACACGTGATGATATTGATGGTGGCAGAAAATGAGTGGCTTTGAACGTGACCATTTCACAATGTCAGCACATTTTTCTCAATTATGCTGTGCCATAAAGTGACTGCTTCACCAGATCTGCTAACACATGTCATCGATATAGACGCTGTCATCTCGAGCAAAGTAATGGCTTAATATTTTGATCGGACACACATTGTTGCCTCCCATGAGGCAGAGCAAAAACAGCGGGGGTCACGTGAGGTTGAGTGCTGAGTCAGTCAGTGTCAGGAATCGCTGTTCAAGGACAGATGATATGAATACGGTTGGTTTTGTAAAACATAGAAAATGCATCAGTCACCCAAAAGACAAAGATAATAAACTTTAAATTAAATGTCACAGGTATCTAGACTAGTCACAATATGAGCTTTCATTGCTAGATAAAATGTGTGAGAGTTTGAGAGAAATAAGAAGCTTGGGTTCATGCTTACCTAGAGAGCGTTCTCAGACTATGATTATTGTTCTTGGAGGGTTTCAGGGGGAACGAGCTGGGAATGATGGGAGTTGGAGTCCAGGGGAGATTGTTTCAAGCAAGGAGGATGCAGGGATGTGAAAGGGGGGCGAGAGAAAGAAAAACGAAACAAAAGGATGACATGACAAGACACGTGGGGAGGAGGGAGAAAAGACAGTCAGTTGACCCTGGAAGAGAGTGATTAATCATGCACATGCAGAGACTGGCCACACCACGCATGAATCAATAATCCTTTCTCCCCACACCACACCACCAATTAAAACAGATACTGGTATGTAATGTATATGTTAAGATGGAAAACAAACACACAAGCAAACATCTGGACGTGTGCAAATAGTTAAATATTCACAGGAAAGCCAAAGAAAGTTCTGCTGAGCATCTCGATTCAGATTTTTTTCCCATTAAAACAAAACTACAAATGTTGCTTTACTCTATCATGTTTCATATTTTTCAGTAATAAACTATTTTCCTTTTACTGGAGTGGGTGCTGCCATGTCTCTGAAGTGGTCGGCGCTCACATGTGCTCTGGTCAGGGTTGGCAGCAGGCAGGGAGCTGGATTGTGTTGTCATGAATGGTGGTGGCAGTGCCAGGCCAGACCTGTCAGCTAGGCTGGCATCAGTGCAGTGATTCATGTTTTGGGACAAGGTCAGGCAGGCAACGCTGCAAGTGTGTGCTCGTGTGTGTCTTTCTGTGTGTGGTGCTATTTAAACTGAGGCCGGCTGGTGCGCAGAGCTGGTGGTATGGCCGTCTGGGTAAACAGGAAATTGTTGGTCCGTCAAGATTAATCTTACCCACACTCCCCCTCTCCTGGCATATCACTGCCAGCTGGTGTGGGCATGGGATGGCTGCCTCAGAGGCCAGGTGGAGGGCATGGACATTAGTGCCAGGCTCTACATTTACTATGTGTGTGTGGGTGTGTGCAACCATATGAAGAACGAGAAAAGTGATGGCAGCCTTGAATAGACATCGGCCAACCCCTCAGGCTATGTCATACAGACCTGACCAGTTTTCATTTATTTAAAATGTATTTTCCATCTTGCTGACCATATAGCAGTAAAACTAATTGTCAAGCAAAAAGAGGCGAAGCTGCAGCTGAATATTTGCCAGAAATACAGTAAAGGAGGCACTTTACAGTTCATTGCTTTGTCTTACCTCTTCAAGTGGGCTAACTGCCCCAGCCACTGCTCTGGTAGAGGTTGGGAGGGGGCGGCAGATGGAAGAGGAGAAGATGAGGTCACAGTAGAGGTTGTGACCTCTGGGCTAGTAGGCTGCATGCCTGTAGGTTCCCCAGTAGACAGGCCACACACCTTGTCCACCTGTGGGGCGGAAAGAGCAAACACACACACACACACACGCCTGTTAAGCTAGGAAAACATATAACAAAATGGGTGGAGCTGCAGGGTGACTTCCATAAACCTCCAATTGACACCTGCACAGTTCAATGCATATACACGCAAATAAATCAATCAAAGTGAACACTTTTTTCAGAGAGATGCCGTCAATTTCAAATGAGGAATGCCTACATTTTCGTTGAATGATTGCAGGGGAAGAGAAGTGAAAAGAATTATGCAACAGAGAACTTCAGAATAACGGACAACATGGGAAAACGGTGGGCGTGAGGTGACGGATATGATGACAGAAAACGGTGCGATGAGTGAGTTATTGCCACGAGGGCTGACAGTAAATGTAAAACATTCCACTACCTCACGGAGGTGAATGCACGTGTGCACAGTTGGCAGTGATATCTCCAGTGGGCTATTAAAGCCAGCAGTGGAGAGGAGGAGACAGTGGGGTCATGAGAATAAAGGGGCGTGTGCTTCAAAGCAAGAGATAAAATCAATGACATCTCATTGGCTTAAAAGCCTCTGGCCAGTGTTATGAAGTGGCCCTCAATTAGCCAGAGAGACAGAGTGTAATGGCTCTTGCACGCTGGACTGATCACAATAACTCCTTAATGTGATCAATGTATATACACTGCTTTGTCTAGAGGGATGAGTCATTCTAATGGTAAGGGCATCCAATAGGACTATGTAATATTTAGCAGCACTACTTATTCATCACTGATTTAGAAAAGGGAGCCTTACAGTAAGAAGCAGCGAGAACGATTCTGTTCAACTTCAAGAAAAACTCACTAAGAATGAGGAGGCAACCATCCTCAAGGAGCTTTTTCTGCATACAGTTAAGCAAACCTAGACTTTTCCCAGAACAGATGGATGATCATATAGCTTCCTTGACTCTGAATGCTCTTTTATCATTTACTTCACCGTTTTAAATTAGGGCCGAATGGGCTGAATTTATTTGAAAGAGTGCAATTTTCAGGCATGTTCTGTAGGCATGCAGTGGGGAGTTTTGACAACGAGCACACCCAGAGCACAATGAGTTACAATAAACAAAAGGATGAGATATTCATATAGACATCCCTACTAGTAAAACGTTTCTCGTACTAGACACACTGCCACAGAAACGCAAGTGTTTAGGATGGCCAGTGAGGGCCCCAAAAACAATAGAGTGCACAAACAAATACAGAAAACGTCACTTGGGAGGGAACTGCTCAACATCTGTGTTTAAATGGTTGGTTGAAGGGGTGTGTCCACATGCTGGGAAGAGTTTGGATATGTAAGTTTGGAAGCAGCTGAAATATGTGTTAACGGTCACAAACTGTGTCTTGCCAGCCAGCTAAAAATACACTTTCCCTCCGGGTGAGGCAGATCCGTCATCTAATGTGACTTATAAATGGAGTTTAGTCGGACGTTTTCACATAACAGCTAGCTATTCCTGAGCAGTGGGATTGTCAAGTGGCTCAGGAAGAGATTCTTTCTAACAGCATAACTAACTACCTGAACATTTTTCATCGTCATTGCACTGTTTGCACTTCCCTCTGCAACACGGCCCTCCTCTCCTACTTTAGCTTAACTACATTCTGGTCTTAAATCCTCTCTTAAGGCAGACACTGGGCACGAGGAAGGCTGTTTTATTGCATTAACCTTAACTCCCTCTAGACCAATAAAACATGCTCACATGTGGTAGAGCGGCTCACAGCCACACATGCACATGCAAATATGCCACACACACACACACATTACATTGTGAGAAAAGATCGAACATAGCAACTGTTTTGGCCATGTAGCCTATCAACACACTAAACCAAATTCTCTTTGCATGTGGCAAATGCTTCTGCGGACAATTACCGTTTAATCCATTTGCATACCGTCTGCACAACATGATGTGTTCAGGCATTTATTTGAACGCTTGTACATTTCAAACCTGTAAAATGGATTGTTTTTGCCAAATTAGAGTCTCTGAGCAAAGGTAATGGCAAGGATCTTCTAAAATGTACAGCTATGTTTATATTTTCTTGTTTAGCGCGGGGCTCAGTCTAGCAATATCAACACTGGCAAGTGCACTACTGTTTGTCGCTACAAATAAAATGACCCAGTAAGACACTATTCATTTCAAGAAGCAGTGAAACTATAAATGTCAAGGAGAATTCATTTTACCGGTTTATAAACTGAATGTATAAATACTCCAAGTACTTTGCCAATATGGAACATGTGGTTGAAGTGAACCATATGCCTCTTCCTTATTTAGCAAGAATTACACATTTCTATTAAATACATTCCAGAGATTCAAAACACATATTTCAGACATCATACAGTCCCATGACATCATGTCCAGACTACAGTGTATGGGAGGTCTACGGTACTGTGCGTGCAAAAGAGGGAGTGTGCGTGTTTGTATGAAAGTGGTGAAGCTGGCAGACTGCAAGGGGCAGGTGTGCAAAGGGCTGAGCAGAACCGAGACAGGTCAGTAATAATACTGTTTTTGTTAAGGAAATAGTGTGTTTATAATGTCTTTCTTTAATTAACGTTAGTTATCCTCTTTTTTTCTGTTTCCACTTCATTCTGGCATTTGGGCCAGGACGATGGAAGTTTTATTAGACTTGATTAGTTATAACCCACAGAAGCAAATCCACAAATGTGTACCATGAGCCACAGATATTTCACTATGCACACACATGTATTTTTTTTTATTTGTGTTGTGTAAACTCTTAGCCAAAAAAATATAGTTTTCCAAACATGCATAACTTAATGTGTAAAAACTGATGTAGGTTTTACAAATATAAATAGTTTCACCACAACAAATACATGTAAAGTGATATTTAGGCATTTGTGGATCCTTTTTTAACATGTGAACCGGCTTCTGCTAAATGCTAAAACTAGCCAAGCTATTATCTTAACATGTCCCTGTCCGCTGGACATCCAAGAGGGATCCAATGGACACGGGAGGATCCCTCTGGATGTCCAGCGGACAGGGACATGACTTTAATACGTCCATGCTTTCTATGTTAGACATCCTGTGTGTGTGCCTGACTGGCAGCTGCATGAGATTATTATAATAAAGGTTTCTCGTTCTTCATTTTTGCTATGTAATACAGAAACATTTTGTACTTACATCGAAATCTGACGGCTGGATCGTGAGATAAAACTGATTAAATTTAACGTTAATGGGCAAATTGGCCTACTGCCACAAGCTGGACTGGGAATTGTTTTTAGAACTACGCAGATAACCACATGTTCCCGTTCATTTTATAATGGACATTTGTGTTTTGATATTTCAAACAAGCTCATGCCGAGCTCCAGCTAGCTCACGGTGAGCGAGAATGGCCGGCAGCCTAGCTGAGGCTGAGTCGCTCTCCTTCGGGGCCTGTCTAGGTCGCAGCGCCGGTTAGAATCATAGCGAAGCTAGCGCACGCGTTTAGCCTGGAACTGCTTAGCCAATCAGAGGTAGAGTAGGGGCGGGTCTACAGGTGACTCTTCTTCCAGTACCATAGTACAGAGTGTAGTTCCATCAGCTCATGTGAGGGAATCTCGCCACCTGCTGGTGTAGCTAGTAACTGCACCTCACATTGCGGATTCTTTTTTAACAGATCTGCTGCGGCACGAATTGCACAAAAGGTTAAATACATTAAAAACAAAGCTAATACAAACACACTATAACATACCAAAGAAGTTTAAAACAGCAGAAAAAAAAGTACAGAGCTGTAAATGTTTGGTTATTGCTACTAATGGGACTGATTGTACCTCTCAAACGTTTAACAATACGTTTTAAATGCATTTCATGAGACCAAAGGTGATACTTTTAAATTTAAATTGAATTCAGCACATGAAAAACAACCAAAAAAGGTCAGAGCTACAGGTTATCAGTTCTCTGTAGTGGTGATAAATGAAGGATTAAGACAGGATCTAATCCTGTCATTGTGAACTTGAGGCAAACTAAAGTTTTAAATCCAGTGCCATTTCTCACCTGCCTTTGTATGACACTTAGCTATTCCCTGAGACAAAAATGTAAACATCTGTGTAAAATATGAACATCAAGAGGAGATCACTCACAGTTCTGTTTGCACTACCCCATTATTTTTACAATCCAACTACAGAGAAGAGGTTAAAAAACGCAGTACATTTATAGAGGCCAGAAGTGATTGCAGAAATGTCTGCATTTCAAAATAAAACGCTGACGCATATTCGTATGCCTAACTAAACATACAACAGTGTAAACAGATAACAAAGTCATTGGAGGGAAAATATACCCTATCCTTGTTAAGGATCCTCTTGAGAAATGGAGACATGCTTTTATAGGTTGGATCTTATAACCACATGATCCTGAGGGCCAATCAAACGACAGGTTGAATAATGGCATGGGCTACAACATGGCCATAAATCAATTATCTCCAGACCTGACGATGGGGTGAGAACGAAAATCCCATTTGGGTGCAGCACACGTGTTTGTCCTTGTTATACCTTCACAATTTCAGCTATTTTGTGGAGCATTCCTTATTTGATAGCCTGAGGATAGAGACTGATGGAGGCAGCAGACTGGTGCAATGCATGTTGTCCACATGGGAAGACTTTAGGAAAATGCAAGGCACAATGTATATACAATATGTACAATACAATGTATTTTATGTGCATTTGAGCTAGTCAATGAAATTGGATTTCTACAGCTGAAGGCAGGATGGATCAGTATTTTTACAACTATGTACATGTGTTTTATTGGTTTGGGTCTACTGTTTTGCCTATCAACAGAAAATACATTAGTCCACTCAAACTTAATCATTTATTTTTACCTTACAAAAAAACTGTATACCAGAATCTGTTTCAATGTGTTTAACTCAAAATTGATGTGTGTATGTGTGTGAATCTGTGCCTTATGCACATATCACCATGAAGCAAGTGAGTGTAAGAAGAGCGCAGAAAGAGAATCAGCTCCAAGCTAACTAAGCCCAGAGCAATCCCTCCTTTAGGGGAGTATTGGCTTACAGATAGCCGCGGTGGTCTTGTCTTCCCAGTTTATTTATCAGAGGATTGCCCTGTAAAGCAAAGGGAAGTTTCTCAGCCTCCTCTCACCCCAAGCGCATTGCATTGTGGGATGAAGAGGGCTTGTTCGGTCAGTGAAGATCCCCCCTCCTCCACTTCTCCATAGTTTGTGTGCTAAATGTGCATACACACACACAGTCTGGTCGCCTTATGTACTGCTGTTTAACTCTAGGAACAGTACTATATTTGTAAGCTCTGCCAAAGGGAACAACAGCTAAATACACTTTCTAGTGGAGCTCAGAAATTCAAAACAAAAGATACACAGATCTTTCCTCTACAGCAGTTGGTTGTGTTATATTAACTGTTCCTGACCTTAGCTAAAACAATATCCCGTTTCAACTAAGCCTTAGGTATTGTATTCATTTATCGCAGTTATGTATCATAGGGCTGAATGGCCTAAATGGAATATCAGCTCATAAAACTACAAACCACTAGTTCTGTGCCATTAGTTGTACTATTTTAAATTACTTGCAGGGACTCACTTTGCACTCAGTGGTATAGATTTGTGTGCAGGTATAAGTGTGCATGCATATGTGCAAATGTACATTTTATGACTTCACCTTAGCAAGAAGCTCAAAACTGCAAATTGTCCCATTCATATCCCCGAGAGTAGTGCTTGTAAGCAGCAGACCCTGCTTACATCCATTATCCAAACCACAGTCACTGTCGAGATATTTTACACTTTTTAACCATTTTTCTCATAACCCATGAAATAACCAGTAACAAAATTAGGAAATAAAATCACATATTTCCATAAGTGACAGTATAAAACACCCTACTCTCAAAGTCAGGAATCAAAAGCGGCAACAGTGCACTCCTTCACTTTGGATTTAGAATTTCATTCAATATGAATGTTTCAATGACAGTTATGTACAGCAACCAGACTGAAAAAAGAGAGGCATTGAGAGCAAACACAATTAGCTTTATTTGGTTTTTATTTCACTGCGGTTTCTAACTAAAGAATTAAAAAGCATAAGAAAAAATGTGATCAGTAGCCAAGAAGCGGGAACGCAAAGAGAAAGCCAGGCCACTGGGTCACATAGTGATGGGCTCTCTATTCCACCGCCCAGGAAGATCCGTGTTACTTGGCAGCATGGTTGTTTATGATGTTTTCGCCAAAGAAAACCGAATGCATCAATTTTATTTCAAATGAATGGAGTTTTTGCAGTGGACCATTCCGATAATTGTGTTTAAACAACTAATAATTTACATCTAATTGCAACACATATGAAAATAGAAACAGAAGGCCGGCTATTTGTGCAGGAGAAGGGTTTCCATTTCTATTTTCACAGAGTGCATTTTCGTCAAGTTGAAATAAAAGAAATCATCAACAATCTTAGACCTACTGTCTCAGGTGCAATATACTTTATAAGGCAAGAAGTCTTTCAGGTTTATGTGCTTTTGTCCCATCCAAATGACCAAAAAAGGACACGATTACATGATTTGATGAGGATCAACACTGGATTGTATGCGTAACAGTTTATTATCACAATATACTGCCATCCAAGAACAACCATATATATACTGTATGTATAGCAAGGATCCAGCCAGATAAAGAATGTTTTCCCTTTATTTACGTATTAAGGTGACTACTTGAATTTCGCAGGACTAGTAGTGTTGTGGTGGAGGCTTTGAGGTTAAGGAAGCAAGCTTGAGACTGAAAAATTGCCTAATTGCAATAAAAGAGACTGTAGAGTAACTGTAGAGTCCACGCCAAAAAAACAACATGATCAGGTTTCAAGAGATTATCTAAAGTGGCTCTGGGTTGAGCAGGCAGAGATTATTGCTGATTATCTGAAATGAGAGGGTTACACTTTAAATGATGAAGATTGGTGTGTGTAGAGACAGTTATTTACAAAAATAAGAATACATAAATTAAAATGTTCTTTCCTTACATGTCTGAGAATGAACTGTTGATTGCTGCTATAGATTTATGATTAATTTCATTTATAATGTATGTGTAGGGGTTGTTCTCTATGATTAGACCTGTTGATTATAGTGAACTTCCTGGTCTTGAATGACAAACAGAAAGCAGCATTTGTGTGACTCAAGGATGGTGCAAAATGGGTGACCAGGCCTACTAAAAAGGTGTCTGTCTACTGTAGGATTTCTTTTTTTCATGCACTCATTCAAGTTAAGAACAATGTTTCAGCCAATGAACGCCTTCACCAGTCCCAGATCTTCTCTCTAGGGGAGGTAAGTCTTAGCTCTTAACCTTAAAGAGAGAATAATGTCTCTCTCTTTCAGCTTCATTTTGCATTTGTGATGGAACTGCTCATCACCAACTCATTTAAGTAAATATATTTCTAATATACTCTACTAAAAGTGGCACCCTTTTGCTGGAGTTAACTCTGACTTAAGTCTGTAAGAGACAAGAAAAAGAACAAAGTTTAGTCAGAAATTCTTATGTCTAGCAACACTTAATGCCCAAGGTAACAGATGCCATCACAAGTAACTTATGAAGATGGAAAATCCATATCATCAGTCATGATACCAGGATGAGCTTGTCTGATTAAAAGGGCAATAGACTTGTTGATATGACTAGTAATTGCCATCTGATAATGTTAAGCTGATGCTGTAAACTACTTAACATTCTTTTCACGTGTCTGTGTGTGAAGTAACACTTTTTGGTTTTTTTGGTCAGCAAAGATTAAAGCCGGTGTCTATGAGAGCAGTTAAAGAAAAACTGCATCAAAGACAGATGTGTGCGTGTCATCTGAACTGTAAAAAGAAAATTCATAACCAATGAATTCATTACTGAATGCAAAAGAAAGCAAACATCATCAGTTTATAGGTTTGGATGTGTCCTCATCATTATGTATTCTGCATGTATTCTGCATGTATTCAGCATACGTAACACCCCCTGAACCACTCGTGGGTTAATTGTGACAGCTTTCCACTTGGCCTCTCCCAGAAAGCCTTGAGTGAGAGAGTATAGATGATTTACAACATTACTCTCTATTCTCTTTCTCCCAGCCAATTCTTCATTGCCATATTTTTAGGTCTCTCTTCATTCTTTCTCAATCACTTTGTCTCCATCTTTCTCTTTAGTCTTCATTCTGCTGTCTCTCTCAATCCACCCCCCCCCCCCAATCCTTTTCTCTCTCTGTTATCCAAATGATGTCAGTGCTAATTAAAGAGAGACTCAGTCCCTCGTATATCACAGCGAAAAGTCCTTGAGATTCCAGTCAGTAAAGAGAACACTGAGTTTCTCTCTTCACATTGAGGCTTGTTTACGCTGATTAAAATCACTCACAGATGATCTAAAAATGATAGGCTCTTATTTTTTTCCTTGTAAATATGGGTGCTACTTTGGAGTTTGTTGGCAACATTTGTCCATCTTTGTAAACAAATTTAGAAGAATTACAGACACAAAATGTGGCAAGATGTCTCGGAGGATTCAAGTGGTGTTACACCACAGCGATGGAGGAAAAGGCGCAGGAAAAAGAGACAGAGGAAGGTCAAGTGAGTTCATCTTGTCTGTGTGGATAATTCGTGCGCACAGGCAAAGAAAATAAGCTTGTGGATAGAAACTTTGAGAGTCCACGTGTCCATTTGAAGCCTTCCGATGAACCAGAAATTACCACTAAAATCATAACACAGATGCAGTAGGCATTCGCATTAACTTCACAGCACCAGCTGCATGATATTATCATGCCAGCTAGCTCAAGTTTAAAGGTCCTCAAACACAAGGCCAGGGAGCACCCAGGCATCAGGTGAGGCTATTGGGAGACACATACAGAGGTGGCAGGGGGTATTTAAAGGGTGAAAGAAAGAAAGGGGGAGAAACATGGAGGGGGAGGAAGGAGGTCTTACAAAAGGGTATAAAGGCCAAGTGGCCAGGGGTGCTGACATAATGGATTGAGACACCACTGTGAGAACAAGCAGAGAAAGCCCAAAAGTGGTTTTCTTGGGATATTATGTTGTGGTGATATCTACAGTGGTTTACCGCAGTGGATCTCAATGCACAATTATTGAGAACCAATTGGTCAAAAAGGACTCAATCAATAATCCCGAGTGTTTTTTCTGAAAAAAGTGCAGTGTGATATTGAAACAGTTTATAATGGACAGAAGCAAAATTACATTATGATGTGTCCTGATTTACTGGATAATGGACATGGTGGAGGCACAAACTCTGCATCATGTCACAGCATTTTTCTCTGTCACAAATGAAATTTATTGCCCAAATTAAATTACGGTCCAGTTTGGTGCCGTGACAGACTATGACTAGTATAGCAAAGACCTGTGGATACGATCTTTGTCTGATTTTTAATAGTCTCGTGAACGACAACATCAACATATTTGTGCGCCTGTCAGCCCTCTTTCTTTTTCCTGTCATCTCTCTCTTGCTGTCATATCTTATTCTGTGTGAAACAGTCCATCTGAGTAGCAAGACCTCAGGGATTGATCCACATCATTTAGTTTCCCTTCTGTGAACATTTCATCAGCTTATAATCAACTACAATACACATCAAGAAATTGCATGATTTCTGAAATTATATGATTCCACCAAACTAAATCCTAGGTCACAGAGAAAAATAATATACTAAGGACCACTGCTCTATGTTCAGATCCAAATTGAATGGCCCAGCAATCAAACATATGGCGATTGCTCACTGTTCCGACTGCCTTTTTCATACAGAGGAGAAGAAATGTGGGAATTGTTTGTGGTGTTTTGAGGGCTGCTGCATATTATCAGCAGCAAGGCAAACACTAAAAAAAGGAAAGAGGGGAGCAGAAAAAGATGTGTGAGGGTGGATGAGGAGAAGAGAGGCTGCACCCACCATCATTAGCTAATGGACTGCTGAGTAAGTCAGTCAGTCAGCTCGAGGGTTAGACAGAGTGCCAAAGGCGCACACAACTTAGAAAGATGGGTTAAGCATATAGATTGGCCATGAGCACATTTTGCGTCAGCTACCATTCTGCTAGCATACTCAAATATTAGATTCAGAAACCATATATAGAGGCCTGAGCCTGTATAGCTAATCCTTTTATAAAAGGTGACCTGCAGAGGTGTTGTCAGCAGCTGATGTCAGAGTGTATCTCAAAAAGTTTAAAACAAACTTACTCTGTCTTTCTATTCTTACATTCACACTTATCATTCTTTTTAAAATTATCTTGTTGTTTATTTGATAGTGACAGTGCAGTTAACATTATATTACAATATTTGAAATATAGTAGATATTTTCCCATTACTATTTTTTCCAAACCTGCACCAGTACAACATCTACAATGTAAATTGAATTACACATACAGTTAAGTATGTTGCACATACAGTAAAAATTACACATCACAGTGGTACAACATCAAAATGACCTAAATAATTGATCTATCTGTAGGGGTAGGTAATGTACAACTATTTTACAGCTACTACAATCAATTGTATCTTTACAGTGCAAGCCATTTCCATGTTTATGTTCAAGTACCACTATTATCATACAGTATACACTACTACTTAACATACAGTGATAACTATTTGTACTCTGCAGCATCCTCATGTCTTGTTTGTATGATTTTTTTTGATGGGCAACACAGAAGCTGTGTTTAAGTTGAGATGATGCTAAATTAGGGTGGGCGGTATGGATAACCTCTGTAAGTGTTGTTTATGTTTTTGCCTATCCACTAAATTAAATACCTAACCAATAAAGGTAACACCATTACAATAATCCACGAAAATCATACAAATCCAATATTGCCATAAAACCTATTCTGCTCATTGATTTGATACATTGCCCACAATGGCATGACACATTGCACAGTATTAACAATATGGCAAAATATCTAATGGTACCAAATTACCCAATTCTATGCTGAAACCATGAAAATACAGGGTTGCAGAGAATGGGATAGGGAAAGTAAAATAAGAAACTGTGGTAACAACAAAGTTTGTGTTGGGCCTCACAACGAGTGAAGAACAAAAGACAGCGGCCTAGTTGGGAAAGGCAAAGCCTTGACCCAAAGCTTGAAAGGAAAACAAGGCCAGAGGCCAAGGACAGTAAAACTGCACCAAATCTCCACCAGGGCCATTAATTCACACCGTTGAGAATGTTTTTCACTTTTGGTCCCTGATCTCAGGGTACTGCCCCGTAATTATTAATAATTCTGAAAATATTAATCATTTTATTAACATTCATAAATCATTGATATGTTGATAATAACCAAACCTGCCCTACCTAAATCCCATAATTTGTTTTCACACCAATGATATTCCTTTATTTTATTGTGGGATAGAGTAAAAGAAAAAGCGCTTGCCATGTAAGCCACTGCAGTCTGTTGAGGTGCCGCCGTGGTGAATGGAAACCTTCCAGTCATCCCACTGGCCCTTGTTTCCATTATCTAAAGGCCCAGGCTGCTATTATCATTCCTCCATAAGACTGTAATGAGAAGCTAGGGTAAAACCAACAAGCGGATAAGGTAGACCTGCATATAAACTGCTCTAATCTTGACTGGTACTATTTTTCTCATTAGCAGACTGTAGAGCTCTGAGTGAGCAACTGAGTGAGTGAGTGACTGAGTGAATGAGTAAGTAAATGAATGAATAAATGAATGAAGGTGTGGTGAATACATGCTTACATGATTTATCCTAAAGTCTACTCATCTTCAGCAAGTACAAGATATAAAGTTCCCCTCTAGGTCATATAAGCCATATCATTTTTATGGCCATGTCAATAAACAGCAGACTGTGACCTCTCAAGCACAAGTGACTCCAGAGGGAGAAACTCTGAGATTAACTCAACAGAGTACCATTCAGAGGGAGAAAACCTCACTAAACATTTGAGCTACCATTTCCACTGGGGCTCAATAAGTGTAGCCACTTTTACTGGATATTTTCCAATTTTCTCCTAATTGTGTCTACTCGACATAATCCAGCCCCAGGCTCCCCGAATATCCATAACCACTTCCCTTTGACCCACGTTCACGCTCCATCTCAATAAGAGCAGGAATGTGTTAGAACAGAATCTATCCTTCTGCTGCCCCACATAACTATCAATAGCTGCCTTTCAGTCTCACGTGTGCTGCTAGTATTGTCACAGGGTGGGCTACATCTAGGCTCCTTATAGGACTTCTAAAAACCTGATACCTGCACACGGCGTGGTGATGTGTGTGCGTATGTGCAGTATGTGTTATGACCTGGGTCCTACCCTATGACGTACTGCAACATATAGGGCAGACTCTGTATAGTTTGCAGCTCTCTAAGAGTAAGAGAGAGCAACCACAAAATGGTTTTGGGATAACATCCCAGTGTAAAACCACACAGTCATAATAATTCCTTTAATAACAACTCTATATAATATTCTGACTCTGCAAAAAAGAGAGTTACTTCTTTGTGCTTGACTACACACATACAGCATATAAGTTCTAAAAATCAACAGAAGGTTAAGCAAGGTATTTGCACTTTATTTGCTTTGCAGTAAGATAGTAAGGATAATATATGTAAGAAAATTAGAAAATAGATGTTTAAAATTGGGTGTTCGTCTAGCAGTGGGGTATATGGGGGTGTAAGGGTGAATGTGGCTATGCTGACACAGTAGTTGTGCACTATAAACTTAACAGTTTTCCTTGACAGGCCACTGTGGGTTTATAAAAACATACTGTGATTTTAAAAGGCCATGGGTTCTAGGTAATACATGGGTGTGTTATTCTGTGTGTGGGTATGTGTGTGTCTGTGAGCATAAGTGAATGAGTAGACTTAGCTGATCATGTTTGCACTCTAGCCTGGGTGAATGCCTGTGTGAAGCAATGAGAGCACAGAAAATGGGAGCCACCAGTGTCCGACTGGGGGCCACCTCCTTTATCAGCAACAATTCTCTTGGCCCTTTTTTCCAGCTGGCTGGGTCTAGTTTGTATGGCCTAGCTGGAACCCTTTCAATTCTGTCCCACTTGTCCCCGTGCTGGACTCCCTGCTCCAGGCTTGCCTGCCATCCCATGAATACCAAGCAGCCATACACACACATACGTACATACACACATGAAATACAAGCTGGGTTTCTCTCGGCATAGTTTGATTAGGTCAGTCCTTAAGCCTGGCAACCAACCCCCCCTCTGTCTGTGCGTGCATGTGTGTATACAGTATGTTTCTATGCATTTTTACACGTGTGTTTAATGTCACTGTTTAATGTAGAATCATTCAGGCTCTGTGATGTTTATTCACGGCTATAAAGGACCATACCAGTGGTTTTGCATGTTTAAGCCCATTAATTACATTACTTACATTTTGTGTTACTACCAACTATTTTCCACTAGAATTGCTATACATGTTGAATGTGTTTTTCCACCCTCCAAGCGGACATTCGTTTCAGTTTATTCTGGTACACTATGAAATTTTACTTGCAGGGAGTATTGAAACTTGCTTGACAAAGATAATCTGTCACAGTGAACATCTTGTCATACATTTTTTTACTTCATTGTTGCACGCTGATCGCTGCAGTTTTATGTAACAAATTCAGAATGAATGTGAAGACTTGAGATTTGGCTTGCAGGCACGAGCTATGTTGTCAGGAACTAAACCCTCAGGACCATTACTAACTGTAATGCCAGTAATACTCTATTACTTTGACATTTTGGGTGATCTGCTTGTTTGCTTGCCAGGAGATGGATAGAGGGATGATATCAATTTTGTCTTGGCGCAGGGGTTTAGGTGGATTGGAAGACAGCAACTGTATATTAACAAAATAGTATATTAACAAAAGTTAACGTTTGACGTTTAATCCACTAACAGCTTGCATATTATGACTTCTATAGTGTGGTCTTACACTTGCATCCTGTGACTACTAAGTGGTCTTACACTTCCAGTCCAGTTCTTTGAACAGTTCCAGTGTAGACTTGTCAACAAGTGGTCCCATTAAAGATATTAGGGAACAACTGCACCCTACATAACCCTGTCAACATTTGAAGCATTCTTCCTCCCTTTTCTGGTCCCATTTTCAACACAGTTCATTTCACAAAAAGCTATTGTGAGTAACTCAAGGTGTTGACAGGATGTGAATCATAAAAACTCATATCTGTAACCATTCATGGCCAACTAATGAGATGGAGAGTGGTAGGGATGAGGATAAGAGAGACAGATTGGGAGAATAAACAGAAATAACACAATTCCCACAAGTCAGGGAAGTCAAGATCAGCCACCTACTCAGTTAAGGGGGCCACTAAAGGCAGTGGAGGCATGATGTCCAGAACTCTCCAGCTCATGCCCGGGGGACACACATTTAGTGCTCTTATAGATTCATTTAAAAAAAACTGAATACACATACACTGCCTGTATGAGATGCAAGGGGCACAGACATGCCAGGGAGAATCTAGTTATGTTCCTCTTGATGATGTACGTAAATCTCTGCTGATCACCTTCTGCTCCTTGGTGTAATACTCACATTACCTTACACTGACATGCATGCATCCACTACCGACAAAGCTGATTTTGGATATTATCTCAAATAAAACTAATTATGAACATGCAAACAAAACTACTAGTCAGTGTGTATTACATCTGATGTGTACTATACGCTATATTACTATGTATGCAGGGATGTACATGTTAAACAGTACATTGGTTTAAATTGAAACATTAAACAATTGCCAAATCTAAATGGATTTTTTGTTTATTCGCTATAGTCTAACCATAACACTTGATGTAAACTTAAGAATACAAATCCAAGATAAATTGTTAAACAAACGCACAAATTTCATTTTAGATTTAACTGCTGTATTCAGTCTGGCAGTCATTCATGAAGCTGTCTTCATGTTGTGAACATCCAACTTAAAACTGTATTCAACATAAGGCATATGGAAGTAGTCACAGCATGCAAGTGCACCAAATCCCCATTTTATCCACAGCTTTTCTAATTTTCATCATAGTCAGTGAGGAATTTATAATATCCCCCTACAGTCAGAACCTAAAAAACAATTGTGATTTTTAGCTGTCTTGCCATTTAGGAAAATTAGTCCTAAACTAGCTCAGCCTGCATTTCTTTGGAGAAGACAGACGTTTTTTGTATAAACATTATTTTTCTCTGAGTAGTTTCAACACTGTGCAAACATTTATGTAGTGTTAAGGGTTATTTGTTGCACTGGTGGAAAAAAATTGCTCATAACCCACAAGCAGCATGTAAAAACTTTCCAATCAATACATTGAACATGCCAAGGTATATGTATAAAACAAAGATGTTAAACAATGGAGGCTTTTTTTGCATGTGCCATTAAAGCTGCTGATCTAGTGTGTACTCACTGTGGCAGTGATGAGTGGACCATGGAGCTGTGCGTAGAGCAATGCCTCATTAACGTGCCACCTAACCCCCAGCAGGGCTAGTTCCAGGCGGTGGTGCCCAGCCATAGCGTGGGTTAGTTGCTCCAACACGCTTGTATACCTCCTCCAAGGCTGATCCAGCTCTGACATGCTAGCCAAGCAGCCTCGCATTACATTCAGACAGTAGCCCACGCAGGGTTTTATCAACGTCAAGCCTCTGCAGTGGGAGCAGTACACCATCTTCACCAGGCCCTTCACACACTCTTTGCTCAGGGTGACATGTTCAGTGGCATTCATAACCTCCAGACCCTCGTCCAGGGCCAAGCCTAGTTGCCGCCCGGCTCCCAGTTTCCCAGCCAGCTCTTGGGCCATGACAGCGGGATGAGGCCCAAAAGGGTTGACGTCCTGCCTGATCATACGGAGACAGTCACCCATTTCACTGCCCATCATCATTCTGCCTTCAATGCCTGGATTGATGAGTCGTGTGTAGGCAAGAGGGAAGAGGTTGTTAAAAAACTGGTGAACTGCTACCTCCACAGAGACGTTGGCCCCACGGAGGTAGAGGGAGAGTGAGGAGAAGAGTTGGTTAACATGGGGTAGGGCATGGCGGGATAGGGATGTGTAGGTTCCCTCCAACAGAGAACTCAGGTGGCCCTGAGAGAAGGATAGAAGGTACTGGAACATGTCTGCAAGGAGAGCAAAAAAGAAAAACAAAGATAAGAGATAGCAGGAAAGACAAGGGCAGATGACATTTTATATTAGAGGAAACTTGAAAAATCATCGATGACATGATCTACAAGCTCTCCAGGAAGTAGGTAAGGCATTCGAAATGCAAACACATATCCAAACCCTGGCTCCCAGCTAAGCTTGGCTTGTGTGTATCAGTCAAGTTTCCCTATAATGCGGTTGGATATCAATGTGTATGAAGTCATCACACCAATAAGTATGTCTTAAGCAGACAGTGTCTGCCAAAAGAGGGAGAGAGCGAGATTCAGCATCCTGATATGAACAGCAACCGCAATAAGTTTGTATTTTCTGTAGCAGATACATATATTCCAGATTCTACGGGGGTGTTTGACATGCCACCAGCCTAACACACACACACGAGCACAAATGCACATAAAACAGCTGAGTCATCAAGTTCTTGTGTCATTTCCTGGTGAGCAAGTGAAGCTGTAAACCAATCAATGATGTCAGTACAGAGGCTGATTAGTGCCAATGAAGTGTCACTTCTTGCTAAGCAAGGTACTGTTACAGAGTAGAGAGATGGAAATGGGTATGAAGGGGAAGGGGGAAATGACATGGCATTTAGAAAAACAGCGTGACTCCCTTCCCCATTCACTTTCTCTCCTTTTTCTCCAATATACCATTTTGCCTATACCCATTTCACTGCTCACTGACAGTAATGACGGTTTATTGTTGAATAAGAGTCTACTACAAAATTATGCAAATACTAATTGGATCAAAAATGATCACAAAGGAACAGTCAAATGGCTTGCTTATTACCATACACAAGGTCACTTGCACTGTACAGCCTAACACATCCTTTTGTCCTACCTTCTCCTTCACCACCCATCCACTTTATCTTGTAACCTTCCTTCCTGTTCTCCTTCTCAGCAACTATCCACATATTCTCTTCTGTATGCAAGTGTGTGGGATTGTGTGTACATGTATGTGTGTGCACGCGTGTGTATGTGTATGTGTGTCCTGGACACAACAAACCCCCTCTGGGGTGTGATGTCAGCTTAAAAGCATGCCACGACATGAAGGAGCAGTAGCAACTGTACAGAAATTGAGATAGGAGAAAGAGGGTGCCAACACACCCCCACCACCACACCATACACACACACACACACATACAGTACATATGTTAAATTAAAAAAACTAAACATAAGCCCACAGCGTATGACAATTGTACAGATGGTACTGATCGCTAACCAAATGTGTTTCATCACGTTTTGTGGGCTTACATTTTTAATAATCTTTTTGCTTGATGGTAACACTTCATTTTCATTCATAAGAGTACCTTTCTTATAGTGAATCTATCTCAGCACAGTGATTATTACCCAAAGAGTATGTGTGTGTTTGTGTGTGTGCCTGTGTGTGTCCAGCCCCTCCCAGCTCACAGACAGAAGGATAACAACAGTCATGTCCTCCTAAACAGCTGCACTAATATGACCGCTGTCTGTGACACACGGGGACTCCCCACTGGCCAGTAAACGGCACGACTCATTTATAATGCACCAGAAAACACCATTGTCATGATCTGAGCTACTCCTGCACACATAACATTTAAAGTTGTAGCCAATTGGGGTTTGAAGAGCGTGACTGCATGTGACAGAAATAAAACAGACAGACGTGACAAGTAATGGCTGAAAGAGAGACCTCCAGAGATGTCCAGCTAGAGACAGAGCAAGAAGTAAATAAAGAGAAAGAAATGGAATGAGCAAATATAGCATTAGATTAGCAGAAAAGTTGTAAAGTTACGGTTTCAGTTCCACTTCAGTGTCTCCTAAGCTCAAGGGGCTGCAGTGTTGATACCAGTGTGAGGTCTGCCTGCTTGTCTGCCAGTCAGGCCACAAGGCTCAATAGCCACATTTACACCACAAGATGTACCCAAAGGCTTAGGTTACATGGCATTACATAATGTTATTATAAAATGATCATGCTCAGAAATACCATGGTTTAAGCTTACTCTCTGAGAGGCATGGTCGGGGATAAAAAAAAACTAGACCAGTCTACATAACAAGAAAATCAAGTTTTCTCTAAAAGATGAAGTGAAATAAAAAAAAAATAAATCAGTCTTATACATTTCAAGAGCACCATAACTGGATTCAAAGGGTTTATGACAGGTTCATTAAATCCTTAAGACATTCCATACTTGTTAAAAAAGCTTAGTTATATTTGCCAAGAGAGTGACAGAGAGAGAGGAAAGAAGAAAAAAGGGAAGAGTGGGAGACTGCCAGGAAAAATGGAATAAAAAGAAGCGACTGAACTTTTGAACAAGGAAAAACAACTACTGTACAAGTGGACTCCACCTTGTGAACATGCTCTGACATCTGGATTCATTTGGCCCCTGGGCCCGGAGCACTTCCCTGTCTCTCCATGGCTGTTACTTCAAACATCTTTCTCTGAATGTATAGAAGTGGGGCAAGAATCCACCTTTCTTCCTCTCCACACTCCCTCCGACAAACAAAAAACTGGATCCCATGATTCATTCCAACGTCAGTTATTTTCTGTTCTCGATCAAGTTCTCTCGAACGCTCAAATGGATCCTCATTCTGTGATAAATCAAGTACAATCATTGTGGTTTTCCCTGCACTTTCCAGTACTGGGAAACAGGGTGATAACAAAAAACAAGAAACCAGCAGCTTTTTAAGTCCTAACTACCATTGCATGATAGTCAGTCGGGTTTGATTGTTCTGTCTGACCACTGTGTCTGAATCTGGATTTGACCACACTCCACTCAGACACACAGTCGTGGGTGGCTATCATTACCATGTCACAGCCTCCCATCAGTAAGCCTCTTGGGAAATGAAGTCTGGCTGGACTGAGGCTATTTACATGGAGCAATTATCTTTAATTTCCACGGAAGTCCAAAATTCAAAACACATAATTGTCAAGGTAACTATACAGGCATAAATGAATAGGCCTGCTTTGTCTGTGGCTAATCTGACATGCTCTTTGCTCGGAATAAACAAGGTATTAAACGGATAAAAAGCAGCAGTGGCAAAGCAGAGGAGGCCTCTGTCCTGTAGCGGCCATAACTGAGTATGTATTCATGACTCAGGGATGGGATTTTATACCATATCTTTCCACCAACAGTATGCCAAGGCCACTCTCTGAGATCACTGGGTTTAATCATAAGAAGCTATTTCCACTTTACATTCTGGAAACCTTATGTATTACTGGCAAAATGTGTCACCATGGTGAGGCTGCCACAATAACAGCACAGTGGCAGCTGTATGATTTAAGTCACTATAGTTAAGTTACTATAGTGTTCCTAATTTCTAAGCCACTTTCAGACTGTGTGTGTGTGTCTAACTGAGCATTATTGTCACAGTTTGAGTATTTATTTAAGGCCCAGGCATCAAAGCTGGGTTGCCAAAACTCAGTACAGGACATGTGGCACCAGACAGCTATCACAGACCAACATGGTAAGAGTAGGGGTTGGACAAACTGATTATACTGCATGACCAGTAGTAGTAGTTCTAGTAGTAATTTCTGTTGTTGCTGTAGTAAGTTATTTGTTATTGTCATTTGTAATTACTCTTTAAAGCCCCTATGCATAGCACTTGGACATTTTTTACTTTGGTGACTCCTAGTGGTGGTATCAAAAAAGACACTGCGGCAGACAGTAAATCCCAAAAGACAGTTCCATCAAGTGTCTTTTCGCACTCGCATGATCTTATGTGTTCGAAAATATAAGTGCAGACCTTTTTCTCAAAATGTGACCAAGGGTGGGTTTATGTGTTTACTTTAGTTCCAAAAACTGTATTGATAAAAAATAAAAAAGTTATGAAATCATGTCTTACCACTGTCTCCAAAAGCCACATTATTTAATTTCCAACCCGCATTCTGTCTACATAGCTCTGCGTTTCTTTGCATGTGGGATATTTTTGTAAAGTGTTGGTGATGCAGAAGGTCTTGCCACAGCAACTATATGCCGTGAAATAAGAAGGGTATATCTTGCTTGCCCTAAAACACCTGATTATCTTCATCACTTTCCCTGGTCATCTTGAAACAGAGAATCAAGAAGGCATGGTACTCAATTGCAGGAATGTAATAGTTTGAATGGATGTTAAGTTGCATACAGGCAACTGGCATGTCTTTATATTAACTTAATCCCCTTTCTCAGGCTTCCCCAATGTTATAGGCACTATAGACTGCACCCATGTGCATATTCAGGACCCATCTGGACCTGTGGAGGCAGACTCTGTCAATCGGAAATCTTTCCATAGCCTAAATGCACAGGTATGTACTAGGGGATACTGTCCATACACTGTCAGGCAGAATAACTGGATCTGGATGAAATGTGCACATCTGTGATAATAGATCAAATTAGTTTTGTTGTCAAAACACTTGGATGAAAATCTTGTTACCCTGGCAGTTGTTCACAGAAATGTCCATTTCAATGTCAGCCTTACACAAAGAAGCAACTGTACTTATCAAAACGAAATAAATCAGGTATTTCCTTTCCTAACCAAATGTCTTAGCACTAACATGTAGCTGCAGAAGGCCTATGGAATCTTACACAATGTCAAACCCCAAGTTCAAAATTTTATTCTGGAATATAAGACAAATGTTCTCATAATTCCGAACTGGATTTTACATTTTGAAAGACACCACTGCATCAACCCTTCTTAGTCATGCTGAGCCATTTTAAATTAATGCTCTGCTAAGCAAAGTGTGCCACATCAAGGCAGCCACAATTTATGCTGTCCGATGATCTGTGATGGAAGTTGCCTGATATCCAACATTGAGGTAAAATGGCTGGGCTCTATCTATGATTCGAGGATCTTTCGAGCATTGTCACATAGGTTTGCACAAGGTAAGAGAATGTTGTTATTACCCAAGGGATTTTACAATTAAAATACAAGTATATATATTGTATGGCCATAGATTTTGGAATTTTTAATGAGGGATAAGGTTTAGATGTCATTTTAAGGAATTTAAAGTGGTAATTATACTTTTCTGGAGAACCATAAGAGGCTCACATTGTTACATTTTTATAAGCCTTAATAAATGTGATGTGTGGAAGGGATCTTTAATCCACTTGAACCATAAGAATATCATGTATATTTAAACCGATACTTTTATTCTGCAGGGGAGTTTAATGGAGTCCTGCTTGGGGTTATACCTGTATGCCGTATTAGTTTACACCTTTGTTTTGGAGGGAACCATTTACTTGAAAGCTTAGCATGTATAATTTAAGAAAGAAAAGTGTGCCAAAGTTGTGTTTAAGTTACTTATTTATTCATTCACTCATTTTGTTCAAGCTGTGAATACAAAAAAACAAACATTAAATACAGTCCAAACCATGACCTTCTTCTGTGTTGAAATTTATGTTTTTATCTCCAACTTCAATTTATAAACACAAAATGTATACACTGAGGTTAGGTATATCAGATGACAGGCAAACTCTAAAAACCCTGCCTGGCAAAATGCACTGTAAGGAAATGTTGTTGAGTTCTTGATTACACATGTGTGTTCAAATATTTTGACTGAAAAAATTGAAAATGGAACATGTGGCCCTGGAACTTTCCCCATGCTAAACCAGTTGTATAGCCCTGGTTTAGAGGGTTTATCTGTTTCTGTGTGAGACTGCATATTTTAATACATTCAAGTATGAGTATGTCTGTATTTTAAAGGTTGGTGTGCATGTGTGTATTCTTGTGTGTGCTTGAATGTGTGGTAATATTGCGATAATGAGGTAGGAGACACTGTTCTCATACCATGGTGCTGGGGGCCCTTCCTATCTTGGCAATCTGTCCTGACTGGACCTGACCAACCGTCTTCTCAGGCAATGCATTTTAATCCTACCACAGGCTTGGGTTTCAGACAGGTCACCACATAGATATATGACATAGTGACATGTGCAGATTACATATCCTTGTTTTAATTAGTAGAAATACTGTACAGAGGGCCATGTCCCTCTCAGCACTCATCTTAGGTTACAGGGGAGAGCTGCAATGTCATACAATTTCTCAGCCCTATAACCTTTCAGCAAACAGTTTAATGGTAATAAACTATTAATAAGTCAATCAATCAATCTGTTGATTCATCATACTTGTGTGGCAAAATCACACGTCTAAAATGGGAGCATGACTCATTTGTCAGACAACACGTGCAGACATGCTGTTCATGTTTGACCTGAAAGAACTGGGGAGCTGCAGTCTTGCCAAAATCAAAAGCCCCTTAGAAAACCCATATATGCAATCACAAATGTGTGCGCACAAATTTCTGCTAACTCTGGCCCCAATTTCTAATTTGCTTTTCTTGTCCTATCAGAGGGCTAACAGGTGGGATAATGAGCATGAGAGGGAGGACAGGAGGAGGTGGTGGTGGTGGAGGAGGAGGTGGAGGAAAGGGGGCAAGCTCCCCATCTCTCCATCAGCATTCCGGTAATTAAAAAGGCAGCCAAGCTATATCACCATGAAACATAAACAATTCCACAGATGCCATGGGCATTCGAAGTGCACTGGGCTATAATGTGGTAGGGGTGGGGGGTCACTGCTCTCTGCTATGGCCAAAGTAGGGAAACATAATCGAAGGCAGGGGAATGAGCAGACGAGAGAAGGACGGAGACAGAGGAGACAGAGCACAGGGGCAGTGGGTGAGGGGCTAAGGGAAGAGCAGGGGAGGGAGGAAGGGTTGTTCAAATGGCTAATACCATAAAGGGGAGATATGGAAGGCCAGCCTGAGGGCAGACTGTTGACAGGCTGATGGACAGCACCTCTGGTTCGAAGCATTAAGAGAGCCACAGGTCTACAGAGACCCCCCATTTCTCTTTTGTTTATTGGTATATAAATCACAGTGTCGCTTTTGATATAGTGTAGCGCTAAGGAGCAGCACAGAGTGTCATACACAAATAGCATTTGCACTCAGTGATAACTACAATCAAAAGTATGCCCCTTACACAAGTAGGAATGACTTCTGACTCTTATATACAGCATGAGCAACCTTACTGTACATACAAGTTCATATCCTTTTTACATCTTAGAGGGACTGCTACATACATGTTTATTTATTTCAGTTGTGAAATATTGTTTTGATCTACATATTGGAGAAAAGTAGAACATGCACATCCAAGAAAGGCCTCAAGTGCAGGAAATAAAGAATTATAAGAAAAAGTAGTTTCCATGTGACAGTAAATAAGCTCCAGTAGGTTATTACTCTGCAGAGTGGAATATTAAGAAGTGAATTTCATAGTATAGAGGCATTTTCTCCAAAATGTGGCTAGACTGATGACAGTCCGGTTTTGGGATAAACAAAAAAGCCTTGTCAAGGTAATAACCCATTATATAAGTGGAAACTGATGAGGACTAGAAACGGCTGGACAAAAATACTGCACTTCAAATTTTCATGAAAAAGGAAAGGAAACATTTAGGCTAACTTAAGATTAACATGAAACAGACCCTTGAACTGAATCTGAGGTGTGAAAGGAATCCAAGATGAAAGGGAGTCTAATGAAGAACTTTCCACTTTTCTTAGCAGGTGTGGCCCCTGTTTTCATTTTTCAGCTTAATATGAATCGAGCAGAGGGTCACCTATGCATTGTTTCAATTATGGGCCAAAACTTCTATTTGTAGGCCCTCATGCTTATGCCATTAAAAACCACACAAAAATGCTTTGATCCATTTTGTGGGCTGAAATAAATCAACAGAAAATACAAAATTATCAAGATAAATGTATAAAAATATTTGTGAAGGACAAATTCCATCATATTACTGAAACCAAATGAAGTATTAAGAGTTTGCTAGTGATAGACTACATTGTGGTTGATTTAAGAGCAGACCCATGTAAACCCTCAGTTCATTTTGGCAGACAATACAGCAGATATCCTAATCCATCATGGATCATACCAACAGAACACAGCTGAGCAAGGTCAGAACAACCCCTTTTGAGCCATACGTTTCTCTCATTTATTGTACCTCCTTCCCTTGAATACGATGGATGAATGACTGAGGGATCAGTGACTAAAGCCATGGGGACTCCTTAACGGTGCGCTAGGAACCATAGAGGAGGAGGAGGAGGAGGAAGAAGGAGAGGAAGCAGAGGAGTGAGTTGGTGGTGAGAGATAGGAGAAGGAAAGCCAACTCCAACCTACTTTGGGCTGAAGTAACAGCGTGAGTCACAACGCGGAGACATTTACAAAACAACTCTCATCCACATTAAAAGCACATATTAAGCACACACCCTGATCTCCCACAGGTGTCGAATGGAAGCAGCTCTCCCTCACAGGCCATTCAGGCCAATTTGCGATGTTCAAACCCCTCTTTCCCTCACGCTACGGCTTACCAATACTCCCTCATTTCTCCCAGTTTGACCTTATTTTGGTCAAAATCCACCCTCATGTCTCTTAACAATATCTCCTTTCGTTAAAACTGAATAATGGTAGACGTGTAAAAATGTCACCAAACAGGGAACTAGTCTGTCAATATTGTTGGTTATCAGAGATTTTCTGATAAAGGTTTTGACTGTAGCAGCTATACACAAACACGTGTGCAAACACAGATCCATAGATCAAACTTATACACATGCCCACACACACATACGCACACATTTTATGGCTTGTGGGATCAGTCTGGGAAGGACGGGTGCAGCAGAGTCAGACAGGACACAGGAAAAGGCCTGGCTGGACCAATGAGCAGCAGTAGAGTACAAATCCCATCAGCCAGCCCGACAGATTGTGTTCCAGAAAAGCCAAATTCTCTTGGACAGAGAACAAGCCCCGGGAGATGCGACTTTGTCTGATTACCAAGAAACATCCTGGACATCAAGCTTATTGTGCTCATTCGATAGTAGTGAGACTGATGAAGCTTAGTCTACAACAAGAGTATTTGTTGAAGCTAGCTGAAAAGCAGTCTCAGAAATAGTATTTGTAAACTAGTGTAAGAAAATCATTCCGTGAGAAAAGAGATGTTGTTGGCAAGAAATAAAGGGGTATTTATCTCAGTTTCATTTCATGCTAGTATGTCAAATTACGGCTGTGGAGACTGGCGGCAAGCTAATCTACACAGGCCTCATATTTGTTTAGGCATTGGATGGGAGCATGGATGGTTGGTGAAGAAGACTGTGGCTGCTGAGGAGCAGAATAACACTGATGAAGAAAAATGAAAGAAAGTTTTGGGGTGAAGAAGAAGATGGAGAAGAATTTTGTGTTTATGGTTTCATTCTGTGGAGCACACTCTTGGCAGCTGAGTTATCTTTGAGACATGAGGGTTCCCTGCAGCGCACATGCCAGCATGCAAGCAGTTGGCACGGTGCCCACCTAGACCCAGCATGCTCTTGTTAAGCAACCAATGCTGAGAAAGCATGGACGACAGACAGAGAGAGACGAGAAAGAGGGCGAGTTGTCGGAGAGCAGCAGGACACAGTGAATCTACAGGGCAAAAACCTGTTGATTCAACAATCTTTAACAATACACACTCACCTGACAGAACCACGTTCAAACACACCTGTGCACACTTTCACTGAAACTTTGCTTTAACCATCAGCCCTCACTCCATCTAATTGTTTCTCTCCTCACCTTCTAGGCCCAACTCCCTACTCCTCTGGGTTCTCACACATTCGTGCTGAGGTGAGAGGGGCAGATGAAAAGCAAAGGTAATTAGGGAAGCTTTGAGTGTGACTTTATGACTGCAAGAAGCTTTGAGCTTTTCCCCTCTCTCCTCCCTCCTTCCCTTTGTTCTTCCCTTCTTTTCCCAAGCGAGCCTAAGTCCTGCAAACTCTGAGGGAAACGCATCCTGCCCTTATGTGTCATGTCTACTCTGGAGACTACAAAGGCGTTGATAAAACACAAACATGCTTAGGACACACACACACACACACACACTCAAATATGCAATGTATTCACTCCACTATTAGGTCCATAAACACGTTTCCCCTCCACCCTGTATGATTAAATGAGACGTGTAGGGATGGATTCCGGATATCCTCCCTAATTTGAGCATGAGCTCATGGTGCAGCGCAATGTCATCCTGTGTCCAAGCATCAGCCTCTAGAGCAATAACTCTGTCGGTCAAAACATCTGCAGAGAAAAATACATGCAGACATGAAGTGAGAGGGAAAGAAGGGCTAAAAAGATCACAGGCAAAAGAGTGAGTGAGAGAACGTCCTGACAAACGCAAAGATACTGCAATATAGACAGAAGGAGTTTTATCTGAATGAAGATAGGACACAACAGCCAAGTGATTTATTGTTCCCATCACTTGCACACATATATAGACATGCAGACACACATGCCCAAATACCTAACACACAAATCATCACAATTTAATAATAATGACAGTTGCTTTTACATAGCCACCCAGGATGATCCTGACAGTCAAAGTGAAGAAAGGAAAGGAATTTTCAAAACGGTTTCATCTGGGGTGGCTTATAAACAATAAGGCTTTAGGCTTAATTTACTTGTCTGTAGGTCTATACCTCGAGGGGGAATGATAGACATCGGGGGGTAGGGGTGCAAAGAGCAACAGACATGGAAAATATTTTCTACTGTCTCCAGGCAGGCAATCAGGGAGGTTGCAAATTCCCAAGGGGCAGAGAGACACTTACAATAGGTTGAAATCAGCCACCTGTGAAAGCTTGGCGAGACAAACAGTCACAGGGAGAGATACACCAACCAACCAAACACCAATCAGTGTTTTTCACTTCACGGAGGCCCTCAAGTATCTCCATGCCTCAGGTGGTGGTTTTTATCACTTTGTCTCTTGCAAACACTCATGCACATGCTGTCTCCCAGGAAAGGGGGTCTGGAGAGTTCCTGGATGATGAGACAAGGATCAGCTAATTACGTCGCCTCAATGAGGAAAGGCACTGTCCTTGCCGTGGCCTCTTTCTCTCTTCAGTCTTTCTCTCTTGCTGCAGGGCTTTCTCGAAAAAAGTCCTTGTCCCTTCATTGTAGGGCACCTAAAGTGTTAAATGCAATGCACTTCTATTGATGATAGAAAGCTATCTAGGCCAGGAGAATACAGCCCTCTGAAAAGCATTTGCTAACTCCTGGGAGGAAAACTTGAGCCCTGAGGTCATGGTGACTTGCAACATGTATGCACACACACACAATGATCAAGATGCACATGTACAAAACTCTTGAACACCCACATTACACAGTCACACACACACCATGGCCTTTAGCTGTGAGCCATGTCCCCCTCATATCGGTGACACTAGTGATCAAAAGTGTCAGCATTTTTGTGACATCTGCTCCCCAGCAGTGTGAGTATACAGTATACCCAGATACTCACTCTGTTGCTCATCATTCCCACCTGTCATACACACACGCAAATTGGACTGCCTGCATAACTATTTGCCAAAAAGAGATTGCTGCATATTGGAGCTAACAACTAATTTATGACAGCTTGTTGGAACTAACTGAAGTAAAGCTCTAACCCAATGATTCTACGGATTAACTAATAGCATGGGCAAACAGACATACAAACATATTCTAGTGGCCAATCCATCTGTTCAACTTTCTCTCAGCCAATCAGGGCTCCACTGACAGGTGTCCAGCCAGTAAGATCACTCCAGATCTGATTGGCTGGAACAGGCTGGCAGGCCAAAGCCCTTGATGGCAGCCCTAAGCTTGCCCAGGTTAGACTGGGCTCTGTGGTTGACACCTACCCACCATCAGGCCCCGACACTCATTACCTATCAACTATGGCATGGATTAAGGGAGTCTGACTGTTTATGTGTTGGGGGAAGAGATAGGAGACCAGGGGGGAGGGGCCTGGGTGTATCTGTGTGTAGATTTTGGGGAAGTTGAATGGTAGGAGGGAAGAAGGAGGCAAACATACACTATGGGGAAGGAGGTTGCCACATAAAAATATGTAACCTGCCTTTGTGATTTAGGGTGTGGCAGTCGAAGGGTAAAAGTGGACTGCAATATCTTGAGAATCCCAAAAGATTACTGGTTCTTTGTCACTAGAAAGCTTTTTTATTGCAGCATACATTGAACATATTCCTTCATATTAATACAGTATCAAAAATATTTGAGAAAAAAAACCCCTGTGTTTATGGGGTCATGCTCATGACATGATAACTCCCACACACGACAAAGCACAGTAGGGCCTTTAGGGCTGTCAAAACAAAGGCAGGCCAACGAAAACACACAGACACACACACACACACACTCCTTACACACACATACACCATCTCCTTCATAATGGGCATGTCCTTTTGGCTACACTTTAGCAATCAGCAGGAGTTGTTTTGAGTTGAAAAAATAAAAGCTACACTGTATTAAGAAAACACACACACACATAGGACTTGCCGTTATAAGATTTAAGGTATGACTTGAAAACTGTGGCCACATCATGAAAGAATTATCAAATAAACACAACATATTAAAAGCAGAAGAGCAGAGTTTTTAGCCTGCAGACAACTGGCTATGTGGTGAACTGCATGTGGTGCAAATGGATAGATACACTACAAACATAAAGGGAAAGCTACCCACAAGCAATTTTCCACCATCCAGCGTGTGAATAACAGCACCAATGGTATCAGCCAAAATCATATTCTAATTACTTCATGCGGTATATGAGCCACTTGCTACTTCACATTCCACTAAGGGCACTCAGACAGCACAGAGACTGTCCTTAGAAGGCCTTGCAAATTCAGGGCTAGTGACATCATCATTCTCGGCACCACCATACTCCAGTTTCTATTGTTATTCCATTGTTATTTTCCATCTTGGCCTTTTCTGGATATGTGGAACACCTGATCTTCATGCTCCAGACAGGCTCAGACATGAGGTAAGAAGGGGAAGATCTTAATGATGATGAAAAGGAAAAATACCAGGAACACTATTCGAACAAAGTTACTTCTATTCATGTAACCTGCTTGTAAAACAACTGTAATATCTCCAGCATTCTGTGAACACCCACATAGTAACATATTTGAAGCGACTGGAATTTCATAACACTATGACGGTATTATATCCTGTCCAGATAACAGTTACAAGTTAAATGACCTAACAATTTCCATGACAACAATGTATGAAAATATTTCTCCATTAAGTGTTCCCTAACCTGCCTTATTCTCTACTTATTTGTTCACATATGATTGATTGTTTTCCATATTGTACACCAAGATCAGTAGTGTTCTTACATCCATCATAAAACAGGACTTGGCCCACATGGCATATATGCAGTCCATTGTCTTATAAAACTAATTGTATGGTACCGAAATTCCTGTAACACTAAAAACATCCAAAGCATGTCTCCCACCCTGTGGGATTGTGTTGGAGGTTTTGAGGAGGAAAGCAATTGGTCTGTTTTGGAAATTTTAAATTTAAATGACACTGCAATTACTAGAGTAAGAGGAAGGACAAGCTTGGGCAACTGGTGAACTGCTTGATTCACTTGGGTGTAGTACAAAACCCTTTGGCAGTCAAGACCTCACTGAAACAGGCTTTGTATCTACAGCAGAGTTTTCTTTATCCGGAACTCAGACATCTGAACTGACCAGGCTACCAAAAAATAGACTCAAAAAAAGAACTCCAAACAAACAAACAAAAATAATTAGTGTGTTTCACTCTCCAAAACTACTGTAATTTTTGTTAAAGGGTTCCAGTAATTGTTTTGCTGTCCTGACAGGAGGATCAGATAATGACAAAGCAGACCATGTTCCAACAAACACTAAAGGCTGAGAAAAAGGCCTCTATATCCTCTTTTTCCCGTTTACCCTCACTTATCCTTCTCCACAGTTCTGTTGCTGCCAAACCCACAGAAGAAGGGGAGAGGGGGGAAAGTGAAACCATGCTCTTTTCTGAGTTGTACACTTGCCCTGAACTACCGTGATCCTGGGAAACTGAGTAAAAACTTTTTTCATCAAATACTGGACAAATAAATATTCTTTGCAAGCAAGAAAACAAATACAAAGTTATTTGTTTTTTATTTAAGAATTTGGATTCAAATAAGTTCAGTTTGAGGTCAGGATAAATCTGGGTCATGTTTTCAAATTAAATACTTTGGAGAAGCTGGCATTCTGCCTCTTCCATGCAGTGGAAGGTACAGTATGTACCAGATAGCTAAATGACAACTCACAACCACTGACTCGCAACATCTCTTTCTCATCCATCGACAACAACCAAGTGTCTTAGGCCAATCCCTTCCAAACCAAGCTTGGTCCCTTGCTCCCAGCACAGTTGATCTAGATTTTAGGCTCTACTGTTAGTGTTATCTGTATGCACCGGGGGTCTGAGAGTAACGCAATTTCGATTCTCTGTATGTATGTAATGTACATGTGGAAGAATTGACAATAAAGCAGACTTGACTTGACTTGACTTGACTTGACTTACCCTGAAAGGCATCCGAGTGGCCGGAGATGAGGTGCTCAAGCTCATAGCTGTAGGAGTGAATGTTGTGGAGGGTTTCTCTTTTTACAGCAAACTGGTAGCTTTCCTCCATCTTCCGGGTGCAGCAGGACGGACCCTGGTGCTTACAAACCAACAGATCCACATCTAGGAAAGCCAAGTAGAAATGGACATATGTTTCTTAATTTTTTTAATCAACATTTATATTTCTGTTTTTTTTATTTTGTGGTAACGTCAATGTGTACAATGTTTACGATGTGTGAAATGTGTACAATGAAGCATATCACAGGAAATGGAAGTGCAGAAGAATTGAGGTAGCTACGTTTGGATGAGATAAGATAACAGATTAATGTAAATTATACAAAGAATACAAATGTCTTGTATCCTGTAAGATACAGTGTATATATATTTATATATATATTTATGTTGGGACTACACAGATGAGTTAATTCATGTGGGTGATTTTAACTGAACTTTGATTGGGAGACTGTGTTCTATTTTGTCCCACAGTCTGAGAGACATTGAACAGTCTGACGTGTGACCTGGAGGTCACTAGGTTAACAAAAGGAGTCAGCAACCATCTCTCTTTCTTTTTTTATCCGCTCCATGCCTGGACGTCAGGAGGTCAGCTCGGCGCATACCCCCGATGAAAGGATAAAGGGTTAGGCCACAACACAGGCAGCCTGGCCCGTACTCGACGGACGGATGCCGGCTAACTGAGCAGCAACGTCCCAAAGCAACCTCTCTTGGTCCCCGCGGACGGGTAACCCAACCACTGTGCTTAGCATAGTTTAACAGTGTACTTGGCTAAGAACAGGACCGTACTTTGTAACTTTGTACATATTACGTTACTGATGTGTTTTCATTGAGTTTAATTGTTGTGATGTATTTTCATCTGTTAGGTTAATTTGGTAGCTATCGCTAAATTGATGTTAGTTTATGTTAAGCTCCATGCAGAGTCTTTGCATGCTAATTCTTTTTAAACTGGCACCGTTATTCTCTAAATCACACACATACACATCTAGTTTGGCCCTTCAGCTGATCCTAAATGGCCTTACCACCATTTTAGCTAGACTTCTTTGTCTGACCACTATGTCTGTTGATGGTCGTGCACACTAGACACACAGAAGCACACACAGACACCTCTGTTCTGTAGTTTAGTGTAGTCTTCCTATTGTTGTTTTTGCTTTGCTTATCTTGCGTGTGTGCAATTATGCTGATCTCTTTAATGTTGCACGAGAGTGAATTGGTTTTCATTACTCTTCATTACAAAGAGTGGTGCCCTGAGGTCATTATTTATGATTATCTTTGATCATCTTGATAGCCAAATCTAATTGATTGCATCTACACAGTTTGGTGCCCCTTTAACCATGGTAAACCCCAACATAATTATATACACACACATATGTATATATGTAGGTATATACACTGTGCTGTGCAAATGTGTGTGAGTATATGTATAGTGTCCTGAGTATGCACATACTGTATATAGACAGTCATAACTCCACTGGGAGACAGAAGAGGCACCATGGGAGGGTGAGAAAGTAAACCAAGAATTCATCCACGTTTCCTGCTATAAATACTGTCTCTGCTAAATATATAAATATCTTTGGCTGATACGATTGCACATATGTCATCACATACATTTGTACATGCATGTATACTTTATGTCTCATAAAAACAAAAAAATACATGCATGCGCCCCACGTACAAGGCTGAGTGAGTCCTTACCACAGCGGCCCGGGTTCGAATCCAACCCGTGGCCCTTTGCTGCATGCCATTCCCTCTCTCTCTCTCCCGCATTTCCTGTCTTTCTTCAGCTGTTCCTAACGAATAAAGGCAAAAAGCCCCAAATAATCTCCGTCACTCACACACACATGCGCACAAACACGTGCGTGCACACACACAAGGGTGCAGACACACACGTGCACACAGTAATTTGTGTGAAATCACCTTTAGAACTAGGACAGTCATTAGCCATAATACTGCAGTTCAAAACCACCACATGAAGGCAATGACCTAACTGCAAATACTATGATCCAAAGAACAGCTCAATCAGGCACAATTACATCAGCTGAAACAGAGTCCATGCTGCCCTGCCAGTGAAACCTGCTTCTCACCATCGTTACATATAGACACTGTCATGACATCCTTGAGACTGGTCACAATTAGCATGGGCTATTAAAATTGTCCTCTCCCACACATTTCTTTGCACAAATTCACATGTACAGGGACATTTCCATAATGCAGAAGTTTGATATGATAACTCATTTTACAAGGGGGAGGGTTGGACAGGGGTGGCTGGAGGCAGGTGTTGTAACCAGAGCCTAAAGCATGGCCTTAGGACAGACTGCAAGACCAGTGCCTCACTGTCCAAATCCCTCCATGAAACACAATAGGGTTGCATTCTCAATCCCTCTTTCCCTTTCTGCTCCCTCTCTTCCATTTGTCTGGCATATCCTAGTGAGGCCTGGGTGTCTCTTAATTACCCAGTGAGGCTCCATTTGTTCCCATCCCAGAGCCAGACGAGTGAAGTCATAACTGGCTGTCCTGCCCCTTCCAGCTCATTATCTCCATCTCTATAGCAGTCCACTCTTTTTATGTTGACACTGTCTCCCTGTCGACACTGTTTCCCTGTTGACACACTTTCTATCCTATACTGGGGTTTTTTGTGTGTTGAGGAATACCACTATATCTGTTCCTTACCTGGAACATCAATGTACTGTATAAAGTTTGCATATAGGCAGTTTTAACAAAATGAACTTTTGTTTCGGCCTTACATCTACTGCTTACATCTACATCTAGGGGCTTAATAGTGTTATTTACCAAATTTTTGATGAGTGCGATATAAATGAGAAACCCAATCTTTTTCAACATACAAACTATGGATTATTACAGGTCTAAAGATACATTAACATGAACTCTTAACATAATCAGGGGCCATATTAATGACATTTCCCAAAGGAGAACCTAACTGGTCAATTTAGGAGCAACTCCAAAGAAATAATGGATATGCCATTTCTAATTCTATGAATTTGGTCTAGGTCACTAAGACACAGGAACAATTGAATACTGCTACCTCATCCCTGGGTTAAATGTCAACAAATCTTTGACCATCAAATATTTAATGACACCCACCTTTTTAAAATGGATCTCTTTAAATATGAGAATATTTTGGTGAGAGGAGAGCTTGTCATATGCACCTCACCATCTAAAAGAAGCTTTCCAAGAACCCTTAGTGGTAAAGCAAAATACTTTATGAATTCAGCTCCTAGAAAGCATTCTGTAGGCAACATGGAAAAGGTGTCGCTCTTGTCAAATATTGATTTATTGTTGAAAGCATAATATATTGTTTTAGTTCTGTTTTACGGTTGTCATTTCACCCTATTTGGTGCCTGTCCTCTCTCCCCTTCTGTCCCTGACCCTGTTCTCATCACTGGCTGGCTCTTTCTCTCCTTTGTGTTTGTGTGTTATCTGTGATATGAAATTAATATCCAGGGACTCACAGTGGAATCCAGCCTGGCCTCTCCGTCCCTTGCGAGTAGCTGCATGGAGTAAGTGATACTCAGAAAGACTTTGGCTGTTAAAGCCACCACAGCAGTCAGGACAGGCTGACTGTGTCACGAATATACCACGCCGCTTTCTGGCTATGTCACTACTTGTATGTCCCCACAGCAAACATTTTGCTGAGTGCGTTCTTTTATATCTTAGAAAATATTTTACATATAGTATATTAACAAAAAGCATTTTAGTGGCTTCTGCCTGAACGGTAAACTAAAATATGTATTGAGGACTTAGGGCAGCAGTCTTCCAAGGACTCAAAGAGTCATTGAAGTCTACAATGTAGGACGTAATATCTATTAATATCTGACTGCCTTGTTTTTGAGTAACACATGTATTTTTTAACCATACTTTTAAATTTTCAGTATAGCCTACAGAAAACAGACCATACACACCTCTAAAAGACATTAACTGCTCCTTGAACTTTTTCATGTTTTATGAAATAAAAGAATTTGGTGTAATGAACGTTTTAAAGGGTGTTTAATGTCAATGTGTCAATATCAATCCAATTATTTCCATAGATTTTCACCCTCTTCTGGTGAAGGTTTAGTAGGCACCTTTGGCAACAGTAACAATGTTGAACATCTGGACACTGCTATTTTTCCGCATTATTATTTGCAGAACTACTCGAACTCTGACAAACTGCTTTGGGACCTTGTCTCAACAACAATTATCAAGTCCTGTTTCAAATGTTCAAATGGATGGATTGGAATGGTCTCTTGACTTGACTATAACAGGAGATCAACATTATTGCTTTTAAGACATTCCTGTATAGGTTTGTCATTATGTTTGAGCTTGTTATCCTGCTGGAAAATAAGCCAAGCACCCAGGCAACAGTTATTGTCATCCAATCTCAGCCATAGAATGCTGTAGCTACATCACACAAGTGTCTTAGACCCCCCCCCCCCACACACACACTGATACCCTTATTCTTCTTTTTTGTTTGTTTTTGGGTTGACATTACTGTGCTGTGAGTCCTTGAAATTTTTCTTCTATGCTTCACATAGCTGGTGTTTTTCAATAACCTTGTTGTGGAGTTTGTCTTCATGCTGTAGTTTTTGCCCTAGAAATGAACTAATTAGTTCAAAAAAGAAAAGAAAGGTCCAAATGGCACTCTTCTGGCAAGAAGTTAAAGAACCTTTATTCAGATGACTATTTCATGGTGGAATTCTAAAAACATAGACAATGCTTTTACATGGTAAGATAGAGCTGGGTAACAACCCACACAAACAGCCTTCTTCAGGGTGTTTGTAAAGACCCTAATCACCAGTTTTTGGAAGCACCTAACTAATTAGTTGTTGGAGCTTCCAGATATTGTTGACTTTCACAGACACTACACCTTGATAACTCACCAGTGATCCCTCTTCAACGATTACGCCCTTCTAAGGGCAGCCAGCTGTGCTAGTGATGATGAAAGTGTGTCTGTGTGACTGTAACTACGTATGAAAAAACTATTGTTTGTGAGACTACATTAGACAGCTAACTGAGCTCTGAAGAGGTCACACAACCTGTGTCCACTGCTTGGTTGCAAAAGTGCACTGGTTCAAAACAAAAATGTTGTGTTTTTAATATGATGAAAAATCGTGAGAACAGGTAAGTTGCACTGACATGTTGTCAAAAGTTGAGACTAACCAGCCAGATACAATGAACATTATGCAGAATATGGGGGTTGACAAATACAGCTAGTTGGCATGCAACATGTTATGGCCCACTCTTGTAGCAGCATTTCCTATGGTGATATTATTTTATTTTACAAATTTCAAAGTTTCTCATAAATTTCAAATGGTGTTTTGTGTACAAGCTATAGCAATTCCTCTGATTTCCAATAAAAACTCTGCCATTATTGTGACTTAATATAGACTCCAATAGTCCAAGAAGACTGAACTCTGCAGGCACTTAGTGAGTGCCCAATGTGTATGCTACTCATTCTGCCTGGCTACACCTTAACACACTTTGCACTCCAGACCGGGTGTCAACTTTGAATCCTAATTTGCTTAATCGTCCTCAGGTGACAAATACCTCTGGAGTAATTTGCCGTGCTAAAGCCATGGCTCAAGGGTCTTGACTTGTTAGTCACAATCCCTTCAGCAACACCTCAGTGCCCTTCATTGCACAAGTCAAAACTCCTGAGTGGAGAAACTCTACTACTGTGTAATTGCCCTGCTAACTCACATGCCATTCTCAATATGTGGTACTACAGTAGCAGAGCTGAATACATGATACTTCTGAGAAGACTGTTACGTTATTACCATCCTTTTCAAACTCACGTGCATAAACTCCTGCATTCATAAAATGATTTATATGCAGCTCACATCTCCTCAATATGGTATGGAAACTTTTTTTAATTTGGAATGTGTTGATGACTGGGAGGGTAGTGGTTTCCTGATGCTGCTGTTTTGATATTTTTCTGAGAACAAGAATAACTTTGTTAGAAAGTAGGCAATTAATGCAGTTACCCTTCTCCTGCCTCAGGAAGGCAGTTCTCTTTGAAGTTCCCAGATCCACTAAACATACAGGATATTTACTCTGTACAGATTTGCTGTATTTTGGATGGCCCATGTTGAATGAAAACACATCTCAAAGGGTTTTTGCCGCATATCTGCATTTTTGGACAACCTTGAAACTCAACTGAAATGTTTAGATTTCTCAGACCCCAAGCTGGAACTGCCTACAGTGATTGGCATGAGGTCCAAAGCCAAGCCAGAGGTCAGATGTTAGACAGACAGTGCTTAAAGAGAGAAGTGGAAGGCTGGTGGGCAGATAGATGCAGACCTGATGAAGCAGCGTTATATCAGAGGGGTGCTCACCCACAGACTGGCAGAGTAATTATTTTAACATTTAAGATAATCTGTTGAACACTCCTTCTCAGAAATCAGCTCTCCTCTCATGTACTATTTCTATTCCTAGAGCGAAAGAAGGTTCATCTTCTTTAAGATGGTTATATTATTGGAGAGGTAGATGATATACTTGGCAGTCTACTAACCTCATAAAATCACATCCGCCTCGATCACAGTAGCAAGGACACAATCCACTGAAACACAAGATAGACTTAGGCTGAAATCCAATAAGAGATGTTGGGTGGAGGCCGACTCAGAATAAGTAATCAGAGTAATCAGCTTCAGACTGGGGCAACACTGGTAAGGCTGGAGTGTTAGGGGTGGACTAGAGAAAGATCATCTGAGGTGCTTGTCAGTTCAATAATCTGTGTCTCTCTTCTTAAAGACATTGTCACAGATGGGTTTTTTTTACCACCATTTTTCTAATGACTGTAGTTTTACAAAACTCACTTGGGCTGTTCTTGTGTGAATTTTACATTAGATTGAAGTAGGAAGTTGACAAATGGCCAGGAAAAGAAAACAAAGATGCGCAATGATTTTAAGTGTGTGTGAAGTAGGTGTGGACCATGTGAATGCTCTCTCAGTGAGAAAGGCCAAGTTAAAAAGGGAATCAAAATAACTACAGCCAATCAAAGACCACGTTGAGCTTTGAGAGCTAGCCAAGGCTTTTGACACTGTAACTAGTTAAGGATGTGGCGACATGTGATAACAAACTGTGTTCCCATTCCCTTGCTAATTACACATGTCCCCGCTTGCCTTGTATTCAAAATATAAGACACTTTCTCTTTCACTCTAAAATAGCTGTTAAATCAGAGAATGGCAATAGAGTAATACATTAAAAAAGCGTTTCAGTGTGTGGTATGTACACAATCAGATAAGCCCTGCTCAATGGGATAGCTTTAAATGAGCTATAAAATATGTTGATCATATCTGAGGACATTATCCAAGAAGTCAACTGTAGAAGTAGTGTGTCTATTAACAGCACTACTAGCTGTCTGCTTTCCAAATGATCTGTCTCCAAAGGGCTATATCAGCACCCCGGGGTAATCTCAATATGGAGCGTTTGGCTGTGTACCACCGTACCAAAGTGGTCATAACTCTTCAAAATAATCACAGGATGAGCAAATTCATGTCACTCATTATCTAAGTTCCCTTGATGCCGAATCTGGGATGGAGATAAAGTCGCTCTTTATAAAGTGTGGCCAAGGGAACAAATATTTAAAGTCTGGAAAGTAAATATTTTGGTCTTAAATTGTTCACTACAAAGACATACAGCATTGGTAAAATACTCCAGAGTCTTTTAAGGTTCACTCATTAACACAGTTTAAGCACACATGTGCCAATATGTATTTTTTTACTATAAATTAAGTTCATTTAAGCCATTTTTTTGTTTGGTGGGGTAGTGATTCACCCATAAAGAATAACATGTTATACCATTTCAAACTGGAAAGAAATAACAGTAATAGTTAGGGATGGGGATCAATAAACAATAAACAATGCTGATCCTGGGCATTTATTTGAAAAGGAACACACATGTCCCCTTCAACATATCCTATTTATGAGAATAGTAAAATAATATATCAGCAGCAATAAATGTTCAACACATTTTTCCAAAAATAAAGATGGAATGAGCTTGAGAAGACCACCATCTAAATGAATGAAGTTGGCAAAAGTTAAACATATTTGGCCTATCATTAATCACAACTCATTTATTGGCCCTCCAAGCATTCTTCTATCTGACAGAAGGCAAGTTACACATTTGAAACGTGCTAAATCGTTATAATCAATGAATGGGACTTGCTAGTTGGGGGAAGTTAAGATGCGTGCACCATGCATACCTTGGGTGGCGGAGGATTACTGTCCCGCAATGGCAGCTGGCGTTGGCGGTGTTCTGACTCCAAGACAGTAGATGCAAGACATTTAACTGTGCATTTTGGCTTTAACTGATGCGCAACATTGAGGTGCATTAGCATTGACGTTGTGGTCCCCCTCTTACAAGAAATTAACTTAGAACATAAATGGCATTTCGCTCTGTTCTTATCTTTGTCTTTACTGACATGTAGCCAAGCCTTTGACCGTTTTACATGTTCAGCCATCCGAGCAAGCACCCAATTGATCAAATGAGAAATGAAGCGAACGAGTGAGGGGAAATTCAACTCTTCTCGTTCATTTTTTCAGTTGGCAGTTGGCAAGCAATTCAATTTAATTCAAAAACGTTAGTAGACAATCGATGAATGTTTTTGTACCAGTGATTTGATTTAAAAGACATGATTCTTGTCTCTCGACACATAACGTTACGTTATCGGACCCGCTGGCCTCAACAGCAGTATCGATGAGCTCGATTTTTGGGTTTTGAGAAATTTGGAACCAGGTCCTTACAGAACTGGGTTTCGATCCCCATCCCTATTAATAGTAGGAATTAGTTCAAACAGGACTTTTACTTGTAGTGACAAATATTTTTTACTTTGAGCTATTGCTGAATTCAAGTATTTCCTACTTTCCTGAGTAAAGAATCTAAGTACTTCTTCCACCACTGCTTGCCAACATGAGATTACAGTGTTCTTGATAATCATAAGGCACTATCACTACTTATTGCACTTCATGCTCTCCTTGGATACAATCATTAAAAAAAAGAAATACTGCAATAAATATCTGTACTGTAAATTTTCTCCTGGCGCTTAGTGAGAAATCCGCTCACCACACATGAATGAAACGCAGCACTGTATCCTAAAACAAACATCAGACTGCGAAACGGGCTGAAGTTTTGCCACTTCAAACTTCAAGAGTTGCTTTTGTTGGCATTTGATCTGAGAACTGAAGCAGAGTAGCATAATTGTGTACACACACACAAATATACACCAAATCTCCCACTCTAACACCCCCTTCCACTGGTCAGTGCTTTGAAGACAAGATTATGCCTGACCCAAAAGAACCTCTCTAGGACAAGTACAAATAAAAAGCAAAATAAGATAGAAGCCCAAAATGTACTGGTGAAGTAACAGCAATGTTTGATTAGCTGTGAGGGGACGGAACAGCAGAAAGGTGGTGGAGTGTAAATGCACAAAAATGCAGTTCACCACACCTTATACACAAACACAAATATTTATATCAATTCACCAAGGAGCCGCAGTTTGTATCTGGATCATATCAGCCCTATTTTCCAAAAATGTTATAACTATAGATAGAGGGTGTGTCTCAGAAATAAAATATTTTACTGTGGGGGGTTAGAGGTGGCCTAAGCAAAGTCATTAAAAAGGAAAGACTACTGCATACTGTTTCACACCATTCTGTGTGTATAGGCTTCTGTTTGCTCAGTTTCAGGTAAAAAGCTCATCAACTGCAATTGCAGGCTGAGATACTCATATGTAGCTTCTGCCAAATGCACTGCAGACTGTAAAAGCTTGTAACGCAAGCCTTACTCCAGACTGCTGACATCCTCAGAAGACCACGGTCCTTCTGTTGTCTTTAAGAGCTAACCCTGAACTACGGCTTGCAATGAAATTGACATCCTCTGTTGCTAGTAGTGACACCCTGCTAAACAAACATATCAAGTGGTTTGGATGCACCCCTAGGTATGTTTCCCACTCAGCTATCTATTGCTCGTCTTCCTGTTACAGCTTGCACACTCAGACTGGGTGATACTTAAGCTGCCACAAACCTACATGTGACATTATTGCAGCAAGGATTCTGGTCTGAAGTCATACAGATAGTCGTACATTGCATTTCAACTGCTATGTGAGTATTCACAAGGAAAAATGCACTTAAATCTTAGACACCCCAAGGCTAAAAGACACACAATATAGACCGGAGTAAACATATAATGATAATGCCCACTGAACAGACTGATTTGTTGAGTCCAAATACTGTATATGACTATTTAAATGACCCCACATAAAAGAAACATGACATAATTATTTAAAAGTGATGAAGTCGCTTACTATGCTTGCAGAATAACTTTTGTGGAACTAGCCTAGTTGAATCAAAGCCTAAAACCAATAAAAATGTGTTTTTGCCTCCAAAACAGATTTGGAACCAATGTTTATCCTCATAAAATAACTTTTCCTCAGTGTGCAGGAGGAAAGCACATACCACAAAACCTTCAAGGCATTTGAAGCCGCTTTCAAGCATGACTTCGACAAAAATCTAAGAGAATACAGGAACAATTTGGGAACCATGTCAGCAGAGGTGCCAAAAGACTCTATAGGCATATTGTAGGAGTCTGGAGAATCTATTCTTGTAAACCGTGGCTCCTGGTTTCAAGTGCATGTAAGTTTAAGGGCCTATGTCACCCAAAGTATCTAAACACACATGTCTAAAAGGGTTGGTGGTGGCTGACTTCTCCAAATCAATCTGAAGATTGCAAATCAATCACTCCCCCTATTGTGGACACACAATACTGTAGCCTCTTCATCCACAGAGATTAAACCATATGAGACCTCCGCATCACACTACACTTGTTCTATCTCAAAAACTCTGTCTCAGCAGCTTGTGAATGTTCTGGGTGGCTATCTGCAATATGAAATTAGCTAAATAATTGTTTAATCTCTCCAAAAAGCCAGATTGTATGATAAGCAGCTGGGTACACATACCCAGTAGTATTCCTCATACACTACATCAGAAATAGATATTTTATGGTCAAAACCCTTTAAAAATCTATTCAATTAACATGACTAATGGGAGGAGTGCCAACTTAACAAAGTGCAGACAGAAAGCAACACCTGCACTCAGCCTTTCAATCTCTTGCTGCAGTCACTGCTTTTGCTTTTGGACGACCACTCAGTGCTGTGTACCTACTCGCCCACCTGTGCTTTTGACAGAAGCACAGAATAGTTAGAAGCACTGGACAAAAAGTAAAGGCTATTTTAAAGCAATATATGTAGTGTCATATTTAACACATGTACACGCTTGCACGTGGAATTTGCTCTGGTTGTAGTTTAAGCTAAACGTGTGGCTTCTGTCTGCAGATTCATTTGCCAAAGTGCGATTCCCCAATGAGGTGCCAAACCCACTGGCTCACCTGTGCCAGGTGTCTCCGGTACGCGGTGCAGCGGCCCGACCTGCCGCAGCTGGAACGCGGTCCTCACTTCGTGACAGCTGTACGCGTCCACGTCGATCACACTCACCGCAAATATGACCGCTGACAATATCCAAAAGGATCCGCAAGAGTTTACGCGTGGGCATATTCCCCGGGACATTGCCGCATCTCACACCAGGTATCCTCGTGGATAGCCTACTGTAGCCTGACTGCAAACTGTGTGACAGTGTTGAAAAAGGACGGCACTGAAGTACAATGAAGCGACGCTGAGTTTAAACATCTGACAAAACGTTGCCGTCTGATTCTCACATTATTGGTTGCAATGAGTGTGAGCGCCTCACAGCAGAGGTGTGGGGTCTTCTCTTGGACAGAGGAGGGAGTGGTGTGGGTTAAGCCAGTCTGTCCCTGCCTTCAACACTTTGCAGTGGTCGACTGTCTGCATGCATGCCCCTTTCCAAAGCCTTGCGCACACTCCCCTCCCTTTCTGTTTACATCAGCTAAGTGCCCCAACTAAAACTCCCTACAATATCCCTATATGAACCTGCACTGTCAGTATCCTTTTCACAACGTTTGAAATCCCTACAACTTCCCGTGGTATTATTAAACTAAACCAAACAAAAAAAACATTCATTAGGCTATATCTTTTACCCACAGAATTAGCATCATAATTGAACGTTTTGCTGGAACTTTTTGAGTCCCTCTCAAATGATCTAACTGTTAACTGTTTTTGTAGCAACTGTGTTCCGGCTGAATAATATAAAACAGAACATTACACAAAATTAACCACCAATTGGATTAGGCTATTTCAATTCCATAGACCTACTTCTGATTTAATTTCATCAAATTAAAACCCCACCTGTACCCTAAATGTTTTCTGTTTGTTTGTCTGTTTGTTTCTGTAACAGAGCGAAAGGTCATACACATTTTAAACTAAAGGAGATACTGACAGTAACTGCTACGAGTCAGGGACCATATTTTTAAATGGTGAGAGGGCACTAAGTTGCAATTTGGTTCTTTCTCTTCTTTATTTAGTCTTAGGATAATGAGTACCTTTATTATAGGCCAATATACTTTGATCTCTTCAAGACAGACAATGGTGGGTGGGATGGGGTTAAACAGGACAGGACATTTGATTTAGTTTTCAGAATATGGTTGTTGTTGAGTTGTGACCGATTCTCCCTACAACAGCAAGAGTTCTGTGCCTAAAGTTGCTGATGCCTGTAGAGCAATAATTTTAATTTGGTTTACATGGCTGCCATCTACTGGCGAAAATGTTTAGGAAAAGATTATGCTCCATGTAGGCTTTGCAGCCTTTGATGTCAAGTTGTATACACTGTCTGTCTGTGGTGTATCACATAAGATGTCTGGGAGACTAAAAGATCAGAAAGTAATTTATCAAATTAAATTGCCATTATCCCATCATGATGATATGTTTTTCATATTTGGTGTTAAATAACTTAGAGTCACTTCAGATTCAAAATGTAACAGTCCCAGAGAAAGGGCACTGGAGGGCATGCCCTATGTATGAATTCACACCTGTTACCAATTATGTTAAGCAGACACATCATTATAAAAATGTAATTAGCCTACAGCCCAGTATTTTCCAGAAATGACAGTTGTTTTCTCATGCAGCATGGCAGGGCCATATTTGGTGTGTCAGTCATTTAAGTGTATTTGCATTCATTTTGAAAGTCTGTCACCACATTTCCACTGCGGTCCATGTTTAATACTACCCTCTCCTGGACAGACATGGTACTACATCTGCGGTCAGCTGCCAACTGTTAATAATAATAATATTCTACAAAGAATTCTGCACTTTGTTTTTAAAATTTTGCTATATAAATAAATCATTAAATTGTTATTTATCTAGTGGGATGGGGGCACGTTTATTGCCTGGTGTAGTTGGTATGCAGACCTGCTACAGCATTGTTTTCCATTCCTTATTGTCCTCTGAACCAACACAGTCATTTTTATTTTAGCTTTGGGGGAGAGATCTACTGGGAACTATAATAATAATAATAATAATAATAAACTTTATTTATATAGCACTTTCCTTAACAATGTTAAGTGCTTTACAAAAGAATGGAATATTAACCGTTCACGGTGGGTAAAATGATAAGATCAAATCAAAGCGGAAATATAAATAATAATGAAGTTAAACATATCCAACTAATCAATGTACTAAAATTATTCTCGTCACCAACTACAGCAGTGTGTTCCTAATGGGATGCTATTCACATGTGTAATACACTTATACTACATGCTAGCACAGCATGAAGCTCAGGTAGTCACAGTCGAAATGTCACCCACTGAAACACCTTCCAGAGCATCCCAAAACCTGGCGTCCAGATCGACTTGCAAACCCTTGAGTGTGTAAGCCTGAGCTATAATGTCAGCAACCCAGTTAGAGCCTCTATCTGGACAAGGAACAACCTATCCCATGGCTTCTATAACACACAAACAGCTGCTGCCATAATATACACTATAATAACTTTAACTGGGCAGAGACTGACATTAGCACTCTGCTCTTCTTCCAGTGGTTTGGAAGTCAAAGCAGTAAGGTTGGTAAGGCACAGTAAGGTCGTGACTCCACATCACAAAAATAACAAACAAGGCTACTAGAGCTCACATTGCACATGCAGCAGTGAGGACAAAATCTAACCTTACAGGTAGCGTCCTCAGGTTTGTCTGGTCCAGGGCTTTAAATGGTGGTGACCACTGTGCCCCGAGAACAGGCAAGTGCTGTGAGGACACCTGAAAAGTATGCAGGACCGCCGTTGCAGGGCCTCGTTGAGAGATGACTCACAAAAGAATGAATACCTACAACGCAGACTACATCTAGAGTCCTGGATAGATGTTACATAGTAATAATCTGCGGTTTCTTCACGTGCTTGGACCCTCAGGTAAAGATTATCTGTTAACAGGTATAAAGCATTGCAGTGGAGAGCGATATTGAGTTAAATATAGTCTTAATTTTGGCCTCATTACTGCTGTGATTCTGATTCTGCAGAGTTAAAACACACCACATCCTCCTAGGCTAGTTTGGAGGCACCAGCAGCACTGGCTCATCCAGCAGAGTTGAAGGCTATTTGGCCAGGTAAATGCCAGCGCATCGAGACTCAGCCGCTGGTCAGTTCAAAGTGGTAAACCTACAAGGGGCAGTTCGATAAATGATTCTGAGGCAAACAGGTCCTCCTCCTGCTGTATCTTTCCCAGATGATGCACTACCTCTGGGCTCAGTCTCCACTTACCTTAAGGAGGCCCTCAGCAGAGGCCATTGCACATAAAAGTGCTGAAGTTGCACGCAGTACACCATGTTCTCCCATTGTCTCCCATTCCTGTAAGGTAAATATATATTATGTTCTCAATTAGTCTTAACACCTCAACGTGTTTTATGTGAACAATAAACAAATCAAGTGAATTATCAAGATCCAGGCAGTCTCAGCACCTGAAACTTGGCGGTCAGCATTAGCACTGAATATTGTGTCTCTGAGAATCATATGTCAAAACCATTGCTTTAACTGAGATGGTACTTGCTGGTAAGGAGTAAATGTGTTTCATAGACAAGCTTAGCCATTTTATAGTTGACTTTTGTCTTTTACTTTAACTTGTATCCCACTTGTATATTATATTACAGACTGATTGGATTACTGAATGCTCCTGAACATTTCAGTTTGAAACTTGCAGATTCTGATCTTGCATTTTATTTTATTTTCCAACTAGGACCTGTTTGCTAGGATTCAGCCGGACTATTTTAGACCGAGTAAAAAATATATATTATATATATTATATAATAATATTTTATTAGCAGTGGGATAGTTAAATATCTTTCATTCCAAGGAGAGATTTATAGATTACAGAGGACACTACTGATTCTGGTCAGGCCTTTATTTTCCATGTAGAAGTGTACTTGGTCAGCAGATGGCGCCAATAACCTCAGAGTCCTCCCTCAGACACCCTTGATGCTCATTTATACAGGTTTTATACAAGTTTTCTGTATGAAGTACCATTAACATAGTTCAAAATAAGGTCAATAGGAGGTGACAAGGACACATTACATTTCTGTAAGTTTAACGTGTTTGAGGTTACAGGGAGTCACTGTTTTCTCTCCAGCCAGTATAGACCTTATTTTGAACTAAAATAATCTCCTAGCTTCTCCCTATTTAGTGGTTGACTGTCACCCCGAGCATCCTTATAGTCGTCACATAAAACATTACACAGCACCAATTTATTATCACTGAAGAACAATATCTATGGCTCTGACCTTTTTTTAACCATGTGCCAACATTCATGAACATACAGTAACTGTGGCACTTCCGATGCCAATAAAGCCTATCTAATCCTTTGGCTAGGACAACGGGAAGAGGAAGTAGCTGCAGTAGTTGTAGTAGGAGATCCTTCATTCTGCGTCCTCATGCTGTGTCTGAGTCTAGCAGTTAGTAGACAATCTCCGGTGGCTTTAGCCCATCAGTTCTGGCCCTCTAAACTGGGGATTTAAGGGTTTACAGGGGGTTAAACCCCCAAGATTGGAGCCCTCAACTGCCTGATTGAGAGATTACGCTATTCAGTCCCCCATTTTCACCTCTCTGTCTTGGTGGAACAGTGGGAAGTGTGGAGGGTGGTCGTTAGAGACATGCCTCAGCTTGACATCTCTCTGGAGGGAGGAAGTGGTGATAAATGAGTGTTGAGAAGCTTGATTAAGTAGAACATTACCTCATGTTGTGCAGCTGAATTCAAAGGAACATGTGGATAAGATTGTGACAAAAATCTTTCTAAGTAATGGAGCTTCTTGCATTGACAAATTCCTAAATAGGGTGCAGACATGTACAGTACGTACATGCGTACATGAAACATGGAGTGGTCAAATGTCTGCACATTGCTGGTCAAAGCAAAAACCTTATGCTCCATTTCTCTCGGGTGGAGATGTGAGGAGTGGAAGTAAGCCATGCTGCATCTTTAATGATAGTCTGACATCGTCAGTGCCACTGTCTTACTATCTGTCCTGCCAGTGCCATGCAGGTGAGGATGAAGGCGGCACAGGGAGAACAGAGAATGCCACTAAGCCTCACAGACGCTTTCAAGAATGTGAATGCCACGCCATACCTGCCTTTAAAAGCAAATACCATTTACAGTAGCACCATGTGTAGGTGCCAAGAGAAATTACCCTTAATAAAACCTTGTGAAGCAGAGTCCTTGCTCTATTTATAATGACTCTGTTTCCTCAGTGGCATTTAATTGATTGATATAATGGTTTTTATAGACTTTTCATTAGCCTGTTAGAGCAGTGGATCAATACAACATCATTACTTGCATGATTAAACCAAGTACCAGGCATCTGCTCCAGGGCACATTGGTCTGTATTTGTGAACAGTAGTTACTGTCACAATGCTCCACTACATACATGAACCGTCAAGGTTGTTACTTTACCAGTAACTTAAAAGACTGATTGGCTGACTACATTTTGTACATGCTTGTTAGTAAGTGGATGAGGGCAATATTATCTAATCACAAAATTGATCAGATGTATTGTGATCGGCCTATTGGCCTTAGATGGTCACTAGAAGGTGTAAGGCTTGGTTCTAAGTTCTGGCATTATACATACTGTATACATTTACAAGCGCTCATTGGCCAATTGCAGCCCATATAATCACACCAAATGTATTATATTGAGTAGTAGCTTCCCACAATCTGTTTAATCAGCTTTGATAAACATACACAATACAAAAATAATAATTGCATTATCAAAATCCAAGTACAAATAAATTTGAATACAAAGTATGGATGCAATTCTCTCTGTATACAAGTCTTTGTGTGTCTGTAAGCTTGTGTGAACTGAAAAGTTTCAGGCATTGTATCTTATTTCACCCTTCATTCTGTCCTTGAGGGAGTGTCCTCCACTGTTCACAAAACAAAGTACTGTTGTGCACATAGGTGGAAGAATTTGTTTACCCTTTCACCCCTGAGAATTCCTCACTGTCTGTGTTCATTGAACTCTGATGGGATCTAAATACTTCCTTTGAGATTGTACACGTGGGCTGTGCACTGAGGTCAGACCAGGCCCTTTGTGTACATGTGCATGTGCATGGGTGCGTGTGCTGAGTTGGTCTGGATAGATTGACTTGCTTTGTGCGGGACCAGTCGACCACGTCCCTCACAATAGGCAGAAAAAGGGGGTGACTACCTTTTTGACAAAGCATTTTATCTCAGTGAGATCATAGCAATTGGCTATTTATGGGATGTGGCATGCTGTTATGAGAGGAGTGTTTGAACTGGATGCAGAGAAATACTGTTTAATTTCACCCTATTTTACCTTTCCTTTCCTCACTCCAAAACAGATGCTTCTTTTAAAAATGATATGCAGCACAGTGGTTCATGCCGAGCCCTCCTGAACTCACCAGTGTGTTGTTGCTCTTTTTGGCTCCCCATCCCTTTGCTTTATTTTTAACAACCCTATTATCTCCATCACTCCTCAAAACCACCACATGTTTGTGAAAACTGATTTTAGTGCCTCCAACCTCCTACTCCAGCACCCCCTGCCCGCAAAGTGCGAGACAGGGATAGAGGGAGGGGGAAAGTGAGGGGAAGAAGGGCAGGGGTTAAATGAAATGGAGGGAAGGGTTGATGAAAACAACAGATCAACAGATCTCTACTCCATAATCCTTTTGTGTCGATGGTGTTAATCCATCCCAGCAAGCCCAGCCCCCCACCCGCAACGCTCACCCTCCCTCAACCCCTGCTTCTGCACCATATACGAGGTGCTCCCACCACATAAACAACCAACAGCACTACCGAAACCAGTAGTGACAGACTACCGCAGACAGTCATGCAGAAGTAGCCCCTTTACAAACACGCAACTCAGGCTCAACTCTGTCCCTGCTTTCATCCTGTTCGTTTTTGTGGCCACTGGGAACAAGTCTCTACTCTGGATTGCTTGCTTTGTTTGTTTATGCAAACATATTTAAATCTTGCATCAGCATGTCAATGTGTGTGTAGTGAGTATTGTTTTCCCTTTTTGTGTGTTTTGCTTTCATGCATTTGCTCCTCTTTGTTCTGCTCTGCTTTGTTTTGGTTACTGTACATGTATATGCACTTGAGAGCAACACGGTGTATTCACTGCAAGTGTTTTTGTGTCTGGGTCTTGTTTACGAGGTGTGTGTGTGTGTGTGGGGGGTGGGG
>CM022487.1:13612457-13640418 GCA_011952105.1 Coreoperca whiteheadi
TCCACCCACCCCTCTTACAGAGAGAGCTCTCCGTGGTGCTGAAAGCAGAAAAACACATTCAGGCTCCAGTTACACTGCAGCTGCAAAGAGAAGGCATGCGAGACACACGAGACAAAAATATGAAACGACTGCTTGGAGAAAGAGACTGGGGTATGAGTGCTTATGAAGAGGAGTTGAAAAGCACACAGCGAGAGAAATAGGAGTGTAGGAAAAGGAAGGAGAGAGAGGGAACGAGGATGACGCGCTAGTAGAAGGTGGCTACAGTAGGCAGTGGGCGTGTTCTTCTTGTTGTGATCTATAGTTGGGAAGCCCGGTGTCATCTGCTTAAGCACAGACCAACTGTACAGACCTGTGTGGACGAGCAGGACAGAGGGAGCCATAACTGGAAACGCACACCACTCTGCTTTACCTCGGTCTCAACCTTCAGGGCACTGTGGATGAGGATTCCTTTCACCTGTGCAACACTCGATGACACATTTTGCAGAAGGAGAGACATTCTAGGAAAGAAGCATTAGAAAGGCTGTGAGTGCCTGGTCGACAACCGCAAGGGGAGTTTCAAGTGAGAGTGTAATAGTGTGTATTTGTGTCATGCTTGCGGTTGCGGGTGCGGTCTGTTGCTATGCGGCGTCTTCCTTCTGTCTCTAGCATGTGCAGATGTGTGGAGCAGTGAAGCTGGCACCTGGCTTTGAGTTTGGCACCATCTGGACTGGAGGGGTTGCATCTCCCTTTTGTGCCCAGGGGAGGGAGCATTGGGCTGGGCACCCAATGTCCCAGCTCCCCTCTAGCACCAGCCTTATCCTGGGTCACAGGGACTCCTTCTAGCAAGTCAGTCAGTTGAACCATACAATGGATGGAAGTCTATTTGGATTTAAGTGGAATAGTGCACTGGTGCTCCAGCATAGGTCAGAGTTCACTAGCGTGCACTGGACTTATCAGGGGAAGACAAACCACACGTTGGTCCACAAACCAGCAGGGACACAGCCCAATTGTAAGTATGCATCATAATGCTTGCTTATACACAACAATGACCCATAGACCCACAAAGATATATGCCAACAAATGCTCATGCTTTACACATCATAAAGCATTCAAAAGTGTTTTTTCTCTACTCAAGTTCAAATAACAATCCCAAAAGCAGAGCAGCCAAGTGTTGCACCTGTGTGCCTGGGTTTACAGGTTAACCTGTACTTGGTCCAATGTGCTGCACTGATGTGTGTGTGTGTGTGTGTGTGTGGTGTGCGCACGAGCGCCCACGCATGTTGTCACAGACAGTTGGCCTTGCAATCTTTTTGACACTGTGTCTCAAGAATATCCCTGCTGCCTTTCTCCTGTGACATGGTTGCCTGGAAACCGAAACGGTGTGCCACTTTCATTTACTTTTAAAGCAAAGTGCACCTCTGTGTTCCAACTGTTGCAGCCCATGTCACTTGGGGCAAAGGGAGAGAGAAGAGATGAGATATAAAAAAAGAGAACATGCATCAACTGAAGGGCAAAGAGTGAGAATGGAGAGGAAAATAAATCTTTGTTGTAAAAAAAATGGATTGTTCAATTGACAGATTTTATGGAGATTAGCAAATAAGAATAGAATTTTACATTGACAAGTTATGGGAGGACAATCCAGTGAAAGGCTAGGCTGGTAAAAACAGTGTGATAAACAAGCTGATTCTAGAGTGGACTGCTGCTGCAGGCTTGCAGGGATTAGGCAGGCAGGCTTAATTCAGCTCAAACACTGTTTGAACTGTGCCTTCCTATTGCTGCACCCTTAACACATCTAACTCGTGCACCTTGTTATGTCCTCAGAAACCAAGATTGGATCCTTTGTACAGCTTCAGCTCTATACAGTTTCAGCTCTCTTTCTGTGCCTGTGAATCAGTGATAAGACCTGATAATCAGGTGGAAAAAATCTGTACACCACTTGACACCGGGATTCTTTGCCCTAGTTTGAACTCTGAGATGGTGGTTCTGTTGGTGCTTATCACTCCTCTCCTCATGCCTGTCAAAACCTATGCTAAGGAGTGTTGAGAATGCCTGGTAGGGAATGGAACCAGCAGATAAACCCATGACCTAGGCCCCTTATTGATAGACAGACACAAGTTAGAGGGATGCTAAGGGTGGCCAGACAATGGCCAGTCTCTCAGTTGGCCCTGCAATCTCCATCTGGCAAGCCCCCCACCCCCTCCTTTGCTGCCCTTGCCACCCTACAGACATATACACACACAAACATACATACAGTTATCGCAAGCACACCCCCCCCCACACACACACACACACTCAAACACACACACTCACACTCAGTGCTTCTCTCACACGTAAACAAGCATGAGTCTTAGGCTGATCTGAAAACATTGACCTACATAAAAGCGTGCACTATCTTCTCTTCCACCACTGTCCTCTCCACGTTCACATTTGGCTGTTGCACATAGTATATACTATATTGCATGCAGTTGCTCATGTTTTCAGGCAAATGCATATTGTACATGCATGCTCACTGAATCACATCATTAGCTGCTTTAAAAAATGCTGTTTTAAAATGATTCCAATTTAGATGGAGCGAATCATAGTATGATTGCATCAATGTGGGTGATTCATTGAAGAGGCTTTTCCTCACAGAAACATCCACACACTTTCGTATGAGTCTGATGCTGTCAGTAATAGTCTTTTTACAGAATCAAAAGGCAGCTGGGAACAACTCAAGAGCACGTTATTTTTAGATCTTAAACATAAGATTGATGCTGATATCTGCATATGCAAAACCATGCATCACAGTCTAGTAAGATTGGTTCATTTAATCTGTGTGGTTTGTTCCCAGGAGTACTATATTTTCACATCTAAACCCAACACATATTGCAACTGCAGAACATGAAAGCCCTTTTTCAAGTTCATTCAGACATTCAATGGGTTACAGTCAATAATTTCAGCCAGAAAACGTGCAAACACAACTGAGAAAATGAGCAGCCGCTACTGATTCACAGCCAATAAGGAAACTGAAACTGAAGGTTATGAGTAACCGTAACTAGCTAGTGAGTCCGTTGACTGTTTGCATATTTACATGTGCATGTGAGCTTTTGTGTTTGTGTATGTTTGTATGTCGGCACAATGAACGAAAGAGAATGATTACTATTAGTAGTATCTCTCTAAGGCGAATAATAATGATTAAAGTTTTCAATGTCTTTATCAGAATGCTGTGGAAACTCTTGAAGAATGATGAGCTCCAAAGAGGAGGAAACTCTCCGTTTTTTCCAGTATGTTGAGGAGAATGGGCTGAGAGCCTACAACGGCCTGGTAGCTCAGAACTTGGACCACGCCAGGAATGAGAGAAATAGGACATTCCTGCAGGAAAAAAACGACAAGAAGAGAAAACAGGAGGAAGCCATAAGGAGGTAAGAAGAAAAGAAACAAATAAAGTTCTTCACAAAAGGAAAAACAACGAACTGTTTGACAAAAGTATACTATAAAACACATACATTATGAATCTTGTTCACATAGGAAAGGATAGTGGTAGACAACACAACGTTTTCTATAGTAGTCTTGCAATGGGATTCTGCGCTGTAAATGCAAGGTTGTCACTGGGTTCACTTCAGGAAGAGGTTCTAAAGAAGTGGGACAAGTGGCCAGAGAGTCCCTGTGGCAATGGCAGGTTGCCATATTTTGGGGGTTGCCAGTGTGGACTGGTGCAGCCCATGATCTATAGAGGATGATTAATTTTTCACTTTCAGACTTATTTGGGACTTGTCCTTGGATGGAGGTCGTCACTGCTCCATTTTTAAGATGGAGAGCGTTTAGAATTAAGAAGGAATGGTGTGGGCTGTGACAGAAAGTGTGTTAGAATGTGAGGGTGGGAATGAGACATGCTGAAAGACTTGTGGTTATGCTGCTGTGATTTATATATATTTAACTCCTGTTTGTTGGAAGAAAATGTTCCAACTGTGTAGAAAGTTGTGTCATTGTCAAGAAGTTGTTGTAACACCTCCTAGAGTTTTAGAAAAAATGAATTGACCTCATCAGAGATCAGTCACATATGCTGCTGCACCCTGTTCCAAATGTTGTGATGAGCAAGCAGTTAAAGCAGTGCCACTGTGCGCAGCAACACCACTGTGTGGCATCCCGAAACTTGAGCAAATAAGAGGCACGCACTCACAACGTGACTAGCATGTGCATACGGCATGCTTATGTTGTGGGGTAGAATACGAGCACTGAGCCACAGTGAGTCTTTGGCAAGATATCGGGACAATGCAGCGGGGTTTTGAATGTGTTGGTGCAACGACATGGACATCTGTGTTGATTTGTTTCCCATAAAAACCCCTGAGGTCAGAACTTACAAAGATCAGAAGAGCACGAAGCAACACCAAGAAAAACTCTGTGGACACATTTTTTGATTTTTTTAAAATTCTTCAGTGGTTTATGATTTGAGCTTTGCTTCAAGGGCAATGACAATAAGTCATAAATCTGCTTCAGTGGATGTTTCTGTGCCCTAACATGAAATAATATCACTTTTTATTAAGTTGTAGGAATGATGACTCATCTGAAAATGTAACATTTTTACAAGTCAAGCCAAAAAAAATTTATTCATTTTAAATTACAAGCAATAGTAAAGTCTTCATGACTCATAAGTAGCATTACCAATTAAGACGTGAAACACTTGTTTTCCACTATGATAGTCAAACAATTACTTATGGTGCAGCATGCTTAACAAACATCCGTTTGCAGTGGAAAGGCTTCTGTAAAATGCAGTCTAGTCTAGTCATGGAATCTATAAATCATTTGTGATCGGTCAGTCTGTCTCACACAGTACAAAGTATTTTAGCAGCTGTTAGGAGTTTTAACTGTGCATCAGATGATTATATTGATGTGGTTGTGGGGGCTGAGCATTTATATGTGACCAGATGTGGCTCTTCTTAACTGATTAAGTTAACACTTTGAAACCTGTCATATTTTTGTCAAAGGGTCATGCGATTCAAAAAGAGCGGTTTCTCCGCTGCCACTGTGATTGTCCGTAGGCAGTGCATTTTACAGTATATGAACTGTATATCAATTGCATGATCAAAGCTGACTTGGAGTGCAACTTTATCCCTTAGGCATCAGAAAAACAAGTTACAGTAATAAAAAAATTGAAACTTCAAAATTTGGACTTGGACTCTCCTTTCCAGCTAAATTTCCCTGCAGTGTGATGCCGTCCTGTACAGTAACTTGATGAATGGAACATGCCTTAGGAAAGCGGCGTTTACTGTCCTGCTATCTTTCCACTGTCTCTCAGCTGTTGCTAAAGCTAAAATATTAATACACAGTCACTAGAGGAAGAGTCTAAAAAATAACTGGATTTTTCATGAGGCCTATAAGTAGGTCAATGAGACGACCCATTTTTACAGTAACTGACTGAGAGTGTGAGGATTCATGTGTGCATGCTTGCATTTGCGTGTGCACAAGCACGTACATGCATGCTTGTGTACATGCATGTGCGTGCATGGACATGAACAATAGGAAAATAGAATATATTGAGAGAGAAAGGGTAGGAAAGAACAAATGGCCTGTGTGATTGTGCAAGGGTGAAACAGCTTGTTAGAGCAAATGTGTTTAATAGTGTGGGGGGAAAAAGAAAAAAAAACCTGTTAGAGAGAGATTAAGTGTGAGCTCAGTTGCAGGAGATGTGTTCTGCCTGGTGACAGCTGGAACAGCCATAGGCCAATCAGATCAGCGCGTTAGGTTTGAGTGAGGCGGGCCTTCCTGCCTGCTGCTATCGCAACCTGTATTTAAAAAATTGTTTTATTGTATTTCATCAGAAGAAGTAATTCACACAGTCTCACACACACACACACACACACACACACACATATACCCGCACATTTACTTAAACATGCAAGTGTATTCAAAAACACACACACACACACACGAAACACACACATTTACTTATATTTACATATGCTTGCAAATTCCAAACGGCTGCTTTCTCCTTTCTTTACCCTTTGTACACACATGCATGCATTCACAGATAGACTTTCTAGATCTTTTTTTCTCAAGACCTCCTTGACTGTTTTGTTTGTTTCTCTGATGTTGTTTTTCCTGTCACACGGTGTCACAGTGAGAGAGCCAGAGCTGCCAGACGACAAGTCAACTCCAACTGGTCCAAATGCACCTGTGGTCTGTCCTCTAGCCAATCACTGGGCAAATATCCTATAAATAATCCAGTCACCAGTCTCCAATCACACCCACCCACCCATCCACACATACACACACAACCCATGTGTATGGGTGTGCATGCATACAGTCACAGCGATGTACACCCAAAACATATCAACGGGAGAGACTGTTAATGCTGTGCTGCTGACACCTGTGGCTGAATACCGTACATGAAGACTTTCTACTTTTTTCAAAGACATTTTAGCCCAAACATGGATGATTCATACTTTTATACAGAATATGCATCAATATCCACTAAACATGTGATTTGATGATTACTTTTTCCCCAGATGTCTTTAAAATAACATTGGCAGTGTGGCTCCACAGGTTACTGCAGGCCCCTTTCTTTTTTATTACCACTGTCATCTTAAAACAAAATGTGATGTTGTTATGATATGCACATGATGTGCATGTGTGCTTTTATTATTGTTGTGTGGCAGCAGCTGGTTTTGTGTCTGGTTTCTATGGGTACCCTGTTGCTAGGCAAAGTTAAGCCCCTGACCAATGATCCCACCCCACCAAGCACCTTCTGTTCAGCAGCTGGCCTGGAGGGAGTCAGAGTCAGCAAAGACACGCATTGAGGGGGTCACACAAACACACACATACATACACACCCACATGCGTGCACACACTCACACAAGATAGAGCTTTGTGAAGCCACACATTCATCCTGTTTCATGACATTTGTTTAAACAAATCTCTGACATTAAGCTTAATTGTGACTCTGATATAAGAATAATTAAATACACCAAGCACCAGAGATCAAGTGTGTATACATTATAAACGCATGCCTTTTGTACAAAACATTTTCCATAAAAACAGTCAGATCTTGAGCTAATTTACTCTGTGTTTGTGTGTGTGTACAAGTGTGTGTGTGTGTGTGTCGCAGACAGCCCTCCTTTCCCCCATTACCACACAATACTCAGACATCATTAACGCTCCATTCATCCATTTATAGGGATTGATTGTGTTCGGGCTTGGGGACTTCCATGGTGTCATTATGTGTGTGGTTGTGTGAGCGGCATCGGTCATATCCCGGGTTAAACTCAAATCAGTTCTTTGCCCTGTGGCAGTAACATGTCTGTTGTTGTCAGCGCTCTCATCATTTGAGCCACTTGCACAGAATGAAATGCACATACATACACATGCGCACACACACACAAGCTCGCACAAATGGAGACATGCCATGATGACTCTGTATGTCGGGGTAAACTTGGGTCAAGATTTTTTTCTCCTCCTCTTTCTTTCAGTCCCAACAGTGTAAACTTATATATGTCCTAAATTTTAGATTGTCTCATTCTTTTGCATAAGATAACTTGTTTTTATCATTCATATTTATAGATATAGATATTTCTGTTCCCATGACCCTTTATCTGTCCTCTCTAACCTCTCTCTTTCTTCCTGTCTTTCTGTTTTAGGACGGGTGAGGACATAGCAACGGAAGGCAAGCACTTACGTATGGGCTCCATTACCATGCCGGAGCCCCGGGAACGCATGCCAATACCCCACCCGCATGCCCTCGCCTGTGGGCAGGGCTTCTCCGTACGCTCCCAGTCCCTCCACTCTGTCGGTGGTGGGAACAGTGGGGGTGGAGGAGAGGACGAAATGGGAAGCCCGACCTCTAGGAAGCAGCCCCCACCCAAGCCCAGGAGGGACCCGGCCACCAAGCTGAGCATGTCGTCTGAGGCAGTGGACCACAGTCCCATGTCCACCTGCCGTGGGGAGAGATGTGATGGTGAGTGGTGGCGGCACTTCACACCAGACTGCTGTGTTATATATAGCTGCTCTCTGCACTGCCCTCCTCAACACTGTTTCTCCTACAATAACATGACATCTAGCTATTCCCTGCATACTTCACACTAAGTACCATCGTGGCAAATTGATATAACAAAAAAAAAGAAAGAGCTATAAGTACTATGGGGTTAAACCGTGGTTAAAACATTCAGGGTGCAATAGACAACAATAAAAATGTTCAATGAACTACATTTGAAGGAATATTTAAAAGAGTCTATTTAACATTTGTGCTGACTAGTCTGGCCATGATTGGTTAGGAAAAAACATTCCGTAGTATCTTTGAGTGACAGTGGACCGATATATATATATATTTATATTATTCCAGAATAATTGAGTACACAGGCTAGAGCAATTGCAGATGCCAAAATCTATGAAGAAAGGTTATAAAGATTAAGGAACAGCTATACCAGTTGTATTTTCCCTTGCCCCACAGATAAATCAGATAGTAAAAGATTCTGAATCGTATACTAACATGTTGAACCAGGACTGAAGGTATCATTTTGTGATGCATATGAATGACTGGTAAATTTTTTGCGCTGCTTCAAAGCTCTGAGCTTTGGAAAATAGACCCTCCTACATCATTTTGTGTTTTGTAATGGCTGCATTTTAAGGCCTTCTGTTTATCCGGGAATTTAATGGTCATTATATTTTGAGCCTCTTGAACAGTAAAAGAGGATGTTTGGGCATATGTTCAGTTTTCGCAGCAGAAACAAATATTTATAAACGATTTATTATATCTTATCTTGGCTTGTGCATGTAATCAGGTGTTATATATTCACTGTGTCTTTCGCTCAGTAGATCTCCCAGGCTTTAAATACTGTAAATACAGCTTCTATCCTTAAGAGTAATGTCCTCATAAAATTAATATAGTAACAAGTTTTGTGTATTACGCTGAAGCTCCAGTAACTTCACCCCAGTAGCTGGATCAAAATACTGTGCTGGCTATAGAAGTTTATTGGTTACAGTCAATCATCAAAGCTGTTCTCAGTGCAAATAAAGAAGGCAGAAGTATTTTGACAGTTCTAAACCTTCATTTGAAACTGACATACTTTAATATTTCTACAAGGCAAATTACCAATAAAGGCCAAACAGTTTTCGTTCCAGTTAAATCTGGCAAGGCCAAAATTTAGAGATGCCTTGATCAAGATCCAGCAGAAGCACACTGCAGCAATTTCAGTCAATTTTCTGAGGCAAAATAAACAAACACAACATGCCTGTTTGGGCATGGATGAAAAAGAGGGCATAATTGTAGTAAATCAACTCAGTGTAAGAAAGGTTTTAATGAATGGCAAAGGAATTTATCGAGCTAAAGGAATGTTTTCCTCAACAAGCCACAGATACAATCGCTGCTGCAACATATGCACAATGCACACAGCCAAACACTTTTATTAGAAACAATTCAGCCACAGTACATGTGCTGAGCACAAAGAAACAAGCATTTCAAATTTAAACTGACATTTGAAGTATAATGAAATTCTTTCAGGCAGGTGGCTGTGAGAGTAGAAATATTTAGGGCTTGCAGGAAGCTTTGACTCCATTTCAGTTTGGATGATTTATCGCCAACGAGATGTTTAGGGAGTCGCCCAGCCTGGCTCAGATTGGTGGGGATCTCTCAATGTGCACACAGATCTTCCTGGGCACCACGGCAACCATCCCACAGAAACAAGACCCCCTGCAGCCCAGCCAATCACAGAATCACTGAGCGGCTCGAGCCAATGGGGTTCTAGAGATGCTGAAGTCTGAGGCTTCGGAGCCAATCGGAATGAAAGTGTGGGGGTGTCCCTGGCTGAGGGGAGGGTTGCGTGCTCTGTAGCTGGCGCTGTAGCTGGAAGGGGAGGAGCTTGTCAGAGTAGAATTCATTCAGGAGAAGCGATTGACCTAGATTCATTTTCCCCAGGAGGAGAGGGCGGGGGATGGGGTTGCGGGTAAACACATCCGCTACAGAGGGAGGGGGAGAAGAGGGAGCATTAGAGAGAGGGGAAAAAGGGACAGAGAGTAAGAGGTGTTTGGAGGGATGGATTCATCAACAGTGCTGAAGCAGATTTTAAGATCCACCATGCAAACCTGTTAGTGTAATAATGCATTTGGCGATTGTACAAAAAAGTCAAAGTTACACCACTGTGTGCACATTGCCGTATACACACCCATAATCATGCAGACACAAAGAAAGGGAGAAATGACAGTCCAATTATTAAACACACACCAAGATTGAACCAAGATTTTTTTAACACCTTATGAATGAGGAGTGAGGCAATGAGGAGAAAATGTGGAACCAACAGGCTTGTCTCATCCTCAGTTCAAAGTAGCATCATCAACATCAACCTGGATAAATGCAACGTGTGCAAAATATCAGTGTAAAGAAAATGAAATGTTCTGATTTGATTTCCAGTTTTTTTTCACCTACTGGATTTTTTTGACTTTGAATTCATTGCTTCTTCTCTACTTATTTATTTATTTTCTCCACATAAATAAAATAGCCTAATCTTGTTATTTATACCTGTTTATCTAACTTTTTGCAACATATTCTACACAGACACCTACACAGTTGGACTCCCATTTTCTGGAAAGATTGACTTTATAGGGTGACACTGTGTGGTATAAAATGTGTACATGCCTGTCCTGATTTCCCTCTCTGAATGTGTAGGCATGTGCAGTGAATGCGTGCGTACCTACAGGCGAGCATGTAGTGATGGTGGTGAGTCATACAGTTACGGGAAGTATCCGTGTGTCTGGGCCATCTGGCATCTGAATTATTAAAGGTGTAAAATCTGCAGTTTGAAGATTTCAGACATGGTCCGGCTCTTAACTACACTTATCTCCCCCTGCCTATCAGAGAAAGGGACACTCCTATCCAAACATCTCAGTGTCTGACCTAGAAATACACTGTGAGCAACTCAGTACTATAGAGCGCTGTGAGTAAACTCGCATTAGGACCGTACTGTACAGTAGTATCAAGTCAACGTGAACACTTTACCATAGTCCACTGCAATACATCTAAAGAGATTCACACTGCAATGCTACGTCATCACTATCAGAAAGAAGCTCCACAGTATGTGTGACCCAGATACTATACTCACATACTGCTCCACTGCCGTATATGTGACCTAGAAACGTGCATATACCTCAACTATTCCCACATATCTGACTCCAGATATTGCTCACGACTATGTTGACCTACATCTGACCTATAAAACTGCAGTAGGCTATATATTAATGATAATGATATCAGCAGTATGAATCACTTAAAGATAAATGATTCACGAAAATAGATTTTGGTCATATTCAGTATTGCGTTGTGTGTGATAGCTTTGCAGAAAGCAGCAACAGAAGAGTGACGGGACAACATTATTTTGTCATGTCTCATACCACAAAAACATAGCAGTCAGAATGACACACAATTATACTTTAGTTTAGTCAACAAATGAATAAACGACAAAACAAATGATAGACTGTATACTTGTCTGTTATCAGGTAGTGCTTGTGAATGTGATTTTCTCCAATGGCTGTTTAGACTTTCTTTCTCTCTATCCTTTAGCAGCTCAAGGATGCAGCGAGGATTGCAGGAGGGTGCCACCACCCAAACCTAAGAGGAACCCCAACACACAACTGAGTGTTTCCTTCGATGAGTCCTACATCAAGAGCCACGGAGGCAGCGGGGTTTGCCCCTCCAAACCCCTCCACTACGTCACCTCCCCGGGCGAACGCAACCCCTCGCCTCCACAGAGTGATGAGAGCCCTACAGACGACTGTGAAGATGAACCTGTCTACATAGAGATGGGTGGGATTGATGTAGGAGCACGAGAACCCCTGAAGAGTGAGGATGAAGAGCCGGGAGAGTCTGTGTACGAGGAGATGAAGTACCCAGCTCTGGATGATATGGAGTACCGCACTGACCCTGTGGGATGTCGCTCTGCATGTCCCACCCCGGCACCCTATGATACTGAACCTCTAAGTCGCTGCTCCACACCTCGAAACATTCCCCTCTGTGACATTCCTGCACCCTTTCCCAATTTACTCACGCATCGGCCTCCGCTGCTGGTGTTCCCGCCGGCACCAGCCCAGTGCTCGCCCAACTCAGACGAGTCTCCCCTCACACCTCTAGATGTAACCAAATTGCCCATGCTGGAGAACCAGTCCTACAGTAAATCCCCAACATCCTCCTCTGAGCCACCCTCCTCTGCACACATCCGCAGGGAGCTCACTGCCACCCCAACCCTCACAGTATCTGGGCGCTCCTCTGCGCCTCCTCTACCTTGTACCCTCTACAAATCCTCCTCCTCATCCTCCTATCAGCGCAGCCACTCTGCTTGCCCATCGCCAGTCAGCATGGGCCGCTGTCTCACCCCTCTCAGCCTCATGCGTACACCTCCCTTTGACGCTCCAATACCATTCCCAGGGGGTCTACCGCGGAGCGCCTCCGCCACCCCTCACGGCAAAGGCTCGCCACCTCAAGACAGTGTGGGTCGATTGCATGGCTCTATGCAGAATGTGTCAACAGGGCGGTCAAGGACACCCACCAGCCCACTGGACGAACTAACCAACCTGTTCACCACCGGCAGGAACATGCTGAAGAAAAATGCCAGTGGTCGGAAGTCTAAAGAGCCTGGAGAGAGTGAGTCATTTCAGATATTTGTCTCATCATTTTGGAATAGAGTGAAGCAAAGGGCACAAACACGTGTGCTCATGTTTATTAATGTATGTATTTGATTCCTGAAGAGAGTAGAAAGCTTTTAACTGCATCTCCTTTTAGAAATCTTACCCTGTATGTACATATCTTCATTTCGTAAGAGAGACTGACTTAGTTAAGAGAGTTAACAAGAAAGCATCCCTATCAACACTAGAAAGAAGTTGCAAAGTCTCAGAATAACAAAGGGAAGAGCAGGAATAACATCCCAGAGTGTCTATGGACAACATGGTTATCTGTGTCTAAATGCTTTGGCTGCAGTAAACTCTGGAGCAAACACAAATAAGTAATCTTCAGTTCCCTAATCGGTGACAGTTTAATTTATCCCTGTCATGGGTTATCAAGTTTAACCCTGCAATATTAGGAGGCTTTGCAGAGAATGCATCACTTTTACAGTACCATGCATGGTGCTTGTGGCACCCTGTGCAACATTCCATTTGTTTAATCTTTGCCCAGCAATACCAAGGTACAGATCGTATGATTTAATCTGAGGGGATTAGAGACTAAAGCGGACAACAGGTCCCTCAAACCTACTCATGGCATTAGGCCATCAGGCAGCATTGCTTTTAAATATGTAACCATCATGTTTAAGTACAGATGGCCATGTCACACGCAAGACTCAATGCAATTGCGAAGGAAAACATAATTTGCTCATCATGATATTGGTGCTTAAAGTTGCTTAAAGTTTACAAAAAAGATGTAAAAACACAAAATCACCAATGCTCACATTATCATATGGCGTCATATGGCGAGTCTGGTGCCAGCAGCCTTGTCAGTCACAAATTAACATTCTCGTTCTCATGCATAATGCAACCATTATTTTTTAGTTAAAATAGCAATGTTAAGCCTGAATATTATGAAATCTGATGTAATGTAAACAAATAAAAATATGATGACTGCAGGCTTTAAACCAAACAAAATAAGCAAGAGGGTGTTTCATAAATCCATGAAGGATAGTGTAGTTCATGTAGAGGCATGTCATGCATTACTTAAAAAGGGTCACTAATTAATTAATATGGAGTATCTAATTATTTGGAGTGAGGTTTGACATGAAATTTAACCCTATAGTTAACATACTGTATAACTCCAATTCTACGTCCACTTCAGAGCTGAGCAATGTGAAATAATTTTAAAAAAATTAACTAAAACCCTTCATTAAACGCTCCAAAACAGAGATTTATTAAAGCGCATTTTGCACATGAATCATAAAAGAATTAAGAAGAGTCCGCACATCTATCCTTACTCTGTGCTCTTAGCAACTACAACATAGCAACAGTGGAAGGAGGAGAAATCCGTGTTTCTTATTTGCAGATTCCCTCCCCATGGGTAATGCAGCCAATCACAGCTTAGGGCATGCCGGTCTACAACTGAGCAATGAGCTCCTGATGGGGAATAGCTATGGCTCTGAACTCAAATCTAAACCTGATCAGAGGATTTCAGATTCGCTTTTCTGTCCAATCAGCACATACTCTACTCATGATTAAGCCAATCAGGTAGTTGTGGCAGCTGTGCAGATGGGGATAGTGGAAGCTGAGACAATTTTATTTTGACTTGCTATAGATCTTCCAGTTGGTGTATACTTGTGCCAGCTGGTGCACACTTGCTGTTCAATCTTGTGATTTAATGGTTTACATTAAGTGATGGTTTGATTGTTTGTTAAGAGGTACATTAAGGTACTGGAAATTCCCAGTGATGTCTTACCGATGAGTCCTTTGACAGTATTTTGTTCTCTATCCCCATATGGTTTGTAAACAGTTTGCATATGCTTTCTATATCAAGGGTGGCTGACAGGTCTTTTTAAATATATATATATTTTTTTATCCCAACACCTGTGTACAAGCACCACATGGTGCTAAAGGATTGACAGGTTGTGTGTGTTGCTCTTTGAATGCCTACAAGCACACGCAGTGTAATGAGCACACAAACCCAGCACAATGAAGGGAGGTTAATTTTTTCTCTCTGAGGCAGCAACAGCTACTCTGACCCACTTACTAACTGGTTAATCGCCACACTCCCTCTCAACATCAGTACGGTATGTTAAAACTCAAAGAAACCATATAGAGGCACAGCCTACATGGAAATCAATCCTGCACATACATTTTTTATTTGCGCAGTGATGATCTATAATGTCTTTATTGAGTATTGAATCAGTGACATACATATGGTTCCCTATTAGCATTTGCTACGCACACAGGATGGGAGATTATATGTATACATGCTAAAGAAGAGTCAGAGCAAAAAATTTATTTGTGCATGAAGAAATTGTAAAGTTAAACAAAGAGACATCCGATGGCAGTGGTTAATGTTTTAGAATATGTTTTGTATTGGTAACCATGGTTATTTTATGGTACCATCATGTGTATTATTTTGTGGATTTTAAGGTGAAAGAAAAGTACAGTGAAAAAACTGACAAAAAGTGAAACATTATTAACAAAATGGACTGGTTGAATTGATTGAACTAAAAAAACTGTATATTAAATCATTAAATACAATCCTAATGCCTGCTATGTGGGCTAACAGGCATTAGGATTATTTGACTCATCTAACACCAGTCAGTGAGTAGTGAGTGACACCTAGAGGATATATGATGGTAGTGCAGAAACGTGCAGCAGAAAAACAACATTTTTTAATGTATTTTTTCTCACAAACATGTAATATATCAAACAATATATCCAGTTTATTACCATATTTTGAATCAATCAACTACAGCATAATAAGCTTGGATGTTAGAATCGTTTAATTTTGAATGATTTTTTTTTCCCCCTGTGCTTTTACAGCTGAGTCCAAAAGCAAGTCTCACAGTGAGTCCAAGCGTGAAGGCAAGGAGCGCCACAGTCACAGTCACAGCAAGGAGTCCAAGCGAGACTCCAAGGATCGCCACAGCAAAGAGTCTTCTCATCGGAGAGACAGAGACAGAGACAGAGACAGAGACAGAGACAGAGACAGAGACAAAGACAAAGACAAAGACAAAGACAAGGAACGAGGGAGCAGCAATGTAGAAGCACTGCCGCACAGACGCAACAGTAAAGACCGTACTTGTAGTGGTGTAGATGCAACACCTGTTCGCAGGGATAGCAGGGACCAGGGCTACAGCAGTGTAGAGCCCATCCCATTGATAAGAAGAGACTCCAGGGACAAAGGGATTAGCAATGGTGACCTGATGCCAAGGAGAGACAGCAAAGATCGGAGCGGGGGACATGGAATGGAGTCTTTGCTGAAACAGGACAGCAAAGACAGGGAGAGACTGCTAGATCAGCCACCTGAGCTGTTACCAAGACAAGACAGCAAGGAAAGGGCAAGAAACGGTGTAGACTGTAGACATGAAAGCAGAGAGAGAGTGCTGGATCAGCCACCTGAGCTCTTACCACGACAGGATAGCAAAGAGAGAGCCAGGAATGGTGTGGACTCAAAACATGAAAGTAGAGACAGGCCACCTGAGCTTCTACCCCGACAAGAGAGCAAAGACAAAGCTAGGACTGGAGCAGAATATAGACATGAGAGCAAAGACCATCGTCCTGATTTGTTACCCCGACAGGATAGCAAAGAGAGAGCAAGGAATGACATGGAACATAGACATGAAGGCAGAATAGACCAGCCACCTGAGATCCTTCCCCGACAAGAAACTTCCAGAAGCAGCAGCAGCAAGGACAGGGTTGGCTACAGCGGTGAATCCAAGCATGAGGGGAGAGATCGGAGCTGCCACAACGGAGGAGATCTTCCTCCTCCTCCTCTACCCAGGCAGGACAGTAAAGATTTGAGCAGAACTGGGCTCGAAGTGAGACGGGACAGCAAAGACAGAAGTCTGAATGGCTCAGAGCAGCATCATTATGATGTCAAGAACACAAAGAGCCCTTCTGCACTGGAGTATAGGTGTGATAGTAAAGAACGAGGATACAGATCAGATGGCACACCCAAACGAGATAACAGAGCAAATTACAGCATGGACCAATCAAAAGCACAAGAGAGGAATGGCAGCAAAATGACAGGGCAGCATTCATCCACAACGACACCCACTCACCATGGGAGATCATCTGGTAGCCCACCAATGACCACGGGAACAGGAAATGGTAAGGCTTAAGACCTCAAATTCATAATCTAGTATTGATTATTTTGTATATGTTGTATAGAGCATCCAGCTTAATAAAATGTATTAAACAATTCTTATTACATGTGACGAAATGTATGATTCTTCCGCCCTTGGCAGATCTGAAAGCAGCACCTAAGTATGGCCGCTCACCTTCTAGGCCTGCTAACCCCTCCCCAATGGGAACTCCACAAAGGAGAGCAGCAGAGACACATCAAAGTCAGGTATGCAGATTGCCTTGTTTTTCTTTACTTATATTTATAGGCCCTTCCTGTGTGTAATGGGGTCCTACGCACTTGAACATACAAGTTATAACAGTTCTCAATTTCACTAGATATATTTCTCTAATTCTTTTTTTCTCTCTCTGTGCTCTTGTCATTGTTTTGAATGGGGCTGTGCTCATTTAGAAAAAAATACTTTCAATCAGAATTTAGCAAAATTTTTGTTGGTTATTCAAATGATCAAACTACACCCACACAGTCTTGATGAAGTAGATCAGCTGAGTTTAGATTGTTAAACTCTCAATAAATAATACCTAAACATGTTTTGTTTTTTAAAGTGTGCAACGAACTTAGAAGTCAAGCTGTATTCCCTTCACGTAATACTTTGACTCTTCCCCTCAGATGCCCCAGATGCCATGGATCTGTGGAGACACCACCATGCTAGAACAGATTGAGAGGAAACGCACCCTCTGCATGGAGATCCGCTCCAGACAACATCCACACCTGCAGAGATCTCTGGAGAGGCCTCCTCCTCCGGACAGGAACGAGGACAGGCACCAGGAGCGTAGTCAGTGCAAGCAAGAAAGTGCATCTGTCCTCCCAGGCTGGGGGAAAAGCAGCGGGGCCAAAAAGATCCGTCCTCCCCCTTACCCTACACAGACAACTGTGTTCTGGGACACGGCCATCTGACAGTAACAACACACTTACACCTCCCTGCCACACAACCCCCAATAACCCACTCCATCTTTCCTCTGGGTTGTGCTGATTCTTCCCTGCAAAATCAGGGGTGTCAGGACAGCCAATAAGAGCACCAGGGGGATGATACTCACTGATGTCAAAGGACAATTGTGGTTACCATAGCAATATTTCTGCTCGTTCAGGTTGTCATTTTCATCACTGGTGATATTTGATATTTTTCTATTTCCTGTGATTGGATTCTTGTAATATAATTAGTAGAATAGATATTTGATGAATAGATATTTTCTAAATGAGATGGGGATTAAAAAGCATCTTAAATTATGTATAGTACATGTAGATGCAATCTAATGTTTGTTTTTGTTATTTTTGTTTTTGTTATTTTACATTTGAAAGCATAAACTATCATTACTTGTACTGTAGTAATTTTCTTATGCCCAACTCATTTTTTTGTGTGTGCCCAAAGCACTAAAATGAATGGACTATACAGTTCTGTCTATATATACTTTACATTTTCACTGTTGTATTGTAAGGTGAGGAGTTAACGTCAACGTGCTTTAGATTCCAGCGCTCTCCATGCCTGGTGCAGTATGTTCTAGAATGTACAACAGTTGGTACTAGAACAGAAACAGGAAACTTTGTATGCTTCAGTTTGTATATTACAGTGAGAAGCTGTGTAGTCACTACGTCAAAGCGGTTGGATCGTTTTATAGGAAAACCTGTGGGCTGGTATGTTGTAGAGGACAGAGAAAGTGTGAAATGTGTTCGGCTGTATTCTAAGATACACTATGAGGATGGGTTGGGGAGGTAGCAAATTAGAACATACATTATTAACTGTATAATTTCCAAAACCAGCCAAAGCCTGTTAAAGTGAGATATGGGTGTGGTTGCACTTTGGACAGTTGGTTATTTGGAATGGGGTTGGTGGCAATAGCTGGTGAGTACCAGCGCCCTTACTTTGCCATGCACACTGCGAGCACCATGACACAGTGTAAATACTTGATGCCAACGACCAGCCCGTACAATCAACACCTGAGCTTTTAGAACATTTCTTAATTTTACTGCAGATTATAATAGCCATATGCACTTGCTCAAGAAATAACTTTCAAGATTATGCTTATATATATTTTTTTGAAAATGTTAAAGGTAGCTGTGCCATGTAAGTTTTAATTTATTAGCGGGGAGGTAAAGCCTCAGGAGGCTGGCTGTGTGTGACATGCAGTCATCCATGAATGGTTGTCTCTGACACTATTCTCAATTCAATTGGCTGGCAACCTTTTAAGAGATCAAATCATTTAAGGACCTATAACATGGCAACAGTTCCACCCAGTCAAGCAGACAGGGGTTGCACAAGGGCCTACAAAACTTTGAGGCTTTGAAAAAAAACAAAAAACTGCACTACCCATCATATTCCATTACATTTATTCAGGCTGATTACGTACATGTCATTCTCCCCCTGCTCTCTCCCTCTACCTCAACCTCCTACTTACATCATCCAAGTTGGTTCTGTTTAGCACATTAAAATGCAATGTTGACATTGCCAAAATAGTATGGGTTTGACAAATGAGCTAGCCCTCAGATTGGAGAAAAAGTGCAGTGTCCTTTCTCTGGTGGGAATTATTGCTACAGAGGTCCCTCTGTGTTGTACCTGTATGTGTGTGTGAGGGAGAGAGCTGTGTGTGTTTGTGTGTGTGCCAAGCTACACTGTATGCAAGCTGAATCTTTAAAAATGATTGTTTTAAGACATTCACTTTGCCCTATCCATGATGTTGGTGGGTGGAGGTTGGAAATGTAATAATGATGATGTACAATCTTTTTGTGTGTATAAACGGGCACTGTGAAAAGGTAGAGAGAGCACCGCACTGTCAGAGTCCTCTGTCTTATTGCACTGAGTGTTCTCTTGTTTTGCATAATAAAAAAGAAAATGAAAAAAACATGTCTGAGGAAAAAAGTACTGTATTCTGATTGTCACTTGGGTTCTGTTGAGAGAAATAAATAAATATGAACTTGAAACCCACTATGGACCCCTTCCTCTTGAAATTATTCATTTTCTCCTATCTTGGGATTTTTGCATGTAGGTTCTTATTTCTCCAAACGTCGTAGCTATTGAACTCTAGATGACTCGTAGTGTTAAAACTTTTTTTAAAAATTTTAATTGAGCAGGTGAAGAATGAATAGATCTTCCAAGCATTTCTCCTAAAGGATGATTTAGTTAGGTTTTCAACACTAGTCTGAAAAGGTGGATTATTACAAAATCTTAAGGTACAGCAGCAAGATGATCAATTATCAAACATTTTCCTCATTAGAAATAGAACCTTATTGAAAATAATGACAGAAAAAAAGATAGTGACTCGTACAAAGAAAGTTGCTAAGATAAAGGTAACAGTGTATACATTGCAATGCCACATTTTGTTGTCCCCATCTATAACCCTGAGTGGTCAAAAATCATTAAAGTTATAGCTTAGTGCCAAGAGGTCCCTCATTGTTCCCTGAGGCAGACATGACACTGACTGGCCTTGTGTCGCTGTTGGTCGGCTGCCTTGATGGTAGCAAGCCTTGGGGTGATAAACTGCTCTGTCTGACTAACAGTAGTCAGCCAAAAACTGTAGAGATTGGCAAAGTAGTGACAGGAACCGTGGGCACCCTGGCACTCTATGAAAGGTTGAGTCCGGAAATCCTTAAGGCAGCTACCAGAAGAACTCAGGGACTGGCCACCACCCTCATCACCTGCCCCTGTGTGCTAAAGAGAGAAAAGGGCAGCAGGTACGCATTCAGTAAGTTGATAGCATTTTTCTTTCATACACACCATCAAGCTTTTTAATCACACTCACCAGGAGGAAAGAGTACCCCGTCCACAGACTCCTCCAGCCAGGTGGGCATGCGGGAACCGTGTGATCCTGGCTGTGAAAAGCCACGGCAGGCGAAACTGTCTCACACACCACACAGCGGCTGATGTGGGAGCTAATCTCCTGGCCAAAGAGTGGCATCATGGGTATGGGAGCGGTGGTGGAGAGCCAATAGGATTTGTCGCTGCGACTAGAGTAGCGACAGGCAGCTTTGTTGCAGTAGGAGAACGGCATGGTGGAGAAAAGAGGGAGGCAGGAGCCAGCCTGGCCTACAGGGAGAGGAGGTAAAAGAGGAGAGAGAGAGTAAAAGAGAAACAGGAAGAAATGTTTTTGTCAACCCTATAGACTCATTGTCTGATGGACAAACTCATTTCAAGACACCAAAAAAGGTATCACTTCAGGCAGACCCTTACCCAGATCTTGAGTGTGAGCCTTCTCTTGTCCCTCCAAGTAGACCAGACTGTAGCCCACCAAGAGCTGACTGCTGCCTTCAGGGCACCGTGGCGTCTGAACTGACTGGCTGTGGATAACCAAAAGGAAGCCTGACCTCAACGCCCCTCTGTGGCCTAGCTCACCTGGATCACCGGGTGGACCTGGGATACCTGGAGGATGGAGGGGTTGAGCAAGTAGCAACTGGGTGACATTGAGGGAGGATACGAGCGATGAAGAGATGAATGATTGGAGACTGTCAAACATTTTATCTGTAGCCTTGAGTGAACGGGCAAAATGTTATCCAGACATTTCAACATAAACTCAAGTGTCTCCTTTAAGGAGACTGTAACGCCTCTGACAGGGATTTGGATTGTTACATGACTGCATCTAATAATTCACCTTGAGGTCCAGGGAATCCTTGCTGACCCACATCTCCTGGATCTCCAACAGGACCGTTAAGACCATGCGGACCTGGTACGCCAGGGAGGCCCACAGACCCTATAGGACCCTTCTGTCCTGGAACACACAGATACAAACAAACAAGGACAAATATACACAAAGACAACTGAAGATGATAAAAACACAGTCCACTGATTTACTCAGACACAGACCAGTGTACACATATACATACACAGATAATATTTCAGACATGCTTGCCTTTACGTCCTGGAGTCCCAGGAGGACCCTCATCACCAGGGAATCCAACAGATCCTGGGTAACCACGTGGTCCTGGGAATCCAGGGGGAGCCTTCCCTGGGCATCCACTGATGGAATCACCAGGAGCACCTTTGACACCTTGAAAAAACACAATAGATTAATTACCAAGTGTACTGTAGTAACATAAACCACAACATGTCAGTGAAATGAAAGTGAAACAAAAAGTGTAAAGAATCTTAAGACATTTTTATCACACACACACACACACACACACACACACACACACACACACGGACACACACACACACACACACACACACACACAGACACACACACACACACACAGAGGATTTAGGCTTATGTCACTTTCTACTGTGAACAGTCCAGTAAAGGCAAAATGCCTAAATGCTGGGATAAAACTATGGCCATGTCTCTTAGCTACGGTGTCACTTACCTACATCTCCAGCTGAGCCAGCTACTCCCTTGGGGCCCCAAGACCCAGGGACACCTTTCTGACCTTTGCGTCCTAGAGTACCCCTGGAACCAGCAGGACCTCTCTCACCTGTCAAAGTGCAGCACCATTTAGAGTGCATTCAAATGGATGGCAACACTGTAAAGACTGATGGCAGCAGTCTTGCACTGTAATGTACCTTTTGGTCCTGTAAAGCCTGGGTAGTTCTGAGATCCAGGAGGTCCTGGGAGGCCCTTACCTCCCTTACGACCTGGAAACCCAGGAAGGCCAACTGGGCCTGGGTCTCCTTTGAAAATGCTGCGGCCTGGAGGGCCTGGCTCCCCAAGAGGACCTAGAAACCCAACACAGATAGATAAAAAGGCAAAGATGCCAAAAGTTAAACATGAACATATGCACAAAAATGTTCAATCCTAAATGTGGCCACAGAAAGATGGCGACAAACATAGACAAACAGATTAACATAAATAGGTACGCACACACACACAGACACACACACACACACACACCTGGGGGTCCTGGAGGTCCTTCATGTCCTTCAGATCCTACGTCTCCATCGGGTCCTGGCAAGGGCATGGAGCATCCTTTGCCGGGGTAACCAGCTTCGCCTGGGTAGCCTGGAAGACCTGAGGGAAGAAATGCAAAAAAGTTGAATACCTTTTCTCAGAGTATGTACCATATAGAGGAATGGAACAGGAACCACACTTAACAAAAGGAGAGTGACCATAACAGATTATGGCATGATAAGAAATAACTTTATCACTGTGGACTTACGCTGGGGGTGCCGTGAAGAGACAATAACACAAAATGAGCAAAATTGTTTTCTGACTGTACACCTGTGTGAGACAAACTGTATTCAAAAAGTAAATTCAAACTGAAAATGTTTGTGTTTAACTGTTCATGTCTCCCCCACCATTATAGAACCCATACAGTAGATACGCTATTGATAATAACAGATATGATACCTGTATTGCCAGGTGGGCCCCTCTGTCCTTTAGGCCCAGGAAGACTAGCTCCTGGAGGCCCGGGCCAACCCCTAAGACCCTTGACTCCTGGAAAACCGACTGGTCCTGGAGGGCCAGGAATATCTATACCTTGAAGTAATACATTTGTACATTTCAGTGAATTAAACTCTTACACTTGTTTCTATGATATAAGTGAAAGGTACAGGGTTCGGCTGAAACTAAATTGTCAATTTGCCAGTATAGACATATTTAGTACTGCATGAACAAAACTGTTATACAGACACCCCATAAAAGACAGAAATACATTTGCTTTTGGTTAATAAACTAAATTAATAATGATGATTTTTGTCCCTCTTACCGCTTGCTCCTTTCATCCCCTTTGGACCTCTAAGCCCATCCAGTCCATCCAGACCTGGTGCCCCTGGGGGCCCTGACATAAAATCACAATACAACATCAGAATTATATTGTTGGATTTTTTTGGTGCATGTTTTCCCTTTCCCCATGTGTCCTCTGAAATTGTACTTACAACAATAGAAAATAATCATATCCTTCATTATTTTTGTCCACATCTAATCAGTTGCATCTCTGAACTTTTATTGGCAGCCACCCAGAGTTCAAGCCAAATGACAGCCAATACAAATAACATATTAGACACTTGCCTGTACCCTGCCTTTCCAATAATGGGAGAAACATCTGACATTATGTTAGTACCTGGAGGCCCATATGGGCCAGGTGGGCCTGGTGGTCCCAGACCTCCATGATCACCTGGAAGACCTGGAAAACCTGGACGACCTGATGGGCCATGAGGCCCAGAGAAGCCTGTAGAGCCACACATAAAAGAGTTATACTAACATGTGTACATAAAGCACATCATTCAAATTACTTGAAGGAATAAACACAAGTGTAAAATTTAATAATTGAGTCATAATGTTTTAATGGCTGGAGGAGCAAATGAGAATTTGTACGAATCAAAATTCTAAATTTGAAGTGTTGATTTATTGCCATGGAATGACACTTTACATACCTTTATATAAAATGTAAGTGAACTTTATATTATGGGAGAAAATATTATCCTGGTTACTGGCACAATGTCCTCACACTTAACTTTTAATTTTTTTCTCTCTGATGATATACAACTGTGTGATATCTCAGGATAGGGCGCAAGCTCTTATTCTTCTTCTGAATCTCAGCATAAGTTTGCATTCCCACGTTCAGCAATATTCCGTAATCAATCCACTTTTTAAATGATTGCTGCAGCACATTAGTTCTCTCATTCAAATCTTCACTGGAAATCACCTGGTCCTCCTGGTCTTCCTGGTTCCCCGAGAGTGCCTGGTGGTCCAGGTTGTCCTGAAATTCCCTGGGGTCCTGGGTCACCCGGATCTCCTGGACTCCCTCTGGGTGCTTGAGGAAATTATTTTGTGGATCAAAATTTAGTTATATATCCACTTACTGTATATAGTCTAGGAAACTGATACACCTTCTTCAAGATTTTTTATCTAGTCCCTCTTCATCATTTGAAGTCATTTCTAAGTAGGTCTTCTGTTCAGTGTGGTATTTTCTTAACTTACCACTAGGTTCATCCTCTCCTGGCAATCCTTTGGGTCCAGGTGGACCAGGTTGTCCATACGACTTTCCTGGCTCACCTGGAACAGATTTGGAGAGGTTTCATCAGGTTCAGTTCAACTGAATGACACAGGTATGAAATGCTGAGAGATTGGGCTTCATTGTTTTATATACTTAACTATATTTGCTCAATCATACTGTTTTTGATAAACCAGACAAAATCGTAAATGATCCAATCTACTGTGGATTCAAATACTGTTTTATAAACTTACATTTTTCTCCATGACATGAAATTTACAACCTCAAAATCAGCGAAAACACATTACCTCTGTCTCTTTTGACTCACCTTTAGCCCCTGGAAATCCTGGTAACCCTGGGATACCTGAATGTCCCTGGGGCCCTGGATCTCCCTTTAACAGACATCAAATCATTTAAGATCACTTCTGAGACCGACATATAATCAATTATCTACAGTAAAGCCACTGATATGTATATTCAAGGTTAGATGATAACATAAGAAATCTAGGACTAGCTGTGCCATCCGGTATTCCTTACAAAACATGACAAAAGTGTCCTGGCACAAAGTGGCTGAGCATTACAGAGAAATTATATGCTGCTTGGACACTATGTGACTGAAGTGGCAGCTACTTTTCAGTGCATTTCGCTATCTGCTAGACATATATTAAAAAACACACAGACACAGATAGCTGTCTCTAAAATTATGAAGACAATAAAATACATTCTTTGTGTACCGGATCGCCACTATGTCCAAGATATCCTCTTGGACCAGGGAAGCCTTTGATTCCAGGGTAACCAGGAGGTCCTGGTATACTGGCCCTGCCTGGAGCACCGGTGCTGCCTTTAAACCCTGGCGGACCAGGCCATCCGTCAGCTCCTGAATCACCTGGCTCTCCCCTTGGGCCCTTTGAGCCTGTAAATGACTAAACAAAATAAAAATGATGTCGTCTTATACTCTTACACAATCTATAGTATGTAGTAAAGTGACTGGGAATTCAAAAAATCATCTTTTTTAAGAAAGAAGTATAATTGTGACAGCTCCATTGCCTGCAGGTCCTTGTTGTCCTAGTTGCCCCTTCCTTCCTGAAAGTCCTTTTGGGCCTTTTGTTACATTCACGATTCCTGAAGGTCCTGGTAATCCTGATGGACCCCGTAAACCTGGATGGACCACAGAGTTGAGATGAAATGCTTGCCAGTCGGATTCATAAAGTACACTGAAAGTGCAATTCAATGACCTAAATAAAAGAGAAAACATGGTGGCTCATCTTTCTGCCCTATACAGGCATATGTATATACAGGCTGTCTGTTTTAGATCTATTGTGGGCAACCTTGTCAAGGCCAAGTGGACTGCAACTATATTATTAATACTATATTTATTGGTTAAAGGTCCTGAATGGCGGCATCAAGCTATGATTTAACGTATTAATATTTACTATAATATAGAATGTTTTGTGTATTACAACAAATCCTTACAAAAATCCTTAAAATATAATATTTACACAGAAAGGTGCTTTTTGTATTTTGCTATGCTTGTCAAGTCAAACTGGAGTTTTCTAGAAACTATTGAGACCTAGAGGAAAAAAGTAAGCAAACACCACGCTTACAAACACTGCACTAGGAGAAGATAATGTCAGGAATTTCTTAACAGTATTGTTATCTGTGGTAAGTCTGTGCAGGACTGATACACCTACAAAATCAGAGGCAGCTGGTAAAATTCTGAACTTTAAAATGAGAGACTGTTTTCCTGGCGAAGATCACTGCTGCTACCAAACCAGTTTGGGTTCACGCTAGCTTTACATCACCGTGGTCGATAACCCATTTACATGTGGCTTGATCATTTGACTCTGTAGTGTTCATGCACGCTTTGTCTATTTTCTATCATCTATTGTCTATTGGTTGTAAATCTATTTGCGAATCTAATGATGTTATTCAAGTTGAAGCATAATAATGGTGAATGGTGATTGATGATGACATGATTGATTGATTGTTATTTTAAAGTACATTCTGGTTTATTTTTAGTCACAAACATGGTGAATGATAATGATAATGAAATAATAAATGATAAACTATGAATAGTAGTTAGTTGTAAAAGCTTTTAGCTATAGCATGTTATGGGCTTATGATGGCTTTAAAAATGGTTGTTTAAAAAGACTGCATAATTTAATATTACTTTAAATTAATATGATTATTAAATGTGTTATGTTAAAATGCAATAAAATACATATATATTACCTTATGTTAAGCCAAGAGTTATAACAGCTGTGGGCATTAGCTTTATTTACATTTAATGTTAGAAAATGTATAAATTAAGTGACATAAGGCACTCGGTTTGGGCATTCAGTCTTTTACAGTACATATTCATTACCTTCCAGAATGAGGCATTGTTGATTCTGATGTTTGTTGCCACACCTCCTCAAGAGAAGTTGCTCTTGGATGGTTCATTCACAGATGTATCCTATCATGCAATTATTCTCTATGCTGATTGATGTTTGAACCTTACCTGTTCATAAAATAGCCATTTCTACTGCTTCGATTACTCTGATGATGGCTTATACCTGAAACGCATTTGTTTTTATGCCCACAATGAACAAAAAGAGTACTTATCTGTGAGAGTGGGTGATCGGTTTGTGGTTGTATATTTTTGTGTTTGGCTATTTACATTTATTTGCAATAGCATATATGTGTATATTTTTTCAAATGTTCACCTAATGAATAATGGAACTAGTGGAACTATCTAACTGAACTATCAAACTAAACGCCTGAACCTGCCAAAATAAAAGGAGAAAAAAGGAAAAGATGTTTGATCATTGAGTGGAATCCAGTTAAAAACCTTCAAGTAGATGCATCAAAGTAGGGAAAGCTGCACATATTCTTAAACCATAACTTGACAATGTTAGCCACACATATAAATCTGACTGATGACTACAGTCACATTACTAAGGCATCTTTTACCATCATCGTCATCATTTTTGTCTTGTTGGCCACATTTTTTCAATTATTCAAAAACATAAGGCCACAGTGCCTGGCAAGAATGAGTACAGCCAGATGACACATGAAATGTATACAGAGACTTACCTTTATTACCAGGCAGTCCTGGGGCTCCTTTGTCACCTGGGCGACCATTAAAGCCTCTTTCTCCCGGTTGACCTCTGGGTCCCAGAGGTCCAGGATGACCTGGTAAACCTTTGGCCCCAGCCCTGCCAGGGTACCCCCTTTCACCTAGATGAATGGAAAGGAAAGTCACATTTCAGTCTGGACAGACTAGAGTACATATAACGTGTTTTTGATCAAATGTAGATTGGATTTCAGAGTGACCTTTTCATTTGTGTGGGGGGGTGCGGGGGTGAGGGTGGG
>CM022487.1:13640443-13713605 GCA_011952105.1 Coreoperca whiteheadi
GGTGGCGGAGGTTTGGTGATGTCGGGTGGGGTTGGGGGGGTGTTTTTGTGTGGTGTGTGGTGGGATGTGGAGAGGGGGCGGGGGGGTGGTGGTGGGGTGGGGGGTTGTAGTGTAGTGTGTACAGAGGAACAGGTACAGCTGATTGAGTTAATAAAAGTATGCATACTAGCAACCAGCTCCTGTATGTGAAGGGGATAGGAGATTCAGTTTTAGCACTTTAACTGATTGGATAGTGTAATCAAGCACCTGTCAGATACTGAAAATATTTTTGCATGATTTTAAATGATCAGGTAAAATAAAATAATGCTGTTCACAAACGTTTCTTATCGAGAAAGGCCAGTGGTTCACCTTTCTGTCCTGGCCGGCCATCTATCCCAGGATCTCCTGGGGGGCCAGTGGTGCCTTTTGGTCCAGCTGGGCCTGGCACACCAGGAGGGCCAGGGAAACCTTGTGGACCCCTCTGTCCATGACCAGGTGGACCTATATCTCCCTGAAAACCCTTCTGACCAAGGTAGCCTATCCAACATTACAACATTTTATGAGAGAAATATGTTCATGGAGGGTTAGATGGTGGCTTCACAACAAAATATCCATGAATATACTCTGGAATTAATCTTGACAACATTTTTAAGGGGCATTCAGATGGATATCCTTAATTTAACTTGCTGCGGCTCAGTGCTCACCTGGTACTCCCATCAGTCCAGGGTTTCCTGGAAGTCCTTGAGGGCCTGAAGGTCCATTCAGGTCACACACAGTGCAGGATGGGCCTGGGGGACCAGTGGCTCCAGGGTCACCATTAACTCCTGGCTCTCCTTTACAACCCGGTTGTCCAGGTTGGCCTTGTACGCCTGTAATTTCAAGGCACCGATGGTCAACCAATTCCAATGTACAGTAAAAAATGGGAAGTTCACTATAAACTGAGGAAATATGGGATATTTTCTGTGATACAGGCCACATTAACTAAAGCCTAAGTTGTTGAGTGGTTTGTTAGTGTTCACTTAAATATAAATGAACCTTACCTGGAGACCCTGGGTTTCCAGGAATACCACGGAGTCCGTTAAACCCCACGGCCCCAGGGTGGCCAGGTGGGCCAGTAGCACCTGGCCTGGCAGAGAAGTCATCTCCTGGGGAACCCTTCCTCCCTGGGGTTCCTGGTAACCCAGGAGGGCCTAGAGGGCCATCCAGGCCGATTCCAATGGGACCAGGGTCACCTGGATCCCCCTTTAAACCTTGAGGTCCTTTTACAAATAAGAGGATACAAATAATCCTCCTAACTGTATAGTTAATTCATTATTGACTGACAATTCCCCTGCAGTGTGGATGCTTGATGATCCACAAGCTTATCTCGGCACTCCAATGAAGAAATCTGTTACAACATTTTTGCATAATTTTAATTGGACAACATTTTAGTTTAGTCAATACCTAGCAGGCCCATCCCTCCAGTTTCACCGTCATCTCCTTTCATGCCTTTCGGGCCTGGGTATCCCGGAGCTCCCAGGAGACCGTCTCTTCCTGGCTCACCTGGAATCCCTACATGGGGCCAAAGACTATGATGACTAGCATGGGCTGACAATATTTCAAGGGTCATAAACCATGTTTCTCTCTTGAAACTTGGCTTGTAATACATCACTTGTAATATTAACTGTAGGGCCCATTCTATGAAACTCTGAAAACAGTGGAAAACAGCAGAGCGCAGTGAGATGCAACTTTTCATCAAACATTAGAAAAGTCAGATCAATAGACATGGCACTCAGACTGGCCAGCAAACAATGTAGCAATTACCATTGACTAATAGATGTAATTTTTACAGTGCCTGGATCCAGTGATATACACATGTTAACGATGAATCCTCCATGCACGTCAAAGTTAGTCATGGAGTTCTGCAAGGTTCTGTGCTTCGACCAAATCTATTCACCCTATGCTTCCTTTAGGCAATATTATTAGGAAACACTCCATAAACTTTCACTGTTATGGGGATGATTATATCTATCGATCGAGCCAGATGAAACTAATTATTTAGCTAAACTTCAAGCATGCCTTAAGGACATAAAAACCTGGATGACCTGCAATTTGTTTTTGTAGTTATTTTTATTTTTTTGGCTTTGTAAGAGAGACAGGAAACGTGGGAGAGAGAGAGAGGAACAACATGCAGGACTCGCACCTGGGGCTCTGTGGGTGGGGCCCCATACCCTGTAACTGTAACTTTCTGAGGTTAAACTCTGACAAAACTGAAGTTATTGTACTTGGCAACCAACACATCTGAGATATGTTATCTAAAGATATAGTTACTCTAGATGGCAATGCCCTTGCCTCCAGCACCACAGTAAGGAACCTCAGAGTCATCTTTGATCAGGATTAACTCCCACATGAAACAAACTTCAAGACTGCCTTTGTTCACCTACGTAACATTGCACAAATCATCCTGTCTCAAAATGATGCATAAAAACTTGTCCATGCACTTGTTATTTCAAAGCTGGATTATTGCATTTCCTTATTATCAGGCTGCCTGAATAACTCGACATCTTCTCTCTCCCGCTTTGTGCTTCCTCGTCTCTCTCCTCTCTCCTCCTGCCTCTTTCAGCAGCTACTTCTGCCTCCATAGCTGTAGACTCTGGATTTATGATTGCAAAGCACCTTCCGTTCCTGCTCGACAGAGATTATTATTAGTCTTCCTACTATTATTATAATTATTATTCCTATCATTATTATTACTATTATTATTGTATTAATATTAATATTACCACTACCATTACAGTGTTATTATTTTAAAATTGTATGTGTAATTTGCATTATGCTACTGTATGCTGTATGCTTGGCCACTGTTGCCAAGTGCTTGCTCATGGAGGGAATTGTTTGGTCGCTGAAAATAGTATTATAAAGAGTACGGTCTAGGCCTGCTCTATAGGAAAAGTGCAATAAGATAACCGTTGTTATGAATTAAATAAAATGTAACTGAATTGTCATTGAAGTTGATGATTTTCAAGGTCATGTGTAACACCTGTAAGACTTACCTGGTGAACCTTGCTCACCCTTACGACCAGGTGATCCAATCTCGTCTTCATGACAGCGTGTCTCAATTTCACCTGGTGACAAAAACACAACATGCTTTTTAAGCTCATGACACCTGGCTTAATGTGGGAAGGGGTGTATTAACATCAACTGAGAATCTCTGAATTCAAAACAGTCTCTGACCTGGAGGGCCTGATCGTCCAGGAATTCCTGGGAGGCCAGGATGTCCCTGATTTCCTTTAGGTCCGGGGGGGCCCTTAGGGCCTGGAAAAGCAAGACCAGGGGGGCCTACAAACCCTGGAAACCCTTTGGGTCCAGCAAGACCAGGGTCACCTTTGGGACCAAGTAATCCTGCATATCCAGCACCCTGCAAAAATGTTATCCGATACCATAACTACAGAATCAAACTGAGTGTAGCAAAGTGGAACATTTTTCCATGTACAGTATAATTAATAAGCTGTGATTAATCATACCATCTGTTCCATAAGTTACATTTACAGTATTTAAAATGTACACTCACTGGTGGTCCAGGGTCTCCAGTAGGGCCAGGGGGGCCATCATGTGCTGGTCTTCCTGTTGCTCCAGGAGGACCAGAATGTCCAGGGTCTCCTTGGTTACCTTTGGCGCCTTTCAACAACAAAAAGAAACTGTAGACATTAGGCTATAAATGTTTTATAACCCTTGGTATTTGCATGTATAAAACGTTAGTTGCGTATTGTAACTCCAAATTCTAAGAGTATAGGCTTAGCTCTCTAAGAGCTGTCACTATTGGGTTTATCCCCGCACACATGCACAATCATGATGGTTTTGTGAGTCACTGGAAATTCAAAAAATGACTCTAGAACATGAAAAATTTACCAACAATAACAGCAACAAAACGTGTGACATTACACAGTGCTGAGCGATGGGGGTGGTCTTTGGTCTGTTTTCAAGCAGGAAAAAATGATGGCCTGGTCACAAACTTTCTCAAATTACAGCTAAAAAGTACATTTAAATGTGTTTCTGAAAACATTTGAGGCTGAAACAGGCAATGCAGTAACCGAATCTTGATTCATATCTGATCAGAACTGCCTAGTTTGACAGTTTGAGATGAGTTTCTTGAGCCTGGTGGACAGACCTGCAGAGTGGACGCAGGCCCAGACCTACAACCAATCAGAGCAGTAAAAGGTGTGACATGTGACTTACAAAAGCTGCCACCAGATAGTCACCTGCTTCCTGAACAATTCAATTGCAATAGCTGGGTTTCAACCAGTAGAGGGCAGTCACTATGCATATGTATAACACAATATGTAAAATGCAAATACTTTGCACTAAAATGTCAAGATTTGGACTTGAATCAATGAACAAAACTACTAAATACCCAGAGACATTGGTTTTCAGCTGAAAAAAGTGTCCATGATAGCTACTACTTTATATTTATACAGACATGGAGCACTCGAGATGATTAGTTTCACTGCACTGTTAAGACGCACGTAAAAACGCGTGTGTGTGGGTCAAACTCTAACACAGACAGCAGAGGACAGAAGCAGAGCGCCCGTAAATGACACCTATGACACATGTTAGAGACTCTCAGCATAGTTTGTTATTACATGACTATGTTGGTACAAACATTTACCCGCCAGTGTGGCAGATAGCCTTGCAAGATTTACTTGCCAAATGGAAAATCTACCCACATTTGGCGCTTGTTAATTTCAGACCCTGGTGTGTAGTATACAATATAGCCTAGATGTTGTGTTAGGTTTAGTAAGTAGTCTTTAGATAAGTGTAGTAATACAAGTTTTATGTTTGATATTATGTTTGTTATGTATAATAATACTGTGTATAGTACAGGTTTGTCCAGGTGCTCACCTTTAACACTTGTCACATAAGAGTCACCCTTTTGACCCTTCTGTCCTTTTAAACCAGTAATTCCTTGAAAGCCCTGCACGAAAACACAAAGTCAAATACAAAACTACGTTTCTGCGGCTATGACAAAGAACAAACTTTCAAACATGTTTTAGAAAATTGCATTTATATAGTTTGAATCCTGCTGTCCTGACTTGTGGTCCTCTTGGGCCATTATCTCCTTTCAGTCCTGGGTCTCCCTTAAGTCCTTGAGTTCCAGGTAATCCTGAAGGCCCTGAATAACCAGGTGGACCAGGAGGCCCTATGCTTCCCCCACCAGACCTACATGCACATTCCCCTGGACAACCTGTAGGAGACACAGATGGCAAAATGCATAACGATGAAGAATCATGGGAAGTCTCCCAGCAGTCTTGGCCTGTAGCAGCGTAACTAAGGGATGGTTCAGGACTCACCGGAGCCAGCCCTAACTATAAGCTTAATTGAAGAAGAAAGTCTAAAGTCTCCTCTTAAATGTGGAGATGGTGTCCCTGACCCAAACAAGGATCCGATTGTACAGGAGAGGATTTTGATAGCTGAAGGCTCTGGCTCCCATTCTACTTTGGGAGACTCGAGGAACCACAAGTGACCCTGTATTCTGAGGGCGCAGTGTTCTTGTCTGGTAAGAGGGTACTATGAGCTCTTTAAGATTAAGGTTTATGTACATTCTGACGGAAGCCAATCGAATCTAATAATGAGATAAACGCAGAACTTAGGCTCAATCATTATCAACGTCCAAATTAATATTAAAATCACCTACAATAATTATTATTTTTATCCGTTTTAAGGACTAAACTTGATGAAAATACTGATAATTCAGACAAAAACTCAGAATAAGGAGTACCAACCTGAATTCTAGACATGAGAGCTTCTTCATCCAAAGTGGGATGAATGCCGTCTCTCCTAATCAGACCAGGTCTTCCCCAGAAAGTCCACCAATTATCTACGAAGCCCACATCATGTACTGTACAACTATACAATATATACTCACCCACCCACACACTAACACAATTATACTGTAGCACATCACCAATCTGTTCGAGTAAATTCCCACAGGATGTTTTTAGATTCCACCAGAGCTCATTAGAGAGGAACACAATCTTGCTTGTGGAATCAACTAATGCATACAAATAGTACCACATCACCTTTTATTCCTTTGGGCCCATTTTCTCCAGGAGATCCTTTGGGTCCAAGTTCACCTGGGTCCCCTGGGTAACCAGGCTCGCAGTAGTAATCTGTGGATCAACCAGGCACAAATATTGACCAACATAAGTTAAGACCTTGTGCAATGCAAAGCTGAGTATTACAATTTGTGGACTTCTCTCATTTTAGTATTTGAGAACTCACCTCCACATCCTGATCCGATCCGATCAAGTGTGCCAGATACACACACACACACACACACAACACACACCTAAGATAAGTCCACATTTAAATGAACATGCACAAAAACACATTACAAACTTACAATTATTCAAATAATTAAACTACAGTTGTGAGATTAATTAACACATATAGGAAACTATGTTGTGTTTAATATGACAGAAGTAATACTATACCTGGAGGACCTGGGAGACCTGTGACACCTTTAGGTCCAGGGAGTCCTTTAGTTCCTTTTGGTCCAGGAAATGGATTGCTTTCAAATTCGTTGTACCTTCCTGGCTCTCCCTTGTAGCCCTTGGGACCGGGGGGCCCTCGTAGACCCGGTAATCCTGGCTTCTCTAGGAAGGTGTGAGAGACGATGTGAAACGTCTACTGCTGTTGGTTTATAAAGCACTGAATGGTTTAGGGACAACATTTCTGATATTCTGCTGCTACATGAACCGTCCAGACCTCTCCGGTCGTCTGGGACAGGTCTGCTTTCTGTCCCTAGAGTCAAAACTAAACATGGAGAAGCAGCATTCAATTTTTAGGCACCACATATCTGGAACAAACTCCCAGAAAACTGAAGGTCTGCTGAAACTCTCAGTTCTTTTAAATCAAGACTTTTCTGTTTTCTGCTGCCATTTATTAAATCTAATAATTTCTAACAATGCACTTAAAATTGTACTCTCCTGTTTTATTTTGTTTTTATTTTCTATTCAAATCTTTTTTGTTTTATTTAAATGTATTTTTAGATTGCCCTATGTTGTTGCCTTTATATTTTATGTAAAGCACTTTGAATCGCCTTGTTGTTGAATTGTGCGTTACAAATAAACTTGTGTTGCATTAAACAGAGGTGAGCATCACAGGTAACTCCTGGAAGAATGTTCCTGGAGAGAACAGTGTTTGTGTTTTCTGTGCCTTAATTCCAAACAAAGTCTGCTTGGGTTCTCATGTGTGCTGGCGACTTTGCGGCAAAAATGAACTGTTGATGAGAACTATGATTGCCAATATGGTGGAGGACAGAACAGAGGAATAGGTCAAATCCTGACCAGGGTGAGTGATATGCTCAGTGATATATATAGTCAGGAGTAACTTAAAAGATAGAGGCTAGAGACAAAGGTTGAACTCCCACCTGGTATTGTTAACCCTGGTGGGCCAGGAGGTCCATGCATACCCATGAACCCAGGGTCACCTGGAAGTCCAGGCAATCCAGGATACCCATTGTCACCTTTAGTACCTGTAACATACAGACATAGAAACGTAAAAAATGTCAGAGATACTGGTTTATTCTCATACAGTAATTATCGTTGTTTACTAAACTTAACAGGAGGGTTAAGTTATGAACCACCTTTCATGCCCCCAGTGGGTATTTGAAAAATCTAAAAGCTAAAATCTCTATAGTGACAGAGATGAGAACATTGGTTTGCCAATATACTGTAGTTAAATTTGCCAAAACAGTAAGACCAAGGTTGTAAACTATTGGACTTCAAGAAATTATTTCATTATGATATTTCAAATAAAAAATGTATGGTACTATAGCACTATCAGTGGACACACGTAGCTGAACCAGTGAGGCGAGTGTAGTTACTGCAGTGGTCTCACCTCTGGGATCACTTCCATTATGAAAGCCCAGGGGACCGGGGAGCCCTGGATCTCCTGGGTAACCCTATTAGATGCAAAGAGAGTGACGGAAACCATAGTCATAAATAGAAAATGCCACTGATGTACATAATATTTCTAAATATGAGATGAGTGATCGAGGATCACTGGACTTAATAAATGTGATAATCTTACTGAGCAACCACAAGAGAGCAGCAGACAAGTAAACATTGTTTTTCTTCACTTTTTTCTTATTTGAAAGTCACCTCTAATTGTAAGGGGAAGAAAGGTATCGCAAAGAAGCCAGCAAGCATCTGTCCTGCTGGAGAATATAGATCCATGTCATTGATATCAAACTGAGTCCTTCAAGTTTCCATCCCAGTAGCACTCTACACTTTCAATATAATGGTCCATTTTTACAGAAAACTGGCTTCTGTTAGCACACGCTTTCTAGTTTTGTTCAAATTGTGACGCAGAAATAATTTGATGTATGTGCAAAGCTCACCTTAGGTCCGATTCTTCCAATGAGACCTGGAAGTCCTGTTTCTCCAAGGAAACCCTGAAAATATATCAATGTATTTAACCTAAATAAAACTGTCTAGGTATAGCAAAATAAAAGAATGCTTAATCATATTACAGGTCTACCTCGAGTCCTGGCAGACCATCTCGACCTGGAAATCCTGGAAGACCCTAGAGATGGAAACAATGGGGTTAATATCATACATGTGTATGCATGAGTATGTATAAAAGCATGGTGCAGTCTGATTTACATCACCTACCCGGACTCCAGGAAAACCAAGGATTCCTTGCTCTCCTTTAATTTCATGATTGTAGTACTCTCCTCTACCACCCTGATAAGGAAGAAAAATGTAAATCAGATACATTTTTCTTTCAGACATACCTGTATGCTAACATATAGGCTAAATCTCACGTTTATGCCCTTTGGTCCACATGGTCCAAGAGGACCGCGGTCCCCCTGAGAAGGAGAATAGAATATAATGAAAAATAACAGCATGGAGAAGCAACTTTTAACATGAATCAAGTGTATTTGTCTTTTTACCGGTTTACGTAGTAGTTAAAAAAATCAGCAGGCTTGTGTATATACAAATGAGAGCTTTCCCTTCACCTTGTAACCTTTGGGTGGAAGAAAGTCTGGAGGAAATTCTATGACTTCTTCTGGTCCTTGTGGACCAGGTGGGCCTTGTTCACCCTGGAATATGGAATTAAAGGGGTGAAAACATTTGCTGGGGTTCTAAGTGGGATGCATCCAAACATATGCACACACCTAGAAGCACACACACGTCACACAGAAATACACTTTCACACAGATACACGCACACACAGCGCAAAACCTCAGGGCATAGATGTCAAAGGCCAAAATGGTTTCTTACATCGTCACCTTTATCGCCTGCCAGTGATCCTCCAGGGTCGCCCTACAACACAACAGTCACAAGGTTAGTAAGGTTTTGTGTTTGTGTGGCTGTGTATGCATGCAAGGATGTTCTTTCAACAGCATGCACTGGCAAATATTGTGAAGCAGGTGACTCACTGGTAGTCCTCTCACACCTTTAGGTCCATCCAAACCCTAAATGGATTCACACACATACATTTTCACATATATAACATCACATTTCTTCTTGTTCTGTAGCTCATGAATATTAGTGGTCTAATATATTGTGGCATACTGTGCATGTACAGTAATATACAGTACATCTTAATTATAAGCTATGTAGAAAAAAAAAAAAACTATATTAAAAACTGTTAAAACGTTTTCACCTCAAGTCCAGGAAGGCCAGGAGGGCCAGTGTAGCCTTTGGGCCCAATGTCTCCTCTTCTTCCCTGGGTTTAAGGAAACCAAACAATGTTAAAGAGACTAAACATGAAGTTGAGTCAATGTAACTAAACATGAAGTTGAGTCAATGTAACTACAAACAGAGAGTGAAGATTTAAAGCACTTAATCCCTGCTTCATTTAATACGAGAATATTACTGAGGAAAACATACAGGTAGACCACGCTCCCCCTGTAAGAGAAAATGAAACAAAGATGACAATGATGAGAATTGGAAGATGAGAATATTTGCAGACACTGTAAATTACAAATAACTATGAAACTGCAGAGACATGGGTTTTGGCATCAGTGAAGGCCAGTCCATCATTATCTGAGCTTCTCTAGACTAGGCAAACTTACAGGAAGTCCTGGAAGGCCAGCACCATACAACGGATCTCCTTTAATTCCTTTAGGTCCAGGTGATCCCTGACAAAAAGAGACAGTAAATGTTTACATTAGACACATTTTCAATAAGCCATCCGTCATCCCCATAGGCACTAAAGACTTCACTACACGCTGTACTGTGTATAACACTGTATGTGAAAAATAAAACTTGATTTAATAGTTAATGGAATTAAAAGAGCAGATGCAGTATTTTACATTTATACATAATAGTCTCTAAACACTGGTCCAATGGAAAGTTAATATTGGACAATGTGGCAAAACATTGAACATTTTAAAAACTGACTGCTAGTAAGAGACAGGACACAAACTCAGGCCTCTGGTCTATATGTCCAAACACGACCCAGACCTCAACAATCTTACTTATCTGTTTGCTATTTGAATGTCACACTATTCTGGATTACCACTCAATGCTGGCATTGGACATAAATCCTGTACTGCAGAAGCACTATGTTTCTTCGAAAGGCTCGACAAGGACGTCTGAAGGTCTCACTCCTGACTATATAATAATGGCTAACAGAATAATGGCGAACAGAATGATCAGAACAGGAGTTCGACTCACCGGCAGCCCACGGAGACCATCCAAACCAGGAATACCAGAGACTCCTGGTCGACCCCTTGTCCCATTGCAGCCATCCACTCCTGGCAAACCAGGCTCCCCGCCTGCTCCAGGGTGGCCCTGAACAATATAGTGCAGTTATGGTGGTATAATTGCAGAATATAAGAAGTCACAATTATGACCTCCCTTACTCTATTTGAGAATGAATGTTGAGCATTCATAGCTTCCGGCCTGTATTTCATCTTTAATATTTCATAATTATATAGTGGTTAAGATGAACAACTTGAATTTTTATTCAACACAAACACTTGAGTAGTGAGGAGGTGGCTGCATTAGGCATAGAAAGAGAGGGAGGCCCTCTTCTACTGTAGGCCATGATGTGTCCACTAGAGGACACACCAGACACATGCTTCAATTCACTGCACCATTTACTGTGTAGTCTCCAATATTGTATCTTAAATACATGAACTGGGCAGTTACAAAATCGGGAATACCACACAACATATTTACAATTGAATAAATATGTGATTTTATTATCAAGGATATATTCTATATATCTATAGAGTATAGAATTCCTATATTCTATACTATGCTATATTTGGGAGACTGTGGAAAAATAAGCAGGAAGTACGTATGTCAACTCCACGTTTAGCTGTCCAAGGTTTGGGATAGCAGTGCAATCGCCTCAGAGGGTTACTCACCTCTCACCTGTCTCACAGTGTGAGCTGTATGTGTCTTTTTCTGATTTGTAGATAGCATTTACAACAACAGTGGTTTACTCACTGATGAGCCATTATTACCAGGAAAACCAGGAACACCGATCTTGCCCTGAAATATAAACAAATATGGGCACCATTCATTCATTGCAATTATTTTGAATAAGTGTAATAATGTATACTTATTGTGATGATTAGCTGTGCTTGCTTTATGTCTGTTTCTATTGCACACAATGCACATGAACATGCACATGCACACTAACACGGCTTCCTTTGGGCCCCTGTGGTCCATGTGATCCTTCTGCTCCCCTCCTTCCTTTCTCGCCAGGTGGCCCTTCACGTCCCCATGGTCCCATTGGTCCCCGAGGGCCTTGCTGGCCTGGCCTGCCTGGAGCTCCCTACAGAGAGAAAAGTCATGTAAATAAAACTGCTGTTGTGAGTAAAACTTGCCAATACATAACAACATGAAATGATAGAGTTTATACCTGTGCACCTTTGGCAGGAAGACACTGACATACAGAGCAGTCTCTACCTTGACATGAGCCCTCAATCGCCCCCTGAAACAACAAACAGAGACATATCATAGGCCTCAGATGCAGAATGGTAAATGGACTGTACTTGTATAGCGCCTTTCTAGTCTTTCTGACCACTCAAAGCGCTTTTACACTACATCACATTCACACACTGATGGCAGGAGCTAACTGCCCATCAGTACAAATTAAACTAACCAGTCACACTCACTCACACACCGAAGGCGCAGCTTCGGGAGAAGTTCAGGGTTCAGTATCTTGCTCAAGGATACTTCGACACATGGCCGGGGGAAGCCGGGATCGAACCACCAACCTTCCGATTGGTGGACGACCGCTCTGCCACCAAGCCACAGCCGCCCATGCAGAAGACTGATCAATACTGCATTTGAGAGGGAGATGGAGACTGGCATATCTGCTATTCCTGAGTATTTTACAACTTTGAGAATTAGCTTTGAGAATTAACACATTTCCCTGTGGGAACTGGACAGTCCTGATTAGAAAGCGTTAAACAAATCGGTGTTCTCACACAGACTTTGGTTAAAAATGAGTGCTCTGACCTCGATAAGAGAGAAAGCTCATAGTGCTTCATCATTCTCAAAATGCCCTAACATCTTCCTGAAAAACTATTTTTTACACACCTCTTGATGCCCACTGATATGTTTGTGTGTGTGTGTGTGTGTGTGTAGGGGGAGTTTTACAGTGAAGAGTTGTCTGTGACACAAACATTTAGTAATGTTTTCTCAAAGCTTACTAAATATTTGGGTGAAATTGAGTTCTATCGCACATCTGTTGTCCCAATTTCTCTTCTGGTCCAAACATGGGCAGGCTATCTCTCGCAGCAGAACACATAGTTAATTCACTCCCTCACTTTTGCCGTGGTGTTTTTGGTTTGGGTAACTTTAGGCTAAAAAAAATAAAACCTGACAAACTCTGGATACTGATATCTTCTTACTGTAGCGTTAGTTCATTTGCATACCTTTGACCTGCTGTGGTTGACAGGAAGAAGAAAACAGTAACGTTACTCTAACGTTAACCTAACTTTACTTGTTAAACTAGCTTGATGCTATGTAGTTCCTTTTGCTTGGTTGTCTGGTTCATAATATTTGCTAATAGTTTATTGGAAAAATGCATTGTTGATGTCCCAGTGGAGCAAAGGTAGGAATTGTTTGGTTTTATTCATGCAACATTGTATCAGCAGATTTCAATTAACTTAAAACAAAGAAATGTGTTCTCCAACACAAATTTTAGCTTGCTAGCTGGGAACATGTAACTTATGTTGCCATCTAACGTTAATGTAACGTTATGTATCTATGCATCGAGATAATATTTCTAATATCCAGCTAACGTTAGTGGTTGGCAACTAACGTTAACTGAGATACACTAACAGTAAACGGCCAATACTGTAATTTCAACAACAATACGAATATTAAGTAACGTCATATAACATTATGTTGATATATAACATACAGTTTCCAGGTGCATCAAGTACATCAAGGATTGTTTCTGGGAAATACTTAGTTGCCAATATAGACCATCGGTTTGTGGCTTTCAGAATTGGTTGGGGAGAATGTAATAACTCAGATATATACAAACAGGTGCACACTGTCATCAACCAACCCGGAGAGAGATCGGCGTATCTCGACAACTGACACATCGAAAGCCACTTACACCCACTGACATAAAGTGCATTGAGAGCATCAGATTCAGGACTATCTTGGCGTTGCGTTCTTGGATTGTTGTTTGTGACAGGGCTAAACTGCATTCCTGGCTACTGTAGCAGCAGCAGCAGCAGCAGCAGTGTTTACAAAAAAGAAGTTGTAATTAAACTTGGCATGATAAAACTGAAACACCTGTTGTTCAGCATGTGCCATAGAAGTGTTGATTCAACTCCATAATAGGTTTTAAGGCTGTGATTAGTGATGGTGTATTATTGACCTGCATTATATTCCAATGGTTTTTCCACCCCATAAATGAGGGGGGCATAGATTGAATTAACACCTTTTAAACAACAAAAACTCAACATGATAACCATCACAATACACTGATGTGTTGGGTTTTATTATCTTGTAGTGTACATACTGTACTGAACTGGCAACTCAGGGTATATTGTAAGGTGGTTGTAATATTGTTCCCATATGTAAATGAGGTGAAAACATATTGGAAAATCATAGTCTCAACAAAAACTAAGCATTTTAAGAAAATTCATGTTTATGTCAGGAGGATTTTACTCTTTAGCAGGTGTATGTTTTTCACTAATACCGTTATAAAGCAACGGTTAGTAAAGTGTGCCCTCCTCCTCATAGCTAGTCTTTATTAGCACATATATAGCTGCATTTTAAATGATCTGCAGTTTAAAACAAAATCCAAAACAAAGAGTTCATTGATTTCTGTTTTTGTCTGCTGTGTCTTACAATGTATCGGATATCTGAGTTTGTGAGGAATGCACGTGCATAATGGTTATTCTCAGCAATGCAATCATATAGTACAGTATATGATTTTATTAATAGTATATTTATGCAATTAAACTTTATTAAAATTATTTATTACAAGGTTTTTATGTTTTAACTTTTTCATAGTAGTGCTATGTTTCAACACAAATGTGTGTCAATGAAGACTTAAGTAATGTCTTACTGCATTGAGCTGCTGCACCAAGATGACCAGGAAAGGGAGCCACCTGTGAATGTAACAGTGGTAATGAATGAAAAAACAAAAATGGCAGTTCAACTTCATAAATTGCTGCACGTTAGCTGAAAATCTGTTGCTCCATCGTTAGAGAAGGAAAGCAACAAGAATGTTGCTAAGCTCGTCACACTGCAGGTGATTTGGCAATCTGTGTGAGTGCAACTGTGTGTGTGTCTCAGTGTAGTGGAGGTCATTTTTTATACAGGGGCTACATATTGGACGGCAAGTATGCAGATGTGTTGAATATCTGAGTAAACAGACAAGAAGTGTGTTTGTCTTCAGGTAAATATGTTTACACAGTAGGGGATGTAGGGGGGAATGCCATCAAACTTAGGAAGACATAATTATTTAGATTATTTTACATGTACCAGGGCTCAGTGCGAAAACAGAATTTGAAAAAATATATTAGTTGTGACAACAGCACGGTGTCTTTCTATACCCAATTTTATATTTTTTGGATCAAATTTTCCCAAATCATTTTGTTTAGGCCAAACACAATATCAAAATTTGAACATCGAAATGATACATTGATCTATATTTTCTGAAGTGGGGACATATGAGGATACCATGCATAACAGTTAGGTCATTAGCACCCAAATCTGATGATGATATCTTTGGGTGCTGCTCCAGACATCAGATCATGTGCATGTCATATTTTCCTTATTGCTAATAATTCAGTATTAATATAGTTGCAGTGGGACTCACCTGAAGGGGCATAGAGTCACTGTAACAGTAACTGAGGATCCCATCTCTCATCTCATCAGGCCACAGGTGAGTGTTGGCCTCAGTGCTGCACGTGTGGTGGATAAAAGGAAGCACGAAAAACTGAAGACATCTGTGTGCCATGGGCCAGTTGATATTATTTGACAGTACAGAATAATGTCCATTGTGATGAAATGTACTACATGCCATTATGATTTACATAAAAATAAAATATGCTACTGATAAAGAAATTGTGCTGTACTCCCAGACAGGAAATCTCTTAAGACATAAGAGTTTACACAACATGTAGTCTATAGGTAGCAGTCCATTGTGCAACTCACCCAAATGAAGAAGCTCAAATTAATCTTCATGAACCCTTTAGTGCATCCCAAGCAGGATAATCTCTGACGAGATTCGAACTAATCCCCTGCCCCCGTATGAGTAAAAACCAAACAGAGTAACTGCCACTGTTTGTGGGAATGCGATGAGAGGAGAAGAATTAGGAGATTGTGGTTGACTGCAGTCAACAGTAAATTCAGAGCGCCTCCCTCTTCACGGTCAAGCTAAACAACTTTTCTGGGCTGCCCTGTCTATCTACGGAACCTAGACGGAGAACTTGAATTTAACTGAAGCCGTGACCTAACATCACCCAGTGCAGCGGTGGATGGGTGTAATGTAAAAGCTGGTTGTTGAGGAGGATGCTCAAAAAGACATGGGGTGTCTGAGGTTACTGACTACTGCTGAGCTTTTGATGTAGCTGGAGCAAGACGAGCCATGGGGAAGCCAGGGTTCGTAGTTCCTCTGATCCTGTTTGCTGTGATGCTGATGGGATCTGGGGCAAACAATGTAAGATATTTTAAAATGTTCTTACTGACATAACATTGTAGAACGAGAAGCACAGTCTCCTATCTGCACAGATATTGAAACGCAAACACTGTATTGGCTGTCTTGTTTTCATTTGTGCTTTTATTTCACACTGTACACACATGGGACACAGATTTATTTGTAATCCTTACAGGATTATGCTGTTTCTTGTTATTTCTATCATAGCAGACTGCAGAGACTGGGTTAGTTGCTGAGCTATGATGGTTGATTGGTGAGCTCTGTTCAAGAAAAAAACTAGCCGTTTCTTTATCACTCAGCTCTTGTCATAGCTGTCAACTTGCACTTTTAAGCAATGCATCAGTAACATAGATTTTTTTTTTGATATTGCTGTTTAGTATTACTTTACATTTCTCTTGCTGTAACTCACACAAAATCCACTAAAGCACTGTTTATGGGAGGAAAGCATCTTCCTGTTACAGTATGTTCCTTGTGTATTTCACAGCCTTAACTTTGATATACAACACAGTGGTCTGTTTGTAACTGTAGTGTTTATGCTTATCTGCAAACATCTTGTACCTTGAAGACATGCAGGTTTTTTGCAGCCTGTTTGCACATGTACTTCACTGTGTACAGTATTATTCATGGGGCTATGTTGGTGGGCCTTTTTATGCAAGGCCATGGAAAAGGGTGAGGATATGGTAGAAGGAAAATAATCAAAACCGGCATCCAGCACTATACAGAAAGGTTAGTTGAGACATTTATTTCATATTTAACATCCTTTTTCCTATAAAAAAAACTCCTCATCACTAGATTGATAAAGAAACCAATAATAAAATGATAAAGCATCAGTTATTAAGGCTAAAGATCCTGAACACAGCAGGAAAATACAATTTTGTGTTGTTATAGCCATGGCAATTAAATGAATCTCCTACCTTTTAAGACAAAGCTAATTATGTCCAATTAATTATAATTCCATGTGCACAAGGAAATTAAATTAATTACAGTAAAAAGGACACTATTAAATGACCCAGTTTTAAGGTAAAAGAGAAATGGTATCAGAACCAGTGTTCCCTCTGAAACAACTTTGGTTACTGATAATTGTTCATTATATCAGTAGCTTATAGCCTATTGCTGGCCTATTATTTAGCCTAAAGAAAACCCACTGTGCATCTTCCAATGTTATATTACTGTAGCTCCACCTTTTTAGTGCGTTAGCTTCAGTGAACCTTTTCTTCTGCTGACGAGCAGTAATGTTTATAGCATTCAAGTTAAAGGCCACTGTGTTAGAGTTACAGATGTTACTTTGGCATATTGCTTCCATAGGTCCTCTACAAATCGTCCCATAGTAAACTCTCTTAACTATGTGAATAACAAATTATTGATCAACATAATGTTTGCAAAAGTTGCAGTTGAACTTGCAACATTTTGGATCACTCAAATCAGCAGATGAGCCCTCAGTAACTGTTGCCTAGTGGTTCCCAAGCTGTGGAGTGCACCCCTCTGGGGGCATACAGCCCTGCAGGGGCGCTGCAGGTGACCATGGGGGTAAATATGGTGAAGGGAACTGAAACAAGAGTGCTTTCACACTAGAGAGGCTATCACGATTCAGGTTAAAAGAGCTTGTGGTTCATGTTCAGCTTGACTCGATTTGTTACCAGTTTCCACCATATGGTTAATGGTTGATAGAAATTAAATTGGTTTACAGGGAAACATGATTTGCTTTGAGAACCACTGCTTTCTCAATCAATATGAGATCAATTTAATTTGACAGTGTTTCCTCTTACACAAAACATATCGTGATCAATGATATCATTTCTTTTTAGTGTGTTTGCACTGGAAATTCAAGGTGCCTCTGTGAAGGAGTGAAAGGCAGCAGGGTGAGTGGATCATCTACCGTCTGTGTAAAACACTTAATCAGCGCTAGGGTTTACTATGAAATAATTCAGTCTCTTGCTGTTTTGAAACCACTTTTTTTCACGTAACTTTCTACAAAACAGTTTCATTTTTCTAGTTACAATTATTGGTTTTGTACCCATGATAGAAGTGTATAACACAACAGGTCATGTACTGTAGTTGAACCAGTTTAAAATTTAAATGTATGAACACCCCACATTTGATGGAAATATATAATGTAATATGAGTGACACACTAGAGCCTTTCACTAAATAGTAGTCATAGTAGGAAAGGCACAGGTGTTACATAAACAATGGCTCTGTTGTATTCATGGATAACAGTAAGCCATGACAGTGTGACTCATCAATGGTCTGCAAACAATCATGTGATGGCATAGATTCCATTCATTTTTAGTGTTGACTGATATTTCAGGCTAGCATAAGGCAGTAAACAAAGTATGCCAAATGAACGCATGAAGGAAATTTTAGATTCACCCATTCAAAATGCATGGCAAAGAAAAAATAACAATGAAATCAAATCAATATGTCTTTTGCCAACTATTCAACACATGCGAATAGACACTTTCATTAAAACTAAATGTAATATTTACTCACTTTGTTCATTAACCTACGACTGTGATTGAGAAGTAAATTATTTTAGTTGTTACTTTAGTAATAACATTAGTCTATGGACTAACAGGGACCAATACTTGACAACAATTTACAGTAACATACTTGGAAACACAGGAACTTATATTTTCAACTGTAATCATTTAAAAAAACACAGAAAATGTTGATTTTACATTTGTAAATCAAAGTCTTAAATGTATATGGGCATTGGTGACATGCAATGGTATTTTATTCAGCAGGTGTGTTATTGATTAAGCAACAATCTCACAGTAGTATTCAAGTGTGTAGCGGTATTTCAACAAACTTCCATAATACTGACAATATTTACAAATGAAAATGTGTAAAATGTGAAAATGCATCTCTCTTGTTGTTTATTGTCGTTTGCGGTCTGTCTGCCCCCGTTGTCTCTATCCCTCCCTCTGTTTCTCTCTCTCACACACACAGGGAGACAAAGGTTTCCCAGGAGTTACAGGTCCCCCAGGGCCAGAGGGCCGTCCAGGATCACATGGTCATGCTGGGCCTATGGGACCAAAGGTAGAATTCCAGCCTAGCTCTCTTGGCTCCTTCACTCTAATGTTCGCCACGTCCACAAATCCAATACTGTTGTCAGAGGCCAACACTAACTCAAGTAGTGCATAGACTGTGATGAATTACACTTTCTCCTTGTGTAAATAGACGACACTTGTTGTGTTCATACTGCATCTTGCTGGGTCACTAAGATTAATTAAAGGTTGCTGTCTTTGACAGGGCAACACTGGGCCTGATGGACCTGAGGGGTCGAAAGGCGATCCGGTAACGTAACTGTCCTATCCAAGCTTGTGCGTGTTTGGTTGTTTGTTGGGTGTTTTATTTCAAGTGTCAGTGAGTGAAAATTGAGTTATGGTTGATATGACTTGTGTATGTGTTTAGACAAAATGCAAACATTGTGGTAGACCATATATCCGCTCTGTAGCTCCCGTGTGCCTTTTAAAACGGATCAATCAATCAATCAATCAATCAATCAAATTTTATTTATATAGGGCTTTACGACAACCAAAAGGAGCACAAGTTTTGTTTCCAGTAAAAACAAAAATAGACAATAAAATATAACAACATAGTTGTACAAAAGAAAAAATACCAGTCAAGTCCAAGGCTACATGTTAAAAGCTTGTAGAAATAGATGAGTTTTCAACTGCGATTTAAAAACACTCAACGCAGTGATGTTTCGTAGGATACTAGTTTTGTTACTCTCATTACAGGGACCTGAAGGCAAAGATGGATTTGCTGGGTCTCATGGTTTACCGGTGAGGTTTCGTACTCTCTTATACATCTGTGTTACCCTGTTCATTATCTGATTGATGAATTGTGTGCATGTTCTGGCATATGTACATTTTTTTCAACTTCTGCTGATATTCTCTTACAGGGAATTCCAGGTTTGCAAGGGCCTCCGGGACCCCCAGGGGCCCCAGGCTGCAATGGAACAGATGTAAGAAAACATTACATATTAGTAGTGACATGGTAGCATGTCTTCCACATAATAGGTTTAGCTTGTGAGATGCTTGAATAATGGAGCTTTTCAATCACAGTTGTTCTATTCTCAGGCAAACTTGAACCAGTCTCAGTATATAGTGAACACATTACATACTTTTAGGGAGCAGATGGACCTCCTGGTATTCCCGGGGCCCGTGGCATTGATGGACATCCAGTAAGACACAAAATGAAAACAATTTCTTTATGTTATGTTAAATTATGTTGTAATCAAATAGTGTTTTGATATGTTACACTTTTTGTAAAATTCAGTCTTTTGTTGTTTGGTGCTCTCCTTAAAATTAACCATCAATGAATATTCAAATTTGGTTCTTTACTTTACAGGGTCTACCTGGACTGCCTGGACCCAAGGTAATACAATGTATGCTGTGCCACACAGGGCCAGTTGTTAAGTACGTTTTGTACTTTTCAACACCAAATGTAAAAAAGCAGGCTTTTTTCGAAGGTGTTGGTCTATATAGTCTCTGTAGACTCTCATCTCATGGACATTTGATGTGATGGTCGAAAAACATGTCTTAGCTATGGATGTCAAAAGACTGCACTTTTCCAGTTTTTCAGCTTTGACTATGACCCCCACTGGGGTTATCTGGCTTTGATGTACAGTTTGATTTGACTGGGCTACCAACAGACATGAGACATCTCCCAAAACTGCAACCACTATATACATAGGCAGAAACTCCTTCAGATGTTTAGACTAAAGAAACTAGCTTCATCTGGTTTACCATGATAGACCTGAGGGGCACTTTATGTGAGATTTCTGTGATTGCCATGGTAAAAACTCCTCATGAAGGGCAGGTTTTACCTGGATGACATTATTCTCATGGCAGTTGAAAAGAATCAGCCATATTTCACCTTATTCACTTGACTAGGTGAAAAACACAATTAGGGTTCACAATGAACTGGTACAAAAGCTCTCTAGTTCCACCTATGACAGTATCAAACAGTACTGTACCTTGACAACTGGAGTAACACCTGGCAGAATAAGTACTTCCGGGAAGGAAGTGTTCATAGAATGCCGAATTCTGTAGATTTAACAACCCAAACGTTAAATAAACATACTTCCTCTATTTCACAGGGTGAATCTTGGGTATCAGTGAACACAATACCTGGGCCACCTGGGAGGAAGGGACAGCCGGTAACTATTTTTGCATTAATACTAATACAGTTTTGTTTGTACAAAATTTTCCATTATGGGTAAAGACACTTTCCATAAATCTGAGACAAAAAGAAGTGCTAGTTTAGAATATCTTCTTTCTATATGTATTTAGATTAAGAGGAAACTTCCCTTATATTTCAGGGCGATACAGGTTTACCTGGAGAGTATGGACCACCAGGGGACCCTGGACTATGGGGCTCTGTCGTCAGTAAAGTTCTTTGGTTGCCTTGCACTGTACATTTAGCAATCTGGAAAAGTTATTATGTGATGCTCGATATAACTGTCTGCATTCTTTATGAACAGGGGTTTCCTGGTCGTCCAGGGCCTCCAGGATCTAAGGTAATGTTAATCAATGCTTCTTTGGCTGCGTGAGGGCTGTGTTGAGGGCTTAGACCTGTGATAACGAGTGTGAGTATTTACTGGGTGTCTAAGTGGCACAGAGGAAATCCACAGCTGCAGGGTTTTTGTTTTGGCTTGGTTCTCCAGTTATCATAGTTGGCAGTGTTCACACTGTCTGGGAAAGTGGAAACTGACTACCACTGGTTGTCTGCAGTGATTGTTCTTTCGAAGGGCAATATTTTCCAGTGTAGCGTGAACATCTGCAGGTGACGCAGCCTCCCACTTTCCTGTGAAACTCCTCTCAGACAGGTGAAAATGGTGGGGATGTAGTGCATTAGAGGAGGGCCATGGCAGTCTGTACCCACCAGCGGGAGTATGCAGCAACAAGGATGGTGTGAGAAACATGGGAACCTGACCAAAACAAAACCGCGAGAAAAATGAGAAACATGCAAAACAAAGGAGTTTTTGAGAAAGACTGGGAGACCAGGTTATTTATACAAACAAGTTACAAATGCTTTCACATCCTACAGGGTCAAGAAGGCATAGGTGGTATCCAAGGACCACGTGGACCAAAGGTAATTTATTTTTTTTAAATACACTATTGCTGTATATTAAGAAGGTTGCATTTTATTGAAGAGGAGAGGGTATTGCATTGATAGCATAACTTTTTTTTTTTATTTACCTCTGACCATTTCTGTGACATGATTGTAACATTATCTGTGTGCATTATGTCTTCATTAAGTTTGAGGATGATCTCAATTTGTTTGATGTAGGGGAGATCAGGACCACTAGGCCTACCAGGGCCACCGGGGCGGATTAGGCAGTTTTTCTCTGAGAGTCTGGTGTTAAAGGTATAGTAATAGACCAAGTCAAATCACTGTAGCAACTATATATTCCACAGAGTGGTGTTACTTGTATGAATGGGGACAATGGTAATGCAATATCATGGCTGCATGGAAGCATTTAAAGTTATAGTTTCAGGTGATATGCATAATGTTTTTCATCATTAAATTGTCATCCATCTTTGTGTACATCCATCTGTTTGGTGCAGTATTGTGAAATGCATAAACTATCACATTGATTGTGGTTGATCAGTTTTTCATTTTTTTGGTGGGTTTCAGCTGCCCTAAATAACAGTGCCCATAAAGTCAATTTGAGACAGCAAATAGCCAGTGCACATGGATGCAACAAATCTCACACTGTGTTTGTATTTTCATACATCAAAATTAAACATAAGCAAAATGGTGTCACACTGCACAAGCTGAAACATCTTTCAAATTTTTCAATGGCTGATTGAACAGCAGGTTTTCACACAACCTCCATTTGGTCAAGGTTTAAAATACTGGCTGGACAACAACACTTATTTATCTTTGTAAATGGACGAAGGAAAAGGAGGAAAAGGAAAAGATCAGTTGACATGGAGGCTGTCGACAAGGTGACCTGAAAGTGATGTTAAAGAAAAAGCTCATGAAGTTTCCAAAATGAAATGACAATGTGCTCAGTAAATTTCACTGTAAAGTTTTCATTATAGTTTGTTATTTCTTGTGTGGAGCTGGAAATTGACGCCTGATAGTGGCACCAGAGGAAAGGTCACAGGGTCAACAGATATATTAGGATTCGTCCTCTAGGGACTATGAATGTCCATTGCAAATGTTGTGGCAAATTGGCTAGTTGTGAAAATATCTTGGTCTATTTGGGACAAAAATGTTGGATAGACAGACTGAAAAGCAACTGTTGTCATTGCAACTAAAGAACCATAAACCTGAGATTTATTTCTTATTCAGGGTGTAAAAGGAGACAAAGGAGATGTAGGGGCAAAAGGCTGCAAGGGTGCACCAGTAAGTTTGTCTTTAAAATTCACACCAATGAAGCTCACTGTCTGGCATTATACTTTACACATTTTATTAATGCCCTATTTAATTTTTAAATGTCCAGTGCATTGTCCAGCATATTTGTTCCTGACCTGATTTCAATCTGTTCTCAGGGGGAGCCTGGTTATGGTTACTACATCAAAGGAGCAAAGGGAGACAAAGGACAGGAGGGTCCAGAAGTAAGATACTACATGCCATTTATTCCATTCGCCCTCACCTTTGAGCCTCCCTTCCTGATTGTGCATACAAACTAAATGTAGAGGTGTACCAAAATAAAAATTTGCTCTGTTATTTGACTGTTGCACCATATCTTCCTCCCTCCAAACAGAGATGTTTCACCACCTCACTTTGCATTGAGGGGCCATCAGTAACACCATGGGAATAGCTCACTAAAAAGGATGACCAGCAGAGGGCAGTAACGCAGCATTAAACTCAAAGAAAAGCAAAGGAATGAAATGAAAAGAAATAAGACCCGTTAATGGCTAATTTGCCTGGATATTTTATCTCAGGCTAGTGTTTACACGTGTGTTTAATGTGTTTTATTGTGATGTTTGGTTTTGATGCAGCAATTTGCTTAATCTGGGACAGTTTTCCCCTATATAGATAATAAAAGTAACCTTTACCGTATCAATCTATATACACCATTTCATGATAATTCTATTGCTAGAAAATAGCTTAAAGTCCAAGTTAAAGGGAGTTAAATCAAAATTTCAGATTTTCCCTCTTACCTGTAGTGCTATTTATCCATGTAGATTGTTTTGTTGTGAGTTGCCGAGTTTTGGAGATATCGGCTGTAGAGATGTATGCATATTTTTTAATATAATGGCACTATATGGCACTTGTGATGCTCAAAGCTCCAGAAAAATACATATAAAAAAACTCAACAACAATGTCTCTTTCCAGAAATCATGATACTGGTTACTCAAGATGATCCACAGACCTTGTTGTGAGCAGTTTCATGTAGGAACTATCGGTAGATAAAAAATAGTGGAAATAATCTAGATGGATAAATAGCACTACAGGTAAGAGGAGTATTTTTTAACTGTCCCTTTAAAGTACACAGTAAGTAACCCATTTGTAGCTCCCTTTTTTAAGGTCCACCCTAAAAAAAAAGAGGTACAATAACGGCCTCTCTGAAAGGAGTGTAGGGGTTAAACTCAAGTACTGCGACAAAATCTTAGTCTGATTCCACATTGAGGTGGGTACAGCTTTGCAATGCCTTGCAAATTCTTTTTTACAACATCAAGAGTGCCCCTAACAGGGCCAATGTGGTCCATAGCTGTGGTCAATCTGACTTCACTGGATCTGAATGTATCTATTCCTACAGGGAAAGGCAGGGAAGGATGGTGATCCTGGACAACCTGGACTTGGGGTATTGTTCTTTTACGTGTATGTAGTGGGCAGACAGCATTACGTTATTATGTCTGTGGCTTTTAAATACAATATAGTTTTCTTTAGGGAAGGTCTGGCCCCAAAGGTGATCCTGGATATCCAGGAATACCAGGAGGGATGGTCAGTGATCTGTTACACAGTTACCCAGTCTATTGGTGGGTTGGTATGCTTTGTACTGTATCATCATACTTTGTTTGTATACTGTCATTTATAGGATGAAAAAGGAAATCGCGGCCTGCCTGGTCCATCTGTAGATGTGAGTTTTTCTCATTATCCTGTGTTGTGATATTTTTCAATTCAATTTATTTATATAGTGCCAATTCATAATAGAAGTTATCTCATTGCACTTGTCCTATAGAGCAGGTCTAAACCGTACTCTTGATAATATTATTTAACTAGCATTTTGATGCTAGTATTTTCAATACATGTTATTAAAGCAATGGCGAGATCCAGCAAGCCAAACTGGTATGTTAGTCTTTGGAATCTATTTTGAAACATGAACTGATGAGAGAACGCACATGACAAATTATTCTTCGGCATTTTAAAAGTGTCTTCTACAGCGGTGGTTCCCAAAGTGGGTGCTGCAGCACCCTGGGGTGCCTTGAGGAGGGGAAAAGGGTGCCACAAGAGTCTTATTCTATATTTTACGGCACATTCTTACTAAAAACAAAACAAAAACAAGGCAATATTTACTGCAACTACATTTTCATGTTATGTTTTCAAACGTATCAAAACAGAAGAATAAACATCTAAATCACCATATTAAAAATCTTGCTAAATATACAGCAATGCCGCAGCTAAGCCTGGTCAAGACAGGTCATAGTTACTATGGAAACCAAACACAATTTCATGTACGCAAGTATTCCAGGTACACAACAGTCAGAAATAATGACTGTTAGAGCAAACGATGGAAAGATTGTAAACAGAGCTCAAAGAACCACTGGTACATCTCATCCCTACAGGCTCATCAGACTCTTGTCTTACTGTCTAAGAAGAAGTCAATTCAGTCTCTACGGTGAAAACTATTCGTATTACAGTTTTTCATGGGGAGGAAAACTAGCAGTCCAGCAACTTTATATTCTTTATCTATATTATTTCAGTCATTTGCTGCTGATGACAGCATATATATATATATATGTCACATGTTTTAAATCAAACTGAAAATGATGAGCATGAATCTGTTAGTTAGGCGGGGGTTGGCATGGACGGGTACCGTGGGAAAAAGGTTGGTATTAAGGGGTGCCGAGGTTTAATGAAGTTTGGGAACCATTGCTCTACAGTTTAATTGAATCCAGCTACTCCACCATGATTTTATAATGCCCCTTGTGGTTTTGTTTACAGATATTTGGACCTATCACTGAACCACTCAAAGGATACCATGGAGATCCTGGTCCCCCAGGTCCACCTGGGCTTCCCGGGCGTCAGGGTAGATTAACATAGTGCTGCATAATAGGCACAGTGACAAATAGTGAGATGAAAGACAAAGAGAGCAGTACACAGCAAAGGCCAAAGTCAGTGTCTGCCATGATTAAAATGTAACAAATTCTGTTGTTGTAATGGTGATGGTTATAACTATGAACTAAATTTTGCTTTCCTGCAGCAGATATACACAATTAACACAAATCACTATTATTTCATCAGGTATTGTGGGGTTTCCTGGACCTGATGGACCTCCAGGTGTGCAGTGAAGAGCCCATTCTCATCCTATCTATCTTTGTATCTGCCAGTCACTCAGATGGTTCTTAAAATTAAGTTGTATTTAAAAGGAAAAGTATAAAGAGGTATGACATTTGGTTTCCCTAGATATGCTGCTCACAGTCTCTCACTTTACATTATACAGGCCATGTGTCTGGGATTTATGTGCCAGGCCCACGTGGTCCCAGTGGCTTTCCAGGACCCAAAGGGAATCCTGGGGAGCCGGGGGATATTTATACGGGACTCCCAGGTCTAGATGGAGATGCTGGTGATCAAGGGCCTCCTGGAGATCAGGGCCCACCTGGACCTTCTGAAGACAGAAGTATGTGTAAATGTATTCCCTTTATTCCTTTATTATTTCATCTAAACACTAAAACTACTAGTATTGCTTCCATATTCTGTAACGCTGGTAGTTATTTCAAATAGCTTGATTACCTCAACAAACACTTTGCATGGGTGATAGCCATAAACATTTCCTTTTTAACTTTTATTCTATAGGCCTCTACTGTGTCATAATAATTGTATGGGGGTAAGGGTAGTTACGAGACAAAACTGTCTACATTTGTAAAATTCTGATATGAATAGCTATAGGCTAAAAGGGGTTAGTAACCAGTGTGATGGGCTTTAATACTGTAAAATGCCCAGTATGTCCCTGTGTGGACCATTTCCTTTTCTCTCTTCAGTCTCCTACAATGGTCAGCAGAGAGCATCTTCTGTAAAGCCACACAAATGTTGTGATCCAGTGAATATCATTGGACATCTTTTCAAAGCTCACTTGCTCTCTTCTCTTATGTAAAGATAAAATGTCTAAAATGCAGTTACTGCGTACCTACGATACACATTATAGATCAGTCAGGAGTTGATCATTTTGATTTCTCAAGTACCAACAAATATGCACCAATAATGACAAGAAAAATGTGTTTTGGTATAAATGTGGCAATATTGGGCAACCATTACTAGTAAACTGATGGACTTGGTTGGTTGGTATTTCTTGTAGCTAACAGAATTACCAAGGGTCTCCCAGGAATGAAGGGAATCAGGGGTTTACCTGGACCTATGGGATATGGTGGGACGTTTGGAGTGAAAGGTGGGAAACTAAGTGTTATTCATAAATTCATATTTACCATTTATTTTGTTTTACATTAGTTTGACATCTCTTCTGACCTGCTATCTCACAGTCATTGATTAGCTGTGCTTAATTATGTCCATGTTAGTCATTCCAACAGTCTGGATTAGAAATATTAAGAAAGAATAGTTAGAATGAGGAAAATATAGTATTGTGTAATAAATATGGGCCGACAAAAAATATTCCCATGCTTATGTTCTGTATAGGAGAGAAGGGGGACACCTGTTATGAGTGTTTTGGATCAGGACCCCCGGGTCCCCGTGGTCCACCTGGCATCCCTGGTAAAACCATTCACTCCATTAGAAACACACAGTCTACCAACTATGTCCTACTTCCATATTCAAATGCAGTTTTACTGGTAATACTGGAGAGTGTACAAAGTTTCAAACTGGAATAAACAAACATTCTATGTTTCTGTCACTCAGGCTACAATCAAGGACCAGGTGCTAAAGGTGATCCAGGCTTCCCAGGACCTAGAGGCTTGCCTGGAAGACCAGTAAGAAAGCATGTCTTTAAAAAGTAGTTTGTTGTTGTTTTGTTTTTTTTGCAAACAGTCATTCTTCTGTGAAGGGTCCCACTGGTGAAATGGGATTTCCAGGCCCACCCGGACAAAAGGGAGAATCATCTTCCACCACCCCTGGGATAAAGGGAGTGAAAGGAGACCCAGGACAGCATGGCAGGCCTGGTGCAGACGGTCTCCCTGGGTTTCCTGGGCTACCAGGTCGCAAAGGCAATCAAGGGCCTCAGGGGGATTCGGTGAGAATGTTTTGACAGACTTGAGCTTAACATGCCAATTTTTTCGCTGTTTGGGGTCACATTTTTGATGCTTCAAAGTTATTAAATTCTCAGCCGTGTCCAAGAGCCCATCCAACAGAATAAATCATTTGTTGTGATTGTTAGAAACAAGTTATCTGTCCACTCTCTAGTATCCCTTCCCTGGTGCAGAGGGAGTCCGTGGCTTACCAGGTCCACCAGGGCCTTTAGGTAGACCAGGACCATTTGGCTACCCTGGGCCAGTGGGATATGGGCCAGCTGGATTTCCAGGAGTTAAGGGAAATCTTGGGGTAACTGGCCTGCCAGGACAGCCTGGAATTCCAGGTAAAGAAACACATTGACCAATAGACAATTTGACAAAGACATTTATACATAAATATAATAGTAGACAGATAAAAAGCCTGACGGCATTGTATGTCCTTTATTCTTTGCCTTTGTCGTTTGTAGGCCAGAAAGGGGAACCTAGCAGCATCTACACCAAAGGATTTCCCGGACCACCTGGATTTAAAGGTCTACCTGGCTCACCTGGAAGCCCAGGTAAGCATGGCAGTAAGATTTATGGACTGATTAATGGAGGGATGGATGGATGGTCTTTACATTTCCATACATACTTACCAACAAACATCTAGGTAACCAAGGCGCATCAGGTATCCCAGGAACACCAGGTTATCCAGGACAGAAAGGAGAAAGAGGTGACGTGTCGTTTTCTGGAAGGCCGGGGATCCCAGGACAGAAAGGTAATCTATGTGCTAGTGAGCTCAAGCAAAAAAAAATAAAGCCACAATTATACCCTGTAGATAACAGATTCAGGATTCTCAGAGCACAAGGTATATTATGAGTATAACAGTTAATAGTTACTTTGAAAGTTTTTGGGGAACCTCCATAAGAGAGTATAGAACAGCTAAAAGTATAAATTGCAGAACTGTGACTACTCCGAGTTCTTTGGTACAAACAGAGGCGCAGAAACACAAACAGTCCACAAACAATGTTTTTATTTATTTCCATTGCTCACAGACACATTCAACAATCACACACAAGGCACTCGACCACAGCAGCATTAGTTCGCTCACGCTGGTTGAGATCGTCTCCTTTCCAACACAGCTCAATACGGGATTGCAAGTTCCACCAACAATCACCCTGTCTCTGTCCATGCGTGTTTGTGACGCAGCCCCAAGGTCCAGCACGCTACTGCATATAAGGGGAGAGCATAATTAGACAATGAGTTTCAGCTGTGTCAGTTGGCGCTCCCTGGCGCTGCTCCCCTGAGCCACTCCCCCACCTCTCCCTCTCTGCAGCTGACTGCTCAACCACGCCTGCCTCCACATATAATTAATGCATCATTCATGTTTCAATCACTATGTGTGTGTGTGTGTGTGTGTGTGTGTGTGTGTGTGTGTGTGTGTGTTGTTCAGGGGACAAAGGGCAGCCAGGTCTACCAGGATTTCCAGGTAGGGGCTTGCCTGGTCGGCCAGGTCAACAAGGCCCTCCTGGTCCTCCAGGCCTGAAGGTCAGCGACACCAACAAAATCTAAAATATATGTAGTCTACTATACAGTAGTATACATTGATTGATATATATATATATATATATATATATATATATATATATAGTACTTTATTCACCATTGTGTGAAAGAAAGATAATAGGTAAAAATAATGGTATCCAGTTTTAACTGCTATTTTAACTATTCCTTTACGTGTGACCCAATGAGACATCTGTTATGGAAATAAAAGCAATTTGAATGGGATCATTAAATAGATTTGCGATGAGTTTATTGGTTGTACCTTTTATTAGTAGTGCAGAATAAGGTAATCGCTAAAGATGCACTGTTTTTAAGGAAGTAACAGTTTTCCAGGAAGTTCAAGTGTTCATTTCATTGGGTGTTTAAAATAGATTTTGTGTCTTTGAATCACCTTTTGCTGCCATAATTCCTGTATGAAGTCTAATGAAAGTCTGAAGGGAATTAAATTGAGTATAGCATGTTAAGGATTCTTCAGCAGAAATAGTCAGCTGTTTCAGTAGGAACAGACAGCTCCTACTGACCTCTGTGCAGATATTAGAGTCCCTGTGTGTTTTACTGTAAAGTGAGAAGTAATGATAGATAACTAGTAAAGCACTAGCATAGCACACCACTAGAACAATGTTGTGCTATAAGCACACTTAAATGTGTCAATATGAAGAAATGTGCTATATATTTTTGATTATCAGGGTGAGGATGGCCTTGGATATCCTGGCCCTCCAGGCACACCAGGGTCTCCAGGAGAAGACGGAGCTCAGGGGCCTGTAGGAGATCAAGGGACCCCTGGACTACCTGGGAACCCAGGACTAATTGGCCATCCTGGTCGTCTAGGAGAAAAAGGTACAGTACTCATAAATCAAATATAAAACTGTAGCCCGCAGACAGACAGTAATACATAATAACATGTATGGCTCATCCAAACGCACACATAGATGAGCAATTCATGCATACATATTCATACAAACACATGTTCATCTATTTACTGTTTTATTGTATGCTACATACAGGAAGTAAAGGTTCTGTAGGCCCCCCAGGGCTACCTGGTAATAAAGATTCATGTCAAGGTGGTTTACCTGGACGAAGGGGACAACCGGGACCAGATGGTCATACAGGACCTCCAGGTTAGTGTATATTGAAATCATGTACTGTCAGCTCCAGAGGGACAATGAATGCAGAAGGTGAAAGATATGTCTGTCAATTTCGACAAATATCTCCCCCATAATTAAACACTGTCTACCAAAGTTAAACAGATTCTCTTTAAACAGTAAATGTTTGTTTTTATCATTCTCCTCCCTCCTTAGTCTCTTCAGTTCCCCACCTCTATTTTGTTCTGTCTCTCTACCCCCCCCTCTCCCAGGACCCAATGGCTTGCCGGGCGAGAAGGGGAATGCAGGTTCGCCAGGGTTTGGTCATTCTGGCCCCCCTGGTGAGCCTGGTCCCACCGGGCCGTCAGTGCCAGGTTCACATGGGCTTCCTGGACAAAAGGGGATCAAGGGACAAAGCGGCCTGTCTGGTCAACCAGGTATGGCATTGTTTCTCTGAGAGGCCAATACACTCATTTGATGATGTTTAATTGTTCACGACCTGGATGTGAAGGTTTTCAAGTTTTTAAAACAACACACTTTTTAGCAGTGACTGCCTTACCCATGTACCATATAGGAAAACATTACGTCTAAGCAAAGTGCTTAAATTATTTAACGCGAATGTGAGAAAGTACAGTAGAATAATTGTAGAATGTCATATGTATTTATATACTTGTATTTATAGCTTGTCTTTAAGTGCTCCACTTGGATTTCTTCAGGACTGAGAGGAGACCCTGGACCAGATGGGATACCAGGATATGGGCCAGAAGGGTTGCCTGGAATTATAGGGCCACCAGGCCAAATAGGTAACACACAAATGCAAACACACACCTTCCCAGACAAGTAAATCCCTATATATCAACTACACATGTTTAACAAATGAAGGTTAATTAAAACTATAGTGCAGGACTTTTACAAAAAAAATTAACGTCTGTTACATTCAAGCCCTTGCCAAACCTAAGCCTATCGCCGCCAGGTAAATCTCTCTATGACTCTCTGGTGTCTGAGGTGACATTCCCACGCTGGCAAACCGGTAATGATGCATTTTACGCCAACCAGCAATAATTGGTTTGGTTTTGATTTGATTTGATTTGGTTTGTCAGAGCGGAAGCTAGGAGCAACCCAGAGCCACGTAGAGAGCTCTGCAATCGGCCATTACTGTAAAAAAAGGTCCACTGGAGAGAACTAATTAATTATTGAGCATTGTTCATTTTGTTTATTATGAAAGTAGTAGCATAGTTTGTGTTAATATGCTTTGCGTTGTATTGCAGTCATGACAATAAAGCCACTTGAACTGAAATTGAATGGAGTTGACTCAACTCTCTCTTTGCATGGCTCTGGAACAACTGTAGGGACGAGGTAGGCTACAGTAACTAGACGTAAAACCTAAGAAGCGTCCAAGAAAAGTGTCTGACACTCCAGATGAACAGAAACTTGGCGTTCAGAGGAAGGATTACAAAACAAGAAGCTGATCAACGGCGAGGACAAACACAGATAACCATTGGTGTAGCTTTATTTTTCCTTTTGGAAAAGCTCTAAGAGAAGGGACTGAGGACAGACACAGCTGTTGCGTTATGCTCCTGGACAGGTTGGTAAAATATTTGGAGTAGGCTATAGCTATTACATTTACTCTACGTGAATAATGGATTATTTTCTTGGAACTGTGGAAATGTCTCTGTATTTCTGTAACTTTTTCTGAACATGAGTCTGGAGCGAGCTCACCTGTAGGCATACATCATAGTATGCGTTGACAGTTTTTGTGTAATTACTTTCACTGCCAGCAGGGGGAGACAAAAGTTCCGCACTCCAGCTTTAAGAAAGTTACAAAGTCTTGTGTCAGATCTGAAAAAAATGGTTGGCTATTCATTGTAGTTGTATATGTTCTTCACAGATATGATGCAGTTAATGCCCCCATGACTGTTTACAGGTGACCCCGGCCCAGATGGAGCCAAAGGTTCCCGGGGTCCCCCAGGCATGAATGGGGACCCGGGTTTCAGTGGCACACCAGGCCCTCAACAAATAATCAACATTACTGGGCCCCCAGGGGTCCCCGGCGATCCGGGTAAGCTTTACAGTAAACTCTGCTTGTGAATATAAGCTTCTACATACACTTACTGTGAGATGGAGTTGTTTAAAATGTAAATTAAATGGTGGCACATTTTGTAAAAAATGTGTTTTATTATTGAGGGTGAAATAAGTCTTTTCTCTGCTGAATTTTTTTTTTCCTATTGCCAGAGTGCATGTGAAGTCATAAATGCAGCTTTTGCAGGTCTTACTGTTATACTGTATAGTTTATGAAATGGTGATAACTCTACCTGTACTTTGTCAGGTTACCCTGGTATGCCTGGTCTCCGTGGAGACACAGGAAGTATTGGACCAAAAGGGCAGAGAGGGATAGAGGGAGCCCCAGGGGGCCCCGGACGAAGGGGTTTGAAATCCGTTTCACATTTGTAACAATACATTTGTTAGTATTTTGGTTCAACAAATCAATCTGGCTGTGCTAACCATTTTTGAAACAGCATGTCGGTGCTGTGTGCTTATCTGTTTCCAGGTCCCCCAGGTGATCCAGGTATTGATGGGCCAGTGCTCTCAGGAGGAGGTCGAGGAGCTGCTGGAGCCCCAGGAGACCCAGGAGTCAGAGGGCCTCCAGGTAAGACCTAAACTTTGGTTTAAGGCCATGCAGACTTTCATACAAATGCACACCTCTAACCATACACAGTTTTGCTTAACTCTCACAGGCCCAAAGGGATTGAAAGGAGATCAAGGAATCCTTGGAAGGCCAGGTCCAGATGGTGCACCGGGTCCAACTGGTTACAAAGGAGTTCATGGAGAGCATAACTACTATGGATATGGACTGCCTGGACTAGTAGGACAAAAGGTACTGATGACTGGTCTAACAAGTTTAAGTCTTTGTAACTGATCCAGCAGAACAGGATTGTATGCAGTCATGACAATAAAGCCACTATTAAAATCTAATAAAATACTAAAATGTGAATAGTGTGAAAAACAGTGTGTTAATAATTATAAATAATGATGATTTCTCTCTCTCTTTCTCTTATTCTCTTTATTCTTCTTCCTGTTCTCAGGGCGAACCAGGATCAAGCATTACTAATGTGATGAAGGGTCAGAAAGGTGAACCCGGTGTTTTTGGACCTGTAGGTCTACCAGGAAACAGTGGAGCCAAAGGAAACCCAGGACCTGTTGGACAAAATGGTCATTATCACTGGTCACAAAAATAAGGCAGTTTATGTTCAGTTGTGCGTTTTGCTCACTCTCTGTTAACATCTCCACCCCACTCCTCTCCCCACCCTGCTATTCCAGGTTCACCAGGCTATCAAGGGCTTAAAGGTTCAGATGGGCCTGCAGGAAGCAAAGGACTCCCAGGATCTAATGGACCGCCAGGCAAAGTCCTTTGAAATACTTGTTTTTTGTATTTGACACTACATAAGGATACCTTAAATAACCTTAAAGAAACCCAAACATATTTTAAAAGTGCAATCCACTGTGAAACCTTCAGTGTAGAAAAGACTCACATTGGTCAAGTATTGTACTTTTCATTGTTATTTCATTTGTACTTTATTTGAAGTTAAACCTCAGCCTTACTCTTTTCATATCCGTTTGCCTCAGGTAACCCAGGTCCGCCAGGTGTTAGTGGTATTCCAGGTTCTAAAGGCAACCAGGGCCGAGATGAGATCCCTGGACCACGAGGGCAAAAAGGAGATACTAGTAAGAGGAATCCTGTATGAAAAGTTCTGTATGGCTCCATGAGATCATGCACATTCTGTATATTAAAACAGTATTCTTAGTATGTATTTTCCTTCTGTCAGAATCGCTGGCCTGTTAAACAATTGTCTCTTTCATACATACCGGTACCTTCAAAGTCATGGTTGCTGTCAAATCTCATCTAACCTTCCATTTCTACTCTCCAGTCGTAATAGAGGGGATGCCTGGCAGGCGTGGTGACACAGGTCAACCAGGTGAGTCTCAGGTAAATGACATAATCCTTTTTAAAAAAAAAAGTTCTACATCCCACTATGAGAATTTTTCATAGTTGTTTTGGCCACAAATATGTGTGCCTTGCCTTAGAAAGTTTTTCTGCATTTGGTGAAAGACATTTTCGCACTTGGGAACAATCTAGAAAAGCAGTCTTCGATAAACAGAATGATGGTCTGGGTTTTGTACCCAACCAGACACTAGTGAGGTCTCCTGTTGTTCTCACCAGACTACACTCCGCATGCTAGAAGTTGAATAACGATATTAGTTCAGTGTATCACTAATGTTGTGTCTTATTAGGTTGTCTCATTATTTTTAAATATAATACTTAGAGGTGCTTATTAATGTATTCACATAATATCAAATAATACACAAGATTGCAGAGTTTTGTTTTACATGTGATGGTGCCCTTATAAGCACTATTATCTTGTTATGTTGCATAGCACAAAACCCATTTCTCATGAACGCCTGCATAACCTTTCAAAAAGTTTAGGGTGAAATGCCGCCTACCCATGTATAACTCATGTCCATCAATTTCTGCAACATTGTGGTGTGACCTAATGGACAATAATACAATTATGATGGGATGACAAAGTATTTAGAAACACCCCCTTTAGAAACCAAAAAAACCCTCCATTCTTCACTTTTGTTGGCATCAGTACAAATCTGTATTTCTTTCCATAGGTCCCCCTGGGAACCCTGGACCCCCTGGCTTGTCTGTTACAGCAAGTCCTGGACCAATAGGAGACAGAGGATTTCCAGGTCTACCTGGGGTCTCTGGTCCGAGAGGACTACCAGGAAGAGAAGAGGCTTGTGTTTCTGGGTCAAAAGGAGACCGTGGTCGTCCTGGCAATCCTGGTTTTCCAGGTAAGGATGGACTGCTGGAGGATTTAAGGGTCTAACATACCCTTTTCTTCTGTAGCATTTTTTCTGCATAATGTACAAAAATCTGTACTTTTAATGATGTTTTAAGTCCAAAAAATATTTTGGTTCCTTGTTGTCTTTGCTCAGTTACCATGTACATACTTTCATTATACTAAAATGATTCTCAGCAATCATCAATTGCTGTCCTCCCTACTGTATATGTAGGCTCACCTGGCCTCCCTGGCCTACCTGGTGCTCCAAGTCCCACAGTGCCTGGGTTCAAAGGAGACAGAGGGGACCCAGGTCTTACAGGAATACCAGGCTATAGTGGACCCCCAGGAGAGCCAGGCCCTCAAGGATCACCCGTAAGTGACCCCAGCGAGTATTTTTATGCCTCCCCACTGGCGATGACAATGTGTTTTCGGGTTGTCCGTCCCATTCTCAGAACGCAATATCTCAGGAACATCTTGAGGGAATTTCTACAAATTTGGCACAAACGTCAACTTGGACACAAGGACGAACTGATTTGGATTTGGTGGTCAAAGGTCAAGGTCACTGTGACCTCACAAAACATGTTTTTGGCCATAACTCAAGCATTGATGCTTGAGTTATTTCTTCCAAGTATTCACTGCATATATTATATGAGTTTGGACAGACTGCAAACTGTAAACTGCAAATTGCAACGGGGTGGGAAAAAAAAGGAGGAAAAAAAATTAAGTCCAACATTCTGCATTCATATTTGTATTTAACAGCAAAGGTGTGATTTTCTTTTACAGCAACATTTTTTATTTAAAGTGTATGATAAAATGTGTGCTGTTAGAAAATGAGATTACTATTAAGCATCATCTGAAGTTACATCACAACAGCACCTCTCATGTTGACTCTTAAAAATGTCACTGCAATACCAAAAGTCCAATCTTTGACCTTTCATTGTTTAATTTGCCTCCCTAGGGTGCACGAGGCAGACCTGGAGGCCCGGGACCAAGAGGTGATTCTGGTCCTTCTGGAATTCAAGGGCCCCCTGGTAATCTATCATTTCAACTTTAGCCTATAGATTAGGTTTTCTCTTTGAATTCTTATCCAGACAAAGGCAGATCTGTCATCACAAAAGAGTGCTAGTCCACGATTGATTTATGTTCAGAGATGAAATAGAAATGGGACAGAGAACAAAGTGGACAAAGAAAAATAAGATCTTTGAGGATTCATTTTCTTCTATTCTTTTTCTCTACTTTTCTTCTGTGATCCCCGATAAGATGGAATTCATGCAATAGTGTGTGAAGACAAGCTAATTTATCTATTTATGACCTGTGTGTTTTAGGTGACAAGGGAGACACTGGATACACCCCAGGCCCACCTGGTCCAACCGGGAAAAAAGGTTTTCCTGGACGACCTGGTGCGGCAAAAGTCTGTCTAACTATTGTTCACATCAACCAAAAATATGAGCCCTGTTAATATCTTCTAAACTTAATCCACTTCTACGTCTTATCAGTCAATCAGTTATGACTAGCAGCAGATAGGTAATATTTCTGTTAGAAAACCTGTCTGGCACTTTAATACTTAGGACATGACTGATTGGAAATAACTTTCTAATAGCTCCTGTTCTATCCCTACAGGCTTCAAAGGTGAACCGGCATTTGGTAGGGTGGAATATGAACCAGGACCTCCTGGCTTACCTGGCCCCCCTGGCATTCGAGGAGCCCCAGGGACCGCTGGACCATCAGGACCACCAGGCCATTCAGGTCCAAAATTTTAAAATGTGTATATTTTAGTTCTAGTTACGCTGCTCTTCAAAGCCAAAGATACTGCGTCTAATTCTGTCAATTTTATACCATGTCTCAACTCAACTCAATGTCATAGATATGTATTGTGATGTCTGCTAAATGGACCATTAACCTCTTTCTTGTTAAAACCATATTATGAAAATGAGTAATGAGATGTAGAGTTGTGTGATGTACAGTATTTGTAAATTCTTACACTTCCACCCAGCTGGTTTTCTTTGCACTATGTGACACTGAATCTTTCTGTCACAGGCCAGCCAGGAGTCAAAGGACAGCGTGGTTCCAGCCCAGGCGGCCAGCCAGGATTTAATGGCCACAAAGGAGAGAAGGGAAGAGCAGGACTGCCAGGTGTGTGCTTGTGTGTGTTTTAAAAAGTGTGTGTGCATGCATACAGATGTGCACATGAGGGTACCATCTTGATATGTTATGATGAAAATGATAGGAATTGCATTTGATGTCTTTCGATGTGTCCACATAATTAAGGGGCACATGGTTGGCACAGTGGCAAAACACTTCAGAGAACCCAGGTTCAACTATCGGCAGCAGTACCTCTGGCTGGGTTATTAGTTATATCAAATGTACTTGTGTATGTGGTTGGGAAGCCAGTGAGGGATTTAGTTGGAAAAACGTGAAACATGTGTTACACCCTCTCGGTGAAGTTCCTTGCTGGCATATGAATTGCATATTCAAAACGTACTCCTCAGTCCAGCAGTAAGAGTTAGCAGTGACAAAGACTGCAGTACGCCCCTTACCCAAAACATTCCAAAAAAATCCTCCCACATGATGTCACCTGGTATCTAACTGTACAGTTGTTATTTCTTCATTAATGATGTGTTTCTTCTGCAGGTCCAGAAGGCAGACTTGGAGACCCAGGCCGCAAGGGTCCTCCAGGACTGCCAGGCAGACGTGGTCAAGGTTTTGTTGACAGTTTCCTGATAGCGAGACACAGCCAAAGCATCGATATCCCTGACTGCCCTCATGGCACCAGCCTCATCTACTCTGGTTACTCCTTCCTCTTCATCAATGGAAATGAGAGAGCTCATGGGCAGGACCTTGGTAAGAGCATGGAAACCTTCAGAAATACTGTGTAGATTCTGCATCTTAAAAACCTGTGTCTTTGCTTGAGTTATTAAATGATATTGTTCTGACACTTCAAACTGTCTCTCAGGCACCATGGGAAGCTGTCTCCCTCGTTTCTCCACCATGCCCTTCCTGTTCTGTGACATAGAAACTACCTGCCGCTATGCTTCTCGTAACGACTACTCCTACTGGTTGTCCACTGACACGCCTATGCCTACCAACATGGTTTCCATCACAGGGGATAAGGTGGCCTCCTACATCAGCAGGTGGTTCATACACACAAATACTCAGACTCATATCGATTTTTTTATATTTCCTAAGCAATACAAAATACAGTAGATTTTCTGTTAATTGAAATATAAATTTTGTTCTATTCAGTTTCATTTTAATTAACTGGAAATGTTTTTTTCCTAATTACCATGACTTGGTGCACAATTAATATGGGTGTCTGTATGCATGTGCGGTGTAGGTGCTCAGTGTGTGAAACCACCTCCAATGTCATAGCAGTGCACAGCCAGACAACGCTGATTCCTGAATGTCCCAGAGGCTGGGCGTCCCTATGGACTGGATACTCATTTGTCATGGTAAAGAAATCAGTGTTTTTTGCTCCTGAATCCCTGGATTTTCTCATATTCTATTTTTCATGTAATTTTCTGCTTTTGACCTTCATCGATTTCAGCAAACGGGTGCTGGAGCAGAGGGCTCCTCACAGCCCCTGGTTTCTCCTGGCTCATGTCTGGAAAGTTTCCGCCAAGTTCCCTTCATTGAGTGTCATGGCAGAGGAAGCTGTAACTACTACCCTGATTCCTATAGCTACTGGCTGGCATCCCTAGACCCCAACAGCATGTTCAGGTAAACTGTTCCCTTCTGTCATGGAAGCATGCCATAGGGAATGCCTCTTTTTCACAGTTTAAATCATGTCAGGTTTGTATGTGTCAAACACCTGCTGAGAGACTTTTACACTGTCCTAAAAATGAAATTCTTATCCTGTCTTAGAAAGTGTGTTTGTGATTTGGTAACTTAATCCAAAACTCTACTTAGGATTCATAATTGCATTTCTAACATTGAGTTTGTGTGTGTTCTCTCCTATAGCAAACCCGTTCCTCAGACAGTGAAGGGACCTGCTCTACAAAGTGTGATCAGCCGTTGTCGAGTCTGCAGGAAACCATGGCAACCTGGGACAGATGACAGACGCGGGGACACTTTTTGACATTAAGTATCTACTTTTTCAATGTGAGAAATGTGAGATAAAACAGTCTTTGGTAGGGTATAGTGTGTGTATCTGTTTGTTAAACTCCAGCTGTCATGTTACAAATCAGTGTTTATCAGTCTTAAACTGAAAAACTCTCTCTGAATAAAACACACTTTTATTCACATTTCGACAATCATCCTTAATGGCTGTTGTTATATAAGCTCTGATGATAATGTACATTAAAATTAATGAAACATTTAGTGAGCCATTATATCCTACAGAGCCTGTAGTGTGCCACCAGTGTATTATTATTCCTGTAATACACTTGAGCCTCATTGACAGCTAGTATTAGCAATGCTAGTAGCAATAGCAGCACTGTACCCAATTCAGTTTTTACATACAGTGTTTTTCTACACCGAGATACTCTGTTTTACTTTAAATGCTTTATCCTACATTCTTCTTTTTTGTGCAATTTTTTTATGTTACTGGTATTAATACTACAAATAATCTAGTGAGATATTGGATCTGTGACTTAGACAAACCTAGATTGTGGTAAACCTTTATTGATAACAGCACAACACCCACTCTGCCTGTGTTGCCATTTCCATGTGACTAAACATGTCTTGGAAAGAAACATACACCAAATGTCCTGATTTGTGCAGATGACAGTCAGACTACTGAGAAATAATTAACCTATCTATTCTGATGTGATAGATATGTTTGCCGCTTCGTTCCAAGTGACCTGAGAAGACTGGTGCAGTCCAGTTAATGAATGACGGAAAAAGTATGAGGTCACAACAAATGGCACAAATGTTCCTTTGACATCTGGAGAGGCAGCATGTCGTAAATATGACACTTATGCTTTGTTGAGTTGTTACGTTGTTGTGTTTTCACATGCAAATATCGAGTCATTTGTGCCCTCACTCTGAAAACATTTCTTTGAATTTTAGCATGTTAAATGGTTCATGGAAAATATTAAATTTTATGACTCAACTTTTTCCAATCCATTTCTAAATGTACTGTTGGGAAGCAATGCTGCAATCAAACTGCTGCTGCTGCCTCAGTGGCTTCGGGGGGGGAAAATGCACATTATCTTGAGAAGACATTTTGTGTAATGATTTTTTTACATTACATTTCATTACATTACTTTTTTTTAATTGGAGGAAAATATATGCATTCAAGTAAAATACAAATGAAGATAAATAAGGGTTATTTTTATGGTATGTTAATATTGATATCACATATGACCAGTGGTTTGAAAGAAGTTATTATCAAAGCTGGATAAATATATAATTTCCCATCCAGAATAGCCTCATTCCTCTTTTTCATTTCAACATCTTATTTCTCTACACTATTCGCTCTGAATCAGTAGAGCAATACGCCCCTAAGGAACAGTCAATCAAGTCTGCTCATCCATATCTGTCACTGTGATCAATAGATGCAAACTCCCCATAGAGCTAGATGTAAAAAGGCACAATAATGTCATTAAACAACACTGTTCAAAATACTTGCTTGCATGTTTTTGGCATGCAGCATGCAGATATTCCAAGATATTGATTGCTCAGAGTCAGAAATAACAAACAACCTCATATGCTTATGTAAGAAAGCCAGCTAACACAAGTAACAGCTGAAGAAGAGCTGAACCCTCTTGTGTGAATTAAAAATGTGTGATGAAGCATCACACTGGTTATCTAATTCATTTTGACATTTTTGGAGCAAAATCTCAACTCATCAAGACTGTAGTCCCAACACATCTGAAAGGCCTGATATTAATAAGCAGCGGCTCCTTGAATGCCACCTTGAATTAAATAAGTCTTAAATGGCCTGGTGCCGACAGTTGTCATCATGGATAGAAAACTCTTGCAAAGTGTAAAGTGCTCTCGGTTGCCTTCCTAACAGGATTATTCTGCTCCCAACAGTACACTTACTAATTGTTTAGGCAGCTATATTAGGCTTTTACACCTCTTTAATTGGGTTAGAATGGCGATTTGTTGAAAGGTTGATGCACTTCAAGGTTGTCTCCCACTTGAGAAGGACACGTGCTTTTAGTTTTCTCCACACATGCCTTACATGGAATAAAAAAAAAAGACATCTGTTCATATTTTTACAGGTTAGCTTCATATGTTGAAGGGTAATTAATTTTAATAGTGTCAGTGAATTTTGAAAAATTGCATATTATAGACATTTATGAAACACATTTAGGTTCCATTATAAGCAGTTCAGGTCAAATTTAAATCCAGAATTACTACAGGCAAAGTCAATAACTATGATTCTAGAAACTTCCCATTCTGAACATTTCATTGCAGGTTTACAAAGAGAAATTGCATGGGAGACTCACATTGGTTAATGGGTATTTATTCATTTTTATGCCCATATACTGAATGTAGGTACAATCCTTAGGAACAACAGTTCAAACTGTTCAAAGGTAGTATGGGTTAGGATGTTGTCTGTCTGCATTTAAGTCTAATTCTACAGGGAATTAAACTGCACCTTTATAGATAGATTTTACCTAATGGTGATCGAGAAGGGATACCCCAGATTTAATTGTATATCTGCAAAGAATAATGATAGTACTTTCTTATGAGTGACGTTTTCTTAATTATCGGTCGCAGCTGTACCTATTTGGAAAGAATGTATTTAACTTACCTGGACTGAACCATAAGGTGGTGTTTTTGTTGTTACAACACTCCTGCAATGAAGTTAACAATTTTTGCTGCTTTTGGCTTGTGCCATTGTTATCATTTAAGATCAGTTTTACTTGCTGGTTGTAACGGTAAGAAGAAATGGAGCATTTGTTTTCCCATTTTCCTATAAACAGAATTGATCATTTTAAGTCTTTTGACCTACTTAGCATTTATGTTTATAACCTAATAACCCTCTAACATTAAAACGGGGTGAATTTAAAAGGAGGCTTACTAACTTTTCAGGTCATATTATGCAGCTGCATACTTGCAGCATGTACCATTACAAAATCATTATAGCCTGTGACAAATACACCTTAATTCAGATGTAGTAGAACTGTTAAGTTTAACAGAGCAGAAATCTCATTAAGGAGATGCCCAGAACAAACTCACAAGGGTGTAACAAATGACAATTTGACCTTTATGGCCTTTGGATATCCCAGTGTCTCTGTGCTGCCCGTTGATTCAACTTTATGGCACAGCAGGGTTAATGAAATCATTGTTTCTCCTATGTCAGCGTCATTAATGTTTTATTTTACATGACTGCACATTGCACTTTGCTTACTTTGGGATTTGCTCTTAAACAAAGAGGCAGAGGGGATTTATAACATTTACAAGTTAAGCCAATGACAACATCAGGATGACCACTTAAACAATCAGATTACAGTGTGTTTATGTAAACTGGTGATGACACCAGGAAAGACATGGATGGTGAAAATGTCCCTATTTAGACCTTTTGTCTCACTCCTAATGACTGCTGTAAATTACATAGTATGCTTCAGTGCATTGATGGGGGCAAACACAAAATTGAGGATGGTCTTTACGCAAATAACCTGCACACTCCTCCCTTTCTGGGACTAGGTGCCACTTTAAAAACAGACGTGTCACTGTGCTGTACAGTTAAGGAGTGGATGTTGTTGTGTCTTACCAAGAAGAATTCTCTCAAGAAGAAGCAAACACCCAAGATTTCTCAAGTAAAGATGGCCCGTATTCTGTGCATTTTGGCACTTTTGTGTTTTGCATCATGTGTTGCGGAAAATACAAAGACTGAGCAGGGATTTAAAGGCCTCCAACTACAGCAAGATTCATTGTCATGGCTCAAATTACAGGACAAACAGGTAATATGTCTTTATTTTACTTGATACGCTTCTCCACGTTAGTTCTGTTTTAACATCTCCTCCACTGAAGAATGTATGTATGTAAGTCCTTCCAATGATTGAAACAAGGCCCCAAATCCCTAAACACTGCAGGCCACAGAATGTCCTGCCTATAGCTTGCTTTTTTTAAATTTATTTTTGTGCCAAATTTGAAAAGTTTGTCTGTGCTTGGGCACACACATTTTATTGATCTTGATCGGTGAAAAGTGTAAATTTATTCTCAGTGAGTCCTTCTGGATGCTGTCAGAGCTAACCTTCTCGATGTCTGTCATTTGATTATCCTCAGATCTGCACCTGCATGAAATTACAGATTAGAGTGCTAACACTATTTTTCACTTCCCTTTCATGCTTTGAGCAAGAAATGCAAAAGTTCTGTAACATGATGAACTGATTTACAGTTTGGTAGAAATTCCCATTTCCCTGAAGTACAAACATGGGAAAGTAAAATTGTAAGCCTGTTTATGTTTAGAGTTCTATATTTACATCATGTCACTATTTTCCTCCATAGGAATTGGCAAAGAAACTGAACTTATTAGACTTGATTTATAAACTCTCCAAATATGAAAATGGAATTATTCTGCAAGGACCCACAGACACTGAGAAGAATCGACGTGGACTGAGTAGTGGCAACACAACTCAGACTCGCAGAGTCGGCTGCAGAGTCTTCTTCTGGAAAACCTGGACTGCATGCTGACTTTGTTCTCAATGAAGTGCTGGATTGTCAAATCATGAAACGGATCTTTTAAGCTAACATAGTTTTCTCTCAACATAGTCTTTAATTTATTGCTGCTTTAAGGTCCTATGCAGTCATTTTCAACTGCATTTTGTCTTAAGATAAAAAAAAAACAAGTGCTTCATGTTATTCAAGCTCACATAAATGTACTTTTATTTTGTAATTTTCTGAGAACATTATGGCAGCTTTAATTAGCTTCTGCCTTCAAATTAAACTGCCTAAGTATAAAAATAGTGGCACACTGTTTCAAACTATGTGTGAATGTATATTATGACTACACTCACAGCTTTCATTTCATTGAATATACCTAGCCACTAAAGCTTACATTCTTTGAGGCAAGACTTAACCAAAACAATTAGCAAGACAGCTTCTGCAGGGATCTGACTTGTTAGCATCCTGTCATCCATTTGTTATATTAAAGTGAGACTAGGTAAGATTTGAAACAACATTTAACACACCCTTTTACATATAAATAAAAAGTTGCAAAACATTAGCAATTAAACACACACTCATTCATTTCAATACTCTCAGGGCTTTATGACCAGTAGCTTATAGTAGTTAATGTTACCGTGTTAGCAAACTTTAGAATAGTATTGCTGTGCAACTGACATTACTGAGTCAGTTTGCTAACTTTATGACTCTACTTGTGCTACTCTTACACAATGTTTTAGTATTATCCCATAAATATGATCTGCTAAAGCGGCCACTCGCCAGCAAAAGAGACATACTCTCCCTTAAAAGAAAAGTCTTGACATTCAAATTTTATTTCACCATTCTCTGTAAACTTAACACAGTTTTTTGTTGTGAATCTCACCATATTGGCTGTTCCGGGGATCCAGGACCTACACAGAACTGTACATGTATGGAGGACCGGAACTGCCGAAATCATAAATAAATAAATAAATAAATGACTCAATAACTAAATTAATATTTCATTAAATGCACCAAAATAATATTAAAATCAATTAAGGCATTACATAAATTATATATTCCCCCTTTTATTTCCCCAAACTTATTTATTTCGGTATGAATTTCTGCTTCATTATGCAAATGAGGGGGGCTGTGTGTCATGGGCTTAACTTTTCACCTATTGGTTGATCCACATCAGAGTGCATAGAGCGACTATACATGCCTTGCAGCTACAGCGGTGGCTACTGGCCACTGGCACTGAGGGAGAGTAAGCTCACAACTATCATACCAAGGAGATATACAGATGGCCCGGACCAGGACTCTGATCTGGATCAAATTTAATGAATCTGATGTCCTCCGGCTGCTCTGCCTCAACTGTTGGTGATTTACAGATTTTCACATTCATTACATTCATCAAACACATCAAAGAATTTATTTCTATATGGGCCCACATTTGTTTCATTATTATTTTCACTCCAATATAGGAGGCTTTTCTGCTCTTTGTTAAATCCATAAAGACTTTAAATGTAATAAATGTCAGTATTGTGTTAGATGTTTTAAAGTGATCTTCATGGTAGACTAGCAAAGCAATAAACCAACAACTATACAGACATCCATTCATCTTGTCTTTGATGTTCCTTCAATTGTTATTCCAATGACTGAAGCATATTTTTCCCTATTTAACTGTTCTTTAGTTTTGGCATGCAATTTGCAGGGAGACAAAGTGTGGCACTTGTGCATGCATATGCGTCAGTGTGCAATTCATATATTTCTTTTGCATATTTCCTGATACATACCTATGTGTGCTGGTGTGCATTAAATATGCCTTGTAACATAACATATTGCACTGATAAGCCTGCGTTTAGGTAGCTCAACAGCAATGCATATCATAGAGGTCTAAAAAATGTATCAATCTCCACCATGTACAGTATGTATTATGCATGCATGTAGGTGACTGTGAGGTAAAATTGAACTCATTAACCTCAAACAAGTAAAGAAGACTAGGTGGAGTAGATGTAGGGTTCAGGAAAAAGAAGGCTAGATTGAGGAGAAATGTATCAAATTGGATAGAGAGGTGGAGAGGGAATAGAGATTAGGAAAGTGAGAAAGTAGAGGAAGAGAGGGAAAGAGAGGTGAAAAGAGGATGAGCAAGGGGATGAGAGAGAAAATTATTAAAGTAGTAGTGTTGAAGCATAACTGCAGTCAAAGCTTGGCTTAGTATCCTTACTGTCCCTGGGCTATTGAGATTCAACAGAACAGCTTCCCTCTGTAACAGGAACCACTGCCAGCACATTAACATGCTCATACTGCAGAGCTTCTTCAATAAAGTGATGTATGATGAGTGTGTGAGAGTAACAAATAAAAGTGTGCGAGTGGGCGAGAGGCGAGTGGGATTACAGTGTGTGTGGGTGCATGTGTGCACTGCGCATGAACTTGTATGTGTCTTGTGTCTCGTAAGTGAGCGTGTTTGCTTGCAGCATTCGTTGCAGTACACATCTGCAGACAGGAGAAGCCAAAAGAAGCAAATCACAGAGAGAGGCAGAGAGAAGGTAAAGTGATATGTTGTTATCGTCTCTGGACGGTGGACTATCTCACAATGTGCCGCAGCAGAAGCTGGAATTCAGTCTCTTTAACCATCAGAACTCATTTCATTCAAACATTTATAGACAGTCCCAAGCAGCTCCTCCCATCTTCGGGAAGTAAACACATTACAACCAATTATCCATTACTTTTGCCAACTTTGAGGAGTTGATTTGGATTTAAAAGACCGATAAAAAACACTGAGCCAGCTAGATCAAAGGAGCATCACTGAGCCTTAATTGAACAGAGACCAATTATTTTTAATGAGTAGAACTGAACGCCCCACTTCTGGGTAGGAGTTCCCTTATTCTCTCCTTGGAAGGACGAGAAAAGAGAAGCAAGTGGAGTCCCAGTGGCACAGGCCCATATCAACACAACAGGACAAGAAGAGGTAGACAGAGAGGGAAGAAATATGCCTGGGATAAAAGATCGACAATATTTTTACTCGGTGTGCTCATGAGTCTGCAAAAGACAAACAATGTCATGTACAGGCCTGTATAAAAAACTGTACAGGTCATAAATAGATGTCTCTGGTGTTGACCCAGCTATTTGCAAAACCTAAAAGTTTTCCATTAGCTACAGCCAAATACTTTATCCGATATTTATTACAAGCATTATGGTGTTCTACACAGCCGGAAGAACATGTTACGATTTGACAGCAGATGCTGGTGACACAGAAAATGTAACTTATGACACAAAGATGCATTTGACATAATTCTGGCAAAGGGATTTTTGCATTGCAGAGATATTGTAAACTGTGCCAGCTGTGACCTTTAAAAATGCAACGAAAGTGATTCAGTCTCCCGCCATAAATATGCCACATTTTAACACAGGTGGTTTGAAAGAAAAGAGGAGAGAATGAAATTGTGTGGTACCATGGGATGAGAATTTTGGAAAATACACGGGATGATATTTAAGCAGTCAAGACTAATTTAGTGTAGTTTTAAAACCACCACCTGTTTTGTCTGTTAAATGAACAATATAAGGGATTAAAGTATCAATCCGATTTATGTCAAGTGCACAGTGTGATTACAGTATTCACAGGCAACCTGCTGGGATAATCAAATTTCATAGCTCCTGCATCTCAGTTAGATGTGAGATATCTTGTATACAATCCTGATGGGTGGCACTAGAGGAGGCTCATGGAGTATCCTAAACGGAACTATTTCATCTTCTGGAGTCTGGGGAGCATGAATGGGCTCAGTACATGTCCTGGGAAACTTAGATTCCTATATTTCTTGTGTGCAAGTTTGAAATGTGGCCCATTGATGGAACTAGAGGAAAGATTAATTCATTCATGAATATCCATAGCAAATTTCAAAGAAGTCTGGCCATTAGTGTTTAGCCATACTAGCGGACTCCACTTTGGTCTGCACTGAAATATCTTAACAACTATTAAATGGATTAAGATGAAATTACAGACATTCATGGCCCAAAGAGAGTGAATCCTACGGACTTTGGTCTTTCCCTGACTTTTCCTCTAGCGCCACCAAGTCAAATTCCTTGTATGTGTACACAAACCTGGCCAATAAGGCCAATTCTGATTCTGATTCTAACTATGAAATGTTAGCATGCTAATATGCTAGACTACGATGTGTTAGCATTTAGCTTCCAGCACAGCTATGTGTAAGTGCAGCATCACAGCTGCTGGCTATAGACTCGTCTTAGTCTGGTTATATATAGATATCACATTATGGATCAAAATGTTGGGGAACTTTAGACCTAATGGTGTGTAGGACAAAAGGATGGGCAGACTTTGCCACTCTGCTGGCATTTGTTTACATACAACAACTTTGTGAAAACATAAAAACAGTACAAAAGTCAAACCATTAGCCAACATATTCACGCCAGATCAACTGAATTATTAGAAGAGGAGAGGTCATACACCAAACCCAACTACATTTACATATTATTCAATGCATTTGAATAATATGTGAGTAAAGTTATACTTCACAGCAGTGATATCATGGTTATTATGATCAGTATGTACACTCCCTGCACTCCAGGGAAGATTTCAATATCAAGTACAAGGTTGCCTTTTCCTCACAGGAGGAAAGGTGGGAGAGGACAGGTAGATATGAGAGGAGCAGCAGAGGCCACAGCCACAGCTGTAGCTGCAGAGGTGAGGTGGAGAGCAGAGTAGCCGTCAAGATGCTTGCACCCCTTGCCCTCCCTATGTGTATCTAAACAGATGACGAGTCCTTTAAATTAAATATATAGGGTACCAATAGATACAGTACTATGTCCTTTAAAATAAGAAATAAAATAGTGTAAATGTAATTCGTATTAGCAATAACATAAAAAGAAGAGGTATTTGTCATTATTGATCAATGAATTATAGCGATAAATGAGGTATCACTAAAACATTTTGGTAAGAATCACAGGACACAACTATCTATCTGTGCCTCAGTACATTTCCTGTCCACAAAGATTCATGAAAGCGCAGCATTAGAGAGCAAAAGGAATTAGGAAATCTTGTCATTCCAAATTCTTTAGCAGCACGATGACCTAGAAGGGACTGACTTCTCTCCCATACATGCGTATATAGGCCTATATAGCTGGTCCAGATTCAATTATGCTGTCAACAACTATTGGATAGATTGTCAAAAAATGTTGTACAGACATACAGACATGGTCATTTGAGAGGAAATCAGGATGAATCCAACTTACTTTAGTGATACCCCAAATTCATTCTGATTAGTTTTCACTTATCCTGTGATATCATCATAACATCAACTGGATGGATTGACACAACATTTTGTACTGACATTTGAGGTTTCCAGAAGACAAACCCTAGTGGCGTTAGTGCTTCCCTGACTTTTCCATTTGCTCCACCATGATGAGGACATGGGTGGTTTTAGGTATCTAGCACAAATTTCAGTTTTTACAACACTTTGGTTTATGATCAAACACTTGCAAAACTTGGCATTCACATTAGCCTCAGCTGTAATACTGTATGCTACTACATATTTAGTGATAATTACCAAATGTTAACACACTGATGGTGAACCAGGTAAACATTAAACCTGCTGAACATCAGCATGTTAACATTGTTAGTGTGAGCATGTTGCCATGTTAGTTGTGCTCAAGGCACGGCATTGCTTAAGCCTCGTATGTTCGCTAGCATGGCTGTAGCCTTTTAAATTGGAGCTTTTTAAATTGAAGGCTACTCTGATGTGAAGACGACTCAACAATACAGATGATAAATTGCAACCAAGTGTGCACATGAGAAAACAAGTTTGGTGTTTTTGAGCTTGTGTATAAATGTGCGATATGAAAAGAGCGAGAGACTTTTCATCTTGCTTCTTTTCCCATTTTCATTTGCCTTTGCTGTTTTTTCTATCCTTTTATTGTCTTTTTCTCTCTTTCGTCCCCTTCTTTCTGTCTTATTGTGAGTAAATTTGTCCCCCAGGTTTTAGGGCTGTTCAGTTCACAGCTGAAAAAACAGAACATACTGCAGCCATCAGCAGGAGAGAAGACAATACACGTCCTGAAAGTCAGGGGAGCCTTCATCCTCCTCCTCCTCCTCATTCTCCTTGCAGACGGCATGGAAGGTCTGTTTCCATGACAACAGGAGAATTAAGGGCGAAGAAGCGCCATCCCAAAATGACACATCGGATTTAGGGGCTAGTGAGATGATAAATCACCCCTGGTGGATTGATATAGGAAACGCATTGGATTTTCTGAATGTGAACCAAAAACCCACGTTGATGGATTTAGTTTGTCTGCTTATCCTGCTGCTTCTCTTGCTGTTGAGTGACATTAATAAAATAGATACACATAACAGCTGCCAGTCACAATCAACAACACATTGAATAAATCACGGCTTAGGTGAACATTTTTGATAACATAGTCTTTATTCTTAAACAATCACTAACTTCATTCTGATGTTTATTATCAATGCATATTTTTTTATTTCATCTCACAATTCATAATGCATATATGAGCGTGTTCCAATGCAGTGAAATCATCTGCAAACATAAAGATAATAAATTATACTTAATATCACATACAACCAAAGCCTTTGGTCACCCTTTCATAAGTGCTCTCCTTTACTCGTTTCTCACATCAGCTATTTTTACCTCCTTGCTTTATTCATCCCTTTCTCAAATCCTCTCATTCTGCTGTCAACAGTTGACATTGAGTACATCCAATTTCATGCATTGCTTTAAGTCCACATTTATCTCATTTGCACCAATATAAACCTCTATAAAAAGATACCTATATATGCTGGTCTTGCCTGCTGAATTTCAGTGTCACGTCTAATATGCTGTATGTATCACTGTTATGCTGTAGGTGCTGTGGAAGAACTAATCTACCGTTAGCTCTTGCAGGTAACTTGCACCAGCTATGGACCCATGCCCCAGGTGGAAAACCCTCCTAGATCCATGATGATATATCACGGTGGTTTGCTCTGTGCAGCTGAATGTGTGCTATTTACTGTACATACTACCAACTTAGCATATGATTTCCAACCAGATAAAGGAGAGATGTATAAACTCTCATTAAAATACTGATCAAAAACATTGCATAAAAAATTTTTGGACCTATTCTCCCCGACTTCGAAGCAATCTTTTATTAGCTCTCACCTCAAAATCAAACCAATCTTACATCAACTTTTACAGTCATGCGATTATCATGCTTTATCTCAGCTCCTGTACTTCCTTTTTCAACCTTCCTAACTTGGCTTGAGCTGTATACCGCCTTCAATAATAAAAACACCGTCGACCCCGTACCGACCTCCTTAAACACCACACCAGTGGCCAGGCTTTGTGCAACGGATGCTGGACAATGAGCGGCCAGCCTTTATTTCTGGCCCGTTCTCGGAAAACAATTGTAGGACTTCCTGAGTTAGACAAACTAATTGGGGATTAGGGATGAGCTATGCAGCGTACACGGCGTGCGCAGTGTAGGCCCTACCAGTCAATTCACCTTGTTTATACAGCCCTGTCAGCATGTTGATTTATGAAAGAGAACCCTTCCTCCACAATGCAGCAAATGGCTCATTTCATGGGTCACAAACCCAGGTGGGTGGACAAAGTATGGATTACCGCGTCCGAGAAAACAATCTGTGAAGTACTCTCACAGGGATGGAAAATCATCCTCCCCAAACCTGGCTAAATCCAGATGAACTGGTTTCCTCAATGAGACGTTCTGCTTCCATTGTGATGGGGAGAGTCTTAATGATTCTGACCTTGTATTGAAAATTTCAACAACTCAGGTCAGCAGATTATTAAATAGTCAGACACCCTGTCCACCAGTTTTGAGAAATCTCGAGTGCTTTCACAATAAAAGTAAGATAAATAGCAGAACTACTTGAAACCTAGTCAACACGTATCTTCACTGCCAGGCCTGCTTAAACAACTTTCATCCTTACTTTCGCTTAGAAAAAACAGCAGAAGTATTTTCTTTATCAAGGATTATTTCATGATTTGTCCATATAGTTCAAAATCCTGAATACTGTTATATAGTTATGTTTTGAGAGTTGTTGTTATAGCCTAGCTAACAGCAGAGAAAAGGGTCTGTGTTTCTTGAGGTGCAAATGTGAAGTGACCGTTTTTGGCCATGGCTCATAGTGCGGATGCTGGTCATTATCTTCCTCTCAGTTTTTGGAGAGAATACTCTCTTTTTGACACGTTTGGACATCTCTTTATTTAAAACCTAATAATCCTTGCAAATGTTAAGATTATATTGAAGCTATATCAAAACAGTTTTCCTTTGATTCTGACTTTTACCTGCTTATGCAACTTTCTTTGTCAGCCTTCCAACACACCGACCAGAGATGTGTTGTCAGCTTGTTATTACAAATATTTAGAGACATGCTATACTGCTCTCTATTATATTGCTTGTATCAGTCCTGTCATTTTACAGCAGAACAACATTGGTTCATGCTAGCATATATGAAACAGACCTATCTGTCCTATTAGTCACATTAGTTAAACTTACAGTACACACCTGAGTAAATTACATCCCTCCCTAAGCACTCTGTTTCCATTGGAGTCCAACACAGAGAACTATCAAATACATTCAGTCTTACCCTCACACCAGAGCAGGCAGTGTGACATTGCATTCTAGATTAAACTATGAGAGAAAAAAACTTTTAGTTTCTCAAAAAGAATAACCATGATAGTAACTGGAATGATAAGATCAACAGATTACTAATGATGATGATGTTCTAGTTATTACTGACAACAATAACACAATAAAGCATAGCATTTAGAAAATAAGTCAATGTATGAAAATTTTACATGTATTAAAGCTTGATTTTCACAGCATAAATTGGAAATAATAGATAGTTGTATTTGTGTGAAGAGAGACCACCATTCCTTTGTTTGTTTATCACAGCTTTTTCTCTTTTTTTTTTGCATAAAATGTTGGTCAAGTCCTGATTGAAAATGTTTATATATATATATATATATATATATATCCTCTGGTTTCATATTGATTCATCTAAAAGGTTTTCACAGGCAAGAGTTCAGTTTTGTTTTTGTTGTCTTCGGTGTACAGTAATAGCTCCTTGTCTTCACAACGCCCTCTTTTTTTTCCAAGGGGATGGTGGTGCGTATTGTGGGGGGAGGTGAGTTTTCCTATGGCCCCTCCCCCTGAGTCAGGATGAGGCCACTCCCCCCTGCTGGCAGCCCCTCCCCCTGCTGCTATGTGGAGTCCTGATTGACAGCTTTCCCTCCGTTCATGGTGGGAGTCCCTGAGCTCTTCCTGGATCGGTGCTTTTCCTCTATCTCATGCATTGACGGTTCCCTGTACATACAAACTGTAGTGGAAAGAGAGGAAAGGAGATGGAAGGAGAGGAGACGATAGGACAAAGAGAGGAGGAGCTCAGAAAGGGGACAATGGAGAGCAGATTGAAGAGATGGATGTGAAGACAGAGACAAGGTCAGGTGTGAGGCTGGAGGGACAATTATACCAGGCTGGGAGGGATAAGAGGGGGAATTAGGGCCATGTCAGCACTTTTTTTTGTGATCCTTTGCTTAACACGATTTTATGATAACATCTACCAAACACTGCTCTCACTTGAAACATGTTAGATGTGACATTTAAAATATAAACCTGTACCCACAACAGCTAAAGAAATGCCCAAAATAAATGAGTATATTTGAGCCTGAAAAACCGACAACATATTAGACTTCTAAAAATAGTTCAATATGAAATATGGTTATTTGCTTTTTTTGCTGAGAGTTAGATGAGAAGATCCATACCACTCTTAACTTCTATGCTAAATATGAAGCTATGGCTTAGCATAAAGACAGGAAAAAGGAGAAAGCTTGCCTGGATCTTTAAAAAGGTGACAAATTCCACATATCAGCACCCCTACACTAATTAACCCGTTCAAAAATCGAAGTGTAAAAAGTGGTGATTGTCGTTTCTACACTTCGGTTATGGCATGGATCAAAGAATTGAGATAACAGGTTTAGTGACATTTAGAGGTGCTGGTAGATGGACTGTTTTCTACCTTTGGATAGAGCCAGGGTATCTGTTTCTCATCATTATGCTAATACTAAACCAGCTGCCGGTTGTAGCTAAATATTTAGCATACAACCATGAAAGTGGTGTCGATATTCTCATCTATCTCCCGGCAATAAAGTGTATTTCCTAAACTATTTCTAAGTCATCAGATCCTGTTATACCTGTATATGTCATTCCAGTACTATTTCAGTACATATTAAATGTATGACTTTAAAAGACTATACCAGAGGATTTTTTTTGCCTATTAACTGTATGTGTATACTTTAAATTACTGCCAACCCTTTCAACTTTAACTTCAAAACAAAGAACACATAAAGACTTAAGGTACATAAAACATGAAAAAATACATGCAAACTGAAACCCTTTAAATGCAAGAATCAAACAGTTTTTCTGTATCCTTGATTGTTATTGGGGGTTGGTTTGATGAAAACAAGGCTTGAGAATGTAATGCTTTATTCACATTTTTTTAAAGCAGTGTTTTCTAAAAACAACTACAAAATGTTCGTTGTACTGGATTAAAGACTGTAAATATATCACTAGTTTCCATGCCACATTGTAACGTAATGGGTAGGAAATATGAAATTTGCTTTCCAAAGTAAGAACAAATATAGTATTCCCAATTTATAGTAAATGGGAAGTACAAAAAGAAACAAACCAAACATTAAAAAGATCACTTTAAAGCTGTTCCAAAAAGATTTTTCAACAAGCTTTCTCATACCTTCGATGGGCCTGGGCACAAAGTGTGACGAGGGCTTAGTCTTCTTGACCCGGTTGCCCTTCATGACTTGGCCCTCCTTGGTGAGGCCGAGGAACCAGGCCCGGCCCGACTCCTGCTGCCGGTACACAGTGGACGAGTAGATCACATAGTAGTTCTCGAAAACGGACTCCTTGAACTTGCACTCTGGCGTGAACATCTCCTGCAAAAAGTGATAGTTAGGGATATTTGATGCAGTATGTGCATGTGAGCTTGCACATTAAGGAATGCATACAGTACATATGAATCAAAGCACACACCCACACAAAATCAAATTTGTATCCACATAAATACCAAAGACACATGCAGACATAACCAGCAACAAAACAGACGTATGATTTTAATGAAGTCTCATTTGAGAGAGAGAGAAAAAAATAAAGCTGTGTCTGTTTAACTCTGCCAATATTGGCTCTCATCACTAGCAGGTGTATATTGCCAAGGTCAGTAAACATACTGTATTGCGCACACACACACACACACACACACACACACACACACACACACACACACACACACACCCTTGGAATTCAAGTAATGAGAATGCTAGCTTTATTAGAATAATGGTGAACAATGGAAGATTTTTATCTCGCTGCTTCATTATCAAAGCAGCAAGTCAAGGAGAAAGTCAAGGGGATACACAGGAGGTGGAGAGGAATGACAGGAAAAAAAGGACAGAGCCAGATATTGGATACACTGTCGGGGCTGAGTGTGGTCCCAGATTATTGCCATGACAGTTCAAGAGATGTAACAATGCTCTTGACTGTCTTGCCCATGACAAAAAGATGCAGTACTTTGGTTTACTTGGAAATTATAATGAAGATAATGGTGGCACTGGCCTTTAAATAGGCAGGAAGGTGTCTTTACTTTTTTAACAAAATCTATACTTAATAAAGCAGGTGAGCTGATTAACGTGCACTGACAAGGTGGATGCCACACCCCATCACCCTTACACATCTCTGTTCTCCTCATCATCTTCCTGACTGTAAGAGGCTAAATTAAAAACTAATGGCAGTCAGGTTGAAGGGCGGGGAAGTTGTGTGTGTCAAAATTAGGTGGGGGGGTTGTGGAACAGCTGGTTTGGTGGATGTTGTGCAGTCTCAATTTAGGCAGACTTTTTGCTGAACAGTCTGTTTGTGTGTGTGTGTGTGTGTGCCCGCGTGTCTGTGTGTATGTGCGTGTGTGTCGTGCTGTATTTCATTCATTAACATCTCCTGCAGGGTTCTGTGCCCTTTTAAGGTTGTCCATTTGACTGACAGCCCAATTCTGCTTCCCGCTGGAGGTGACTGTTTACGTGTTTGTGTGTGTTGGTGTGTGTGTGTGTGTGTGTGAGTGAGTGAGAGAGAGAGCGAGAGATAATGGTTAAAGGGTTGAGTCACCCAAATTACAAAAATAAATCTGTTGTACTATTTAGCTATGCCGATAGTTTTCATTTTATCTGCCATCTAGGGATATGTGAGGAAATATGTGTTTTTGTATTTCAGGCAAATGACCCTTAAAAGCAACTTTTGGCAACTTTTGGCCAGCACAACAAGCTGTAAACAAAACATTGACATATAACCACCTTATACAGTTGTAATGGTGAACCTCCCATAAACATCATATTTACACATCCAGCAAACACAGAGCAACTGTTTTTGCTCTCCACCAAACCCTGAGAAAATTATATGGCCCATTAGCTGCTAAATGCTTCACTTTCTTCACTAACTAGGCAGCTAGTCACTAACTTTGTCTAGCTGCCATTTGGTGCTGGGCAGGTAGCGTATAGTCGGTTTATCAGAGCAGCTGCCTGCTGCGACTGCATACCGCGTTGATGAGAACTGTTTGAATCAAAACAGTACAGTTGTGGTCCCCAAAACCAAAATAGTGCGTTGAAAGGTGCTTAAAAGCTCAGCAGAGCTGAGGGGAAATTGCAGAGTTGGGTCATAACTCTCTGTGAGTTTGTCACAACAGCTTTCACATTGCGCATAGTCATTTGATCCGTTGTTCATGTAAAAATATTGATTAGTGCAGCTTTAAACTCTCAATGCTGTGTCTTAGCTCGCATGGCATGCCACAGTTCAGCAAAATGAGTCGCAGTGTTTATGACCATCCATTTTAAGATACAGCAGTGCATAGGAGGCTGTGTAAAGGACTCGGGGAAGGTGAGGTCACATGGTCGGCGGTGTGGAAACGTCTCGCTGGTCAGCAGGTGGGACGACAAGCTCTGTGGAGAGCTGGCGGCCGAGTTTATCTGTGCCTGCTGACACACTGTCAAACAGCAGACATCTCTCTCTATGTTGGGGCACTGGGGGTCACGTTGTGCCTGTCTGGCTGCGTGTGTGTTTGTGTGTGACCATATGTGTTTGAGTGGGTAGGGGGCAGACAGTGATACATTACACACCAGCAGGCTTCGTCCCTTCTTCGTCTGTTTGGAGCACAAATCAGGCCAAGTACACACACACACACACACACATACATACACGCACACACAAGTGTGCTCTACTGTCCTACCCTTCACAATCAGCCACTTTGCTTTGCTGACACGCTGTAGAATCCCCTCCAAATTTGTTCACAAGGACAACACTCTGTTACTGTCTATGAAAAGGCTTGGAGCAGTTTAGAAAGCACCCTGGCTGTGGCTTGGGAATGATAGGGGTGGAATGTAAGTGACTTTGAAGTCTTTGACAGAGTACCTTGTTTGTGGATGACTGAGTGGAAATATGAGGTGAAGAGACGGGGTCTGAGACTCTTGTGATTAATGAGATCTCCTCAATGGACAAACGTGAACCACAGAAGCACACGGGGAAGGAAAAACACAGAAGTACACTTGCACACACAAACTCAATGCAATACACATGCTATACATTAAATGCACACCAACAGGTTTGCCCTGTCGTTTCCTCTACCAGGAATACATAATCAGCCAAAGTCGTTACCGCAGCAAAACAAGGAACATTTTAAAAAGACATGCCACATTTCAGGGCTGTGGTTAGTGATAGTAAACTGATTATAAGGATGCCTATTTATATTCTGTGGTGATCTGAAGGAGAAAGGTGAAGGACTTGTTATAGAAACTGGATGCGTGAGACTGCTCACTCGCCACCATTAGATGTCTCATTAGGGAGCTAAAGATAAATAAACACAGAGGTCCATCTGAGACCTGGTGAACAAACACCATGAAACTAGGGACACAGTATAAATGTTTTAGCAGTTTCAGCACACGATGATTTAAATCTTTTTTTTTCAAACATTGCCAGCTGAATTTACAACAACTTGTACTAGTTTAAAGTAGACAGATGTGATTCACAGATCTTAAACAAGGAAATAATGGGGCAGTGATTTGATGAGCTGGTCCCCATTTTGTTTGCATCTTCTGCTCTACAAGTACACACACATATGCACACAAGCACGCAGGTGATACAATACACAGATTTTGTAGTGAATGCAAGGCATAAGACGAACATGTGAAACAAGATGAAGAGAAGAGTGGCTAACAATTTAGGGACTTCTTAATTTCACTTGCTAGCTAGACCTTCACATTAAATCAATCAATATGATGGTACCCGGCCATGTCTATCAAAGTGTGGGATATATGATGACCGCATGCTATTCCACTGATGAATTCTTGTGGTTTTAATGTCTAATGAAACAAACAAGAATTATGACAGCCAATGTAAACATGGATATAAACGATGCTTGTTTCATAATATTCCAAAAATTGTCTTTAGAGAATGAAAATGCATTTAACATATTCATTTGTACTCAGCAACATAAAGTATAATATTTGGTGTGAAACACTGAATGTAAACTGCATTTGCAAAAACAGGAATCGTGAGAAGAACGAGCGGTATGGCATGGAGCAAAGGTACCCCGATGGAATTGATAGATACATAGAATACTACTTAACAACTAAGCCACCAGGACACCCCGATGTAATGCTGTTCTACCACGGGGCTATCTGGATTTCTTAATTCTGTTGTCACACAACGTCAAACACAACAAACAACAGCAACAAAAATCCCAGATGATACAGTACATTCAAACAGATATGAATGAGGTGGGGGTTGCGGTGGGGCTGCTGGTGTAGGAAATGTGAAATGAAACACAAAGCAAGAGAGCAAGATGTAATGGATATGAGACGGGGCTGCCAACAGAACTAGGCTGAATGCATCCGGAATCCAAATGAGATACGGGCTCCATCTGAGGAGGGAGACAGCTCTCTAGCTCTGCATTAAGACATCCTTTGGTGTTGGATAAAGATGCGGAGGATATCGGGGGGGGACCTCAAATTTAAAGCCTGAGCCGCTGTTATATCTGAGAGATTTGGCCTCTGTGAAAATCCCAGGCCTGCCATGGAACTCCCGGAGAGCTCATTAGAAATGGGAGAAATTCAGGTCGGAGATTGTCTAGACATTACTTTCTCACTTTCTCACCTTTTCTGTCTCTCCCCTCCCCTCCGTGTTTATCTTTTTCTCTGTCTCACTGTGAAAGTCAGTCACTTTCAAGCAAGATTCTGATCTGTCCTTCCATAACTTCCCCTGGAGAGGACATTGATGGTTAATAGCTAAAATAAAATCACAAACACATGCTAATGCTCCGGTTGTCCTGGAAAAAAAAAAAAACTCATTAGCCAAACACTTATTTTCTCGCTGTATTTGTCATTCTGATCATTTTCTTTCCTCTTTTTTTTCTTCTTAAACTCCAGAGAGCACCGTCAATCCATTCCCTGTCGTATGCACTGTCAACATGTACATGCAACTTTATATACATTGTACACTATTGCTAAAGCAGATTAAATAATCAATTAGATGGTTGACAGAAAATTAATTACCAACCATTTTGATAATCAATATGTTGTTGAGGTCATTTATCAAGTAAAAATACCAAACATTGGCTTTAAGCAGCTTCTCAAATACATTCTGAAGATGCCAGCTTTGGCTTTGGAGATGGGCATTTTTACAATTTTGGCATTTTATAGACAAAAAAATTAAGTAATAAACTGAAAAAAGAATTTGTTGCAGCACTAATGCACCCAAAAACACACAGACTTCACTCAAGCTTTTGATTCGACACAACAGTAACTCCTTCTAACCATTTTTGTTCTAGAGACAGAAAAATATCAAGACACGGGAGGCAGAGAGACTACTCACAAAAGCCCTTAATCATTTGTCACCCGAACAAAATCGGAAGCTCTCCCTGACCTTCCACACCAACTCTCGTCCCTCGGGGCCATCAGTGAAGGTTTTACTGCTACACATCTTTTTTTCCTCTGTGACATTAATAACAAGCGGTAAAATTAGTAGTCGATTGAAGAATGAGTAAGAGCAGTTCAGAGGCCACTGTGTATGTTGAGTTTTTGGCTATGGACAGATATGTCTGTTCGTGAGGATGTTTCTCATAGATAGAGAGATAGAGAGATAGAGAGATAGATAGATAGATAGAACAGTGGTTACTGCTGTGCAGTAAACTAGGTCATATTGAGAAGTGTTATAAATAATGGAAGGGAGCTCTTCATTGTAGATGTTCAGCCCCCACGCACTTCATCGCTAAACACTCCACACAAGCATTATCAGCCTGCTCACACATGCTACATCAGCTCCACTTAATTGATCAATTGATTGAACAGTAATATTAAACTGACCACAAAAAAAATTGATAGATACCTGACACCTAGATGAAAGACTAAAGAGAAAGGCTTCCCAAAGTCTCACAACCATCTCAAACATACAGAAGATAAAGTTTGTCGCATTCCCTTGCTAACAAGACAAGTGCAAAGAAGCAGGGAGATCAAATGAAAACGAGGGAGTGTTAGAGACGTGGGAGGATGTCCCTTAGTAATTATCTCCCAGGAGGGTGGCGAGGGAGAGAACTGTGCATCTCTGCTCTAAGATGTTATGAAGACTAAACAAGGAAACAAAACAAGCAGCGAGAGACTTTATAGTTTGGAAAGGCAAACGAGTGTAATGAAGAACTTGAAGAAGAGAGAAGAGACCAATATGAGAGGGAGGTTGGAAAGACGATAAAGACCTGGACAAATAACTATAATAATAATAAAAGTAAATGTGACTAAGTATGAGAAATGAAAGTGAAGGTCTTCTTTTATAGCTGTGCACAGTAGGAGCGCTCTTAAAAGTTTGAATAAAGAATAGAAATGTTCCTCTTGAAATAGTTAATAAGTTTTTCACACTGTTTATTACATGCATAATCTACTGGTAAATAATAAGAGAGAGAAACAGAGGCTATGTGTGCTTTATAGAAGCGTTTGCATGTTAATTTAGCCTCTTTATGAGCACTCTGTGGCTCTCCAAGGCTTATAAGCCTCCTTGTGATCCAGCCTACCACCCGCATTCTACCAGTTCTACCAATGCATGCTAATTTTTCCATGCTTCACATCTGAGAAACCGTACCACCTCCCAATCGCCAGAGACTGCATTCACTTCATGGCTCTTTAATTTAATAAAAATGATAATGAAAATGATAGACAGAGAGTTGTGTTTGTCAAGCCGAAAGCTGCCGTTTGGCACCGATGTACTGAATCATTTGTAGTTAACCAAAATCTAAATGACACAAATTATGCTTTCATCAAGGGTGGTTGTGTGTGGGGGGGTTATACAGCATCCCCAACTAGGAGTACATTTAATAAACATTTCTGCCTGGGAACTATTTAACTTTTATTAAATATAAGCCTCATAGTAGGGCTGTGAATTGTGCACTTGTTTATGAGCCTTTGGTTATGAATGAATCTGTCTACCTGGGTGAGTCATAACAGCGTGTGCATTTATTGTACGTCCTTCTCTGAACTTGTGAGTGCTCATACATCTGTCGAGGCACTGAGTTGTGCTCAAGTTGTACTGAGCGAGAATGCTTGTTCCTCTGAAATAATTGCACTGAATTTACTAGACTTTGCACATTTTGAAAACAATGCAGCATGTACGCCATTTATCTGGTCTATTTCAAAATGTTCTCCAGTCTCTCTCGCAGTAAAGCGGCTCCCTTATCAATAAATGTAAGTTGCAATATGACAGACCATAGCTTCACTGTGTCCTTCAAGGATTTAATGAGAATTTTGAGAAAGAAAAAGTTTAATGGGCAGTTTGTGAATTTCAGCTCATTTATCATAGCTGCCTGGCCACCATCACAAAGTCCCTCAGCAGAGGTTTATGGGTAGCACAGCCCTCATATCCTCTTCTTTCTTCTGTAACACTATCTTAAACTGGAATAGGAACCATGAGACTGGAGGTTATATAACCATGCCAACTAGGGATATCTTCCTGTCTCTATATCTCTGCCTATGCCCTCACCCCATCTCTCTCTTGGTCTCTCTTACACACACACACACACACACACACACTCTCTCTCCCACTGCAACCCATTTCCACAAGCGTGCTTGACAAGCATGTCTTCATCCTCAATGCAAAACATCTACGACTTAATGTTTCCTCCAACTGACATCTGTGACTGTGTCCACCCCCGCCCGTGCATCTGCCACCCACACTAGCCTATATGCTGCTCATATCTTACAGTGCAGATAAAATATCCGTCTTCACAATACTTACTCCTCCACTGAGTCTTGAAATGATTTATTTTAAAACCCGAAGGAGTATCTCTGCTAATGTGGTGAGATAATTCCACTTCCAAGTGCAGGACTTTTATAATCATGCCGTGCATTTGGCTAATATGAGATATGACACTTTGTCCAAATTCCTGAAAAAAGATTTACATCAGAAACAAGTGGAAGTGTTTCACAGCTCAGACTGAAGTAATCTAAAAAGGATATTTTTGCAGTGTAGTATTGTTTCATGAAGGCATCAGGATGAAAGTCGAACAACCATCCACATCAAAAGACAATGAAATTCAGTGGTATTTCTGTTTATTGCTGCTACATAACAAGCCTCCGTTAGTAGCCCGTTAAAGAAGGAGAAGCAATTTTAAAAAGGGCTGAGCACTGAACTGGATGTCAAATTAACTGTAAAACATGTGCGGTGCTGCTTCAACAACAAAGGGGGTGCTGCACAGCAACACAAAGGCACATCTGAAGAGCTCTCGAATAGAGCAGAGATGAAAGGGTTTGGAATGGCTGAGTCTTTGCTGCAGTGGGATATTAAAAGAGACAACAAACTGAACAAAACACAACACGTGGAAATGAACAAATACACATGCTGGTACCACACACATGCACAACCTGACAGTGCAAGGGGTTGTATCTTACTGAGCTGTAGAGCATGCCCTCGCCATTCATGGCAATGTAGAAGCCACTCTTCACTCCCTGGATGGCAACCACTCTCAGACCCACAGGAATAAGATTAAACAGGGCTGCGGAGCAGAGCAGAGGGAAGGAGAGGGTCAGACAGACAGATACTTTAAGGCAGAGGCAAAAGAGAGACATCAGACAGAAAGGACAGAATAGGACAATTGAGTTTTCACTTAACTCTTGTAGACAGCCTCTGATCTCTGTTCTTTGGCTATCTGTCAGCAGTAAAGTGAACAGCACAGGACATGGACAATGGGGACACTGACGCACCTCAGTGTGACAGTGAAGCATTAACGCTAAAGCAGAAATCCAAAACTTTCTGGTGACAGATAACTGAAATGATACAAAAAAAGATGGCAGAGCATCCATCGAGCATCATTGTTTTGTGTGAAAATATGTCCTCAACCAATCAGACAACATATGATAATTTGTTATTTGCTAAAGTGATTTAATTACACAGTGAAGTAGCATTTGATGACGTAGATTTAATGAAAGAAATTTCAGACTAACATTTATGCTACTAAAAATTATGGGACTTTGTATGCAAAAGCTCTGGTTTGAACAGACGTAATTGGAATTAGCGAGCCGCTGCAGCAAGATTAACGAGTTGCAACTACTGCAAATGTGCCAATGTTAAAGCCCCTAACTTCAACTCTTAAGAATTTCTCTGTAACATTAAATATCCATGACTAAATAATTAACTAGGAAACTTAAACTGCAAAAATACAAAAAAAAAACAAAAAACTTTTAGACGCTAATCTGCTTCATCAGGACTGTGTGGATGTGGGCTGATCATATTTGGTTGACAGTGGCCCGGCAGCATAAGCAAATATTACTGAGTGCTGATTGGTGCATGGAAGTTTGTCACATCACCTTATTCCAACTGAGCCCCACCCGCTTTAAAGCAGTGACATGAGCACTGATAAAAACAGCACAGACAGAAATCTCCCGTAAAAACTGTTGTAACTTTGGCAGAAAATTGTTCGTTCTCATTAGACCCCATTAATCATAATAATAAGCTGATTGAGAACATTTGTTTTCAGGGCCTTTAATGTCTAATAACAGCATGCAGATGACACCACATTATGATATTTTAAAAGAAATGAGTTGTGGATTTCGGCTTTGTGGTACAACATGTAGAGCCGAGTAGAACCAGAACATGCATCATACAAAACAGACAGAAAGCATTTGTTGAATTACTGACCATGAAGATTTTTCATTCAAAAAGAAAATCTAGAATTGGTATGTCAAAAGCAACTAGACCTGTTGTTTTGTCTCAAAGATGTTTGGCCAATCATCTAAGAGGCTTTATTAATTAAACAAATCTAATTTTATTCGACCTCTACAAATGAATTACTTTTATCTCTGTAGGTACATTCTATTGAAATCTGAGGACTGGACTGTGACTTTCACGGGCTTCGGTTTGGTGAGGGTGTAAGGACACTCTTTACGTACTGCAGGCTCCCTGTATTGTTGGGATGATTGTTCTGCAAGTGGCGATGGGGACTATCAGATAAAGCTGGCACGGACGAGAGGAGACGTGCCAACACGGGTCTGTCCTCCAAGCAGATTCAATTTCACTCAATAAATATCGACGTGCTGCTTTTGCCTGCCAATGGTTTGACTGTGCCCTCAGGCCACTGGTATGGGTGATACACACTGGCCACTCTTGCAGTTACGTATACCCTTGAGAGCTGGATTTTCGAGGTATAAAAGGTAGAATGTGAGACCATTAGCACCTTCAGTTTTGTTTTCTCAGGCTTCCCAATTTTTTTTTTTCCCATTACTTCTCTGTTTATGATTCTCTGTCATAACTCTCTGCTTCCCCTCTGTCTGCTCCCTCGCTCCTCTTTCCATTTGCCTTTCATGGCCGCTGCCTTTGTCGCTTCGATGACTGGCAGTGTCTCTCAGAGGCACCGTCCACAGTTCTGTCACGTATCACTAAAACCCAGGAGTGTTCCACCCCAGAGCACCTCCACCTATCAAAACATATTCTAGCTTTTTCTGAGCAGTCATACTTGCAATAGGGCCCTCAAAAAGACTCGCCATAATAGCTTGGCTTGAAAAGTGGTACACTATTTTGCTATAATTACAATCTGACGTCCCTGCTCTCATTCACCTGCCAAAATATTAAACAACTGACACGAGCTGTTATTTAGCTACCTTCTAAATGTCCGGCTTTTCTATTTGCAGCTCCAGCCGTTGATGGATTCCATAATTACAGCTGCTTTGACTGCTATTAGAGTACGCTGATGACTATTCTGATGGCGAATCCTCTTCCTTAATAACCTCAATCCTATCGCTCACCGAGAAAAGACAGCGACTAGGCTGGTGCAGGGGCAGAGGTAAGAGATTTCCAGTGATCTCCTATCGTCAAAGGGCCAGGCGAAATGGTTTCCTACAACCCAATAAAGCAAAATCCTCGAAATGGCTTCCAGTGGAGCGGTAATCGGCTACAAGCAAATCCTGCAGGTAGGCTAAAGGAAGTGCATTTGATATGCGGGATACTGGAGCAGCGCAAAATAAACCCTGCAGGAAAGGTTTAGAGAAACACTGAGCCAAACTTCAAATGCCAAGGGCACATCTCCAAATCCAGAGAAAAATGCAAATCCAAAGATGGGAGCGCTGGTGTATATACAGTACAGGTGTGTTAGTCTGTGTTAAAATATACTGTACAGTGAATAATGTATTTAATTCAGTTTTGGTGACGCGCCTTCTTCATACCAGATTTGATAAAGTACTAGTGACTGGGTCTTCAACTAGTAAAAAAAAAGAAGCTTGCTTCATCCCATCCATCAACCAGGGGCATCGGAGACAGCTGGAGTGTGAACGCCTGATACTGCAGGTGTCTCATAACCAGCAATATCTTTCTAGAGCTTCAGTGTGTGCAGGTAATTACTGCAGGCAATCAACTGATGACAATCAAATTAATAACTGCTCAAATTCAAACATGGGTGTTAATTAATTGAATGGTGTTTCACAGCCCTTGCAGTTAGTGTAGTATAGCTCTGCCAGTCAGCCATGCAATACCACTAAAGCAGTTTTTTGTTACGTACTGCAGTCACATTCTATTCTATTTCTTACTCACAATTTACTGAATATTTTGGGTCAAGCAAGTCAAATTCAAAAGCCTATGGTTTTATTAAGAATTCCTTTTATTTGTTATGCTTTTCGCCGGGTAAAACTATTTGCTGTTCATTTGTGTCCTTGTCTCAGCACTTGTTGTCATTCAGCACCGAAAATATAGCAAATAAGAACAAATGGATGTTAAACGCACTCCGGGCTCAGGTCGCACCTAGTATGTAGGTGGCATCATGATCCTCGGTCCCAATGAACCCGCCCCTGAAAATAAATTACTGTATTCCATCTGCCGCTGCTGAGGATGCTGCAGGTCAGAGGGTGGTGTGGTTTAAGGGTGGGGGTAATCTATTATTCTAATAATCCAGTGGGGCAATCAATAGCTCAGTGCAAGACCTGAATACCAAATCTACTACGTCCATTTCTATCTCTCTTAATCACTCTCTCTTTGTCTTTTACTCTGTCTCGATCTTTCTACTCAAATCACTTCAAATTCCTCTCGCTGCACCTCCTGCTCCCCTCTGCTCTCTTTCTGTGTCTTCCTTCGGACGGTCTCTGAGCACGAGGCATCTCATACCGAGAATTATTCATTGGGTACAAATGGAGATGGTGGTATTTTTAGTTTCCTGTGGCTGAATTATTCACTGCATTCCTCCATCTTGGGGCCAGTGGGACTGCTTAACAAGAAGATTACCTAGAGGTGGGGAAACCCTCACATTCAACAAAAACCTCATCAGCCAAAACCCTTGGAACACAATGGAGGCTCCAAAATACAGCAATGAGTTAAAGGTGCACAGAGGAAATGCATTATGTGGACTTTGTTTTTTGTTTTTTTCCCCTCTTGTGGAAATAATTTTTGTTCTGCAGACCCTTCTTTTATGCTATAAGTAGCTCTTACTGAAGATCTACTCCCTTATAAAATATATAACGATGAGTGACCGGTAGAGATCGTTCTTTTCACTGCATGACTGCTACGATCCAGCAGCTTTGGCGCCGGCTTCCTTTAAGATTGGCAGGATGTTTTAGAGAAGAAAGGTCATGATTGGTTTCCTGTCTGGCTTCACTCCAGACTGAGAGTGTCGTCATTATCGCTTTGGCGACCATTCTCCGCTGACATATATCTCTTCCTTGATACTTCACTTCCCATTGGAAACTCTAACAAAAGCCCAGATGTTTTAATATGGAAGACTCTCTACAGACTGCTGATTTTCCCCTTTTCTGTTCCTGTGAGATCGGGAGCTTTAGGGGACTATACCCTGGTGAATATTTATCCACTGGTAGTCCACTATGGGAAGTCGATCGGTGGTGAAATATTGCAAAGAAGTGGCTCAGGGAGGGATCCTAGTGACAAGGAGTGAAGCTGTGGGGCTACAGTTGTTTCAGGCGATGGGTTTTTCCAGGAAGGAATTTCTGCTGGGATAATCACACACGCTTTCAGAGCAGAATCAATCAAAACAATGTGACACTTACAATCATGCAGTGTACACAAAGGAAACGCTTTACTTAGAGAGATGAGGGCAGAGATATTGGAATTAATTTCACTTAGGGACAGGAACTTTAATACAAGGTGCTCCATACATGTTGTAGGCTATTTACTTACCGTGACAGGTAGATTTTTGAGAAGACTAGATAAAAATTCATAATCCATATAAGTAGGTTTTGACAAATGTATGTCTACAGTTATATCTCATGCATGCTATTGCATAACCAGATGCAGAAAAGAGGGCATTCTGACTTGTGGAATTTGGAGAATAGTACCCTTTAAAATTGAGGGTTTTTTGTAATGATAATACAATTCAACGCGGGCATCTTAAACTTGTTTTGGAGGGCTTTAGGCTGGCATCAGTTATAAAAGAATTGAAATGATGAAGCACAGCACATAAAATGTGGCAATATATTATATAACCAAGTGACTCATTGCCATTAAATGTTTTATGCTGGAAGCTGGAGCTTCCATGATGTTCCACTTACTGTTGTCGCTGTTCTCGTCCTTGCTGCCGTCGATGGTTCCATCCGGCTGCATCTGCAGGTAGAAGCCCTGCTGGCTGAACAGTCGTGTCACGATGCCTTTCAGCTGCGGCTCTGAAACACACACACACACACACACACACATACACACGACACACGCGTACACACAAACCATCGGCCAAGCCACAGCCCCATCCCCACCAAGAATATGTCAGGGCAACATTCTCACAATTGTGACAAAAACACACAAAAGAGCTGATACTTATGCCTTCAGCTAAGTATTTGCACACTCACAGCTGTTCTTATCAAAGATTTTAAAATGCTGAAATGTTTTACACACACGTCTCACAAACATAAAATGCACGGTGTTTAATTAATTAAAAGAGACAAGTTTGCTGTGGAAGATGGAGTGTACCAGCAGAACAAGTTTTTACTTTTCACCCATTAAATCACTTAATGCATTTAAAAACTGGTGTGTTTTCTGATATTTAATCAGATATTTTATAGCATTTAAAAACTATTTCTGAGTTGCATAATTTAAATACAAAATTAATGAATCACTTTATGAAGTGAATCTCCAAATAATCAACCATTTAAAAAATGATCACTGAAAAGCGTCTCATTGTTCTTGTGGAACATTCCAGCCTCTGCAGTTGCCTGCTAACAAAAAAACTTAAACATACAGCACTAAAACCACTTCAGTCCTTTATTAAACTCTTACCAACTGATGAAAAGCAATACGACTGTGATGGGCAGTTTGTAATGAGTCATCTGTTGTACCATATAAACCCAAAATAGGGTAATAGGGTTTGACTGGAAGGCCTTAACAATGACAATACCATGACAGAAAATCAATGAGAATGTTTTGACTTTTTTTATAATATCTTACTGTATCGTGTAGAGAAATTATTCATCATTTGGAAACCCTTTTAAAGTCACTTTGTAATGTACACCGAAATGCTAATGGTTTCTTTATTTGGTATGAAGCAACTGTGCATTTTTTGAGTTGATAGCACTGATATTCAATGAAATTCTCTATTTACCAAGATATTCTGTGTTTTTTCATGCAACAGGTTCACCGCAAAGGATTCCAGCATTTCCTTTTTCTTGACCTAAAGGAAACTGACCTAAAGTTTCTGGTGGTTTTTTTCCATTGCAATAACCCTGAACCGACCTCCAACTTTGAGGCTGTGACATCTGGCGCCTGGCCAGGGTGCTGCTCGAAGCACTCAACACTTCAGGGGAGCAGGTGGAAACGAGGATTAGCTCGGGGCAAAGAAAGCCTCTCGGCCTCAGGCGATGCCAGGAAAAAAAAGAGATGTGTAAAAAACACTGTTTATCTGAGGGAAAATGAACGTGCAGTCTCCACAGTCTGTCTAATGCCCGGCAGGTCTTTTGATTTTGTGTAAAAGCATTCAGCTGGAGTTAGAGGACACCATTAGCGTGAACAAGACTTGGGTTGTGGATTTTGACACAAAACGCTAGAGAGGCAAAGCTTTGAGATTTATGAAACTCATTTTGAGTGCAGATAGAAAAAGAGATGGAGTACGCATGTACAGTCATATTTGCTTAAGCTTAGTGAATAATGACACAGCTGAACAATATTGTGTTGTTTTTGCAATGGCAGAGATTTTGAGACAATCTCCATTGAAATAAGACAGCAACTCAGATGCTGGATAGTACTAATCCTTTGTTCATTCTCTACCTCACAAAAGAAACAAATTACGCATGTTGTCACAATTGAATTAGTGCGCCGTTTCATTTTATGTGAAGTAAACATTCAGTAACTGAAAATGCTTACTTCACAGAGAACATAAAGTGTTCTGATAAATGATGTGATTGGAATAAAGCTATATGAATGAGCCTGACTGTCCTCCAAGGTCACAACAAGACTTGGACGTCATTCAGTTCAGAGCAGTCCAGTCAGGCACATAAAACCCCAAATGATTTGACAGAAAGAAACATTTTCAAAACTTGGTATCAGGAGAGAGAAAAAGATCCAAGTTTTAGCCAGATCCGTCTTCAACAGTAACAGCAGATGTTAAGTCTTTACTTGAAAGCTGATCACTGCAATAATTACCAGTGCTCTATTTGTACAGAAGACAAGTGTGTGGAGAAGAGAGCTCATAGAAAGACTAAGCTGAGTAGTGATCCCCAGCTAGAGTGAGTTCACCTCAACTGTGCATCATCGTGACCATCAGTCCCCAACTCACCTACCCCTGGGGTTGGGCCATCAATTCCTTGGACAGGCCCTTCATCATCCATCACAGGCAGGGTGAGGAGAATGTGTGTGTGTGTGTGTGTGTGTGTGTGTGTGTGCATGTGTGCGAGTGTGCGTGTGTGCGAGTGTGCATGTATGTGTGAAAGCACATGGGAGTGTACACATCAGTAAATCACATGTGATAACTACACTTCCATAAATTAAGGCCTCAATGTGGGACCCGACAATCGCTGACGGCTCATCATTTCTAATCATTTAGCAGAGAGTGTGCACTGCGTGCATGTGTGCGCAGGTATAAACAAGCTTCCAGCTAAACTCCAGAGCTTACAACACGTTTGTGCATGAAAAATGTCTTTCAGTGGCAACATACAGCAGAGCTTCCTGTGTGTGTGTATGTGCCATTAAAACGTCAATAAATTTACTTCATACCAATACAGAAGGACAAAAACATTTAGGTACGTTGACAAATGGCGTCATGACCATGAAATGGTGAATGATCACCTGTTCTGATATAGTGTTTGACAGGGAGAAACACATCATATCCATATACACCAATAGACACTACAGTAAGAGCCTCTACTACACTTACACATTAGTACTTGACACATATTTACAGACATAGGACAAGGAGCGAGGATAAAGACTGATCCGACATTGACTGACAAAGAGAATGAGGCAGAAACAAAATGAGAGGAGGCAGAGCCAAAGACAAGGAGAGGAAAGAGACAGAGGAGCAACAAACGACTGGCTATAGGAGAAGCTTTAGCTACGAGGGAAAAAAAAAAAGTACGAAATTAAGCTTAAAAAATCCAAGAAAGCCACACAGAAAGAGGGATGAAAGAAATCAGCAAGGGAGAGGGTCGTCAGCTGTGAAGCCCACCGCCCATCCCTCCCTCTCTGTCCCTCCCCAACACCCCCCACCCCCCTCCCTGGCCGAGGGGGAGTCGACATGGGCGCGAGATGGGGTGGAGACGAGAAGAAAACACAGCACACACGGATGGAGGCTGAGCTACTGACCTAGCCTGCAGCCCTTATGGGACACCTGTGGAGGTTTCGAGGGTGCATCTTACAAAGGGGGGGAATAGAAGGAAAAACAACAGTCTTTTAAACAGGCAGAATTCATAAATTCTCTAGGGTATCGGCTGTATATATGCAAATATATGGCAAGGCATCAGTGGAAATATAAGGATGATCAATTAGAATACGCACAGCATATGACTGCCTGTCTGTCTCTGAGCTGTCTGTCTAGCCATGTAAGTGTCAGTTGAAGAGAGTTACCTACCTGCCCAACAGTGTCTGGAGGCCTGACTGGCTTGTTGTCTATCTGCCTGCTTATGTTTCTATTCAGGCATTCTGTGGCTCTTTTGGCACTGAGATTGTTTGTCTGTCTGAAGAGGCTGCGTGTTTTTTTTTTTTTTTTTAAATTGAGTCTGTCTGGCTGGGCGGCTGTCTCCATTGTCCTGCCTTTCTGCCTTAAAAAAATCGATGTCTGTCTATCCTCCTCCTGCCTCATCAGTCTGTCTGCAGGACTCGGAGAGGATCTGGCTGTCGTTCAGCACACGACAGATCTATCTGGATTCATAGAGGGGTGACTTGCACCGCTGGCTCGTTATCTGTGCACCAGGACAGACCCAGGAGAAGAAAAGAGGGGAAGGCTACCGTGGATTGTAGTAGGCACGGAGCCTGTCTTTCAATACAGCCAGAGTAGCTCTTAATCACCAAAGCTATACCTTCCTTCACTGCAGTAAAGCTCCCTCTCTGCAATAAACATTTACCATTAAAACATTTAATCTCAAAAGAGCCTTGGTGCACTGCGGTGCAACTTATCTCCCCTCTGTACCCCGATCTGCAGTAATATTGAATTAGGAAATGTAAAGCAGCCTTTCTAAGTGTATTCAAGTTGTGTGTGCATGTTTGTCTAAAGGGGAGGGGAGCAGGGGGTGCAAAAATTAAGCGTGCAAAATCGAAGGCTTAAATATAGACCTGTACAGTTTTTGTAACAAACCAAGCTTTCAGCTTTTAGGATCAGTTTTGTTCCAGGGTTATTGATTATTCTGATCAGAGCAGTAGGCTATCACAATAAATAAAGGGGTAACGTCACAGCATATAAATCATTTCCTATACATTCAGGCTGCTTGTTCGGTATATGGGGAGGGCTTTGTCGTGGATCGATAGACAACAAGACCTAATGGAACAGGTGGATTTTTCGCACCGCGGCGAAAATCTACCTTCTTCACAGTTTCAGATTGGAGCCCTCGACTGCAGTAGGCTATAATGCATCTGCTGCTCCAAAGAGGGGCGGGGTGGGTGGGGGGCTGGGGGCCACCGCTTCCATACGCTGCGCACACATCACACACATC
>CM022487.1:13719495-13817364 GCA_011952105.1 Coreoperca whiteheadi
CTGTCTCTCTCTGCATATAGTGATGATTGGCTCTGCAGTATAGTGGGAGCTGAATATACAGCACCATCACCCTATCTGTGACTCTGGGTCTGATGCCAGCACCCCCCCCCCCTTCCCCCTCTCTATATCTCCCCCTTTTCTTTTTTTTCTCCATCACTCAAGAGAGAAAGCATGCAAAGCAAAGGTAGCTACAAAGCTATGGCGCTATGTTTGTCTCTCACCGTTGGTGATAGCGGTCGACTTCGATCGTTGTCCACAGAAACACTGCAGCATATGCGCTCCTTTCTGAAGGAATGGCCTCAGAATCCTCATTGATTTGGGTTGATGGGAGCCTTCCTCAATCCAAACAATCGGACAACGCTATCACAACACAGCAGGGTCAGGCAGCATAGCGTAGCCAGCCAGCCTCTCGCTACAGGCTCACAGCAGCCCTCAACACGCCGGAAGGGCACAGTCTGCAGGACAAATTACGCTAAAACGAGGCATCTTGAGTGATTCTTCTCTCTCTCTCTAGTCCTATCTCTCTCTGTCTGTCTGTCTATATTCTCCTCGTCCACCGACGGTCATTCGCGTTCCCGGCACACTCCTCTTCCGCCACGGCAGGCAACGCAAGGACGTTACACTGTGCTCTTAATTGTACAGCCCTCCCCCCGACCCCCTTCCCACTGTCTCCCCGCTTCTTTACCGGCAGCGGACGTAACAGCAGGAAAGGAGAGAGAGGGACGGCGAGAGAGAGAGTGAGGGCATGCACGCCAAAGTTAAACTGCAGGGGGAAAGTGGCTGGCCGGCCACCAGTGAGGTAATGCGGAACTGACAGTTAAAATGCGACGAGGGATGCAGAGATGTCGGAGCCCAAAGAGCCAAGAGTTTATGTTTTTTCTCCGTTTGCTTTTCCAGATCCGCTGGGAACCAGCGGACAGCGAGCGCCTGCGTCAGCTGCAGCCCACCGCTTTAAAGACAAAGGTGTTATACTTTACATTGGCGTGCGTGACACTACCTGAAAGTGTATGGCTCACTGCGTTACGAAAGCCAAGGTGTCAACGGTGGTCACCTCCGTGTGTAGCCTATATAGACCTGCCAAAAGTGTATTAACCAGGGCAAGAAAACAAAATCTACGTTAACCTTATCCAGAGTTACAGCTCCCTGTAAGTGCATACATAACACCGGTGCGCGTGTACTGACTCACATAAAACAGTCACGTGATATGAGTGATGAATGTAAGTGAATAAAGATGATTTGAACCTTTTTCTGTAAGGTAAAGGCAAAGTAGTAGGGGTCACATGTTGACAGTAACATGTACAGCACAAACAATGTATATGTTATGGATGAAGTAATACTTAAGAAGAAGTTGCAATACCACATTATAGAACTACAAGGACGTCCTGCATTGAAAATCTTAAGGTAAGTAAAAGTAAGTATTGTATTATAAGCAAAATGTAGGCCTATTTAAAGTTCTCAATGCAGGCAAATTTCACATGTGAGTGCTATAGTATTAAACTTTATACCCTTGGATTATTATAACTGATGAATTAATGTACAAGTAGCATTTTATTGTTGTAGTGGAGCTAATTTTAACTATTTTATATATTGTTGAGTTGTTTAATCTGCAACAATACATCATCATACAAAGCTGTCTAATAACTGTAGTGGAGTAAAAAGTGCAGTATTATCCTCTGAATTGTAGTGAAGTAGAAGTATAAAGTAGAATAAAATGGAAATACTCAAGTAAAGTACAAGTACTTCGAAATTGTACCTAAGCACTTACATTCCACCACTGTTTGTTGTACTTGCTATAACTCTACATATCTCTACAGGTGTTTCTGAGTAAGTAGTACTTCTTAAATAAAAGTTAAAAAAGTGCTTCATAATTACAAAAAAAAGGAAATTGAAAATTAAGTAAGCAGGATAGTAACATGTTAAAGAACAACAAAATAGAATGAAAACAAAAATAACACGTTTCACCATAGACAGCACTTTATCTAACAAGCTGTGGCAATCTTAGTTACCAAGTGAAAGTAATAAGTCAGTTTGATCTCACAGCATTAGCTGCTCCTACAAAACTGTTTTATAAAGTATGACTCAATACCTTTAGGGCTGAATGTATTCAACAATAAGACTAAAATTGAAAAACAATAACATGTTAAATGTAGTGCTAAACTAAAGAAGACACTGGGAATAAAGCATAGAGATACAGCAACTCAAATACGCCTACATGTGATTGCAAATGTTTAAAGTTCATAAATGTGAGCTATCTACCATCTGAATTCATTTAAATTCATGTATTGTAAAGATTTTTTTTTGATCCATGATCCAAAAGCCGAAATTCTAAATTTCGCTATGCAATTTAGCCCATGATGACAAGTTGTCATAAAAGCAAAACTATGTCCAACATTCCACTCTAGGGGGTGCCATAACATAAAGCACTCAGGCTAAAATAAGCTGCAGAGAGACTGAGATTTGACCATGAAGCAGAGAAAGGAAGGGAAAGAATGAGAATGAGTAGTCTTTAAAGTATTAAGATTGACTAAAGACAAAACACCAATGTTTGGATTTGCTGTGTGCCGAGGTATCATTGTTCCCGAGGCTGTGTAGTGAACAAAGACACTCTGCACAACCTCTACTGCAGCATCAGTTTAACACACTGCTGCACTTAAAGTATTTTACTGTATACCTAATATTTTTTCTACATCACTGTTTCTTGTGCTCATATAACCTTGCACCATGAAGATGGCATCAACTACCTTGGCAACATGCCCTCACAAAGTGTAATCTATACAATGGGCATAAAAGGATGTTTTAGGTCAGCAAAAAGCCTCAACAACAGCATCCATGCAAATAAGCAAAGGTCAGAGAGGAGTAAGGGGGGGGGGTGCTGGCATCAGACCCAGAGTCACAGATAGGGTGATGGTGCTGTATATTCAGCTCCCACTATACTGCAGAGCCAATCATCACTATATGCAGAGAGAGACAGAGAGAGAAAAAGAGCATGAGGAGAAAAAACAATAGGAAAAGGGGCCAATAGCACAGCGGGCACAGGGAGGAACTAAAATCCGATAAAATCAACTACCATTTACAAGACAGATTTATGACCAAAATACACAGTATTTTACCTCATTATCAACATGAACAGATCTTTCCTTATTAATATAAAAATTAACAGTTTACTGGTTTTGATGTGGCACAGACTGCAAAACAATTACACTTTCCAGAATGTATGTGTATGTATACTTATAGGGTAATTACTTGTAGTCAATTGCCTAAAACCAAGTCTTTCACAATGACAGCAAATAGACATAGAAACACAATAACACATGTAAAGAAGGGCCTTGAGATAGAGATACTGGTTAAGGATGAGTTGTTCATTTCTCTAATCTCAATTAAATGAGATGAATACTAAAGCAAATAAGCACTGATCTGTGTCATGCTATTAACATACTGTACACTGGCAGAAAGGTTATAGCACTACGCTCTTTAAAAGATTGCAAACTATCCTCTCCACATCTCAAAATCAATGATGGCTACACCAAATATAACAGTAACATTGTCTAAAATGTCTTAGTGTTTGTAAAAAATAAAAAAAAAAGACAAAAATATTAGCTGAATGCAGGGAGAAACATTTCTTTCTTTCCAACTCCTATGATCCATTATGGAAGTATCCATCTTAACAAACTTGAGCATTGTTAATAATAACCCGACTTAAGATAGCTGATATCTGATGGATAATGTTATATTTGTGGAGTAAAGATGCAAATGCAACATTATCCAATAGTCTTTTATTGTCATATCTTTGGTTTATGCTCAATTCTAGTGCCTTTTCAGGAGAATATTGACTGTTAACAAAAATATAGGTTACATGATTTTTAGCCTGAAAAGTGAAGTTGCGGATGCCATTTTAAGCCCCGAGTAGTGTCTGTAGGTATTTCTTTCAGGCTGCACACATCCCCAATAACCTACACCAATAGGGTAGGGCAGAGAATGTAGCCTGAGTGACAAAACCCAGGGCAAACTAAAACTCTCATTGACGCTCCTTCAGCTCATTGCTTTGAGCACAAAGAAATAACTGAAGGTGACTGAGATCAGTGTATCAACACTTTCATCAGCTCCTCCTCCACTATGGTGGCTGAGCAGTTAGAGCACAATGTTCAGAGAGTTTTTAGTAAGAAAATAAACGTGAAGGGGACAAAAACAGACGTTTGTGAAAATTACACCCTTGGGAGTAATAATTCCACATGTGCCATTCCCCTTTCTCCAATCACGCATTGCTCTTGGCTTCAGACCACATGTGACACCTCGTGGACCAGCTGTCTTCATTCACTCCACATGTGTCATAACTGTACCAAAAAAAGACACAAAGCAAACTCCGATCTGCCTGAGAAGGAAAAAGATGCTAGACAAGCCAGCTCTCATTTCGCCTTCCTATATGTGTCAACAGAATTGAGGTTAAAATGTTCACCATATAAGGTGAGACCAGCTTGGACTGTAACTACAATCGAAATACAGTTATATTGTAATTATGCTTGTCAAGCTTTAAAGGAAAAAAACACAAATGTCCAATTTAGAAAAGTAACTGCAAATTGAGATGCAGATGTATTTTCCTACCACATCATTTCATATGAAAAGGTGTAGTTTAATAGATTAGTTTAAATTATAATTTATCAATCATAGGGTTGATTGGTTGTTTCTGCAGCAGGAAGCAAATCTAAGCAAAACTTATTTTATGTTGTTATTTATGTTATTTATCATTTTATGTAAAATACTCTGACTAGAGTTCGGGTTTACAGTGACATCAAATATTTGGGTCTTAATTTTACAAGTATTATATTGTTTACTGTTCACCATTACGTTTTTTTTTTTTAAGTGCCACAGTGTTATGGCATGTTTTATCCCATTGACCAAAATTGTACACATGTACTTTTAAAATAACTGCTTAATGTGTTTTCTTGCTTGCTTGCTTTCTATACACAATAAAAAAAAATCCTTGTAGTCTTAAAACTTGAGAAATAATCCATCACAATAAACATCTCATCTGTTTCTATCACAACCAATTTTAAAGTGTCAACAAGGTGATTTTCATTCTGTACTGAGATAATTGTAAACCAGGAAGGGACTCCAAGTTAGACAAAATACATCTAAACAACTGACCACTGTATTGGAAAATGGTAAGAATTATGTAAAAACATTGATGGTCCTTTAAATTGCTTTGACAACATCCAGCTACAACAGCCTATGCAGAGAAGAAGAAGACCAGCAGAAGCGAGTAAGATAAACATACACTGTGTTGTACAACAGCACTGAGTCACTGCTGATGGTAACTACCAGAAAGCATTCTCATATTCCGCTAAACTACAGCAATCTCTGTGCTGCTAAAATCAGTGGCAGTGCAAACATTTTAATGGTTGCATTAAGTAAAGCTGGCAAAAATGACAGTATGCAAACTTGAGGTTTGGGGCTCAATCTGAGTACAAACAGAAACAAGATACTTGTCGCAGATAACATATATCAGCATTACAAAATACAGACACAGCTAGATTTTTCACTTCTTGAATATGGGAACAGGAGGATTTTATTGTGTTTTGTTGGCCTGCTGTGTCCTCCGGCCCAACAAGCGATGCTACATGTATATTATGGTCTGTATTTTCACAGGGCATGTGCGCGTAATCATTGTCTTCGTATATTGTTTCCTGCTTTGTGATGTCAGGTTTTAGTAACAACATGCAAAGCAAATTACAACAACGATGTAAAGCTTCAGATGAATTTCGAAATTCTGTTTTGATTGCAGCCATCAGAATTCACTGTGACGAAGATTTGTCATGTACATATATGATGAAAGAGAGAGTAAGGAAAGGACAGAAATCATGCGAGAGTCAAGACTGCACATGTGTGGGGAATAAGTAATGAGAGGTTAAGATTGCTGTCGTGTGCATGACAGAGAAAGAGGGGATTTAAAAGATGAGGGGAGGGGGTAGAGAGATGTGAAAAATGAATCAGCGGCAGCAATAAACGGCTGCGTGTACATGTTTGTTAAGAGCTTTTCCTCCATTCTTAAAGAGGAGTGAAGGGAGACACCTGGGTCGGTGAGAAATGCCACATCCAACAGAACGCAGACAGAAATTTGCTTTATCTTGACTTATGATGTGTATACAGCATGAAGGAACTGTCATGGCCGCATTAACCTGCTTGGGGACTCCTTTCTCAGTGCATTGTGTTCAGTGCTGGAATATTACATAAACCCCAGGTTTGACATGTGGTACTTTAATTAAACACAAATGAATTAATTTAGGAATATGCACCATGTAAACACAGTGTCACTATCACCTTAAAAGAAGCAGGTTTTTTTTTTTTTTGGGGGGGGGGGCGGTCCCAGAGTAGTTGCCCATTTTTGTCAATTGGTAATCCAGCCTTTAGATTAGATTAGAAAACTGTATTAATCCCCAGAGGGGACACAAGTTTGGTCACCCATGCACAGTGACAAATAACAGAAGAAACAAGTCAGAAAGGTCACAGAAGACAATATGAAAACATAATGCCACAGTAACACCTCTAATTAAAATGTTTTTTAATACAGTCTACCTACCAGTAAATAAATTAAAAGCTGACCATAAGTGATGCACCTAAAGACCGGATAAATAAAACAGGAGACACATAATTAAATAATTAAGCCTTGCTTTCATTATGAAAGTGCCAGAGAGACAAAAAGCCTGAGTCAGAATCACAAAAAGAGTGCTAAGTGTTGGTCTAAAGGAAGATGCCTGATAAGGTCAGACTGATATACTGTATTGAGCTACAATTGCCTTTTATTTTCTATATCGCTTACATTGACCAATATAACTGCTGCAGCTGACTTGTATTGTCATAAGTGTCCTGGAGATTTGTTTAATGTTTCCACAGTTTTATGTGCACGTGTGTGGCATAAAAAGTTCTATTGAATGGAGCTGAATGAGAATGAGATTGAATAAATGAATCCTAAAGCTACTGTACACTCAGCTTCTCCTGAAATACAATACAAGGATGCAAACGCTGTGCTGCGGTGGGAAGTATTAACAACAATAGAGGATAGACATTATGTATGTCAGTAAAGCAAAGCATTTCATATTTGTGGAAGTGAATACTTCCTTTTCCCTGTGCGGGCTCAATTAATGAGGCCGTAAACTCTGCAGATCCCAAAGTGCATTTAAGAAAGGTGAAAGTCACGTTTACAGCCTAGAGGATGTAGGTGAAATTAAAACTGTACACAAGACAGGAGCCCCCCTGCCCAGTTGGACATGTACCTTGTACCCCATCACGTTTTTGCTTTACTGTAGCGTTTTGATTTACTGTAAACCTTGGATAAAACACATCAGGGTGACCATAAGCGAGAAGGTTACCCATTTAAACAAGGGCACTCTGTCCCTAATCCAAATATATCTGAAGGGAATGTGCATGTTTTGTGCTTTAACCCCATGCATCCTTAAACTAACCTGCAAAACACTACCAACAAGACCACAACAAGAGGCAAGGTGTTTTAGAGTGAGTTACATATTTTAAGATGTGTGTAACCATAAGGCTGCATCTAGTTTTTTCATTCAGCAGACCCTAGCTCTAAATAAAAGCCCTTTATAGCCCATTACTGGAGTTGAAAAGCTTTGTCAACAACACACATGCTGATCGTTGTGGCCACCGCTGCACAGGGAACAGCAGCACATTCATCTCACCGAAAAAAAAAAGTGGAGTGCCAGCAGTTTCTGTCTAAATCAGCTGACAGCAATGAAGGAGTAATGGAAAGCTCCGCAGGGAGACTAAAACCGTTTACCAACACAGTGTTATGCAGGCCTAATATTTGCACACGTTTTAGGCTATTTCATATGCAATTTAGATGTTTTTCAATACATTGGGGGATAGTAATACATCGTAATTATACCCCGTGTGGGAAAGGTGTAAGGTGCTTAAGAGCAAACTAGTCGAGTAGACTGAGCCATGAACCCGGGATAGAGCCGCAGCAGCAGCAGCATCGCGCTGCAGCACTGACTGTGGTGATCTGGGGTTGGTTAAGGCACATTTTACACACTATCATCCGCATCCTCCGGCTCAACTTCTATCCCAGGCTATGAAAGTGCATCCCTGCTCCACTGCATGGCATGTCATGCTGCACGCAATGTGATAACAAAGTTACAAGGCTTTTTTGTGTGTTCTGCAGGCTGTGTACAAAGAATCCACCCAAATAAGCAGTGCTACGTCCAAACAATTACTTAACACCCAAACAAAATGAGCTCATAACTTATTCATATTCAAGCACGTGGAAGTTTCTTACCGGCGTTTTTATCACCCATGTCCCCTTGCGGTGCAGAAGCTGTGGATACTGCCGACGTAGGCTGAAGGAATGCGCTTGGAGCTGGTCCGCGCTCGTTTCTTCAGTTGGGACCGCCGAACAGACGGAGGCAAGTTGCTTGTTTCAAGTGATAAATTGCAAAATGAGCTCCTTCTGGGACTCCCCCCCCCCCCCCTCCCCCTGACACGCGAGGCAGCAACACCGGATGCAGAGCTCTTTGGTGAGCTCGTGCTTACGCCTTGGTGTTTGCAAGAGTTTCTGAGTAAGGTGGACTGAGGGCTCAGGTGAAGAATAAGGGAGGGTTGGGACTTTGTGTGTGTGTGTGTGTGTGTGTGTGTGTGATGCAGGGGAGAGCGGAAGCAGGGTGTGCGTTGTGTCTTGACGCAGGAGATGTTTTTGTCAGGAGCTTTTCTTGCTGCAAAACAGGCGACATTTGAGTCTCATCGGAAACCAGCATGTTCAAAATTTGTACTGATGATTAAACTGACAAAACTGTTCTAGTTTATAAATCCTGATCAATGCTGTTTCCTATTTACAATGTTCTCACATTAAATGTGGGTGCTGTTGTAGCTGCCCTCTTTTCTTTTCTTGTTTTGTTTGTTTAATAGAGCAAGTAAAAACTGTAATTTTGATCAAACAATGAATAAGAAAATATTTGCATATTAATTTATATTAATGAATGTGTGAATTAATGAATGAAGCTCTTATTATTGTGCCATGTGTACTAAGCATGGTCTGGATTTAGAATGCTGCTTGTAGCCTACATTTCAGATTTTTAGACCTTCACCTCTTCAACAAAATTCATACGCAGCTCATAAAACATTAACTGTATAATAGTGGGTAAATCTGGATAGAATAAATACTAATTAAATTATCCTTCGTTTTGTTTCTTATTCTTTACCATTCTCTGTTAATTACCAATAAATTTTTTCCACCTCCAGCCTACAGTGATGAGCTCACTGCTCCATGTTGATAGCAAATACAGCTGCTATTTTGCTGAGAGACATCAATATTTAATGAACGAATCACAGATCAATAGTCGTGTCCTGAGCATCTGACTCTTTATTGTGCCCGTTATTTGATTATACTGCAGTCGCATTATGATATTCATTGTGGACAGTAGGCCTATATTCAAAGACTGCACTGTGCATTCAGAATGAGCGGGCTGTTCCAGTGTGATGGGTTTGTGGCAAAAGATCTCGAGGAACCTGCTAGTGTTGAGTAATCAAATCAGTGTGAACTACCAATGCATGTACACAAAGTTACAGTGTTTTCGTAAGAGTTGCTGTCACAAGTGCCCATCGCCTTCAGGAATGATGGCTTTAACCCAAATTTAGAAACAAACAAACCTTTACACAAACACCTTTTTTGAAATGCTCTTAATCAATTAGAACAGTGAGAGGTTGATGTCGCCATGCTGTGCGCTGTCCTCTGTGGTATTATGGGTACAATTAACAGGACTTTGCAGTGGTGGAGTTATCTGAAATCTCACTCAGTGTCCAAAAGAATACCACAATCACACAATGACCACCGAGTCTCAAAATCTATGCAGGAAAAGACAGAAAACTAGTCACAGTGTGGTATTATCTAACTGGTCCAATGATCAGTGTCTTAGAAAGCTCCCCGTCAGCACTGTGATGGGACGCGATGATAACAGCTAGAGTTTCCTCTGGTGGTATAAAAAGACTGCGCTGCTGGTATAAGATGTTTCTATCCTTTGAGCTGTAATAGAAGCCTCAAGGCCAAATGGCGTTCAGCATCACGCAGCTGCCTGTGGACCCAAATCACAGCACAGATACAGGAGCCGACCGCCAGAGTTGCTTTATTATTGGCTTTATTTAGACATAGTTGCAGTAAGAGGAATGCGTGTCCTACACGAATGACAAGTTTTTCTGATTTCAGATGTCACACTTCCTGTCACATGGCCGAGGCCTCGCTGCCCTGTTGATGACACGGGCGAATCCTGGCTGGCGTCTGTTCACAGCAAATCGATGAGAGGACCTGAAAGAGGACACCTCTGCTGGGGGGGAAATGCACTGCATTGATCAGAGAGGAACCTATAGTCCTCTACAGATTCGGAGACAGATGAATGTGTGTGTGTGTTTGTGTTGTTGCATAGCAGGGCTGCAGCGTTTTATGGCTCTTTTACTAAAAATCCCAAACAGCTTTTACCTAACTTCTGCTGCCTCTTAAATATTTACGATTCTCACCCTCTTTTCGGCCGGTCCCCTCCCTCTTTCTGGTTCTCTCTTTGGCCTCACCCAACTCAATCCATCCTCCTATCACTGTCAGCGTTACCTTCACTTCCCTGCTCTCCTCACCCCTCCTTCTTCTCTCCGATAACTCCCTGTCCTCCCCTGCCCCAGACCTGCACCCATAGCATATCATCTAACTTGGCAGTGTGTCCTTGGATCTCTACAGTGGCAAAGGCATATTGCTCCCCATTCTTTGTACACTGTATCTTTGCCCGGAAACACCTACACCTACACTTTTCTTTTCTATATAATTTTCTTGCAGAGGTGTGAGATTGTAACATAGTGTCCCCATGGGATGCATTGTCTGCTTCAGTTATGATTAATTACCTACCTACTCCTAAACGTCTTTTATTCTTTTCTAGCTCTATTACATCATTTCTCTGTGCAATATTGTCTATAGCTAAAGTAGCCCAGCAAGTCAAGTGCAGATATTGCATTGGAGGAGAGCCCTAGTTACTCTGCAGACACTGCAGTGCAGCCTTCTCACTGTAAATTCTACCTTCTTCACCTATTTCTGGAGTCACTGGCAAGCTCATGAGAAGTCTATGGAACTCATCCAGATGCCAATAGCAACACCTAGTGCCATCAATATAGTCCAGCTACTGTCCAAGGCTTCCACTCATTTCTTTTTTGTTTGAATGGAAACAAACCGCAGTGTGCATACCATTTTCATACCAAGAAGAAGAAAAACATTCATTCATTATTTTTTGATTAATATTTTGACATTCTGAAGAATATATCAGAAATCCACACGTGTTTCTTTACAGTGCCCTCGCCTTCTTCGTCTTCATATTCTCTTCTGTTCAAAGCTTTTACAGTCATTGTTATTTTCTTTCTTTCATTTAGGAAATATATCTGCAGCGGTGGAATAGGTGTTTTGAACCCTTTCAGAGTGTGATATTATTATATTATATTATTGTATTATTATTTCTGAAGCATTAATGTGTAATTTGAACTGCTCTTTATAGCTGATTGGTAGTTTAATCTATAACGACACTTTTCACTGCAGACTTTTGGACTTGTCAGAGTAGGAAAAGCACACGTGTTACTAATAACACCTGCCTCCATTCTATTCAAGTGTCCCAGAAAGTCATGATAGTGTGACAGTGTGCTGGCATGCACAATACCAGGACCCTGAAACTAAAGCAGCTAAATGGAATTCAGCAATCATTTATTTTATTATTTACATATGTGATGGATGTGAAGGATGTCAAATAAATGTACTGGAGTAAACAATATTTCACTCTGAAATGTAGTCGAGTGGAAGTATAAAACACCACAAAATTGACGGTACCTCAAAGGTGTTCTTGAGTTCATCACTTGAGTAAATGCAGGCCTATTTAGTTACTTTCCACCGCTGTGATTTTACTGGCGAGACCTCCCGCATCTGAAAAACCTGTACTTTAAAGCGCCACTAGAGGGAAGTGATGTGCCATCCATGGAAAAAAGATGTGCCTGCGCAACACAGAGGCCTACACTTTCTGCTGCATTCAAGTTCTCTCAACTGTTATTTCAGAATCAGAATCCACTTTATTGGGCCAGTATACTGAAGCATACACGGAATTTGACTCTTTGGTTTCCAGTAGCTCTCAATGTCTTTACACACAGTGAACAGAAAATGGACAATAAAAATAGATAACAATAGTTATCTATATACAGGTCACATTTTGACTGTTGACTATGTGCACACATTAACAAATAGTGCAAGGCAGCTAATAGTGCAACTAATCAAATAAATAGATAATAATGCAGTTTTATTTGCGGCTAATATAAACAACTACCTGCCTCCCCCACCCCTCCAAAAGTACTCTTTGTTACACCAACAAATCAGAAGTCGGAGCTTATAGGCGAATCCCTGAACGCAGCATTAGCTCCAGTCTGGGACGGACTTCCGGCAGGTTGTCACCATGAACATGGCGTGGAGAGGATGTGCGAGGAAATGGGTGGAAACAGAGTTCCTCAGATCCACCAACACTACTGCACGAAGCTCCGGGTGAGCAAGTATGAAGTTGTTCGGGTCGCGGGGTCTGTCTGAACAAGTATAACACTGACAGGACATGTGTGCCTCTCGACCTTTTTATATAACCTAGCTGTTCCTACTGACACTGTAAAGACATCCGTGGGACTGAAGACAGCTGTTCCGTTCTATTTGTTTACAGTATCTGCGGTACTAGCACCCTTCGTGTTTACGGTCTTTCACGGGTTTTAATGAGCGGATTTGTTCATGCAGCATAATTAATATCCCGCTTTTCCTACGGCCTATTCTTTACCTAATTAAACCAATAGTCTAATAAAAAAATAGCAGATGGTTTTAACCATGTAGGGTAGTAGTCAATGTGGAGTTCTGTGCTGAGCCTGCATGTTACCCACCTTGTAGCTCACAAGTATACATTTTACATAGAATGAATTAGCAGGAAAAACAAAAGGGTGTTGGTCATAGTAACAATAACATTGTACAATATAATACAATGAATGAAACAATCACTTAGTCCATCGACAGTAAATTAATCGCCAACTATTTTGAGAACCGTTTGGTTAATCAAGTCTTATGTGATAGTAAATAAAATATGTTTGGGTGTTAAACTAAGTCATTTCTTTCTTGCAAAAAATGACTTTAAGTCAGACAAAACAAGCAAAATGGTCACTGTGGGCTTTAGGAAATTGTGACCGGCATTTGTCACTATTTTTGACTTTTCTTAGCCCAAACAATTAACATATTCAAATAGATTGATATGGAAAATAATAAGCAGTTGTAGCCCTACAATGAAATAGATTGAATCTACAGCTCAAGAAAGCATGAAAATTACACGCTTCGCAGTTTTCACTGCAGGGCTGTTGTATGGCTTTGCCTGATATCAAACAGGTGTTCATGTTATTATGTGTATTTACCAAAGCCGGATATCTGTAAACTGAGTTTGAACACTTTTGACAGACTGAACCCCGGCAACCAACAGCGGTGCGGTTTCCGTCGGGAAGCCAAAAGGCCTGATACAAATAAAGGAAAGGTCACCCTAGAAACAAACCCCTCACCCTCGGAGGCTGGCGCACCAGGTCCCCCACCTCCTCCCAAAGCCCCCAAGCTGACACTTTTCAAACCGCTGATGTTCACAGTAGGGGTAGGTCCTTCTATTTTGCTACTAGAATGAGAAAATAGATGCATGCAGTACTAAGGTTTGGGACAGCATGATGGCGTTGGTTGTTGTCTGACTGACTCCATGTCAGTTTACAGGCTGCTCCTTTGGTGCGGCGGCCATTCTGCAATATGAGAGCCTGAAGTTAAGAGTTCAGACTGCAAAAGATGAAGAGGAGTCAGAAAAATTGTTCCAGGTGAGGTTTTAATTATGCAAACTGCTGGCTCTCTCCTCCACTGCTGTCAGCTTGTATAACCACTGTAATTAATAGGCTGCTTACAGTGATTCAGTGAACCTCTCATATATTACCAGGGCTCCCAGGACATGGCTTACTGGCATGACTGGTGGAACCAGCTGTCAGGCTTCCAGCGACACCTCATCCTCCTGATGTCCACGGTGGATGACTTTTGGAGCAGCCTCACAGAGGGACAGAGGACTGTCACTGGTAACTTCTTTTGCAAACACAGACTCATTTTGTCCCTGTGTTTCTTCAAATTGAATGGATGTGGACATGATCCCACATTTCTTCATAGTCAGGAGCTTTCCTTATTACTGTTTTCCAGGTATCATTGCAGTAAATGCTGTAGTCCTGTGTTGCTGGCGGATCCCTTCAATGCAAAGAAGCATGATTAAGTACTTCACGTCCAACCCAGCCTCCAGTGAGTATACCTGTTCTAACCTTTTTTTGTGAAAATTAAAGTGCGTACAAAGGGGACAATAATAGCTATCATTTCCGATCAGTGTAAAATCTGCAGCTGGATCCATTGACCATGATCAAATTCTCCTCTGTAATTTCCAAGCACATGTTTAACGTTTCTATCCACTTTTCTCTTTCCCACCAGAAACACGGTGCCTTCCCATGGTCCTGTCCTCCTTCAGCCACTACTCCATTATCCACATGGTGGCCAACATGTATGTCCTGTGGACATTCTCCTCAGGAATTGTCTCTCTCTTAGGGAAGGAGCAGTTTCTTGCAGTCTACCTGTCTGCCAGTGAGTCAAAGAATAAGATTGGGGTCTGATAACAATTCATTGAATATAAATCCAGTATTGAATCGATTAAATCCCCTTTAATCTATCTATATAATCTATTTAAGTTGAGCTTTCAATCTTATAAGTTATAAATAACTTAATTTTTAAGAAATATAATTCAATGATTTAGAAATGATTCAATTTAGAAAACTAAAATGGCATGCTGTACAGTTTATATATTTGCTATTTAGCAAAATGACTTCCTGAATTTCTAACTCATTAGACTTAACATACCTGGGTATTTTAACAGTTGGAACCAGTTGTCAAAATATATGGACATTATGGCTAAGAAAATGGGAAATGAAAGCAAAAAATGGATGGATGAATTGGGAAGAAAGAGTGATATCTTAATCATAATGTGCATTTTCAGGTGTGATTTCCACTATGGTTAGCTACATGTGTAGAACAGCCACTGGACGTCTCCATCCATCATTAGGAGCAGTAAGATATTCGCTACAATCTTCATACAGCGTAACACAGTAGAAGTACAATAATCCTAATCTTTTGACCTGTCTTTCGTTCGATCTAGTCAGGTGCTGTCATGGCAGTACTGGCTGCAGTCTGTGCAAAGGTACCAGAGGCCAAACTAGGCATAATCTTCCTCCCCATGGTCACTTTCACAGCAGGAAATGTAAGCGACACACAGTATGCGTGTGTGCGTGGGTTTGTGTTTGCACTGCCGGCCTTGGGTGGGCGCTATGGATGGTTTGAAAAAAGTGTTCTTGTTATGTAGATACACACCTCTGAAGTGCAATATGAATTAAAATTGTTTGGTTATTGAAACATTTAATAGGGTATTGACATGTTGTTTTCGCTGCAGGAAAGAGATGTGAATCTGTGCATGAACAAAATGGACAAAGTCCTGTGTGTGTGAGTGAAGTATGCATGGTAGAGAGATAGTTGTATTTGGTTTAGTGCACTAAATTGTGTGTGACTTCAGGTTCCTGTCATTGGTCTGTCTTAAGGCTCTGAAAGTGCTCCTTGCCATAGATACAGCAGGGCTTATACTGGGATGGCGACTGTTTGACCACGCAGCTCACCTTGGCGGAGCCCTCTTTGGAGTGTGAGTGGCCAATGTTCCTTTTACATTTAAAAGAGTAATCGAATGTATTTATGGCTTTCATAAAAACAACAAAGATTCAAAAACTCTACAGATAATGTATAAATGATGTGCCATAGCCAACAGCGTTTTATTTTGGAGCAGAATGTCCTTAAGTCATATTTTTATCCTTAAAATACATCAGATGCATTTAAGAGTAAGGATTTGAGGTTAGGCCCAAATTGTGAGAAATGCAGTGAAAAGTAAAAAGTGTTCTTGTAGCTGAGATCCCGAGTTCATTCTGGACCTTGGCACAGCAATTGAGAAAACAGTCTCACCACAAGGTCCATTTAGTAGGTGTTCTGGAGCTTTCAATCACATTACATGATCATCAGCAGATGCAGTTACAAGATGAGGGTCATAGTAGTCATAAGTCCTTTAATTGCTCAGAAAAAATTCAAATTTGAAAATCTAAAATTCCATGACAACTTGGGCAAACTCCATCTGCTGATGAAGACCAGGTGATACGACCGAAAGCTCCAGAACTGCTACTAAATAGACCTAGTAGTGAGATTTTTTTTTTTCTCAACCGTGTTCTTGTAGTTTCACAAAAAAATTTTTAACTCAAGGTCCACTTACTAGCCTTTTCAGAATCTTTCAAACATATCTTACTGTCTTCGTCAGTGGAGGATGTACAGTAGATGACTCAGTTGTCATCAAGGGAACCAAGTATGGAATTTCGGTCTTGTGATAACAGCTGATGACTACACTCACAATTATGACACAATTACTGTAAAAATAACTATATATTGTAATAGTACATTGTTGCTATGTTAGTCACAATATTTTATTATTGGATGTTTTTACACTTACTGTTGTAGGTAGTGTCCTGTCCTGCAGTCATTACATTTTAACTTGTCCTACAGATGGTACGTGGCATATGGTCACAAACTGATTTGGAGGAAGAGGGAGCCTCTTGTGAAGCTGTGGCACGACATACGTTCTCCAGGTGCTGGTGGATCCAGGCCTGGGGGAGGGCCTGGGGTCAGTGGTGGTGGTGGACCTGGACCACAATGAGACTCTGCAAGGTCTCTCAGATCCTTTTTCAAAGAACTAGAGTCCGGAGTTACCTCGGAATATGCAAGGACACTTTAATCCACCAAGGGGGAGTTGGATGTTAATGTTTAATCTATAAATATAGTTTTTCATTCAAGGCTGGAAAAGAGCATGAGCTGATTTAATGGTATGCAGAGAAACCTGGAATTTGAAAACCAGGTCAGACCTCACACCTGGTGTTGCAATCCAGATGTTTACTGTGTAGACTGATAGCATCTGCTGCTCTACAAGTAAAACCTTCAAGCTACAAAATGAAAGTGAAATCATCACTCTTCTACCTCTTAATAATCCGAACATGTTTAACCTTCATGTCAACTTTTTCCTGTTCATATTATTGAAAGTATAAACCTGGACAGAAACAGCTGATACAAATCAATGATGAAATCATTTGCTGAATTCTTTGTAAAATACAGTCCTGTGGGCTGGTCTTGTGTTGCTATTAAAACTGGAGTTTCAAAAATCAAGATTGAATTATACATTTATATTTTTAGTCAGTGAAAGGGGAATCAGCCTTCATTTAAACAAGACTTTACCTCATCATTTTTGACACGTGGGAACTCCTTTAAAAAGCTGCCAAAACCATGGCAGGCGACGGACCTTGGTCCATACTGGGTGGACAATTGAGACAGGATAGTCTCAACCTGAAGGGATGCTTATGACTCAACCCAAAAGGTACATAGGCTTAAAAGCTGTGAAGGAGCGATACGGTTTACGTCAGAAATAAAATGCATCACTATGTCAATAATTGTGCTTGAAAGCCCTGATAACTAAAGCAGAGAAAAAGCTTTGGCTTTATTTAAATGACTCACATGATCACATGTGTGCACAGTATGTGCACACAAAAAAGATTGTCCACGCGTGCATAGTACTGTACATAACGATTGTTAAAATGTACATAATAATTCTATTTTAATCTCAGATTCACACTTTGGTGGGGATTCTTCTTCCTCTTCTAACATTAATTTTTGTAGGGACTGTACACAAGCTCACCAGAAAAGTAACACATTCCATAAACGATTCTAAATGTAGTAAAAACCAAAACTTGAATGAGACAGCATCAGGGCTGTAAATCAAGGTAACAAACAAGGTTAATTGTCAAATCAGCTCTATAAAATAAATGCACTATAAGCCACTTGACTAGTGGAGATCATGCTGAAGGAAAGGCAGCTTTGGCAACAACATAGAGATCGCCTTTACGTTTCATCAGACTGGGCCATGTGTAGAACTTTCTTTAATAATCTTTGCTGTTGTCCAAAGGAAGAAAGTGCACCATTTTCCTGCTGATGCCATGATGAAACTGAAATTTAAAAAAAAAAAAAAAGAGTAAAACACTGAGCAGGTAAACACAAACAAGCTAAACATTCTCATGAAAACCATTTCATGTTTTGCAAAAGGTTTTCTTGGTGAAATTTGAAATTGAGCTTTCTACATATGTAGAATGACATATGACAGCGTAAACACCAGTTTTACATGTCTTGAGCCATCAAACAGTTGCTTGCGTTCACGTTTCTGAACACACGTACTGTAGGTAAATGATGGTTTCCAGCCGCAGATCACATGAACATGAGAAAATCAGCCAAGTTCAACCTAGACAGGTGATGTGTGATTAATAAAGCACAGACTTACCAGACTGCTACTTGAGTCTGTCTCCTTTCAATTCAGAACAGCCAGCGATGTGGCAGTTCCTCAGCCTCTACTCTTGTGGTTGGCATAGCTGGGGAAGCCAAACTGGGAGACCATCAGGTTGGAGAAGCAGAGTGGCATGAAGCCATAGATCTGTGTCAGCTTGTTCAGACAGTAGGATCTCTGAAGAAGGTGTTCAGGACGATGCCACATACCCTGGTACCCACTGCTGGCATCCTTTTCCAGGTTGCGGAGGTCCACAGGTTTGACAAAGACCCCAGAGGGTTTGTTAACGCTGCCCATAGACTTTGAGTGTTTCCTCATATACAGCGCTACAGCAAAGTTCATGGCAATGTCGTCACAATTCTGTGTTTCATCCACCAGCGCATGTACTGCTTGAGGTTGGTCCTGGAAGAGCTGCAGGTTGCGGCGGTGGAAGAAGGCAGCCCCAATTAACACCATGGAGTATCTGCAGTGAGTGGATCACGATAACAGTATTTTATTTATTTTTTTAAACGGCCTTTCACATCAAAGTAAGACCAAACTAAACAAGCGCATTTTATGCATTACGCAACAAGATGCATTTTATGTGGACCTTAAAAACTGTGAGAAAAGAGAAGCACAACTTACTTGTCGCCTCCAGCTGTTTCTGGGTCCTGCAGTTCAAAGCTGCCATAACTGTACACTCCTCCTGGTGTTGAGACATGTTTCCGTGGGACGAATCCAACGATCTGGTCTGGAAATTGCTGTGGAACCAAAGGTAAAACGACATGCGCTGTACCTGCTTATGTCAGTCACATTGTGTATGGTGCAGTTAAATGCTGATGTATGTTTATTTACATAATCAGTTGTCAAGTTAAACCAAAATGTAAAGCGTATTACCTTCCAGACAGAGAAGGCAAAACTGATGTCAGGAACACTGACCAGGGTGTCGTCATCCAGCATCAGCACAGCTAAGGATCAAAGCAAAAATCAAGCTAGAGCCACTAAAAAAAATGTCGAAACAGAAACAATATGCAAAGCTGAAAGATATACTGACCATCGGTACCAATCTCAGGGAATGGTTGTAGTCTGTTGCGCATTAGATTGCTAGTCTGCTCCTTGAAGGTCACAGGGACCGGATGAGGCCCCAAAGAGTTCCATAACTTCAGGGGTGTCTGCTCCCCAACATTGTTCCAGACTATGATAATCCGCTCAAGATGAGGCACTGCCTGGTAATGGTTTAGGAGTTTGAGCAAAATGTCTGTGCGATTGTAAGTTTGGATGACGATGGTAAACCTCTGCTCCTCCTCTGTGCTGTCACCATGTGGGCCCCGTGCAGGATTCTCCTTCTGAGATGTTGCCCGCCGGAGCACTCCCAAGACACCAACGCCTCCTTGGTCCTCAGCAGGGGGCAGCAGAGCTGTCAAGGCTGCACCGACCAGGAGTAGCAGCAGGATCGGCCAAACCAAATAGGTTCGCCGGAACCCCATGCAGCAACGGGGGACCCTGCATCATGGGAGGCACACAGACACGCAGGACAAAAAAAGCATGGCTTTAAACTCAACTGTAACTTGTTTTATGGAAACTCTTTCACTGGTCTCATCCTAAGGCTTTCTGAACACACTGGCTCTCAGAAAATAATAAAATGGTATAGCCTGGCGCACATAAACAGTGCTGGAAGTAGGGGGGAAACTGTCGCTGACTGCAGGGCGTCAACACGGTCAAGACATGCAGTAACGTTAGGTGTTTGTTCTTAACAAAGTGAGTCCCAGAGCCGTCTTCCTGGAGGGGTCCAGAATCCCTAGCGAAGGTTACACCCCCGCACATGCTGAATTTGTAATTTGTAATAAAATAAATGTTAAATAAACGCAAGAAATGCCTTATTGTTGTCACAGCTATAAGTCAACACGTGTGACGTTATATAACTTATCCAGTTGTGTTATTTGATGTTTTACATATCAGTATCATTTCTTTAAATATAGCTTACATAACGTCATACCTTGAGTTTACCGAACTGCCATATGATTGAGCTATGTATTTGCATTTAGCACAGTAAAAGTAACGTATTACTTATTTCCATATATCAAGACTCACCTCATTTTGTTGGCACTATAAACAAACCGCTTCCTTTATACGGTCGCCATGTTGGCTGACTCTAACCAGAGAGCCTGAAAGCAAGGAGCGCCGACAAGCTAACACTATCCGTAACTTAGTATGAGTGGATGTCACAGCTCAAAAATGAACGGCTAACGTTACTACTTGACAAATTCGATTTATTTGAGTCTTTGTGTTGAGTTATCTAACTACGTTACCATGTAGTACATCCGTTTACACTCTCTTGAGCATTTTTTTTCGTACCCTTTGGAAACCGACGCCATCTTTATTGAAGCAAACAAACGGCTTGCCCATAGGCGCCACGCCTAAATCATTTGCTTTTCCGTTGGGGGCATATCTCCACCTACCCCAGAGACACTAACGCCGTTAGACTGGAGCGAAGCGAAAACATCCGTAACAACTTCACCCGAAACGTAAAAGTCCGTACTGCTTAAAGTAAATGTCAGGTACGTGTTTTTCTGGTGCGTTGGTGTAATTGTTTGTGACGGGTATGTAACATTACTGTCCACACTAACTTAAGTGCTTTAGAAAGTTGTGGGTAGTCGTATAGCAGAAGAACGGGGTAGCAGGTCAAGAAAATCAAAACTAAGCACTAAACACTTCTTTGTAATTCAGGTGTCTCAGCACTGTCCAGAGATGTCTGTCGCTGCAGTGCTGAGCTGTCCTACAGTCCCACTTCCCAATGGTCTGCAGATTCCAATATTAGGATTAGGTGCGTTTTCTGGACTAGTGTCTCATGACACTAATGCAAGTAGAAAACACATACATGTATGATGCTTTACAGTTTTAATCTTTTAACCTTGGTATGCGTATTTTATTTATTTATTTTACATCAAATGTTTTTTTTAAATAGGCGATTCTGGAGTGGAAACCCTAATGGAAAAGATGACTATATGATTATATTAGTGTCCATTGCTGGTAACTCATAAAGTAAATTCTGGCTTTTTTTCTTGATTGTAAATTTTTCTGGTGTTTTCAAAAAAAGTTAAATCTGCTGTGATAGTAAGGTATTAAAAGCTCATTCCTCAGTTTTCTTTCTGAATTTTTCAATTTTACATATGTCCTTTTCCCATGTTCTGAATATACTGTAAATGTATGTATGAATATGCCCAGAAAAAACCTCTTTGACATGAACTGAACTGACTGCTTTCGACTGCGTATGTTTTGTCTCTATACCAGGCACATCCCATCATGGCGGATACTCTCATGATGCCATTGTGTATGCACTCAGTGAGTGTGGCGTGCGCCATATTGACACAGCAAAGCGCTACGGCTGTGAGGAGAAACTAGGTAAAGCTATCAGAGAAAGTGGGATACCACGAAGTGAACTGTGGCTCACCAATAAACTGTGGCCAGGGGACTACGGATACAAAGCTGCAAAGAAGGCCTGCCTTGACTCGTGCTCACTGATGGGGGTGGAATATTTTGGTATGGGTTTTGATTGATAAAGACATGTTAAACAGAAACCTAACAGAAAGTTTTCTGTGTTATCATTGCAGTACCACCCATCTTCTTAACCTGTGATGTTAGATGTACCAACTTTCTCTAATAATGGTTCTTTTCTTCTTCATTGTCATGGCAGTCTTCATTCCCCAAGAGTGTATGCAATTTGGTGTCTTCCTGTCTTTTTGTAGTCTTTCATTAAATCATCACCTGCCCCCTTTTTCAGATCTGTACCTGATGCACTGGCCAGAGTCATTGCAACCTGGTTCCTCCAACAGAGAGATGAGAGCTGAGACTTGGAGAGCATTGGAGGAACTTTATAAAGAAGGTACAGAACATAGAAGATCATGAGTTGGGTATTTCATAGAGCATAAGTATCCCTGTTTGTCACTATAGGGGTGTGCCGTGCTATCGGAGTGAGCAACTTTCTGGTCCACCACCTGGAACAGTTAAAGGAGGACTGTAGTTTCATGCCACATGTTAACCAGGTAGGGCTTTTTTCCCCCGAAAACTCTTAATTAGATTTAATGTGTTTATTTTGCTTAAAAAAAGCCCTTAGGGGCATTCAGGCCAGGTTTGGGAAATAATTGGCTTGTTGCAGAGATGATATAAAATCTGTAAGAAGAGAATGAAATATGTACAGTCCGATAACCCATTTAGTTATGGTGGTGAGAGTGAAGTAGCCCCTTCATGACGGTTCCCATATCCACACATGCAGTATTTGTAAGTAGTTTTCATCCATACAATTATATACTGATACACTAGCAGTATTCCCCTCCTCCCTGCCCCAATAACTTTCGTACACTACCTGAATCTTTTAGGGTGCCATTTCCACATAAACCACAAATGATTCAATAATAGAATGAGAAATGTGCTCACCAACATGACCCTGGAGGAATTATGTTGTTAGTTATGTACTCCTTCCTGAGATGTTTCAAAACATGAGCCTTTGGTGGGCTGTCTATCATAGTGTTGGAGTCTACAAGTCATTGTTAAGCTGAAGGGCCTACATACAGTGACTTGCCTATGATGTATCTTATAAATGTTATGACCCATCAGGTGGAGTACCATCCTTTCCAGCAGCCCAATCGGCTGATAGAATACTGTCATTGGGAGGGAATTGTGTTTGAAGGCTACAGTCCTCTGGCCAAGGGTCAAGTCCTCAGCGACCCAACTGTTCTCCAGATAGCAGAAAAGTACAAGTGCACACCTGCTCAGATCTGCATCCGCTGGAGTATTCAGGTTGTCACATTGTTCAGATGTCGCCTAAGTTGAATGGGCCTAACACATTATGTCTCTATGTGTACATATTTTTACCCACAATGCTGTGTCTTTTCTCTGCTCCCCCTTAGAATGGAGTTGTCACAATACCAAAATCCATCAAAAAGAAGAGGATACAAGAGAACTGTCAAGTGAGTTGGAAATGCATCGCACAGTCTTTTGCATGATTGCACATTACTCTTTGTAAAGTCTTTCAACCGTAAGAAAGGTTGAGAATGATTTATTAAGTTGTGATGGACCTATCGAGCAGGCATTACGACACAAATACGTTTAAAAAAGAAGAGCGAAACAAGGCAAAAGGTTAACATACACAATTATGAAAACATTAAGGACAAAGATAAATGTATCTGCTCTGGTCCCAAAATAAATTATAAGCAATTAAGCAGGATACTTTAGCGTAAACTGAAAACCAATGGAAAACTGAGGAGGCTGTTGCCCTGCCCTTAGCTTAGGTGTAGTTTAAGGTTCAAGACAGGTTTAAAACTGTGTGAAAGAAAATCGTACAGTCTCCTAAACCCTACTGCTGCTTCTTCAGCAGCTGTGCTTTAAGCCACACCTGTAGTTTAGTCTATTATTATTCTGTTATTGTAGAGGGAGATTGGCACGGGTCAGATCAATTATTCATTTCTGTGCACATCTTTTTCCATGCACGTTATTACGAAGGCAACACAACCACAAGAAATGACATTGAAAAGGTGTGGTCGTGGGGCCTCATAAACCTTACAGCTGCTTCTTCAGAAGCTGTGGTTTAAGCCACAACTGTAGTTTAGTCTAAACCCAGTTACCTTGTTCTGCAGAAAATTATCTAAATGCCGCTGTAGTTGACAATATCTGAGGTTAAAATGTAACCAGTTGCACACCTGGTTTAACTGAGTTGTTATAGAGTTCTTTGTAGAGGGAGATTTGCACAGGTCAGATCAATTATTAATTTCTTAAAGTGCAAATCTTTTTCCAAGAATGTTATTATGAAGGCAACTCAACCACAAGTGTGAAACTAATGTATAATGAGAAATTACATTGAAAAGGTGTCACATCTGCCTCAGTTAATTTTTGACACCAGAAAGAGGACTTTCTCACAACCTGAAGAGGTTAATTAATTAAGATTGTAAGTTTTCCATCAGTGATAGAAAACGTCACAGAAAGAAATCATTGATGCATTGTAATTTCCTCTGCAATTTTAATGTAAGGTAATACTGTATATTTTACAGGTTATTGATAATCCAGTGTATTGTTATGAGAGTTATTATTATTGGGGCAAAATGTTCTCTGATATGATTTATATTTGCATGAAAGTATAGATAGATTTTAAATAGTTTTTGTGACATTTAATGACATGAACCAATTCTCTCTCAGTAGAGCAGGCAGTGAGGCAATCAAAAGCCAACTCTTACTTCATAATCCTTAATGACACAGCCATTCATTTAGTCATTTTACCCGCTTCCTCATCCCCTGCCTCTGCTCTCTCACACACATAGGTGTTTGGTTTCCAGCTGGAGGAGTCGGACATGGCTGCTTTGGGAAGATTGCATGATGAGAGACATGTGACTTGGGATCCAACAAACGTGGAGTAACGATATGCGAGAACTCTCAGTTCTAGTTTTTTCAGTAACTGTTGGCTGTAGAACTAATCTTGAAATTATAATAAGATTTTAATGAATACACATAGCAGGACCAAAAAGTCTTTAAGTGCCTTACTTTATAGAAATAACTTATTTTTTATGTAATGCAAGAATGACTAGATTTTACAATCATAGGTAACAAAGATGATTTTAGAAAAAAGAATCCTAAATACTGAATGTTTGCCTTTGCTGAAATAAAGTTGTTTACTATTATTATTTCTTCGCTTTTGAATTGGGCTGGTGGGTAAAGTAGTACAGTTTTGGAATGCTACTGTTGTGAACGATAAATCCAGCAAACTTTGCAATATTGTTTTGACAAAATTATTTCAGCATGTCCTATTCCAGGTACAGTATACCTAAAAAATCTTGTTGAAACAACCTGTCCCATGGACATTTTTTCTATACCTCTTTCTAATTCACTAAGAAAGACTATCACTAAATTATCACAGCTTCACCTCATTTTTTTGGATGGCAAAAGCCACAACCAACCACAGGAGAGAAAAGGGTAAAGGGAAAATAATTCGATGCAATAATCCAGTCTTTTCTCTGCACATCCATCACTGTCTGGTTTGGATCAGCCACCAAACAGGACAGGAACAAACTACAACGGACAGTCACGACTGCAGAAAAGATCATCGGTTCTGACCTGCCCTCCATTCAGGACTTATACACGTCCAGAGTCAGGAAACGGGCAAGGAATATCACTGCAGATCCTTCACACACTGGACACAACCTGTTCCACCTTCTCCCCTCTGGTAGGCGCTACATAGCACTGAACGCCAAAACAGTTTCTACCCACAGGCCTTCCCTCTGAACAGTTAACACCAGTCACATAGTGTCAGGAACAATGTAGGCTACGCACGCTGTGCATACTCTATATACTATCATATTCAAATACCTTATATATATATAAAGCAACTTGTTACATGAATCATATTTATTTCAGTACCATTTGCACTAATTGTCATACTGTTTAGTAATGTTACTGTTGCTTTAAAACCTTTTTGCCTTACTTGTCTACTGCTGGTAAAGTACATAGAGCGCAACGGAAAACCCAGAGTCACATTCCTTGTATGTGCACACATACCTGGCCAATAAAGCTGATTCTGATTCTAAATGTTAAAAAAACTGTGTAAAATGCAATATACTAGTTTGCAATGATCACAGCCAAAAACAAGTAGTTAAGTAATACTTAATTTTTTTAAATTTAAAATGTGTTAACGATGACAAATAAACTTCACAAATCTTCAATACTTCTTGTCGGATATTCAGATACTTATTTTGTATTAAAATTATGAAGTTAGTACAAAAACATTTATTATTACCAAAATTGATTTTAATATAGGTCATTTTTGACCCCCTTATGGAAGTGTAGGTTTCGATGACCTATTCATCTAAGGCTGAAAGTAAACCATCCAGGTCGAATGACTTGCCACGTTCAAATACAAGGTAGAGCTGGACATGGAGCTGACAAAATGTTGCAAGTGGAACTCTCTTAACAAGCCCAGCTTGTCACGTACAGTAGAACTCTACATATTCTGATTTGACCACCACTCCAACCAGTATCACTGCTGCTGGCACCTCACCGTTTCACTGAGGAACACATTTTTCCAAAGACAGATTTTCAGTTTCTCTCCATTTTTCTCTGATGGTGATTCACTGACCCAAAAACCACTGTCGCCGAATCTATAACGAAAGCTGTTTTCATAAAGTAGACGAACAATGCCCAATTTGAGCCACCGAAGATTTTGATGACGGTTTTGAGCCACTGAGTTACCTGCAAGCTATAAAAAAAATGTTTGCTCAAATATTTCTGTAAAATAAACAAGTTTCCCTTTGACAATAAAAACAACTCTGCTGCACCATGAAACGGTCTTCTGAGATTTTTTTGTTTGAAAGTCAGCATGATGGTATTGAAAGAAAACATCTGTAAAGTTCACAGTAGGCAATTTGTCATTGATTGTCTTTAAGAAAAACACCACTTGCAACACGGAGTAAAATCCAGACAGAGAAAAACTTGTTCCGTGGAATCACCCCAATGCTTAACGATACTCCCCCATGGCCACGTGAGGGGAGGTCTTACTGCACAGGTTGTCCTGGATCTGACTGCTGCCAGGGGCTGTATGCTTATGCACACGAAAAGCACTCAAAAATCAGTTGATGCTTGGGTAGGACCTAACATAGAAGGGTTGTGAGGAAGACACTTCAGGCAGAATCACTTCACGAGCAACGAAACCTTATTAGGAGACCTGGTTGTGTGGGTTTAGAGGAATTTCTGTTTGCTTAAGATCACATTGCTAAGCTCCACCGAGAAACCATGTCGTCTGCACGAGGCTGGATTTGTCCTACAGTGAAACTTTCAAATGGGGTGCAAATGCCAATACTTGGAATAGGTAAGTATCATTTTGTTCTTTTTTTAAGTGTCTCTGAAACGTTATCAGTATAGTACATTCTATTGTAAATAAAAACGTAACCAGCCAGATGTGTGCCACTGAAATAATTGTGGATTATGCAACATACATGTCAACCCTCTCACAACTTTGCAGGATGCAGTAGGTGCAAAGCATAACTTGGTCTACAATTTGTCTGTTTTCTCCCTCTAAAGGCACATCCCAAGTTGGAGGATTCTCTCAAGATACTGTTCTGTATGCACTCCGTGATTGTGGGATACGCCTCATAGACACGTCAAAGTATAATGGCTTTGAGGTACAGCTGTCTGAAGCTATCAGAGATAGTGGGGTACCCCGAAGTGAGCTGTGGGTCACCAATAAACTCTGGCCAGAGGACTATGGATATGAAACTGCCAAGAAGGCCTTTCAGAAATCCTGCTCCCAGATGGGGGTGGAATATCTTGGTAAGGAGTGAAGGGATGCAGCCCCTTTATACATTTAAAAGATTAAGTACCATATGAAGGACATTTTCGTATTACCATTATTAAAATTTTTGTTCCCTCAATTTTCATCCCTGATTAAGTCATTGTCTGTCCATTTCAGACATCTACATGTTGCACTGGCCCGACTCGATGCAGCCTGGTCGCTCCAACAGAGAACTGAGAGCTGAGGCCTGGAGAGCTTTGGAAGACCTTCATGAGGAGGGTAGAAATACAATGAAATACAACTTCATACCACATAGATTAGTAGTAGAAAATGTCTGTTTTAATTGTACTGCATAATTGCATCTCAACCTTTGAAATGACTAGGTCACAAATCAAAATATCCAGTATACATATGTGTAACACATTTCATTCTCTTTTAAAACATCTCTATCTGTGTTCCTACAGGGTTGTGTCGTTCTATCGGGGTTAGCAACTTTATGATTCACCACCTGGAACAGTTAAAGCAGGACTGTACTGTGGTGCCACATGTTAATCAAGTAAGTATTCCACAAAGCAATAGCAGGACAAAAATGTTTTGGTTTTTTTTGGAAAAAAAGCCCTGAGAGAGACATGACCCTTGTCTGAAAGGGGAGAGAGAGACTTGGATGTGGGAGAATTTGGGTCGCATGAGTCTCAACCAGAACATGCCTCCTGTTATTATAAGCATTGTTATATAAACTAATAATATCATTCACCATCAGGTGGAGTACCATCCATTCCAGCAGCCCAATAAGCTGATCGAGTACTGCCGTGAGGAGGGCATTGCGTTTCAAGGGTACTGCCCTCTGGCCAAGGGTCAAGCCCTTAGCAACCCCACTATTATCCAGCTGGCACAAAAGTATGGACGTTCACCTGCTCAGATCTGCATCCGCTGGAGTATTCAGGTAACATAAATGAAAATGAACGGGAATTGTATTGGCAAGAAGAAAACAGTATCAGTTTATTGCAGTGTCAGAATAATATTCCAGTTTGCCATATCTAGTCAGGTTTAGAGGCTATTGCAGTGATTATGAACATCAGTTGATGGGAGTCAAATTAAATATATTTGTACAAAATACAGACACAGCCTTTGTCAAAGAAATCTAATTCCTGTCACCACAGTGTAATTAATTATTGTATTCCTCATAGAATGGAGCCATTACAATACCAAAGTCAACCAAAAAGGAGCGTGTAGTAGAAAACTGTCAGGTGAGTTGTAAAAAAAAAGCTTTGACATTGGAATGATCAATTACCATTCCAACTTCTACTTATTGTAATCAATATCATACTAATGATTTTTAAAATTTGTAACACCACCTCTACCCTTTCTTATTCGTCTTCACACTCTTTTAGGTGTTTGACTTCCAGCTGAAGGAGGAAGACATGGAGGCTATAAACAAGTTGCATGATGGGAGACATGTGTCCTGGGATCCAACAAATGTGGAGTGACACGAGGCATATTTGCTGCAGAAATAATTCACTAATGCCTGCAGATCAATCACTCTCGTTTTTCACTGAAAGACAAAAGACAAAACATGACTTTTAGTTTTTAAAATGTTTTCAGTATCTCGTACCAAAATCTTCATCGTGATGAAGTTGCCATATTAGGGGCACTGTGTTATTCTGGCAGCCTTGAACAAATAATGTTTGGAGTTTCTCACTATTATTTTGATATAAAATAAAAATAATTAGGACTCAAATGATCTGTGTGTGTTTCTGGGGGTGGCTGGAGATCAGATCAGGTCCAATGGTGTTGTGATCTAATAAGAGAGATTTGCGAACTGAGGCCTACTTTAGACAAAAAGCAAGTTTTTGTTTCTTCAAATGTGAAAATAAATGCCACGAAAAAAAAGACCTGAAGAAGCTTCTTAAGAATGCACATAGCAGACCAGCAGCGCAGTACGATGTGGGAAGAAGGTCTCACCCTCAAGTTAAGGCAGGTCTCACCACGCACATCTACATCTGTAATGTAGAATAGAACCTGATCAGCAGGCTTAGGAGAGGCACAAGTATGTGCCTCCGGTCAATTTAACACTAGCTCAGAAGTCTTGCACAATCTTGTTCAGCCTTCCACAGCCCATCTATTATATATTTTTTTTTCCACAATCAGTCAACCTCAACCAGTGGAGGGGTTAACCAGTGGTAACAGGTGATTAGCTAACTATTAGGGACTTTGGCAGTGTGGGCTTCATCTTAAACAGAAACTTCACACATCATTAGTGACTTTAAGATGGGCAGACTATGCTGATTGGCCCAATTGCTTCATTTACATCAATTAAAAGCTTTGCTGGCATTATATCCAATGGACAAGAGGAGGGGTGTAGCACAAACCTCTGGGCCCTAAACATAAGCAGTCGCTGTGGGCCCCCTTCCTCTCTTGAACCATGTCTCTCATGCATCTTTTGAAACATTTCTACAAATAATTGAGCCAACAACTGTCCACATGAATCTGTAGTGGTTATTAGGGTATTCACTAATGAACTGTTCATACCGCATTTAATCAAGTAATAATAATCTGTAATATGCGCTTAAGTCTGCACACCACATTCCAACCCTCCTTTCTCAACATACTGTAGCCTACAATTATTGTGTGATATTTTTACTACTGATACTTTTATTAGTTTCCCACTAACCTTATATAATGTGGTATGTGTGTTTTGTCAGTCCATGCTGAAGTGGTAGAAATCTACACAAAAGTTACTCATTAAATATATAGACTTAATACCAGATAGAAAAGCAGTGACTTCTTTTGGTCAAAACTTTAAAGTCTGTTGCACCTTTGACCACACTCGACATTGACATCAAGGTGTATGGAGCACACCCGAAATGTTATTTACATCATTACTGGAGGTCAGGGGGGAAAAAAAGACATGTTCAATAGCAGCTTGAGTTGCTCTTTAACTTGTTGAACTCTGTTGAAAATAAAAACAATGATGCAAACGTTCAGAGTTAGCAATATCATTTAATCTTTCCCCCTCAGCTTAGAATCACTGTTGTACATAAGTTACACTTTGTTTTCTCAATTTCACAGGTTCATTTTTTTCTCTCTTCAAACTTCCAGTTTGACCTCCCTCTCGTATCAAACGAAAAAAAAAGCAGATTGTATTATACAAAAATGCAAACCAATTTTCACACAGTGAATTCTCTTACAAAGTCATAAAATGGCGTAATAATGGCTACATCCACATTGGAGGAAGATAATTCTAGACATTCCTTAATGGAGTATAATATACATATAAAAACTTCTTTTTTTCTTGCTTAAATCAAACCTGTACCTTAATTTAAGAGATATTTTACAAGGGAGTAATCATATAAAATAGCCATTTGCGAATTTCCCCAGAAAGTCAGGGAATAAAATGTGAGCCTCAAACAGCAGTAACAGAGTTCAGTGGTCAAGGGTGGGAGTGGAAGGGTTAACTGGTTATGTAAATGAGGGGCAGAGGCAGCAGTTCCACTCAGAAACAAAAACACACAGAAGATTGAAATGAACATCTTTGCTATTTACTATATAGTAAACCACCCCATACATCATTGTATGTCAGTTCTGCTAAGCTAAAGGTGTTTTAGGCTCATTCAGACCTGCAGGGACCTATCAGGTAGAATCAGCATTATGATAGTTTTGGTTGACTTTCACTTAGAGAGGAGTGAGAAACAAAATATTGAATTATCATCATTAAATGTTGCCAATTCATGGAATTATAACAGCAGAATTAAGCTGATAGGCCAATTTCTTGTAAATAGTTGTCAAAGCAGAACAAAACTATTGTGTGAATGTCACTCGGACACTCTTATAGCTGTTGACTACACATCAGGTCAGATGATGCATTAGAGACTGTAAGACTCGCAGGTCAGTCAATTCACTCAACTATGGCAGAAACGAAAAACAAGATAGAAAGAAAACAACAACAACTACGAACCCAGCTAGTTCAACATTTACTTAAAAAAATAATAAAAATACACATTTTGCTTCAAATCTTGAGAGATTTGCATTATTGCAGTTTTGTATGACTTTTTCGGGGTAGGTGGAGTGGGGGGTGGTGTGGGGGGGTGGGTCTATCTCTATGACTGTAAGTCATGCCAATTCAGTGTCAATTACTATTTTTGAGATCCCCTCATGCTCCCAAAGCAGAAATAGTACAGGAGCATTGCAAGTGGATTTAAGGCCAACCTTTCATCAACGACTTCCTGAATATCCTCTTGGGGGCGGGGGTGGGAAGAACCCCCAACACTTTTCTAATACCTCAACACTATCACCCAGTACAGCACACTTTGAGGGAGAAAAAAAAAAAACTTAGGGTACATATTCTACAATACAATCTAGCACACAAAACGTCTCCATAAATTTTCCAAAGTTACTCAATTTTGTCTTCTTCGGAAGCATAGTCTATAAAGAACATCTTTGTTTGAACACAAAAGATTAAGTGAACACACATCAATGCGCACAGAAGTCCTTCGTCTGGGAAAGGATAAAGTCTGTGTTGGCAACCAGTGGACAGAAAACAAATCAAACAGAAAAAAAAACAAAAAAAAACATTTTGCTGATTCTAAGTAGAGATCATTTAATATAAATGCTGCGCGCGTAAAATAAGAGGTGGCACATTAATAGTGCTTTAGTATATTAATGTATGTATACATACTCATATGTATAAGTGAGCTGTGTACCTAAACAATAAATGTAGCGAGGAGCAGCCAGAGGCTTAAAGTGTGGTAGGAAAAATTGAAAAAATTAAAAACCCAAACATCCACTATCATGGCACTGACAAATATGAAGAGATGCCCACCAAACAACCCAGATGAGGATGTTGGACACAAAAACATTTGTGTCTTTATTTATTTGACTCATCAGTTATCAGGGATTTGTCAAACTGTCAGTTTCTCAGTACCCCTCGTCTGACCAAAACGAAGGCTCGGCGCTAAACTAAAACGACTTGACCCAGAGCGTCTCCTCTATCCTTCAACCGTTCAAACACAAGGACTCGATGGCTCTCAGCAGAGCTGTAAAATTGTAGCCAATCATGCTAATTGTTTACAAAAGGCAAAGAGCTCCATGTTGAGCATCAGCAGTAAACAATTGACATGATGGAGAAAGAGCAATAATTGTGGTAATGGTGGTGATGATGACATCAAGGTGTGGGGAAAAAAAGGTCAGAGTGAAGAGAATATTGTACGGTTTCCCAATAAAAGATGCTTAAATATACCCAATGCCATACAAATGAAATGATCAAATCTGCTATTTTCAGACAGCTAGTTTTGAAATTTTCTTTTGTTCACCCCTCAGTAACCAACACTAATGTCCTCAGCTGTAAAATGCACTGCGTAGCTACAACAGTTACCTTTCTAAGTGTACAAATGATAAGTCTGGGTTTGGATGGAAAATTTGGCCAGTTTATGACGTGGAGGACACGCGTTCAACTGGGCTCTATAAAGCCTTCACTAGGTAAGCCACACCCCCCAAATCGTAACAACGTAAAGCATGAAAAAATTAAACAAGATTAAACAAACAAACAAAAAAAAAAAAAAAAAAGACACAAGGGAAGGCAACTTCATAGAAGTTAGGAGAACAAATGACAAGATAATCCCAATGGGGAGGCCTTTTGTGCGGCCAGACGAGAAGCTCTGAGGAGGGAAATCCTTATTTACCCTGACGTTTTAACATCAAGTGTACGCTCATTCACCTGACTCCTTAGGCAGAAAGATGTACTCTTTCTCAGCCTGATCATGTGCATTCGCCCCAAAAAAAACAACTATTTTTGAGTGTGCCGTGAAAACTTTCACAACACAGTCGGCTAGGACTGAATGCAGCCCTGCAGAGCACAGGCGAAAGGCAGTGAACCCAAACCACATCAAGTCACACCACAACCAAGAGAAGCACATCTTAGATTCCCTTATAGAAAACATGTGGAAAGCTCATTATCAAAAAGACTTGTTGCAATCTTTAAAACAGAATGCTTCAATTAAATATATAATATACCGCTTTCAAGTATGAAACAGACATATGATGTGTTCATAAAATGCACTAATAAAATCATACTTCTTGTGGCAGGTGAGGACGTGCATGTGGTGCAAAAGTGATTTCTAAAACACCTTGCATCTCCATTTCAGCTGAATACTGGTGGAATATTATACTGCTTTCCCCTCCTCAGTCCGTCTAGATCTGGGCACCTTTTTACGATTCTGGGGGTGAGTCCCAAGCGCAACACTTTGGCGGTTTCCTGCAATACCTTCATAGATCGTCAGATTGCAACAAGAAAAGTTCCTCAGAGTGCATGTGATGTGAGAGTGCTTGTTAATCTTCTCCTCTGTATCTAATCGTTCAGCTACATGTTTGCTGGTACGGAACCAAAAATCCTATGCGGGAAGGATCATTCAAATACCTAGGTCTATGTTTTTGGGTTTATTAAGGATGGAATAGGCTTATACTTTTTGAATGAAATTACAATACTGTCACCACCACCACCATTTTCTCTTCCTGATATATTTATTGTGAGCCTTGTTAATCTATAATCCTGGTACAAAAAAAAAAAAGAAGAAGAAAACAAATTAACACACATGAGAAATGTTATCATATGCTCTGGTTTCCAGGCAAGGAAAGTCATTAAAAAAAGCTCATTCACAGAACAAAAAGAAAGAAAATTCATATCACGGCAGATACTGCTCATCTTCTAAATAGAATGGGTGTATGTGTGCCTGTGCATGCTTTTCATTTGAGCATCTTGAGTGTGTGCGTGCATGTGTGTGTGTGTGTGTGTAAGTGTGTACTGCCTAAGAGCAGGAATGGACGACGCCATTCTTCTGCATCTCTGAACCAGTGGCACCTGGATCAGAGCACAGGCTCAACGCAGACGTCTTGTTGGTCAGTGACAGCATGGACCCGCCCACTGCACTTTCTTGCAGACTGCTGGAGCCGTTTGACACCTCGCTGAAGAGAAGACAGAGACAGAGACAGAGAATAAGACACAAGTGAGAACAAGGAATACTGGGAAGAGGTCAGGCCAATAATGACATACATGCATTTACATTTAGTCATTTAGCAGATGCGTTTATCCAAAGAGACTTACATATGAGGAAGACAATGGAAGCAATTATAACAACACAAGGTAACAAAATGCATAAGTGCACCAGAAACTAGTCTGTTAAAGCCCAGCACAGTATACAAAGCTAAGGATAGGATTTTTTATTTTTTTTATGAAAAGAGATAGAAAGGAAGAAGTAGTTAGTGATTGTCAGTTCGGTGTTGACGGAAGAGATGTGTTTTCAGGTGCTTTTTAAAGGTGGCTACAGAATCTGCTGCTCTTGTATAAGCAGGCAGATCATTCCACCAATGTGGAACGGATCCAGAGAAGGTGCGCAAGAGTGATTTATTTCCTTTTTGGCATGGTGCCACCAGACGCAGGAATCTGGCAGGAACATATTCAGGGCATATACACATATTTATGTTAAAGTACGTGTATACCCACCCAAGAGCCAGGGATATGTCTTCCAGCTGAGTCTTGTGCTCTGGTTGTCCGTTCTCTGCAGGTTTCATCTTGTACTGCTGAACATCATGGGCTACTTGGTTTTCCTAGTTTGGAGATGGACAAAACATACATAGTTGCTGAACAGACCCCCAGCTACATATTCTGTATTTGACAAAATGTTATACTTATCTGATCCAACTGGGCCCTTAGTCATTATCTTTTAAGACTTGAGCCATGGCCCAGATCACAAGTTATTGTTGTATACACTTGTGATGGTGTTAAAAAGTGCTGTAATATACTATATGGTGGGGTTCAACACAGCTTCCAAAAGGAGAAGCTGAAGGGATTCTTAAAGAAAACTGAATTTTTTATGTATACTGTCAAGAGACATGATTGAATATTAATTTTGGTGGGGACTCAGTGGGAAGTTCTTATGCTTCCCCTCCTCCAATCATCACAGGAACTTTTTATCAATAATTCCCCACTGGTCCCAACTGGTTAGACCGTTATGTCCCTTATTGTTGCTCAACAGCCCACCCCCCCTCACCAAAGCCATCTCACGGGTCCTCTTGCCGATCTCTCGCTCCACCTGGTGGAGCTCGAGGCTTAGCTGTTCACTGGAGACAGCTGTTGTACTTGCTGGCCACTTGGGCTGTTGCTGGGCTACTGCCTGGCCCTGGCTGGGCTGCACAGGCTGGCCTGCCAATGCACTGGTCTCCCTCTGCAGCAGTAAAGAGTTACTGGCAGGCTGTAAGAGTTAGAAAGGAAGTGAAAAGAATGAGTGTGCAATCTGGAAATGTCTGGAAATAATTAGAAGAAATACAGCATAAATTGGAAAGCATTTTTTTGGCTATTAGATGTTTCAGTGTTAACTATATTTTGACTTCTTCCCACTGTTTCGAGCAATTGATTGATTTATGTTAATGTGAGATGAATTTACCTTGTAGCATACATTGAATGCTTTACTTTGTTATGTCACTATTGCTCGAAATAAAAAATAAAAATAAAATAGGGACTGCTAGACTTATTTAGTTATTTCAAAATCTTCGAAAACTTGGAATTTATCAAATCAATTTCTGTACTTTTCAGAACTTCGCAGATCCTCTTGTTAGTTAGAGAGCATACACACCTCCATGCTTCGCATCTGGGTCTGTTGGGTGATCTGCTGGTTGACTTGCTGCAGCTCAATCTTTAACTGTTCTCTGTCTGGGGCTGCTATAGGTAGGCTGAGGGTGAAATACACACACTTTCATACATGTATTTCTGAAATTTTCCTAAAAGCGTGATTAGTTTTATCATCATATGAATATTAAAAAGAAGACAAATGCAGTCCTCACCGCTCACTAAAGTGTCCCTGAGAGGAGGAGGCAGCCTGGTGGGAGGGGTATGAAGCTCCACCCCATCCTCCATGGCCTCCATATGTGTATTCTGCTGTAGGCGAGGTGGTAAAATGGTTGTCAGAAATGTTTTCATGACAGATTTTAACGATTAAATGCTGCAATTTTTGTTAAAGGACCATGGTGCAAAATTTCAGTTGAAGAGGTAGAAGTAGTCAGTGTGGACAAAATTAGCAGAGCATTTCATCTGTATCAAAAGGCTCAGATTTTTACAAAATACACAAAACTCACATGGTACAAATTTGTTCTTATGTATATTCAATCTTTTTTTCTTTTAATCTTTAAGTATTTTGTATGTTTTAGTCTAAAGTATTTAAGATCTTAGGCTGTGATGGATTTTGGTCAAATTTGACTTATCATATAAAATGAATTATTGCCCATCCCTAATAAGTAATATCCTACTCTACCTGGGCGTACCAATTACACAAACTTTGATTGCAAGATCAGGACTTATAGGTTATAAGACAACCCGTTTGAAATATGACTCAAATACACCTTTGACAGAAAAACAACACTATGTTTGGGAATGCAGCAAGACAAATACCTCTGAACCAAGTACATTTCAGACATTTTACGAGGTTACCAATTTCAACGTAAAGCAAAAATAAGATGCTAATGCACAGTGATATTTAAAGGTGTTTATCAGTCATAGGTTGTGGTGCACATAGTTTCTTACCTGGCATGGCCATATGTTTATTGTTTGGATTCTGGGGATTGGGGACCATAGCCTGCACAGGGGTGGTGGTCTGGTAGGCCATCTTTGGGGTCCGGGAGATGGCACCGAAGCGTGATACAGTGGGCTGGGGGCCAAACGGGATAATGGGGTCATCGTCCTTGACCTCTGCACCCCTCCGAGGAGCCTCCAGTGATGGTTCCCTCAGACCCTTAGCCTCCACATTCTGACAAAAAGAGGGAGAGAGATGGGTATAGAGAGGAGAGGTCATGACATGGAGAGATGTGAGGAAGAGGCTTTCTTCACTTTATACCCTGACAAACATTGATTTGTTGGTAGATTAAAGAGAGTAAAGATGTGTTTGACAGAACAAAACACTTACAAGATAGGGCAGGTTAATTATGCTTGGTCAAAGAAACAAGATCAAAAACCAGAATAGCTTGCCCTAATTAAAATCACCTCAATTGTTCAGTCATTAAGCTTGTTTCATTGTTATACCCCCGTTCGAGTTTTGTGCATCAACACTGAGTCATTCAAGACAGAATCACAATGCATCATTTTCCAGCCCCCTGAGGGGAAAATACTGACATGGTTACCAACAGTAATCCATCTGTACTCACCATCATCTCCAGGGTACCAGGAACCATGACATCTTTGGGTTTGGCGTCCTTTGTGCCAATGTAGGAGCCAATGGTTTCACAAGACCAGGGAGAGTATTGCCCGGCATAGTCAGGCTCTCTGCATTTCATCATGGTTTTGGAGCTCTCCTCGCCATACTGCAGACACAGAACATACAAAAAGGAAGCGCTTTCACTAATGCTTACATGCATGCACAGTCAAGCAATGCCTCTTTTCAACTATAATACCACAATGCAGACCAAAAATATGTCAAGTACGACTAAACATTTTCATTGGTCACACTGGTGCGCTGAAATTGAGCAGGTCTGCATGTGCTGTGTATGTCTCGGTGTGTGTGTATGTGTGGGAATGTGTGAGACCACATCCTGTACTCCCTCCCACAGTTGTTGCACACAAACGAGAGAAATCGTGAGCAAAATCACGTCCGTAAAACATAATTTTCAGCAAGAAAACTGCTGTGGTGCCAGTTCCACCTGTATAAAACATACTGCTGATGAAGAAAGTCAACAGAGCAGACACATACGAGGAGAGAGAAACAGAAAGAGGCGGGGCAAGCCAGTGTGTGTGCAGTAATGGACAGAAGTGTAGGTGTGCGAGTGCGAGTGTACACCTAAATGATGTGCTGGTGCACCTAAATGAAAAAGGTAGACGCAGAAATGCTACAAATGTAAAATGTTAGTCTGGAGCCCTGCAATGTCACTTATGCTTCTAGAATCTTGAAATTAATTGTATCAAATCTTACACTTAAATGCCTGTGTACAATTTAAACCAGACTCAGAGACGTATGTAATTCACATAGTGCTAACCTCTGGAGGGTAGTCGCTGGGGAAGGTATGAGAAAGAGTGGGGGAGGCAGCAAACGGTGGAGGGGAGATGACCTTCCTTTCCTCCAGCTGGGATAACAGCTCCTGCCGACGTCGGTGCAGGTAGTCCAGGCTGGGCTGTGAACCACTGTATGATGGCCCCTGAGACACACACAGAGAAATATTGCCGATGAACTCCTAGCATTTATTTGAATGTTTTGTAACAAGAATTAAAGGCAAACAGCTAAAATGAAGAACAATCAAACTGACTCACCCTGACATAAGCCCTTATGGGTGGAGGCTGGGCACCTGGTGGATAGTAGCCATCTGGAGGGTATCTATCCCGGGCACTGGGCTCCTGGTGGTAAAGTGAGTTAGCCTGTCCTGCTGATGGCGGGGGTACGTCCAGAGGCGCGGGACTCATTCTGACCAGGCCATCCCTCTGAGATGGGTATGGCTGTGGGGGAGGCGGTGGGCCAGTGTAGGTCCCGTGGCGGCCTCGGTCATGGTGTGGAGGGTGAGGGTAGGAGAAGGGTGGACCAGAGTGAGGGGCCTGGTAGGAGCGGTCTGGAGGGCCGTAGCCAGGGTAGGGATCCTGGTAAGGGGGTCCTGACTCACTGGGCGGTGGAGGGTTACGCATGTAATCCCGAGGAACATACTGTTGGGGCTGTTGGTAGGGGTACCCTGAGAAATAAATGGCAGACGATTACTAACATCCCTTCCCCAAATGATTTCTAAGTATAAAGTAAAAAAGATGTCATCAGCAAATTTTCATCAGTTACACACACACAAAAGCACACTATGTATTATTCATTTTACTTGACCCTTACCTGTGGGGTATTGTTGGGGCTCATACTGAGAAGCAGAGGGTGGTGGGCGAGTGTCATAGCACATCTCAGGGAGCTGTGGCTGGGGGTACACTGGCGAACCTCTGGCTATCACAGGCATGTGCTTCACCCCAGAGAGGTGGTCCACTGGCATCCTTGGGTGGGCCATGGCATGAGGTGGCAGTGCCATACTGGGTTTGGGCACAGGGTCCAGGCTACAGGAATAAATGTCAGATTAAAGAAGACATAACAGGCTGACAGTCAATGAGCTACAAACAATTATGCCAATTAATAACAACTATGTGCCACAGAGTGCCAAGAGTCTGCAGGCTTCCACTTCAACTAAAGATTATGAAGTGAAGTATTTCAGATGTTACTTAATGAGGAATCTTTAACCTGCAGACAGGGGTTTCCCCCTAAATGTGTTATTCAAATATTATTCTATAGATTTAATGACTTGCTGCGCTCTGTACACTGACACACCATGTAGAACCACTATACTATACCTGCTTGATACCATCTTTTGTTTGCAGAGCTGTTGATAGCTACAGGCAACAAGTTAGTTATTTCAGTGGAATTTGACCGAAAGAAAGTCTGATTGTACATACACATTCCAGTCTAGATAAATGTAGTATGAAGAGATACCAGCACGCACAGTCAATACATTAAGTTACTACCAAAAAAGGGCGAGGGGTAACTTTTTAAAAATGTTTTATTTAAAACATTAACAGTAGGCTTTCAAATACAGTATTGCAAATTTCATTAAGTATTTCAATTTTTCTACATTTATGGGAATCCAATCATAAAATGTCTCCAGAGTTTGGTTTCATAACTTAAATATTTACAGGTCCAAACTAAACAAAATAACTCCTAGGTAATTTCATTCAAAAGCCTGAACCTAAACTAGAGAAAAGAAACACACTCAGCTGGCATCCATCAGAAGAAAGAATCTGCAGACTTCATGGCACGTGATTGGCTGTTCTTTGGCTGCCAATTAATTGAATGTAAAGATGAAAGCTATACTCACGCATCAGGTGGTGATCCTGGGGCATTGGGGCTCCCTCCATCCATCTTGATGGGTTTACGCAGCAGTTCATATGTGTCAGTGCCACGGGCAATGAGCTGGGGCAAAGACGGCGCACCACTGCCATTGGTGAGGGGTGAAGGCTTCCGGGTCACTGCTACATCAAGAGGAAGGCCATCATCTGGCATGAGCCCTCCCGAGCCAGGGAGGCGAGCTGCCAGACGCTTATTCATCTTACGATACCTGACCAACATAAAACGAAGTACAAAATGTATAAGAGACGCTGGGTTGGTGTGACAATGCTTTCATTTCAACTGCAATATCCAATTTAAAACATGTATACACACAAACACAATGCTAAGTGTTGATATATGTCAGACTCACTTCTCCAGTTCTTCCTGAGAGTGAGCAAAGGTGCAGCTGGCTCCTCGAGGACAGCCTCCCTTCTGCTTCATGTCACGACACATGTATGTCTTGTACTTGCTGTGCTGAGGAGGCTAAAGAGAGACACCAAGTATTGAAATAGAGAACACAGAACCTTTCGTATCATTAGGTGAAACCTTATTTATGGATGTTGCCTAGAACAACAGAGATGAACACTCAATAGTGGTGACAGTTATCATTACAGTTAGGGCTGTGTGGTACTTAGGATTGGGTACCATTCACATTTCAACCAATACCAGCACCTAGAATTCAGTACCAGTACCCTTTTTTTGGTACTCTCTTTGTAATAACATAAATGTAAGTTCAGATGTAAACACTAAGTCCAAACATCTCAATTTCAACATCGTTATTTATTTAGATAATTTTACCTTACTAATTCACTTAAAGTTTAGTCGTCCATGGAGGGTAAGTTACCTTCCTCCTGGTGGCTGCAGGCTTGCTAACATTAGCTGTGGCTGCTGTGGGGGACGTGGCTTTCAGACTATCAAACAGACTACCCTCTTCAGCTTTTAGATATATTGTATGTTATATGTGTTTGACCAAGTGTTTCCTCATGTTAGAAGTGTTGCCCTGGCCAGCTTATGCATAGAGTGTTTTCTGTCTTGAGTTTTGAAAAGTGCTTTTGGCTCGCCACTACCCTGACTGAGTAGCCCTTTTGTTTTTGTTTTTACACAGAGATCCCATAATACTGCCGTAAAGAAGAGTTGTGATTACGCCTGCTTTGCTTTTTTACATTGAACTAAACAACGATGGCATAATGCTGGCCCTGTGTGTGATTTAAATAGCGGCATGTACCCCCTCAGCGTAGGCGGAGCTGATAGTTAAAATCAATTGTCACAATATTTTTTTATCAAACAGCTCAGAGTTGATATACAGATATGTTACAAACAAAACGAAACAAAAAAACATTCACTGTCTCAGAAAGGTGTGTGGCCATCACAAGCCTTCATTGTGTATGGAACGCCACCTCAGTGATAAACAACATGATATTCCCCTCATCTGATGTCGCGGTGGTAGGACTATGATCTCCCATGGGTGTAGCCTTGATTAATTCAGCAACATACAAGGAATGTGGCCCAGCTCTTTTTGTGGTCCAATGAATGAGAAAATGACTGACCTGTTGAGGGTCAGCTCCTTTCTTGCTGTGGTTCTGGATGAAGTCCACCAGGCCGTGCACCACTGTTTTCACTGCTACCAACCCTTTCTCAAGCTGCTCCCATGTGGGAGGGGGGGCATCTGGGGAAACAAACGGAGATATGAGAAAAACGAACTTTTATCTTAACTATTTTAATTGATGGTACTAGTTTGTCTCAGGAGTGAAGTGTGTGTGGGTTGTGCCCAAGACAGCCACACCTGACAGCAGAAAATACCAGCACAAACAACAAACATCTACCTCCTCCACTGGGAAGTCAGAGGGCAGGGAGGTCAGTTACCAAACAGTGATTCTGTAGTTGGAATGAATAAAGTACATTACTTAAAATCCCCTTAGCTGGTTGGCTTTTTGATGTCATGAGGGCTTAAACCAAGGCCTTTCAACTGAAGGACAGTCAAGTTTGGGAAGTTTTTGAGAGTCAAAAACTTAAGAAAGTATGTGGATGTCCTATTTTTTCATTAAGACTTACTTTAAAACAACATTTCCCTGCAGACATTTTGCAGCCATAAATACAAATACACAAAATATTTTTGGGTGGGCCCCTCAAATTAAAATAAAATATGGAAAACTATTTTTGAGGGTCAGTTAAACGGTAATGCAACAGCCAGGCTCTGGCCAAGACATATCCCAACATATTCTAGCATCTCGGTTTAATCCAACCGTTTGGACAAGATATACTGTAATAGTAGAAAAGGTGTGTGTGAGAGAGGGTTGAGAAGACTGTTTGGATCCCAACTTGTGACACTGCAAGTAATTGACTTACTCCTCACGTAACCCCAAAACCAAGATTCCTGAAGTTGGCTTGTTTCTTACCAGGACTGGGATCAATGTTGGCCAGTAGTTCCAGGTGGGGCCGCAGCCTGTTGAGGTTGGCGGGGTCTCCAGTCCTCTGCAGCGCAATCGTCAGCTCCTGGACACTCTGAGCAAAAGACGCCGGGGTCTGCAGCTATACCGGAAGAAAAGAAAAAAAACAGGGAGTAAATGCTTTGGTAGGTTAGTGGCAGTTAGGATTTCCTACGTAAGAACATGCTTTGATATAAGAAACTAGGAAATTGTAACGTAGGGCAGAACAAATAAATCATCAATGATGTGGAAACAAACAAAAGGTATACAGACAAAAAACAAACATTTACTTTTCTTACACACCTTATCTATGATAGACTGCATGTGTGACTTGTGAGACTGATCTCCATATAACAGAGAGGACCATTGGTCAGGTGCGATGCGCAGTCCACCCTCCATGGCAATCTGCACTATCTGAGAGTCATGCTCGCGCCGCAGAGCCTCGTAAGTACGGAACTCCTCTTTCAGCTGCATCAGGGATGAGTCTTCATCGCGTTTGGTCACCTAGGTCGCCGCAGAGGAAGAAGGAAAGAGTATGTTGAATTTGTTAGTTTTTTCCTCTGCTTGGCTTCTATGCAGAGAGCTTTTTAAAAACAAATTATTTTCATAACTTCTTGATGAATGACAGGCAATATAAAATCTCCACTCAGGGAACAACAATAACACTCAACAGTGTTGGATAAGCAATAATTATGGTCACGGTCCCTCTAATACTGAAACAATAGGCCCTGTTGTGGAGCAGCCAGCCATACATGTCATAGGACCACAACATACACGATACATACATGTTCTTCTGGTTCTCAGTCAGTGACATACCTTAAAGCAGGAGGCTCTGTAGAGGAGCTGCACCACATGGCCTATGCTAGTCTTTGAGGCCTGAGGGAAGCGGGGCTCAAGCCTCTGGACTACAAAGAGCACCAACACCTTCCTGGACAGAGCAGAGCCGTCCTCTAGAGCAAGAAGGACCAACTTTAGAGCTTCCTCCTGCATGGCTGGAGGAGTAAAAACACAAACATAAAAACCATGAGTAACAGTTGATTGCCAAAAGTCAACATTTACAGAGAATTTACGGGTAGTTTCTTCTCAAAAGTTGAATGTGCTTGTCTCACTTTGCCGGTTATGGAAAACGACCTACCTGGGCCTAGAAACTGACATCCTCGTGCACGAACAGCAGCCCACAGATTGGAGGAGAGCTGCTGAGGATTCTGGTGCTGCAAGATGAGTTCAGTGACAGTTCGCTCGCCAAGTGAGCGGGCAGCTCTCATGGCTCTAACGCGGCCCTCCTCCTCAACCAGCTGGCAGTGGACCAGAGTTACCAGTTTCCTCTGCATAGGTCGACTCAACATGCTCTGGGCTGTGCTGCTCAGACCCACACCTGGTGAGGGATTAGACAGGACAACTGGTAAACCACGGGAATATACAATCAGTTTCCAGTTTATTAGGTACACCTAGATAAAACTAACAGTCCTGCAATAAACCCCCTCTTTCATGAAGGTTAGAATGTTCAGGGGTCTTTTTTAAACTGTTTTAGGGAGGTGCTGATTCAACGTCATGATCATTTTGGAGGATGTAGTTTGTGGTGCTGTTGAACTCTATTGCATTACACAGAGAGATGTTTCTGTTTTTAGCCTGCTCTCATTGATATAAATGGGGAGGCCAAAATATTAGAAACACCTGTCAGTGTCACTCAATACATTTCAAAAGCCCCACAAAACACAGCCTCAAAATACAGTTTACCATGGCTACTTATACTTTTACTACCCCTTTTAAAATTCCAGTGAAATATTATTGCTTTATATAGTGACTGTTGTTGTGAACTTCAATGTTGCTGCTCTAGAATCAATAGTTAGTTATATTTAAAATATAAACCAGTTCTAATCCTGTTCTGAATTTATTCTTTTTTTAAATGACAAAATGAAATAGAACTGGTAAGAGTATTGATAAAGACCTGGGCCGATAAGAGCATAGATAAGATAAAGATAAATCCTAATAATACCCACCCCTACAGCTGGTTAGTGGCTTCACCCTGACTTTGGGGAGGATGAGCAAATCACAGTTCAAATCCTTTCACTATAAGTGTTGTTTAACCAATGTTTATTTGTGATTATTAGTTTGTATGGCACACAGTGCTCTTCCAGTGGCCTACTAGTATTTCATATACTTTCAACTAATGACAAAGTCAAAAATTTAAATTAACTGACATATCTGCAATGTGTAATTTCGGTTGCTTTCATCATCATTGTGTTTAACACGAGAAGAGTCCATTTAGCAACCCAGTGATGTCATATTCACAACTTAGAAAGTAGAAATTTTCAGACGGCTCCAGGTTTATGAATAGTAACATATGCATATGTTGGAAATGAATGATTATATTTTTATAACTTGCCCTTTCTGTTCCTAGCATGATACTGACAAGCAGAAAACACAAACTCATGCACCACTTTTGAAAAGGGAACAAGGCCACGCCCATTAACAGTTACCTAGCAGCGCTATTCTCACATCTTAAACCATGTGCATGCCAAAAATATTGTGTACTGGACTTCCCATGTTAAAAACAACCTCCAGTTTAATTTAAAGGCTGCATGAGTGTCAATGGATCATAAGAAACATAGAACAAACTATATATAAGTAACAAGCGTGTGTATGTTTGTGTGTGTGTGTGTGTGTGTTAAGTACCTCGGGTGTTGCTGAGAGGTTTGAGGTAGAGGGCCAGCTCCTCCACACACTGCCTGGCCTCCTCATAGTGCTGCGAGTCCTCTGGACTGGTAATCAAGGCAACTGGCTGAGCCTTAGGAACCTGCAGCAGAACACAGAGAGGGAAAGAATTAGGACAAACCATTCCAATAGCTGAAGCTTTTTAGTACATTTACATCTAAACAATGACGTAGCATGTGTAGTGGAACACACAGTCGTTATTTTCTTTTCATTGTCAAATGTATTGGCTGAAACAGCTAAACACAACTGACTTTACCAACAAATATCCAATTACCTCTGTGTGTGTGGGGGTTTGTGTGTATATATGCAAGTATATTTTGGTAGAAAAGTGACAAAGTTAAATGGTATTGTAAAATGTATAAAACTTGTTTAAGCTGCAAACATCTATTAACATTCAGCAGCACATACTACTTTAGAATAAAGGTAATCTAATCTCTCTAATGACACATGTCATGCTACTGCCCAGTGTCCTAAGAAGCTCTTTTTTTTTTTTAGAACTCCCTTATTATGCTATTGGAGGATAATTTGGTGATGTTTCTGTGATGATTACTAGAGTATGCACCACTAATCAGTTAGTGTTCCCTGGACATGACTCCCACTACTGTCAGAGCAAGGAAATATGACAAGAAAATCAAAATTTGACATTTTGAGTACCACTGCATTGTACTGATGCTCCAATCTCTGCACAGGTCATGGCTTGTTGAACTGCCCCAACCTATCCCAGTCGATAATGCTCATAAACATAATTTAAAATAGTGCCAAGACACTAGAGAGAAGCATTTCTCATCAAATCTATATTTTCATGCTTAGGCCGTGCTGTATCACACTTTGTAGCAGGCACACTTTCCAAGCTCTGCAAAGGCTGATTTAAATAACCATCAGGCATTCAATGAAATTATTACAATAACATTAACATCTTCACTTTAAACCTTTTGCTTTGATACTGACCAATATGACCCGCAGCTCTGGGGCATTTCACATGATAAATGAGGTTATTTTCATGAAAGACAATGGTACAGAACTATCATAACACCTTCCGTGTCTATCAGGGCATATTTATTTGATTGGACATTGTACCCTACTAACCTGTATGAGCACAGATATGCAAGGCATTCAGCTAAGAGACAAGGCTTCACAGCCATGACTATATCAGACACACAACAGGCTCATAGTCGATACACTGACGTTATCCATTGTTGAACAGTGTACACCTGGAAACGTGGCCAACAAAGACAAAACACCATTAGCGGTGCCTCACCCCGTTGGTCAAACACTGCCTCTCAGAAATGCAGCTTTACTGATTGCACCAGCCCTCAGTAAACCAACAGAATTAAAGTCATTGCTCAATGACTGGAGTGTGACTCATAAAAGGAATCTCCAAACTATACGCATCATGTAAAAGCATGTGCTCTAATAAAGTCCATAAACAGTAATTAAAGAAAACATCATACTGTCAAGATAGGATGGTAACTTAAAATGTTCCACTACTCAAACACAAAACAAATCCATGAGCGGTTATCCTTCACCACAAGCTAGCATCAACATACAGCTCTGCATACATGGTGTCAACACAGGATCTCTGTCATAAACTGCCAAACAAGTGTACAAACACACACACACACACACACACACACATCTTACCTGGCCTCCAACCAGCTGCAACAGGGCTGTGTTGACAGGTAGCTGCTCAATGTCTGTGCTGATGGCTGTCTGGTCAAAGGGACAGGCCTTACGGTGCAACTTGTTCAGGCACATCTTGCAGACAGTGTGTCCACAGCCCAAGCTAATGGGCCGGCGAACAGTCTCCTCAAATGTCTGTGTGCAGATTGGGCACAGCAGGAACTCTGTCCATTGTGGTGCTTGCACTGGCATGGTTATATGTTGATGGGACAAGTTTGTGTAAATGTATGTAAGCTTTAACACAGAGAAAGAAAATCAAATAATATATATATATAATATATGGAAGATTCCACTGGAATCAAGAAATTTTCTTCCGAACTCAATCGTTCTTAAATGTTCTCACACATTGTGGATTTTGGATCACATCCCGTGATGAATACTGTAAAACAGAAAGACAAAGAGAATTACAATTGTGCAAACATTCACCAATTTGAACAATTTAGTATACAAGGCTGTATATGGCTTTTATTCTTATATCCCAACAGCATCTAAAAACATGGCTGTGTTTTGTATTAGTTAGGTTTATCGCACATTCCTGCATTAAAAACCAAAAATCTATAATCGAAAGTCTATTTGGCCTTGCGTAAGTTACTCGCCGGTATGCGTTGTTCAGTCGAAACGCAAAACAAGATAGATAGAAATCAAAGGTGACACAGCACATATTTGTAGGATACAGAGGAAACAAGCGACGGAGAAGGATCAAAACAACTGCTGTGTGGCCTACTTAGAAGAGCTGGCTGCCACTATGACTGTGGACAAAGGGTCCCGAAGAGGCTAACGTTGACAAACAAGTCCCACCACCAAGCTTGTTATGGGGCTAACGCTAGCTCGTACAGCTGGGTATCATAATGCTAAAAACAATTTGTATTGCTGGTCAACTACTTTGCTATCGTGGCTGTAGCGTGAATCATCTCGATGTTTTGTTAAACACCCACAAACGTTTTATCGGATATAAGGCGATACGTTAGCTAAGTTAGCTAATCGCAGGTAACGTTAGCTTACTTTTAGCAAGCTAAGCTATGGGTGGCTAGCTAGTAAACGTCGTCTCGTAAAAAAAAAAATTAGTTAATAATACAAAAGCTATCATTGGTTGGTCGTTTACATTGATTATTATGAATGTAGTTAATTGTGATTATAAATCCGTTCCACTACCAAGATCATTAGTTACCATCTCGTGTATTGGCCGAGGAAACGGCAGCTAGAGATGAACCACAGTGACACTGGAAAGTGGAGCCATTTGACGCTCAGCAGCGAGATTATGTAACGCTAGAATCCGAAACTACCCAGCAACCCAACTGCCTTGGAAATGTGTTTATTTCCACCGGACATAGTCATTTATAGTTGCGTTCAGAATTCTTTATGGGTTGCGTTTTGGTCGCATTTCATGAAGCAGCTAACACAAATACTCTTCTCGTCCCACTGAGCACAGAAGGCTAACAGCCTAGCGAACCAACCGTCCTCCTCCCTCTGCTAGCTGTTAACGTTAGCTTGGTGGCTAGCTGGCTAGCTTTCGTGGTAGCAACAACTAATCATAGCTATGCGTCATTAATGTGACTAAAACAAAATATGCAACTTCTATTTTTAGTTTCCACCAGGACAAATAGCTCGTCATTATCGATACTACTCACTCATTCCAAAAGACTTGGAAGATTTTCATCTTTCTTTAGGAAATGGTTGCGATATTTTCTTGCCATGTCGACTGTGCAGCTTAGCTGCTGCCGAGGTTTGGGGAGGGTGTCAACTCGACAACAGACTCGCTAGCCGGTTACAGCTAGCTGGACAAGGTGTGTGTGTGTGTGTGTGTGTGTGTGCTAATGGCGCCCTCTACTGACACTGAACCTCATGCACAGGCACAACACAAAACAAAACTGAGCAGCATCTGCCAGCCTGATCACATCTGGGGATTGTGACAGCTGCTAAGCAGAACATTGTCAATTAGGCCGACCGTGCACGAGCGCAAACGTGTGTGTGCGCACACGCGCCTATGAAAACAGAGATAGACAGAAAGAGAGGGAGGGATCAGCTTGGCAAATAAGAACCAGCCGAGAGTTGTTTTTACGATGCAAAATCTGGCCTAGATATTCTTTAAAACACATCACAGCCCGTATCCTTATATCACAACCATCGAAATATTCCACCAATGACAAGAAAGTGGGGATGTTTCATTTAGGCTAAAGCCCATTAAGCCATTTTAGTTTGATTTTGTTCTCTTTTTCATTGGCTTGTTACTGTGTGCAGAGAGTCGGTGTGTGTGCTCTGTATACTTACGCAACAGAGAGCTTCACTCTGCAACGGGTTCGCGAGGCAAGGACGAAATTAAAGCAGGCATTTTTTTGTATTCCATTTTTGTTTAATCCCACTGATTTCTGAAGGGATTACCGGACAAATCATGACTGAGAGGCCGCTGGCTCGCCTGACACTGCCTGGACCGGGGGCTGTGTAGACAGTGAGTGGAGGCACAACACAAGGATCTCCAGAAACAAACATTGGGAAATGTTATTTGGTTTCGCTTTTTATCCGGAGGGAAAAGTTGCTCTGGCTTATCTTGGCGATCGACCTGAGGATGCGAGCTGCAATATCTGCACGGCTGGCGCAGGCTTTTAGAGTGAATGGTACCTTACATTTGTGCAGTTGCATCTGAATTTGTGGTAACTTTCTCATGATGGTCAACGCTGGAATTGCGTTTTAAAGGACAACATTTTCTCTAAATATCCAGGTACACTTGTCGTTGTGTGTGTTAGCCTATTTATGTAAACACAGTTTAAGTGAATGTGTTGATAAACTTACTTTCGTCATAATGTTAATTACCTATATTTTTTACACTGGACTTTGGCAAAGTATTGTGCATATGCTCTATATGACACTGAATTCAAAAACGTTTCAATTTCTTTAGGCTGAATAATTAATAAATCATTTTTTCTCAGCTTTTTTTATTGAATGGGTGACTGATTTACAGAGAAAGTTTTGTTTCATTGTATCTCGTTGACAACAAACATTTATAATATTGTTTATTCGTGCATGGGCTCAGTTGCAGGCAGCAGTTGCTTATTCTCATTCTAAAGGATTATCCTGTGCCCTGCAAAGTAATCAGTGGATAAGGCAACGTGACTGAATCCACATTACATATCTCCCCACCAGGCAGATCAGATAGAAAGTAGCCGGTAACAGAGATGTAGAACAGATGTAAGAGACATGGTTTTGTTGGCATGCCTGTAAAAAAACTAAATTTTTTTTTTTATCTACAGGACCTGTCTGGACTTTTCTTTGCATGACCAGCCAATGGAGGAAGAGAAGGTGGTTGATAATATCAAAGCACAATCCAGTTCCCCTTTACCCACGGGCCTTCCCATTAATTGGGGACTCATCACTGGCCCCGTCCCTGAGCCTGTTTTATCAGCACCCTCTCTGAGCTCCCAACTTTCTCCTCCTCAGAGTTCGGCTGTGCACGCACTACAGACCAAGGTGAAGTCACTCACACAGAGAAGGACAAGAGGGAGAGACAGAGAGAAAGAAAGAGAAAGGTTGGACACAGAGGTCTTAGTGAGTAGTCCAGCTGGGCAGATTTCTTCCGAAGTCCTTCTCAGACAGAGGGCCAGAGGAAAGGGTCCGGTATCTCTGTCTGCCCCCTCCTGGCGATCGGGTGCTGCGAAGAACTTGAGCAGTAGTGATGAAGAGGAGGAGGTAGAGGTGCAAGTAAGGTTGCAGATTCACAGCCCTCCAGCTGAAGCTCAAGGAGAGCAGGTGTTCCAGGGAGGAGAGGAAACTGAAGAAGAGCGGTCAGAAAGAAACGAGGACCAGGTCAATTTTCCGACAGGCCAGCCGTGTTTGCTCAGGGAGGGTACCAGTCTGGAGAGTCTTCTGTCCGATAACTCAAGCAGCAGTAAGGATGACCCATCCCCTTCTCCTCCTCTGCCTGTGCTCTCTTCCTCTTTTGCCACCACCTCTGCTTCTACAACATCCTCCTTTTCTTCCTCCACATCTTCCACGCCAACCAGACACTGGGCACCACCCAAGGGTTTCTGGAGAGTGGCACGCCCGGAAACATTACTTCTAAATGGCATTGGCCCTAACAACATACCCTCCACATTACCTTTGAAGGACTATACTCAGACAGAAGCCCTGGCAGAGTCTCAGAGGAGGTCTAAACCAACCGAAACAAGCACCAGGAGTGATGTGGGAAGTGCGGTGGATGACAGCGATGCATCCTCAGAATTCAAACACTCAGACAGCGTGGAGTGCTACCTGGACAGGTGTGAGCAGAAGGAGACAGACGGCAAAGGACTGTGCAGTTCAGACAGCTGGGAGAGCATGTCTTCACAAAGTGGGGCACTTTCTGCTGATGAGAAACTGAAGGTGAAGCAGAGGGCTTACGCAAGGTTAAGGGACAGACAACATAACTGCAGGGAGAAGAGAGAGCTGAGTGAAGACACGGCATACAGAGTGGATTGTAAAGGTGGGTCTCTTGAGGGAAATAACATGTTTATCAAATGTAAAAACTTTGTAATTAAAGGGTGGAGCCATAAATAAGACAAAAGCTTGACTTAAGAGTTTAAGAGACCAGCTTGAGTCATAGACAAGATCCCTCCTCCCCATCTTGAGGGGGTTTTATTTTTAGTCTGTTGATGAAAGGATTGTATTACAAATTGTTGTAAAGCCTGCTTCTCTTCTTATATATATATATATATATTACATTCTGTATACAGGTTGAATGGCTTTGGTTTATTCTTTTTAAACAAGTGGCTCAGTCATAGTTTTTTGATTGCCATTTGCAACTTCCTTTTACAGTGTAGTGAATGTTTTTTAGCTGGTAACTATTGTGACTACAGTATTTTTGGCAGTTTCATAGCTGAGGTGACCCATTACCATTAAGAGTGGAGATGAAAATTCCGATCAGTGCCTCAGAAATAGCATTTAAACATTATAAAGATTTTTATAATGTTAATATTTTGTCTTCTTAGAATACTTTCCAGCTTTTGCAACCATTTAAAGTTCCTTATACGAGCCCTTTTCTTTCAAAATATGATTTTGTATAGAAATGCAGTATGTAACCTGGCTGATTCCCAGTGTTGAACAGATGTCAGATGTGCAGATGTGCGTGAGGTTGTTGCTATTATTAGCAGTCAGAGCGGTGGGGATGTGTCCCTGCTTGTTGGATAATGGATGTCCTTGTATTCATGTAGGGTGACAGATTATGTATTTCCCCATACTATGTATAATAATGTGTGCTGTGTGTCAATACCAATACAGTCAGTGCAAAACCTACAGTAAATCCATGATGATCAGGTGATTTTTTTCCCTCTAGTCTCAGTCTCTGCCTTTATCTGTCTCTCAGTAGTTGCATAACCTGTTTTTTTTTTTTATTTTTTTACTGACATTAAGGATCAGTCAGGAATAATCTATGACACTGTCACTGAATCTAATGGTAAGAAGGTTTCTGAAAATACTTATGACCATACAACGATCCAATCATTTTAATGCCCATGCTTCCGTGTAGGTCACACTATAGCTGATGGCTCTCTTGGCAGTAGTGTTTGCCCCAGGCAAGCACTATTTAAGAACTGAAACATAAATAAGAATAAATCACTATGTTATATGAATGCTACACTAGGTTAGCTAAATGTAGTGGCGGAAACAGACAGGAAATCCATGTTTTGTGTTTCAGATCTGCTAAGATTTATACTTTTCCTCTCTATTTTGTGCCAGTCGCAGGTGCCCATGGGGTTTTGGACACCTCAGACTCAGCCATTCTTGCTCAGGAACTTGAGCCCTATTTGAGGTGAGCAATGGAATGCTTCTTTATGTGCTTGGCAGGGGTGGTGACATACAACTCTTATGCACTATTTATATCCTTTCCTCATAAATTCTACTCTTACAGTTCCACTTGTGGGAATTTAGAGTCTATTTTGTCCCCACGGATTGAAGCAGCTAGAGTGTCAAACAAGCTGCCTCGTGCAAAATAAAAACAAACAGTGTTCAACAGGGTTTAATCATTTTTAAGAGGTGATGCAGGCATGAAGTATAATATATATATATAGACAGTGTGGTGGAAGAAGTATTAAGATTCTTTACTTAAGTAAAAGTAGCAATACCACACCACAAGTAAAAATCCTGCATTCAGAAGCAAAGGTATGTAAGCAGTATGAGTATCATTTACTTCAAGTATCAAAAGTAAGAGTACTCATTATGCAGAGAAATGGTTCCTTTCAGTGTTTTATTATATATGATGTTTCTGTGTTTGAAGTTGTTTAAGGTTGCGCTCATTTGAACTACTTTATATACTGTTGGATAGTTTAATCTACATTAATGCATCATATTCTATAAGATCATCAATTGTTTGTAGCGTCACTGTCCTGTGAGAACAATGACTTTTCGTATTTGCCTCTGAGAGGCAGCAAAGTAGAAGTACGAAGTTACATAAAATGGAAATACCTAAGTAAAGTACGAGTACCTAGAATTTTTACGCAAGTGCTTGAGTAAATGTGCTGAGTTACATTCCACCACTGATTATCGAGTGCATTATGGTCATCATCATTAGAAACTGTAGAATAAAACAGCTCCATATGGGGTACCAAAACAGGCTGCTAATTATACCATGACTGTTATGTCAGTGTTTTATCCCAACACTGACATGACAAACTGTAATCTATTGAAACACAATATGTTCTCCTCTTGACACCCAGCAGAGAATGAATCACACTGAGTCCATTACAAGGATAATCCACATGGCTGGTGTATCATGCTATCTTTATCACTGGGCCAGGGGATAAAGACAAGTATAGACGATGAAGCACAATGCAGAGCAGCTTAGCTGCTGGGCATAAGGATAGATGGATGAATGACGTTTCTCTCTGCTGCTCACCGCCAGTGCCACGCGCCATCCTATCTATCTGATATTACATAAGACAGCTTAAGAAGACGCAGCTTGATTCACTCTATGTTAAGTCAATCTGTGGGGAATATGATGTCGCTGGATATGTCACAACACACAATAAGCTTTGCACATTTGAAGACATCAAATAATACATTTTGCTCAAACAGATGGCGATATAGCCTCATGTCATCATATATTCAACTATATTCATTACCTTGCTGTTTTCATCACCTAAATGCTTTATTTCTGTACTACTTTGCATCTTTCTCCTGATCGACAGGTCACTTCTTATAATCAGTGATGAGCTTCCTCTGAGCCCAAGACATGAGCAAGCCAAGCTTCTCCTGGAGCGAGCACGCCTGAAGGCTCGCTCCAATCACATAAAAGATGATCGCCCCTGCAGACGCTCCCATTCTGATCAGAGATCCACCATGTAAGTTGGCGACATCTGCTTAAGTGGGCTATGACTTCTTTGGCATCTGTTAGAGACTGTGAATGCCCCACTTGTGTTTGTGCAGTTTTGCATACACATGCATGGGTATAAATCATTGGTGTGATAACAAGCTCCATTGGTTGACAAGGTAATACTTTTTCTGCTTTGTTGGTATGCCACTGTCTCTGTCTTAGTTTCCTGTATTTGTTAATTCCTCAGTTTTACACCCTTATTTTTCTCTCTGCTTTGTTTATCCTCTCTCTTGCACATGGCCTGTTTTGGCAAAGCTAATGTTGCATAACTGAGAATAAGTTAAAGCTTTGGAATCTGGCTGTGATTTGTAATTACAAACACAGAGCTGACAATGTTGAGAAAATTTTTGGTGTCATTCTGTTAATTTTATTGTGCACAAGTTACACAGTTTTGTTCCTGAAATAGCAACTACACATACTGTATGTCTCATTGCAAATGATTGTGTCATTTGTTTACTTAGTCACCAAAAATATCTTATCTTGAAAATGGGTGCCATATCAACATGCCCACATCAGCATACTTAGATGTGATATGCTCTTTTATCTACCTGGTCTGTTTCTGAGAGCTGGCTGATATTCAGTTTCACAGTTTCACATGTTCATTTTTGCTTTTATTTAATCTCACTTGCATAAGATACAAGCTTATAAATAAGTGTAACCCTCTTACAGACTAAATATGTGTGTGATATACATTTCTGTGTTATTTCTTGCAGAAAGAAGCAGCAAGTTGAGTCTCCCAATCCAACACCTGTGCAGAAACCTGTTCAAACAAAAGAAGATCTTACAGTGCAAACTGTATCTGGTCCCCTTCTTGTCCCCAACCAAAGAGACACTTCCCCCCAAGGTGGTCGATCCAGACGGTATGGTTGTTCACCCACACGGGTACGCTTCGAGGATGAATCAGAAAAAGAAGCAGAGTCTCGGTACTTGGATAGAGTGAGACAACGTGGAAGGCCTGGGATGCCCAAGTCCAAGAGTAAAGAAAGTAATACAGATTCTAGCAGTAGTGGGTCAGAGAGGAGCAGAAGCCACAGAAGTGTGTCCATGCCTCCTTCACAGAAGCAAGAAGATGTGGGTGTCAGTGGTGACCCCACAACAGTAATTAAAGAGATAATAGTGCTGGTGAAGAAATGTGAGGCATGTGGCTCTGTAGTCAGGGAACCTCAGCCAGTCTCCTCACTGTCAGATCCACAGAACCCTGAGCTACAGCAGCAGGGCAACCCTGAGGACCCACGGGAAAAAGCAGTTCCTCACTGGGTTCCTCCAAACAAGCCAGAGGCAAGTACTCGCCCTAAAGCTCCTCTAACTGTCACTTTTGCCGGAGCTTACGTGCTGGGGGAAAATAAAGAGAGCAGCACAGGGTGGAAACCCTCAGGATTTGGGAAACTTAGGAGAAGGAGCAGGAAAGGAGAAAGCCGGCTGGAGTCTGGCCACGGCCCTTACGGTCCGTCTTGGGCTCAGCGGCGTAACTCAAATCCCAGAAACAGGGTCAACTTGAGCAGAGCTGTTTCCTTCGCCCCAGATAGTCCCATCGCTCTGGAGCCCCATTTGCTGGAGACATCTGGTGGACTAAGGGAATCACCTACCCCAGTACTGCCTATAAAGTCAGCCCTCAAGTCAAGTTCAAGAAATCGCTCTGCTGCAGGTCAGTCCACAGTTCAGTTCCAGATGACCTCAAATCAGGGAGGTGAGGGAGGATCCCAGCATTCTGCCCTCCTGGACACTCCAGAGGCAAGAAGGGAGTCTCCAGTGGTTTTAATCCAAGGGACCCCTGCAACAAGCAACCCAGTGCCCTGTATCAGGCCCTCCACCCTGAGGTACTCCCCGGCCCGGCTCACCACTGACCTGCCAGCTGCTGAACTCTGGGATGCCACTCCAGATGGAACAGGTGAGTAGTCATCCCATGGAAGATCACATAGAGAGTTCAGTACCTGTAGTTTCTGCCATTTACATGCCATAAAGTGATACTGGACTTTCTTATGGGTATACTATACTAATAATACTGTAAAAAGTCCTGCATTTAATTAAGTAAAACTATTGTCATCAAGTAAAAGTATTTAAGTACTTAAAATTTAAAAATAAAAGTACTCATTACTCAAAATATGAACATTAAACATATTAATAAAATGTGTTTTTCTAACTATATAAAGGTATTAATAAAATATATTTATGTTTTAAGGTAGCGTTTTATGTTACTTAATGCTCATAAAATAATGTACAAGTACCTAAAATGTTTACTTAAATTCAGTATTTAATTTCTTGCTACATTTGACCACTGTGGAGTTAGAGCTTTACTTTCTGCGAAAATTAGGTAATCACCAGCTGAAATCTGTTTATGGGATTCACATGATCTAATTTAAAAACTTTGCATAATAGAGTATAGAACAAAATACAATACAATAGGGGCAGAACAGAACAAAACACAAAAGGACACAACAGAACAGAACAGAATAGAACAGAACACATTTTAGAACAGATCAGAATAGAACTGAACAAATTGAATAAAACACAACAGAAGAAAACAGATCAGAATAGAACAGAACATAATATAATAGAACAGAACAAACTGAACAGAATAAAACAGATCAGAATATAACTGTTCAGTTGAATAGAACAGAACAGAACAAATTGAACAGAGTAGAACGAAGTGAAGAGAACATATCAGAATAGAATAGACCTGAACAGAATAGAGTAGAACAGAACAGAACAAACTGAACAGAATAGAACCAATTAAATAGAATAGAACTGAACAAATTGGCCAGAACAGAATACAATAGAGTAGAACAGAACAGAATAGATTATTTTAGAATGATTCTTTGAAATCAACTCAGTACAACCTTTTCTATCAGCAGGTCTGAGTGGAGACTCTGGTTCTGGTCTTGAGTGTCGTCCTGCTCTGCGCGGCCTGGCTATGTCTCGGGCTGAGGACCTCAGAGCAGAGCTGCTGAGAGCAGAACATCTGAAAGCTGAGGCCATATGGGAGGAAAACTCTGACGGGTCCAGGTAAGCCAAGATAACGCTGCTCTTCTCATAGTTTGGACAATAAATCTCTTGCCCCCACCATCGCTGTTCCCAGAATGAAACCCTGACCTACTAGTCCACAGGATGTTATTGTTAAAAATATTTTGTGACCATTAAGACAATCCTGCCCTCTTCTGGTAATGAAAGGTCTTATTGGTTTACAGCCATTTATAGCAGAATGATAAAACCATCAGCAAAATAAACATTTTAACAGTTAACATCTAAAATAAATCCTTAACCCTGGTAGTTTAGTTGGGGATGTAATTGTGTCTATATTCATAAAGGGTTGAGTATATTATTTAGTAAAAATATATTCATAACTTTCCTTTTACAGAAAGCTGGATGGACGGCCAAAGCTCTTCCTGCGCCGCTTCTTTTCTTCCATTGGTCTGAACAGTGTTGGTAGACTAGTGAAAGGAAGCCGCTCCAGCAGCATGGAACAGCTCAGTATACCCACTGCCCCCCGAGTGAGCTCTGCTTCCCCAAGCCCTACACGCAGACCACAGCCTACCATACAGAGGACACCCTCACTGCAAACACTGCACACGGTGAGCAAGAGTAGCACACATTTTTCATTCCATGTTATGTTTTGTTCAGGACTGCTGCTCTGCTCTGCCATTGTCTTGTGTTTTATTTCGCCACATCAAATACACGTGATTTTTTTTTTTACCGCAAAAAGGGTAGGCTGTAGGGAGAAAACATCCTAGTTCCATGTCTTTAAACTTCCAGTTTCGCTTTGAAGTACTTTTCACTACTTGTTTGCCACAGTGGACCAACTGAGGCTTTGAAGTATTACCAGCCTTTCTGCCTGACACTGGGAGAACAAATAATGCATTCCAGGTCGTCCGTGTTTACTTCCACTTTCTGTGGTAGCCATCCTTGTTGTCCACTTGGCAGCTGTAAGACTACACTAAACAGATGTAAACAACTTTCTGTTCCAGCCAATCACAGCCTCTATTTGCATAATGTGTATGTGTGTGTGTCTGTGTGTGTGTGTGTGTGTGCGCGCTGCCAAACTCGCACTTGTTAGTTTTAGAGGGCAGTTAGAGCCAAAATTGTACAGTTCCAAAAGCTGATCTGCTGAATTTTGCCAATGTGAAAAACACAATTTGTTACAGTGCCACTTATTTGCCACTAGGTGCTGCCACTGGCCCAACTGCGCAAAGCCTCCTCTGTGCAGAGTTTAGAGAGAAGAACGGAACGTTCAACAATCCTGGGAGAGGTGCAGATACCATACGGACTGGCGCCCAGGTAGGTGTCAAAGAAAAATATACACATACTAGGCCTACAAAGTTCTACATCATTGATTTACTCATGACTAGAGCTGAATTTCTGCTGTTACAGCCCAGATAGCCCTCAGCTCGAGCTTCACAGGGCCCTGAGTGTTGAAGATGTACTTGCCTCCAGAATCGTGCGTCCAGTGGGCCGGGTCACCCAGGCTTTCCCTAATGGGACCCTCCTCCTGGAGCTTGTCAGACCCCCAAATGGTCCCTTTGGTTTCGTCATCTCAAGGGGCAAAGGTCGACCAGACACAGGTAACTATTTTAAAAATTAAATTGATATTTAATGGTGAGTTCTCTTTTCCAGTTGTTTCAGTTTGGTGGTTACTTTATTTCCTCTGCTAACTGGCAGGCTATTCTTGATTGATATGTTGTATTTCTTGAAAATAGAATAAATTAAAGGGCATAGCATCGAAATGTTGTTCAGATATAAATAAGCTTTTACTGTTAAAAGCATGCAGGTAAAATTTAATCAGATCCATCATCAAATGTCAAATTATAGGCCCAATTTAGCAGACATTCCATTACATATTCAAATTCTTATCGGTAAAATGTGTAAAAATGCTTTTAATCGTGGTGAAGGTATTTTATGTTAATTATACAGACTGCAATTTTTTATATATCTGTATGTGTTGTATGGTTCACTAAACACAAAAGCATCCTCTATCTCCTTTTTCTGCTTCCACCTGTTTTCCTCTTCTGAAATTCTTCTTTCCCCCTCCATTCTCACACTATCCAACCATTCCTTCACCTTTATTTCATCTGTCTTCCTTCTCCCCCTCTTATATTGTTTCCTTCCCAGGTGTATATGTAGAGAAAGTGGGTGACGGTAGTGGCGAAGGCCCCTACACAGGTCTCCTCGGCATCGGAGATGAAATTCTACAGGTGAATGGAGAGGCAGTGGCTGGCCTCAGTCTGGACCAGGTGACACGGCTCATGACCCGGGAAAGCACGGCTTCTCTTCGGATCATGCCGGCCCGACGCAACCAGCGCTGACTGGGAAGATAAACATGGCACTGAGCCATTTCTCCTGAAGCCATGGATAATAATTCTCCACTGCAAACACTGCTCAACTTATGGTAGATGTGAGATAGTCAGTGTGTATTTCAGTGCAGTTTCACATATCAAAATGGCTACATGGGATAACAGTGTTAGAGGATATTTTCCTGTAAAAACCCATGTTAAACAATATGACAATACAAATCAATAAAATAATCAAATGACAAATCTAGAACCAAACAAATCCAGTAGTAGAGAGGACTACGCCTGTTAGAAATGGGGTATCGGAGTGTTATGATTATAGTAGGGTGTTAAGACTAGAAATACAGATTCAAATCCAGCATGACTTGTTTCTGTGTGTTTCTGTCTTTATGGTCACATTTGGATAAATAGGGATCATTTCATTCACAAAGCTGAATTTTAACCCCATCTCCAAAATAGAAACAAAGGGATGACTGCATTAATTTTGACTTTAGTATTTGTGACTGTATAGAAAAACTTAAACAACTCCACTTTTCTCATGTTTGAATGGTGATTTATTTTTTGCCGTTTACAGCACAATATGAGTATAAATGCTTAGTGAGTGGAACCACATTTTGTCACATGTTCAAATTCTGCACTGATCTGTTCCCATAAATCTTGTTGATTATTTCAGATGATTGACATGTGTAAGGATGTGCCACAAATGGTATCTTGGCCCATGAGACCCTCAAACTAAAGATAAGCACAAAAAGCATTTATTTTTTTTAAGCAAAAAAAAAAAACAGTATCTCAAATTATGTCTAAACAAAAAAAACATTTATTATCTCCTTACTTTTATTTCAGTGGATCATATTTCCCTGGGGCTCTGCAGGATCCCTACATTTTACCTGTGCTGTGTAACTTATTGGTTCATGAAATTGAACTTGCTTCTAAATAAAAAGGTTTTATTTTGTCAAACTTTGACTGTTGAATTGTTCATTAATTGTGCACATTTATGACACAAGGCATACAAAACGCTTTATCACATGGTGTTTTACATTCAGTTAGATGCATGAACATATTTGAAATATTTCATCTTAGAGTATAGTTTCAAATCATATGGCTTTCTTCAAAAGTTATTTTCTTAATTTGCCAGTAAAACCCATAAAACTTATATTTACAGTGAGCCTGGAGACCCATCTTGGATATGGCCAATGAGGCCTGTTAATTTTAAATTTGAAATCATTAATTTGGACCCAAAGTAGTGCTAAGTGGCCCCCACTAACAAAAATCTTGGCACAACTGCGGTTTCCTTGAAAGATGCTTACAAAAACGTTTAAAGGGATTATGTCAGGCCATGCTGTTGTTTAACACAGGATGTAGGATGATGGTCGTGACTGCGGCTTCAACAGGTCTGTTTAAAGGTCGTGACTAATAGTGGAGCTCGCTACTTTTTAAAAATAGGCTTAAAAACATGATGTGTAACATGTACAATTTGTCACAGTGTCTATCTATCTATCTATCTAGCTGGTGACGCAGCCTGCGCTCTCTAATTTGCCATTTCACGAGTTTATTTGACTACCTTTATGTGATGATTTCAATTCATACATGTATTCGACTAAAAGAAGAAACGCTGTGTGGGAAATCCGTTATTAGGATGTACTTGCCACCATTTAAACTGTCCTGAATGTGCTCTGATAGCTCGCTGCTCTTTTATCTGATGCGACCAGGAGCCGATACGCGTTTATCTCCCCCAGCCATGATTCCCCATGGACCCCGGGGAACCGCCGCCCAAGCCCCCGGACACAAACAATGACATGCAACAGCACATTTATTTATTTATTTATCAATCAATCGATAACGAATTCTGTCCCATTCAATTAAGGTATCGTTATCATAATTATACCCTCGTCATTTTACTAATCTATTGTATCAGTAGTACAGCCAGCCTGAAGGCGCAGAAATGGATATGGATTAATGGATATACCTTTTTTAGGATAAAAATATAAAAAAATAAAAAAGATAGACAACCCTCTCCTATCATCAGTTATCTTATTGCAGGATAAATGGGCTTAGCAAAAACCCCTTTGTTGAAAATATAAATAGGTCAAACGCTTAACCTGAGCTTTTGTTTCTTTAATCAAAAAAAATTAAAACACCTCAACTATGGCTCAGGCTACAGTATACTACCTCACGTTGTTATAGGCCGTTGCGCTTTGCCTGTTTGCCTTTTTTTTTAATGCTTTGCCCTCCACAAGCCTATATAGCCCAGGACAGCCAAATAATAATGAATCATTTCATAAATAATGGGTTTAGGGGCTTATCGGGAATGAAGAGGCCGCTGCCGTGCGCTTATCTCACTCGGCCACATTGCGGCCTGTGTTCCGCTCCCCATACTGAGGGAGCGCACTGGATGCGGCGAGGAATAACTCAGCTACACACACATACACACACACACACACACACACACACTGCTCCACAACTGGCAGGAAAAAAAAAAAAAAGAAAAACCTCAGACATGGATGACCCACTCACAAAATGGCTCCACTTACACAGTAACATCAACAAGACGGCTGGAACGGTAAGTGCAAAAAAAAAAAAAAAATACATCTCTTTATTTAAACCACCGTATTCGTTGTTCCAAAAGGCTGTAATAGGATTGCTATCGTCTTAATTTTATTGGTGTTATGGGCGAAATATTTAGCCGATATTTTCTGCTATTGTCCGCTCGGATGACTGAGGCTGCAGGGACGTAACGGATGCGAGGCCTATTGGAGAATTCCCAGAAATAAAGGTGCGCTTTTTTATTGGCTCTTCGTTTATTAGGCTATGCTATTCTTGGGACATTTATCGAATGAATTGCCTCCTAAAACACACAACAGTGGTGTGCACTGTGTTCAATATGACAAGCCTTTGATGTTCGGCTTTAAAACAACAACAGCACTATGGCCTACACCACGATAAAGCAAGACTGACACAACCTACTCTGACATCTGTGGCGAAGAAAATGATCGTGTCCAAGTGTTTCTGAAGCTTCACGAGGTTATTTCGGGATTTGCTGAAGGCAGAAAAAATGAGGGATTTTATTTCGACGAAGAATGGATACCAGTCTCTCTTTCGTGGTCCTGGAATCCACAATACCTCTATAAGATGATCATTTCACCCGTATATCAACAGCAGCCGAAATGAGCCTTTAACATATTCGGATGTGACTTCATGCAAAGCTCAAACGTAGATTTACATAGGCCTACATTAAGATATTAGCTTACAAAAACTGTGCTGAAGGCCCATCAAGCTTTAGATAAGAGATTCATAGAAAGGGGGGGGAAACATGCATGCAGAAACCACAAGATAAAGCTCTTTGTAAATAACAAGTTAACATTTGAAAAATCTCACACGAAAAGCTACCAAACCTACCACAGCTCACAAAATATGTAGAATCTTCGAGAATTAATACATTTTAAAATTTGGTTGGCATATAGCATTAGTGTTGTCCTCCCTTGTGGCAAAAAAAATGTCTGCATTTGAGCTTTTTATCTTTTTAAAATGTCGAAGAAGCATGTCATGAAATAATTAATCTAGCCAGCAAGCAACTAAAAGCCTTTCAATTGTGTATATTGTACTACTTCTTTTGTTAGAAATGTAAAGTCTGCAATTTAAAATAATGCTTCTAATAATGACAATAATAAGAAAAAAAATTGCTCTAATCATAATTTTTATGACGATAATAAATGGATTGTTAATTCCCTAAAGGATTGCATTGTAAGCAAAAGCTTGGTTAGGCCTATTTATCTGGTATATTAAGACTGTCACATAATGTTCTGATCAATAAATTAATCGAGGAAAATCTTATTTAGGGCGTAGTGGACTCGAGCGAGTGGTGACGGTATAAAAATGATGGAAAAACGGCAGCCGGAGCTTTGTCCTGGAAGTCCTGATGCAGAGTCCGGTCCTGGAAAGCGGGAGGACTCCTCCATCATCTCCAGACAGAACGGATGCAAGGAGGACGAGAAGCCGAGGAGAGAGGAGGGGGAGAAGGAGAGGGGTGGGCGCTTCAAGGGGGTTGAGGAGACGGATGACGTTCCTCTGCAGAACTCGAGCAACGGGACCAGCATCAGCATCATCATCAACGGCGTTGCCAAGGAAACTGCCTCTCACAACGCCCTTGACCTGAAAAGGGAAGTGCCGGTGATCGAGCTCTCCAGGAGGGACGCTATAAAAGCGGTGGAGCAAAAGACAGAAAGCCATTTGGTGCCGATCACGGAACTTCGCAGACCTCCTCCGCTGCCGCTGCCGCCGCCGCAACGAGACGACGCTCGAATGGTCCAACTGAGCCCAAACGCGTTTCCTGTCCCGGCCCGGGCGATGCTCTACAACCTGGCGCAGCCTCTCGCCGCCATCAACAGGTAAAGGTGGAGACAGGAAAAGAAAAATCATATAGTTTCGTGAATGCACGTCTCATTTGATCATTATGAGAGTTCACCATAGAAAGTTTGATGGCTGTTAGATGCTGCCCTATTATGGCCTTGCAGGAACAGGCTACTGTAGTGTGAAAATATGCTTTCAGTGTAACTGAGTTTCCAAAATGTTGACATTATTCTTGTGTGATGGAGGGAATTATCCATTAAATATGTGTGCGTGGTTATGTGTGTGTGTGAGAGAGAGAGGTCCTGGTGCAAGAGTGGGGGGTGTTAAGGGTTATACGCGATGAAGGCAATTATGTATGCTGAAATTCATGTTTTCCACAAATACCTATGCACCTTTTGTCTGCTTTCTGTTGCTATAGTCTCGGAGGGGAGTCGGAGCAGTACAGCATGTACCCCAGCAACAGGGTAAAGCGCCGCCCCGCGCCTTATGAGGTTGAACTCGACGAGGGTAGGCGCATTTTAGATCTTTATAAGTATGGTAAGACGCACTTCTGCTGTGTCCTTCTGCTAATACAGTCCCCTAAAAGTCTCCTCCTCATCTCCATCGTCATTCATTCACTGACATGGATCTCTATACTCTACCTAATCTGAGTGTTGCAGAAGATGCCTTGCAAAAGTGTTTAACCTGGAAACATCATAATTCATGGCATAAATGAGTTAATCAGAATGTCAAATATGTGTACCCGCATTTCACTAAAGTAAGCTCTTTTCAGGCAGAATTGGGGTTTATTTCATTTGAAACATCCTTTCCACCACTGCCCACTCACTGCCATATACAAAGGTGGAGGATGGGGGTGCTGCTGCCTCCATGCCAAGGTTTTACTGCAGAGTGGGCTGAAGGATTAAGATAGACTGGGTGTGTTCCAAGGGTGACAATAGTCTGGAAGACACCATTGTTGGGGGCGGGTGGCTACCTGCAGTGGGGCATTTTATCATACCTAAATAAATAAAAAAGTACATAGAATATGGAATATGGAGCACACAGTCTCCCTAACACCCTTTCCCCGGGGTTTGGCATGGCAAACCAACCATTTTTCTTCAGTTGCATTTGCATAGTATTTGGCTATGTGGCTTCTGCTCCTTCATCTAAAAATCCATGGTTGTATGGAGGATAATTTTGAAACTTAATTCTAAAAACTTAAAGCTTTTTAGTTTTTCCTACAAGTAAATTCTTCTCAAAACCTATGTGCATCTGTCCTCCTGCTACTACTTCTTCCATTTTTATTATTGCACTTAGTATTGTTTTACAGACCGCATTATCTGTTTCAGCTCTGCATTTCATGTTATTTGTATTAGTATCTCCTATCAATGCGTCCTCTCCTTACTCTCTCTATGCCCCACTCTTTTCCTCCCTGCTCCTCTGCTAGCTGGCCAGCCAAAGATTGTACGTCGTATCTTCACCAACAGTCGTGAACGTTGGCGGCAGCAGAACGTAAACGGGGCATTTGCGGAGCTTCGCAAACTCATCCCCACTCACCCCCCAGACAAGAAGCTGAGCAAGAATGAGATCCTGCGGCTTGCTATGAAGTACATCAGCTTCCTCTCCAACCTCCTGGAGGACCAGGACGGAGGGAGAAATGTTGGCAGCACAACTGATGGGGAATCAGGGCTGCTTGTTGGGGCCCACGAGGGCGGCCCACAGGGTGGACCACATCAGGACACGGTGGTGAGCTTGGCCAGGGACGATCTTCTGGAGACAATGTCTCCAGTCTCCAGCTGTGGAAGCCTGCCTGATGGCGATGCCGAGGGCAGTCCTGAGAGCTTTATGGATGACCAGGACTCACCTCCAGCTCCAAGGACTCTAACGGCTTCACGTGGACCCCCTCTGCATCTAGCTACTAGGGATCTGAGGCGTAATGGACGTCCTTTAGATGGCTCCAGTCGCCGATGATGCTGATACCAATAAACCACCGACACAACACCTGAGACTGAAAGAGAACAATAAGAGGGACTAAAGCGATGGATATGCTCAAGACCCCGTTAGCTTTGGGTCGTCAGTGTAGGAAGAAGACTCAAGCGCCGCATAGTGAAATAGTGGTGTCCAAAATGGATCATGAGTACGTTCCTGTCTGCACACCACACCTGAGACAGCACTGATGAATAGCTTGGTTTGATTGGTGATCGGTTGAATTTGATCCAGCAAAAGACTTGTAAATTCTGCATGTCTCATGTCTTTGACTGACTTGCAGATCATAATTTTCAGTGTTTTGAAAGTCCAAAGACTGGATATTCTAAACACACACACACAAAGAAAGAACGAACAAGCAAACAAAACAAAACAAGACAAAACCAAACAAAAGATCAATCAAGAGACACTTTTTTTTATCAAAGTTTTGACAAATGCTTTACTAATGATACTATAGATTACAATATGGTAAAGCCAGAACAGATCCAATGTGTTTGCAGAGCGCTGCATGTAAATGGTTCTAAAACATCAATGAATGAACCCTGGCAATTTATGCCCAACAAATTTGATGTGCAAGAATAATGACACAAAAGTATGTCTGCCTCAGTTCGAGGCCGTAAATGCGTAAATGAACCAACTGGACTCTATTGTACCCATGCAGTTACGTATATATTGTAAATAGCATTATATTTCCACTGCACAATGTAACAACAGTGACTCGAGTTCCAGTCATGTGGTTTAAGATGTACTGTAGTGTGTTTGTCAATGGGTTTACTAGCAAAATGGTCTTTTAGGAGACGTGAAATGAGGAGAGAAGGGAGAAGAGGCGAGATTGAACTCAAAAGGTAAAGCAAGCAACTGAACGTAGTGCATCAAATGTGGTACCATTTACTTCTGTTACACTTTGGTGATGAGAAAATTACACCAAATACAGCAACAGACAGTTAAACGATTTCACTGCCTGGAATAAATATATCTATTGAATTTGCTGTGGAGGTACAAGACATGCAGTGTTTCTTAAAGTGTACAAAATATGGGTCGTATGATATCATGAAATGACTTCTGCAGTCCTTTTGATATGAATGTTTCCGTGTTTTTTTTTTTTAACTGTAATGCAGTTGTAGTTTAGTATGGTACACAAATAAATCCCTTCATTGTCACATTTCACATATACACACACAGACACATGCACGGAGGCACACCTGCAAACACACACACACACACACACACACGCCAGACAGTGTTAATATCATAACAACACCAGCAGTTTTCTGACAAATACAGTTAAGTATTGCTCACTGTTGTTGTTTATTCTGCTTTTTCAGCAGGACCTAGTAGCCTATATTGGTACCTTTGGTAACTATGGTATTTTATGAATTGCAGTAAAGGGACAATTTTATGTTTGGTAATGACATATTTGTTGTATGATAGCTGTATCTATAAATATATCCAATGTTAAATCGATGAATTTTATAAAAAAAAAAAAACCCTGAATAAAACATGCAGAGGAAAAGCCTTGTATTTGATCTCACTCAAGCATGCTGTGGGTGTTATTGCAGTACTTCAATTCAATTCAGTTAATTTCAATTTTATTCAATCCAGTTCAAGTCAATGCAGGTCAATTCAGTTATATTCCTTCATTGAACAAGAAACTGAACAAATGAAACCTTTTTTTTGCCTCAATTCATCACATATGACTCATTTTATACCTTTTACACCCTTCTTCCATAACCTAATTGACAGATAATGGCACACCATGCAACTGTTTCCCACTTTATCTGTACAGACGATATAGTTAAAACCACAACCTCCTCATGAAACTCCCCCAAATAATGCTGGAATCCTCACTTCCTCCCAACAAGTGACAACTTCCTGTAGAGGTTAACATGGCTCGGTGACCTGCAGGATATCCTGCCATTGTGAAAGTGGTTTTGACAGCCTCCGATGCAGTCGTTTGCACGCTGTTGTGTCTGAACACATTGTGAAACAGCCATACTGGTTGAGACTCCCACCGCCCAAAAGTTGTTCACTTATGCAATCGAAAAGTTATGTTCTCCGACCTGTGGTTGTTAATAAGAAATCAGCAGATCAGTTGTAGCTTTGACACAAAAATGCAACTTTTCTGAAGTCTACTTCCTTATATTCCATAACTCTACACAGCAGACTTTGCCGCCACTAGCACTACCACAGCAGCATCAGCTCTTAAACATTTCTAAAAACTATAATTGCTTCCAGAGAGCATCAGAGACATCCAGGTGTTTGGAGACCTCTCCTGCCTCTACTCTGGCTGTGCAGGGAATCTACTGACGGGCTCTCAGGGTTAATGCCTGCCAAACATTTACCTGCTTCTGTGTTCCTGACTCTCCAAAAACACACAGACTCACAAAAAGAGAGGGATACAGGGAGTGTGTATGAGGGATTTAAAGGTAGGGAATGAGAGGAGGCTTGTCCCTGTGTGTGTATGTGTGTGTGTGTGAGAGAGAGAGAGCAGGCTTGTGTGAGTGTGTATGTGCTTTCCCTGCACAGATCTGTTGTGTGTGTGTGTGTGTGTGTGTGTGTGTGTGTGTGTGTGTGTGTGTGTGTGCGAGAGAGAGAGAGAGAGAGAGAGCTGGCGAGTGTGTGTTGTTTATCAGCTCAGTGCAGATGGGTGGCAGAGTGGCTCTTGCAGCCAAATGATTCAGTATGCTAATGAGTTGTTATCTGTGGTGCTGCAGGAACAATATACTGTCTTTCTCACAGTGGGAATCCAGCCTGCTGGGAACAGATTACACTGCACACACCGCCAAGGTAGTTATTTATATTTTCACACAAAGTAGTAGAAAATACATAAATGCACACACACACATCCACAGATAGGCCTATAAACAAACAAGCAAAATAACATTTTAACACACACACACACACACACCACCAACAGCAGCATAAATAAGGTAGAAATTTGAGGTAAATTTATGTCCTTCACCAGCAGATAGCGATGTCATGGTCATCTTTAACAGGTTTCAGTGTTATGTTTCTGTTCAGTATTCTTCATAAAATATTACATATGCCCTTAATTGAAATTAACTTTCAATTCACCAAGAATGTTGTTTTTTTACCAATTAATAAAGCCTCTCCAACTGAGAGAAAGTTTTAGTTTTAAAGATCCAAACTCTGAAAAATAAGATCCTGAAAGGTCTTGTTATGATCATACAAAATGAATAATGGCAAAAGTGATCACCTTTAGTCACAGTCTAACTCATTCAAAAATGGCACTTTTAATTCTATGCAAATTATTCAATTACTATAGATCACTTTATTAAAAATATTGAATTACATTTACAATCTTGGTTAATTTCTTTTTTTTTTTTACTTTATACCCATGCAGTATAATCTCAGAAGATGGATTTGGAAGAAACAAGTATCACCTGCTTTTTAATTATTCTTTCATAAAAGACAAGAATTAACACAAAAAAAACAGGCTGTCTTTGATGACGTGTATTTGGATATGATTAAAAATATAATTGCCAATAACTGATGTTTATTACGTCACAATATTTCATGTTATAGTAATTGTTTGTCTCCTTATGTGCCAGGGGCTACTATCTTGGCTAAGTGTACAGTCTAGACTGTGTCTTCCTCAGGAAAACAGAGGAAATATACTTGCTCTGTGGAGCAAATTTGACAAAGACAGACTTCAAGTCTTTTGCAGATTTGTATAAAAATGAACGAGACATGCAGACATACCAATGACTCTGATGTATATGGTATTGGTCAATTAATATGAAATGTATTGCTTTATTGTAATTTAAAAATCAGTGTGTGTGATATACTTGGAAAATGATTTGACATATAATACTGGGTTTAAAGAAATTTTGCTGAATAGATATAATGATAGATACATAGTCGATTTCACCTGAAAAATTACGAACAAATGATCAAACATCATAACCAAATGTTATAATAAAGGGGAAGTGAAGTGCAACTACTCTCTTGCACAATCACTTGTCCTGTTGACATACCAATAAGAAATACACAAAAGAATTCTGGTCATACATGTAGCTCAGCTAGCAATGTAGATTTAGTCACCCTGATTTTCTTATTGATACATCATACATGGAATTTTTATCTTGTCTTGAACATGTTTTTGTTGAAAAATCAGCCTAATACACACCTAAACTGTACATAAAACCATCTGATGTGACCAAGGTATCAAGCCAAATTATTGCATAAACAAAGCTGCTCAAGACAAATAAAAAAACAATATATCTCTTATAAGGTTTAATCACTTTATATGTAAGAAGATACATATAAAGAAGATAGTTTAAGTCATTAAATATTTCTATCCTAATTACTGAAGATTTCTGGCAAACTTAGAAATGCAGACCTTTGTGTTTTTCAATGGGAAATTGTTACTGATCGCTTAATGTAATCATTATGACACCACACAATGAAAGATATTTTTAAACCAGGTAATCCCTGTTCTCTTTTGAACAAATACATCACAACATACAAATGTCCCAGTAACCTCTCAGGGAAATAAAATACTAAATGTAGTTTTTCTTCTTGATGGATTGCTGGTGTGTACAGGAAATGAGTTATTATCATATTTAATCTGGAGAGCGGTCTTAAATGTTTATGGTCTAATGGCATATAGCATTTGTAAAAGTCAATGCTGTTTTTCATTTAACAGTGTGGATACACCAGAGTATAATTTATAGTGCATTCATCTCTCTCTGCTGCAGAAGGTTATCCTCCCTGTTCGGTGCTAAAGGAGCTAATCTGTTGTTATAGGTATGTAATGTCAATGAAGCATTATTTTTACTTGTATCAGCCTCTGGGTGATGGTTTTTTAAACTCATATCAGTCTTCTGTGTTCCTGTGGGTCTGAATCACCTTCACTACTGCTGTCAATCTTTGCTGGTAATTAGGAGAAACAATAAGGATCTCACTTCTGTTCTTGCCACTGTTTCTTTACTGTACTGGCTTGCAGGCATGGTAAATCACCATATTCACAAAATGAATCAAATTCAGGAACTGTGAAACAGAGCTGCGGTGAATGAAAAGTGTACACAAGAATGATTTTTGCCATCCTGCTGTGTAACCTGTATCTGCACGAAAGGCTAAAGTATTTGTCGCCTGTTGTTTTGCAGTCATTAAGTGGACAATAACTTTGATTTTTAATTTGTTTTTTGTGAATTCAATCAGTTTTCTTTTGTAATATCCAAAAGAAAACAATATATAATTATTGTCAACATTCTTTTATTACTTTCTCTGTACTAAACTCTGCATTTCACAATTCTTCTCCAATGCTGCTTCACAAAACCTGGGCACCTTACACCCTCTAGTGGGAACCAAATGCAATTATGGATTATTTACATCAGTTGTTTCTAAATGTGTACTGGCCTAACTGACACAGAGTGTATCTACTCTAATTGCAATGATCAATGGCTTTTAAATTAGCTTCGAGTTCTGGTTCTAAATAATAAAACTCAAGGGTCATCCATTTCAAGCATTCCATTTTTAATGTATTGTTACAAAGAACTGAAATATTGCGTAGAGTACAGCACTATAATCAAGCCTCGTCCATCTTCAAATACAGTAGGGCAAGCAAAGCATTTGGTTTGATTAGCAGGGCAGCAGCGAGCAGATATTGAAGCAGCATTACTTTGACAGAGCAGTGCAATAGACTGAAGGTTGTGCAGAGTCTACAAGAAGTTACAGTCAGAGCTAAATCAAGTTCAGAGGTTGCAGTCACAGCTTTTCCATAGCAGTAGGTTTGTTCTTTGAGTCTGGGTAAAGCAGGAAGCCAGAGAAAGTGCTGTCATCCTCACTGCTGGAGTAAACGCCATTCCAGTCTCTCAGCGTCTCCAGCCACACCTGGTCGCCTTCGTTCAGCTGCAGCAGTGCGAGGTTGGACGCCTGATCGATGTCCTGGCCATATAGAGAATCCCGGGTCCGCAGCTTCCGTACCCCATTAACCACTAAGGCAGCACGCACAGGCCGGTTGCGCACGGTGATGTGGTAACTGAATAGGTAGACCCCCGGGTAGGTGACGTTGAACTTGTTGAGTGTTGGATCCCAGTGCCCCTCCCCATTGTAAAACACCTTGTCAAACCTTATAGGCAGGCTGGGTGGAGGGAAGGACCTGCTGGGGAACAAGCCCACACTGAAGGCAGAGCGAATTTGCTCCACACTCTCACCTGGTGGGCCTTTAGGGCCCCTTGGCCCACGCACACCTTTAAGTCCCCTCTCCCCCCTCAGCCCTGCCATGCCCCTCCCCCCCGGAGGACCTGGGGGCCCTCTGGCACCAGTATCCCCCTTCCCTCCAGGAGGCCCTGGCTCCCCTCTCTCTCCCTTTGCACCATCAGTTCCATTCACTCCCATCTCACCCCTCAGACCAGGGGGCCCACGCTCACCTACATCACCTTTCTCTCCTGGTAAACACTCGCCTGTAAGCCCCTGTTCACCTTTCTGACCCTTTGTCCCAGCTAATCCAGGAGGACCCACAGGCCCCTCTCGCCCGATGCTGCCCTTAGTCCCATTCAGGCCAGGCTCTCCCCTTTCTCCCGGGTCCCCTTTCAGACCGCTGATGCCACGTTCACCTTTCTCTCCTCTGGGGCCCGGATCACCTATTGTGTGTAGAGAGGTTATAATTGCCCATAGGAAGACATGTTTTAATTAGAATGCTTTCATTTTCAAATATGTATATTTGCATGTGTAGGATGCATGTATACATATCTAATAATAATAATCTAAACTAATCTAATTCAGTATGATTAAAACAGATAATCTCTTATGTATTTCATTTCCACTAAAGTTCTCATAGACCGCTACACACCTCCCTCTCCTGGTTTTCCTGGGATCCCAGGCACACCAGGAAGACCCGCTGATCCTTGATCGCCTTTTTCACCTTTGGTGGTTTTGATAAATTAAACATAAAAAAATGACATCCACAAAGTACTTATACAAAATGGTGTTTTGCAAAAAAGGAGAGAGGGACAGAGAGAGAGAGAAACTGAGAGACGTTCAGAAACTCTCTTGCTGTTATGCCCTGTTGTACCTATGTCACCATTGAGTCCATTGGCCCCAGGTAGTCCTGCTGGTCCTGGCGGTCCTCTGAGTCCTGTTTCTCCCTTTTCTCCTGGTAAGCCTGGAAAACAAAGAGTATGAAGAAGGATACATTTTTTACCTCCGAAAGGGTTCCTGAAAAAGATAATCTATCTTACCTAGAGGGCCCCTCTCTCCTGGCGGCCCTATGGGGCCTTTCTCTGGTGGACAGCACTCACAAATGTTGAAGAAACATTCATTGTAGTCGAGGGTATAATTTCCAGGGGTGTTCCCAGGGGGCGCTATGTCATCTGTGTGGAACTCAGTGGGGTAAGTGTCGCTGGAGAAGGTAGTGCTGTCTGTAGGGGACAGGGAGTAAGCATCCATCATGTTCTCAGTTGTCTCGTCTGTGTGCAGGCTGCTGGAAGGGGATGGGGTGGTGGTGGTGGTCTGTCTGAATCCTCCACCGCCACCTCCGCCGCTGCTCCCAGCTCGAGGGGGCTTCTTGGTGCTCTGAGGTTTGGGCCAGCGCGTGGTTCTGGCGCTGGAGGTCAGCACGGCCATCAGTACCACAAGGAGAGCGGTCAGGAAGACTAGGTGAAAGGACAGCATACTGACGGCTTGACACAATAATCTGTAAGGGAGAAGAGTGTAAGTTTGAAGAAAATAAACAAAACAGGTGCAGCACTTTGGAAAAGGTCTATTCTATTGCAACTCAATGTGTTTACCGTGTATAAGCAACAAATGCATCTTACCTGCTGATGTTGATGGTGTTGACTCTTCATTCCATCCTCCCCAAATAGTGATTGATGTAGGCTGCCTTCTTCCTTATATTGCCCTGCTAGCCCAACTTCTGCACGAGAACAAAGGACAGAAAACACCGGGGGTTATTAGGAGGTAGGTGGGCTGGCAAGAACAGATTACATGACTCCTGAGGGATATGAAATAAAGCAGGTTGTATACAAGGCAAGACTTCATTCTTTGTGATATGGGATATGATTCCAGAGAGTACACACACTACTAAAACATTGTTCACACACATGCTTGCTTTGTACACAAACAGGTTAAACACAAAGATACACATTTGACGAACACGAGTGCATACGCATACAGTATATACACACAAACTCACACATTGTTGTTAACGAATAACATCTCGTGTGAGAGTTACCGAGTGCAACGCCTTGTAGTGACCATGCCATTTGGCAGTACCTCAAAGCAGAAAATGGATCACCCTACACCCGGTGGGAGAGGGATCAATGTCCCAAAACAGACAGCGTGGCAACATTGATCCAACCGTTCCTTGACCGTTCCTTGATCTAACCAACCCAAAGAGCCCAGTACACCCAGTAAACCTCCTGGAAACCTGGCCCCAGTGAACCAAGCCTTACATGTCTCAGAATGTGTGTTGGATGCAGTTTCAGCCTCTGACATTAACTCTGAATGATTCCTCGTCGGTTGCCAAGGTTCCACACAAAATCTGATGAGGAGCCATATGATACTGTATGTGGCAAAATAATAGATGAACAACTCAAAAGAGCACAAGGCTGACACAGCAAAAAGGCAGAGCAGGTCACTACGAACATCTACAGTTGTCTAGCTTAAGAAACCCTCTCAAATTGAATGTAGTTTTTATGTAATCTGTGCAGTAAAATGAAATGAAAGTTTGAAATACAAGAAAAACCTGACATCATTTAGGTTTACCTAAGCCCCCCCCTAAAGTCTGTCATTGTTAAAAAAAAGTCACAATCACATCACTAAAATTATTAACTGGAGATTTGCTACCAACTGTTCAAAGGTAAACAAGACTGCAATGTATTGGTGTTCTTACGTCGATCCATACACTTAATGGAACTCTAATAGATACAGTACAGCTTTATAGTGTTGGTACTTAGGAATATTTTTAAATAGGAGACTGTCATACAAAACTCCTGTTAAACACCACACTCAAAATAAAAAAAACATCTAATTGGATTCTTATACAAAGAGAGAGCTTGTTTCACCTTTATAATATACATTGAATTTTGGAAGTATCCTGTATGCTCATGCTGCTGTCACTACCCTTAAACTACTTGGATGCCCTTTAACCACAGTGCCTTTCGATTCATTACCCAAAATATCACACTCACCATTGTGAGGTATTTGAAAAAGTCAGATGATCACTGACATACAAAAGGCATCAGCATACCTGTGTTTTCATTTATACGGCCTTATCATCTACGTTGCTGAATCATTGAACATCCTTAGTTGAGTTCAAAGTGAACAAACATGACACCGCCTTACTCCTGGAATGAGCTCAATGTGTGTATATGATGATTTTCGTGGAACTGTATTGCCTTGTTGTGATGTTGTATTTAGGTCATTTGTTCTATAAAATCGATCTAATTCTCAATGAGATTCCTGAATAAAAAAAGCTTATTGATAGGACTGTCATATGTGTATTACTCCAGAGAGTCACCAGAGGGCAGTGTTTGGTCAATGCAACGACTGCTGTAACCAACATCTGAACAAAGGCCTATTCTCACAATAATTATTAGGCAACAATAGCTCATACTATAATCTATAATTAGTTATTTTTGTGTCATGCAATTTTTCTTTAAATTTAAATGTTGCTGAAAATGTAGGCCTATTGCAGCTACATTTTATGTATGGATTCTATTCTATATTCTAGGCCTAGTTTACATATATTATATGACCAGTTGCTCATATAAAGGTATCAGGCCCAAAACATGTTCCATGATGAATGGGGAATAATATGGAGTGAAATTGTATGATATGTCATATTATGACATCATTATTTGATTCCGCAGCCACCATCATCGGTTCCAATGTTCCGTTTGTCCATAGTATGTCCTCGCAGCTGCGCAATCTTGTCAACGCCTAGTAGTCTACATTTAAAGAATGAGTCAGTGTCAAGTTGCGCATTATTAAAATGTGCTTCCGCTAAAGACTTTCAAAATAAAGCCCTTACTGTAAAAATATCCATTCTGCACGCGAGTACAGCGCCTTCCAATGTTTTGCTTTATTAAGACAACCATAGTGGTTGGCAGATAGCATCCGGTTTTATTCTCACTCTCCCATGGTGGTTTGATACAGCTCAAAAATGTGTGTGTGTGAAAAATGTTGTGTTTATGCGGAGACTGAATAGACGCATATATACGAGAGAATAAACGGGGTCAGAAAAGGAGGACACCTCCAAGTCACATCTCGACTCTCGCCCTCCTCCGGTGACTCCCATGTCTCTCTGCGGGGTGGGTCTAACCCAAAAAATCCGTCATCCAACAATGGGCTGTGGGAGATCGGCTAAACTCGGAGAATCCTCTTGCAGCTGTACAGAGAGCCGAGGATAGGACCGAGTCTATGAGGGTGACCTGTCCGCTTTTGTCCTGCGTCTCGGCCCGGCAGAAAGCCGTGCACAGTGCGTAAATGCGGTCGGAGTAGAGAAGACAGGCCTCAGGGGAGCACTTTAAATGTTGAAATTCAGGCTTTGCCAAACATCGTGGTCGAGAATCGATTTCTTCATAGTTCCGCTGAGCGGATGGAGTGAAAAGGGGAGAGAGACAGACTGCAGTTTGGTTGCGTGTGATGATAGGAGACACAATGACGCTCTTGTCTCTTCTGGGTCGGATCATGCGCTATTTCCTCCTCAGGCCTGAGACATTGTTTCTGTTGTGCATAAGTCTGGCGCTGTGGAGTTATTTCTTTCACACGGACGAGGTGAAAACCATCGTCAAGTCCAGCCGGGACGCCGTGAAGATGGTTAAGGGGAAAGTGGCGGAGATGATGCAGAATGACCGGCTGGGAGGCCTCAGTGTCCTGGACGCAGAGTTCTCCAAAACCTGGGAGTTCAAGAACAACAACGTAGCCGTGTACTCCATACAGGGGAGGCGAGATCACATGGAGGACCGCTTCGAGGTGCTCACCGACATCACCAACAAGACCCACCCGTCCATTTTCGGGATATTTGACGGTCACGGCGGAGAGGTAGGCTGGGAGGGAGACACGGGCCAGTTTTATCACAATGCAGACCCAGAGACCTGCCTGCTGCACACGAGGTAGAATCATTTCGATTCAGAGCAGGTGTAGAGACAGACAGGAAGTTCTAATAAAGATAATTGCAGTTACTCCCTTTTTGGGGCATAGACCTATATCCTCATTATGAAATTTAGGAAGATGACAAAGCTCAGAATTGTATGACATAATAGGAAATATTCATTAAATTGATGTTAAAATAACAATAGGCAGAGCAAGGCCGTTATAAACTCTGGAGATGGCAGGTTTCCATGGGAACATAATTGTTCGCACTGGGGCACAGACATACACCACTTGTGTGACTCACTTCATGCTCACCCCATTTTCAAATAGAACAATTCCCTCCCCCCCCTCCCCCCTCTCCCCCCTGCATCATTGTACTCTTCTGTGGCAACACCTCCTCCTTCCACTGCCAATCAGGGAGTTAACTTGGGATTCATCACAAAGAGCTTGTGTGTGTGTGTGTGTGTGTGTGTGTGTGTGTGTGTGGGGGGGGTGGGTATCTCTCCTCCACTCCCTGTGTTCTCAGGGGTCAGTGGTTTCTCATGGCTGCCTTCAGACCATGTGTGCTGGACGCCATCTGTTCACACCACCACTACCACTGTCCCCCAGAGGTTCCAGTGCATGACACATTTCACACGAATGATAGGCCTACTGGTTAAGTTTCTGATTTAGAGCCCATTCTTCCTGTTTCACATAATTTATTGTTATTTATTCACGAGTACAAGGCAAGAATGGATACCTAGATCACAGCAAATCTGTGGTGACTCGAACAAGAGCCGCTAATGTGTGAGATCCCCTCTGCATGTTGCAATTATCAGCATATTCTTGATCAACTTGTAGGGCTACTTGGTCTGTCATTGTTATTAAGGACTATAGAGTTGAGTTTTTAGTCATAATTGTGGAGCTTTAGGATAGCAGTGTTTAGTTATCTGCAAATCTGTGTGTGCTCTGGCTGTATTGACAGTTATTTTCTCAATTAATCAGTCAATTGTTTGGTCTATAAAACGTCAGAGAATAGTGTAAATTGCCCATCAAAATTTAGGTGACGTCTTCACACTGCTTGTTTTGTTTGACCAGTGATCAAAACCCCAAAGATATTGGGTTTAGTATCAGTGACGGCTAAGAAAACAAGCAAATATTCACATTTGAGTGGCTGGAAGCAGTGAAGTTTTGGCATTTTTGCTTATTATTTCAGCTTTAATCTTTAGGTTTCTTTCATTGACTGCAGGAGATCTGAGCCATCATTGTAAATTAATGCAAGAATTTAGATTTTCTTATAATATAGATTAAAAACAAAAAGCACCTTTCAAGCTCTGTGTACAATGTGTTATATGTAACTAAAAGATGAATGTGATGGTTAAGCAGATTTATAAAGTTCCAACATACAACAAATCTGATGGTTACATAAACAAGGAATTTAACTGTAGCTTTAGACTGAAAAATAAATCAGTTTGTGTCCAGGGATACTGTCACACTTGGGAGCTCTGTCTCAAACCAAATATTGAACATCACGACATTCATCCCTGTGTCTGACATGCACATCTACATTTTGTAACATTTAAAAACAGAAAACTACTAAAGGACATGGGTGTTCTCTTTTAAAAAAAGATTAGTTTCAAGAGTTGCCGCTGGGTTGGGTTCCATCAGAGAGAGGGAGACTAAAAACAGAGAGTAGAGGTTGTTTATCCATCTGGATCGCTCTGTCTATTCCTGTCCCAAACAAATATTTATCCTTCCTGTCTGTCCTGACATCTCACTCGTTGTCCCTCACTTTCACTCTTTATCTCCTGCGAGCTTTCCTCCCTTTCCTCTTTTAATTTAGTCAAATTTTTATCTCTGTGCATGTGTTCATATGTGTTTGCTTGTTTGTTCCCTTCATTTATGTTTTTTTTGCTTATACTTTATTGCTATCCTTTTTCTTTTTTTTAGTAGTCACAGGAATGGGTCACTCTGACATTAAGCACAGCTATTATAGGGTCATTAGCATCAAATCACACATCCTGAGATATGGATAAGTCTAATGTTAAGGGCCCTTTGGGAAAGCTGTGTTTACATTATGGGACTCTCGATGCTAATGATATTGTCGGGAAAAATGACCGCATGTGTGGATATCCTTGAACATTTATTTGCTAGTGCATTTTTAAGCAGTTTGGCATAAGCACACACACACACACACACACACACACACACTCACACACATCACCAATATTTAGTGCGGCGATGCCGCCAAACCAAATACGGGCAGATAGAACAGGCTGTCTCTGGCACTGCAGTGCGTTCTGGTTTGGAAAATATGCAGGAAATGTCTCAAACACGTCTCTGTTTTTATTTTTATTTTTTGGTATTTTTTATTGTTATGACCCAGAATTATGAAAGTCAGCACATGCTGCTGCTGCTGCTGCTGCTCTTTTAACGTGATTTACTGAGACTATTTGCTGTTGAAGCAGGAACATTAACAGGTTTTCACACAACTTTACTAAATAGAATTGAATTTATAGTTACACTGTATATAGTTATTAACTTGAGGGGCAAATGGGACTTGCAATGTCCATTAGAGATCTATTAATCAACTTTTAATAAAGTTGGTCCAATATTTCACAATGACTCATTAAATCCACAGACAGTGAAATATTTAAATCATTTATGAAGTCTGTAACTGCACTGGCGTTTTCAGTTGTTTATGACAAATGGAAATTTATACTTGAAGCTCTTTTCCTGATCAAGGCTCACTGAGTACCTCTCCAATTAAATAAACGAATGAGTACACTTGTTCACCAAAAGGGAACGAGAGAAGTAGGAGGGGAGCAGCAGAAAGAGATGGTTTCACTCTAGTGATCATTTGGAATATCATAATCTGTCATAATATTTCATGTCCAGGTCACTTTCTCTCATTGTTTTTAACTCCCAATTCCATTTAAATAATGCTACATATTTTGAGGAAAATTGTATGTATGCTACTGTATTGGTCGATAAACTTGATTATTGCATCGATGGAAACACAGGCTGTTTTAGTTGCGTCTATATAAAATGGTTTAAAGACACATTCTCTCCCCACATGTTCAGAGACTCGTTTGTCTTTACTCGGGTTTTTGACTGTGTTTTAATAGGCATTAATTAAAACTAAAATGCATGACTATATCCTCAATCTTTTAAGTACTGAAGGGTAAAAATTCAAATAAAACTTAAACTGAATTCACATGAGGTCTCAAACATCAGAAAGCGAAACAGTGAAGCATGTAGATCAAATGGCCCAAAGTGCCCTAATTTACATATGAACTGCGAATATGAAATATGTACTCTGTATCAACCGGGACATTAGGATGGTATAAAATGTTCCCATTTTAGATTTGATTCATCATTAGCATAATGGAAATGTTGGCAGAGAAAATGAGGGAAGAAGCAGATATGCAAGGGCAGGAGGATGAGGAGGCTGTTCAATAATTCAGCATAGAGCACCTGCTTTATAAAACGAAAAAAGCACTCCTCTAAATTAGAGTTGTATTTGAGCATATTACCTGGCAACTTCAGGGGGGTAGGGGGATCGAAATAGTACCATCTTCACAATATTATTTATTCTATGCTGGTGACCTGTCAAACTAAAGAGATATATAAATATGGAAATAATATGGATAAAATGTATATGTATAATGTAAATTTAAAGCCGCTTTTTGTTTTGTTTTTTGGGCTCTTGGGGGCAGTAGAACATCCTGTAAGCACAACATTTAGACATGTATATCTATATACAGTGTATATAATATGCACACATATAAATCTATAGTCTATACTTTCTAAAGTTCTTATGATGAATATGTTAGCACAGAAATGCCTGTTTACACATCCAGACTGAGCAACATTGGCATGTATTTTTTTATTTTTTGGGCATTTTCTTGCCTTTATTTATAGTGACAGCTGAACAGAGACAGGAAATGTGGGAAAGAGATGGGAGATTGACATGCAGAAATTCCCCGCTGGTCGGACTCGAACCTGAGTCGCTGCGGGTGAGGACTCAGCTGCGTACATGGGGTGCCAGCTCTACTGACTGAGCAATCTGGCACTCCATCAGCATGTATTTATGTTGTTGGCCACTTGACAATATTAACTCTCCTTTTAGCTCTGTTTTAGTCTCAACTAACCCCTGAGGGGACTCTCTTTAGTGTCTAAATGCTTCATTATGTTAACCTGCTAGTCGCTGTCTGCTGTTTTGGTGTGTGCCATCTGGTGCTTAGAGATCACAGTGGACCGAGAAATACATGCAGAATCATTTCAGTTCATCATAAACAAAACCCCATCACTTCTGCAGAACCACAATAGTGTGCCATTGTACTGTTTGGTACACTATAGATCAAAACAAGCTATTCTAAAAGGGCTACATCATGTAAGGGTCAACTACGTTAAAAACTGGAAGTTACTATTTTACTATTAAAAAGTCAGCCCATGGAGCTGTAACCCAACACAAATTGTAGATGTTGTCTTAAAATCTTGTGATATGATGTACGAGTTTAACAAGCAGTCAGATCTCTTGCAGTTGTGTATGGATCTCTGACCTAATGTAGAGTGTAGCTTGATATTTCTGAACTTCTAAACTGATTTGGAATCATTGACACCAAAACATCCCTGTGCTTTACATATCCACCTTCCGCTGGCTAATCGTCCCTGTGTCTTCCCTTCCCTCCTGACCTCCCTCTCCCAGGCTGCCGCTGACTATGTGAAGGCCCACCTACCAGAAACCCTGAAGCAGCAGCTGCAGGCCTTCGAGAGAGAGAAGCGAGAGAACGCTCTCTCTTACGCCAGCATCCTCGAGCAGCGCATCCTGACTGTGGATCGTGAGATGCTGGACAAGCTCTCTGCCAACCACGATGAAGCAGGTCAGGAGGGGGAGGAGAGTGGTGGGAAGTGAATAAATACATAGATAGATAGGGGTGTGTGTGTGTGTGTGTGTGTGGTAAGGGCGGCACCATTTATGGGCCAACAGAGAGAGGATAGGAAGTGTTGGAAAATCAGACTTTAAACATTGGTGGGAAAGCTGAGATGTATAGTGAAAATGCATCCTAAAATCCCACCCACACAAAGGAAGCAATGGTAGCGTTACGAAATGTTAGTAGCATAAATGTGTCATTCTGGTGCACTTTGCACGTATTGCGCTACATTTTAATCCAAAACTCAACATTTGCATGAATTGTTCTGCACCCTAGCCTTGGTCAAAGCAGAGATGCTAAAATGATGTCTTCTGGTGTTTCTTCGACATTCACGCTCCTTAAAGGACACAACGGCTCACAGCATCTCGGCTATCAAATATAATATCCTCTCAGCACTGTGGCTCCCAGCTGACATTTACCTCTTTTGATGGGTTCCCTCTGTACACTTCATTTGTAATATTCACTGAGAAGAGTGAGACTGCTGTGTTGTAACATTATGATGCTGCACATTGATAATAGTGTAATTGATACTCTTTGCATTGATGTAAAATTCAGAGCTTCAGTCCAAATTGATCCGTTGGTGGCATTTAATACCTCAAGAAACAGTTTTTCCCTGTATGTTTTTTGGTCCGTTGTTTTTCATTGTTGATTTGTGTGGTGCCAGTCTGGCATTGTGTCAATTCAGTTTATTAAAGAAACAATGGAAGAGTATCTGATATTTGTATCACGTGACCTTCTCTCAATAGGACTCATTTTTATCAGTTTGTCATTGTGCTTGTTTTACTATAGACCTATAAAACTCCGTTCTCCAGCCAAGTTCTCTGCCGGTGGTCCCACCCTATCACCTTATCATTCGCAGTTTGCAGCATTTATTTAATGTCTTTTTCTTCCACAAATCTGTAGACCCCATTTGAATGGTCAAACATTCCTTTATGCCGTCATAGTTTATTGTAACTGTACTCTCAGCCCTGGGGATTAGGTTAAGTCTAATCCATATTAATCACTGTATTTATTATAGTGTGGAACTTCAACAACAATGTAATAGTGGCAGACATTAGCATATCAGAGAGCAGCTGTCAGCTCTCTTGGACATTTTCATACCTAGTGATATATGTGAAACATTGGACGGCTAAGACTCTGTTATCTTAGCCGTCTATTACCAAGATTAAAATATCACATTTACCCAACATTAACTTTCTTTCTCTTATTTTCTCTCAACAGCTACCATAAGCTTGTTTTGTGTAGTACACTGAATCTGGCACAAATAGTATTTGCAAATACCTGTTTGATTTCATTTGCAATATAGGGCAGTGAGCAGTTTGTACTCACAGTAAAATGATTTAATGCAATTTTTTGTGAATCATCACCGGCTATAAAAAAAAAAAAAAAGTTCTGTTATTCCCAGCTGTTTAAAATAAACACGCAACCAGATTTGATTCAGGATTGTTAGACACATAACCACTTTCTCAGCGGTTTCCTCTCATTTTTCTTTTTCCATCTCCCATGCAGGAACGACATGTCTTGTAGCGCTGCTGTCGGACAGAGAACTCACAGTGGCAAACGTCGGAGACTCTCGTGGCGTGTTGTGTGACAAAGATGGGAATGCTGTTGCACTTTCACATGACCACAAGCCGTATCAGCTCAAAGAGCGCAAGAGGATCAAGAGGGCAGGTACATGATGAGAGAAACAACCCTATAATCTAAGCATACACTGAATGTACCTGTACTGCAGTCTCATGTGGTTGAAGTTGGGGTCCTCGGTTGCCACCTGTTGGTCTATTTAGGAACAGCATTGAGTTAAACAAAGCAGTGTCAGATTATGATGTCTGAACCTAAGTATCAAGGTATTTCAGAGATCATTTCAGTATTTTAGCCCATGATTTGTATTATGTCCATAAATAGCCATCAAGCATGTTTTTTCATTATTATTTCTTAATTTCCAGGAGGTTTCATCAGTTTTAATGGATCCTGGAGAGTCCAGGGAATCCTGGCTATGTCCCGCTCTCTAGGGGACTACCCACTGAAGAACCTCAATGTAGTCATCCCTGACCCCGATATCATGACCTTTGACCTCGACAAACTGCAGCCAGAGTTCATGATCCTGGCATCAGATGGCCTGTGGGACGCTTTCAGCAATGAGGAGGCCGTCCGGTTCGTCCGCGAGCGCCTGGACGAGCCTCACTTCGGCGCCAAGAGCATCGTCCTCCAGTCTTTCTACCGCGGCTGCCCCGACAACATCACTGTCATGGTGGTAAAGTTCAAAAGTGGAGCTGGGGGGACTACCAAGGCGGTGGGGGGAGTAGGGCATGGTCAAGTTTAGAGCCCACATTGTGATCGATCTTTTTCATGATTTTCCCTATCTACTGGATGGAGCAGCTAGTGTGATATCACAGGAGGGAGGAAGTTAAAGTATGGACACTGAGGACTGTAGTTTTGACAAGTGCACACACATAAAGACATACACACACATGAAAAACACGAAACAATTAGGTTTTGTTTTGTTTGTCTGATTGAGATAAGGGCATTTAAACACACTCTCATAACCATCTGGCAACTTAATGATGACTATATTAAAATATACTGAACCAACAGTGGAGATGCATAAACACAGAACAGACACCAAACAGGGGATTTTCTCTTAACCAGCACACATTAGACTGTGATTGATTTACTACTGTTTACTGTACATGCATGTGAATGGTACAGCTCCACTGGAGGCTTCTTCAGAGGAGGCTTCAACTAGTGCCTACTAAAGAATTACTGTGCGACTACAGGAAGCTACTGACAATGGATCTGCGAAAACACCACCCTGCTTGCTGCATTTTGATGATGCTCTCAAGTATTGTATGCGTCTGTTACATTTTTTGACCTGGGAAATGTTGTCAAATATAAAAAGACTCCAGTGGATCCATACCTTTATTTAACTTGAAATGATGCTACACCTGAAATCTAACCTTTTGAGTATCAAACACCCCCTGTAGGCGTGAGAGTTAGCTGTCAACCATTTGTAGTTTCATCCTCTGGCTGCAGGCCGCTTAAATTCATGCTGGGTACAATCTAAAAGTGAGCAGCCATCACAGTTGGGGGGGGGGGGGGAAGTAGCATAACTATGGAGTTTAACAGCAGGAGCTCTGATTGGCCAACTCCTATGTGAAGGCAGGACTCTGACCAATGACAGATCCTACTACTGCTCGGTGGGTTGTATTTCATTTAATCTTTAGGTGACACACTGCTTACAGATGTTTAAATTAACGAGTATGCAAAGTGGAAACTGTAAATGTTTAAGCAGGAACCAAATGAATTATGATTTGCAATATGAAAGGCAGACACATACGTGATTGGAATAGCAAAAATTTACATTTAAAAGCCTTTTTATAAAGTCAAGTTGTGATTCCATTTTAAATTGCAATTACAAATTCATCGTTTATAAACAGACTAAGGAAATAAAATTAGTAATTGGCTAATTTAATGATTGTTTTATTATTTTTACTTTGAGTTTTATAAGGCATCATTTTAATGTAGATTTAATTAATCAACTTATAAGAGTTTTTTTTTTTAAAGTTTATCAATTGTATTTATTGTTTATGATTAAACACTGTTTAATAAGGCTAAATGTACAACTTCTGCAACCTGTTAAATTTAGGAATTTAGACAAATGAATGAGCTGGAGGTTGGTTCCTCAGGCTAGCCAGTGAGCCAGAGTAGTCTGAGAAGTGATATTTTAAATTGTTTTTCACTGTAAAGAATGGTTGCTTTTGAAATCCTATGTCACCATCATCCAAACTGACTACAGCCACTCTTGTATTTAAAGGCTGAAACTGCAGAATATTATAGGCCTAAATACTTTTCACATGTGCAGAAGGTCAGTGATACTCAGAAGATAGATTTTGGAGTATTACTTTCACATACAACACATACACACAAACATAAAAATATGCACTTTTCAGATGTTTATTTTTTGGAATGGTAAATTCTTACATATCAGCCAATGTAAACTCTGTATATCCTCAGTAATACACGAGGGGTTTAATGTAGAAACTGATTTAGTTCCTGTCCTCCACCTCTTGGTACTGCAATTTATGGAGCTAATGTAAACTGTTCGGTCAAAGTTGTTTTACACCATCTGTATCAGGGCATGTGGTTTGGCTTATCCATGTTCGTTAAATGTCTCCATGGACCCTGGTGGCTGCCTTTGACCTGGGAAGTGCACGAAACAGGAGGTGCACAGACTTCCACACCTCTGCTGCCATGACAAACTAAAAGATGACTCATCATGAACTGTAAGGCCGCAGCCTGAATGCTAGTAGCTATAGTAATATGATATGCTCGTGAAGCAATACGGCCAGCAACAACCTGTCAAGGAAAGTTACAGTAAACCATACGTGATTCACTACTGTTTTGTATTCAACTATTTTTCACCACTGTGTTCCATAACCTTTTGCATCAGTTGAGAGAACCATTTTTTTTTTATTTAACGGTTTACCTAATGCCTTATTTATTGTTGAGTTTTTGGCTGTGCCTGGCAGATTGCCAGATCAGTATATTCATTTTTTTTTCCTTCTGCACATGAGCAGAAGTTTACAATCAATTAGATAGCCATCACCTTAATTTGAGAAGTGGCACAGCATGATACACACATGTTGAGCTGATGCTCAGTGTAAAAGGGAAAAAAAAACAGTGAAATTGTGTATATAAACTAGCAGTATTAAACAAACTCTTTCATCTTAAATGTATATCTCCCTTCTGCCTTTATTGTTTCAAAGACCTGAAGTGTCAAACTGTGCAGCATGATGTTGAATCACTACAAAAACACACCAACTCTTTATTTTCGAAGGTCCTCTTTAAATTAAGTTTTTAGCAGCAAGCTTAGGGTATTCTGTGTAAATTATTTAATTTATATTCCACCACTTCATTCATACTATACAACAAAAATATATGCGGAAGAAAGAGGTAAGCAATGACTCGCGTTCTTCCCTTCTGCTTTTTATTAGCTTTCCAGGCATTTGACTCAGATGTGTTCTTGCCACCATAAACCGGCCTCAAGAACCTGTTCGTAGATCATTTAGTGATCAACAATCACAAAAAATGAGTTGGTGAGATCAGAGGGAGGTTGAGGGGAAAACACGTGACGCCTTCTGAGTGTTTCTGGGATGCCTCTATCTGGCCGCAAATAGCTCTCCGTGCCGCGCTGTCGCCCGCAAGGCAACTCCGCCCCTGCAGCCCTCAGGGGGGGCGCAGGCAGCTCGGAAGCGCTCGATGATGTCAAATTTAGTGACGGTCTGGAACAGGTGGAGAGGCTCAGAATAGCTCGGACATGGACTGATCCACATGCCCAAGACCCGCGTTGCACATTTCAGGTGTCTATTAACCATAAACTCAAGTGCGTCACACTACACTTTACGGGAACTCTTCGCCCTATTTTATACGGATTTGGCACTTTATTAGTGAGACAAGTGCGCGCAGGCACCAGAGAAAGAAACTTGTAATTTAGCCAACTCCGAAATAAGCAAGAATTTAAGAACTCTGCTTTTTTTTTTTTTAAATCCCGTTGTATCCTTTAAATTAGTATTTTGAATTGAAGTTACAATAGGCTATGGGACAGCAAGCCTCCAAATCCTCCATAGAAGCGCAGGTGATTTTCCAGCGCGTTGGCGCAGTGGACATGTGTCAGAAAACGGATTGTGCCACTCCAGCCTTTGTTGTCCGCATTCAGAAGAAGGTGACCACTCAATCGCCCTGTCTTCCCTCTTCCGTCCGGGCACTGGAGAAGTCAACACCCCATTCCTGGCCCCAAAGTCGCTGTGACACCGGGGGGCTCGTGTACGTGATGGATGATCCAACCGGTGGCGTGTGGGTGAAGCCGGGAGAGTAATGGACCAGATCTTGATACAAAATCAAATCTTCAAGCGAATTTGCAATTCTTCGATGGAATTAAGTCAAGCACTGGAAGCTTTGGCATCTGTCGAGCAGCAGGATGCCGCTGATTTGGGTTCCTGCGCTGAGGTGCGTCTCCATGGCGCATCCACACTGAAGCGTCTGGAGTCATGGTGGATTTAGATCGTCTCACCGACGTGGAGGGGCTGGCTGGAATGATCACTCTAATTTATTGATTTAGTATATATGAGAAATTCATATATTCAATGTCAGACTGCACAAGAGGAAGATGGTGGGAGGTGCGTCATACGCACTGATAATGTGTTTTCTTTGATGGTGTCATTGCCTTTTTTCTCACCATGATTGTGAACGATTATGACTGTTAGTAAGACTGAATACACCTAACTCTTTTTCATTTGCAGGATGCAGTGCTGACTAAGAGTTGGCTAAGGTCAACCACTTTATTTAAATGTACTAGTGTGGTTTGTAAACACAGTGTACTTTGGCCGACTGAAAACTGCATCCTTCCTTTGTCTGACCAACCTTCATTCATTTTTCCTTCCTTTTGATTGCATCCTCTTTTACAGAATTCATTTTACTACTGTATGATATACCATAGCACAAATAAATAATTTAAAGTAAAATGTTTATTTAAAATATTGATGGTAGTTTGTTGATCCACCTTTAGTAAGGACTGAATGTTTGTCCAGAATGTCTCTCAATAATTGAACGGCTCATAGCAGCATTGTGTCCAGGGGGTTCATGGCTCCTTTTGTTTTTGAGAAGCTCTGGGAAGTTTGAGGAGATTTGGCGGAAGTGCATCTGAGGGAGAAAGCATCCACCTGACATTCCACATTTCAGGATGTCACGGTTGGACTGTGTGGACTGATGAAAATTTATGTTGAAATGAATCATTGAAATAACTTTAAAAACACCATATTTTGTTTATTTTACTATACTATACTAACGCTTGTTCAGTAAGAAACTGCATTTCTTTCTTTGGCAGGTGAAGTCTGGACAGTGTTCCTTATGTTGGCCTATTGATTGTCACGGACACTGAGGAAACTATTGTGTTAGGAGACCCAGAGCGATCCATAAGTGAATGTGATGAAAATTAAAAATTGATTTTCAGGCAAATAAGTGTATGGCATTTGTGCAACAATGTATCCAAGGCGCTGTACACCATGGTCCTATAATAAAACACATTTCTCCTTTTGCCTTTATTCTTTCTAATTCAGAAGCGTTTTATTTTAAGAAATCACATTTTGTTTACAGTAAAACACTTTTTCAGAAACCAATTCATAGCAGCCACAAACGTTTGAGTAAGAACGCATTTCAATGCGCTTTGGAGATTGACTTAACTTACATAGCAGATGGTCTTTCATTAAAATAACTTAACAATATCAGTCTTGGAGAGGACATAACTTTGCATGACGCTATTTATACAGCGTAAATAAACAAGGGATATCTTCTGGTTGGCACAAACTTTGCCCCCTGGTGTGGCGCCTTATCTGTGAGCCGTGAAAGTCAGAGTTAAAGTCAGCACGGAGCTAATGGCTTATCTATTAAACTCCGGGCAACGCACTAAGCAAGCACTGCGTCAAAATAGTAGCCTATGTAAGGGGAAGATGTGCCTATCCCACTTACTGCCTTCTGTCCACGTAGCCATGGGACTGCGAGGATCTAAACCACCAGAAGCCCAAGTTCTCCTTCTGGGCCTGGACAACGCTGGAAAATCGACTCTCCTCTACAAACTGAAACACAACGCGTGCGTCAACACGGTTCCTACCATTGGCTTCAACGTGGAAATGCTCGAGGCGAGAAAGAACAGGAAGAACATCGCTTTAACCTTGTGGGACGTGGGTGGTCAGAGAAAGATGCGCGAGCATTGGACGAGTTTCCAGCAGGACACAGCAGCTGTCGTGTTTGTCGTGGACAGCTCGGACAGGGAGCGTCTGGAGGAGGCACGGAGGGAGCTGGAGAACACACTGAGGAGTGAGCTGCTGCGGGGCCGTCCGCTGATTCTTCTCGGCAACAAACAGGACGTGAACGGTGCTCTGACTGTCACTGAAATCAAGGACAGGTTTAACCTGAGAAAGATTTGCTCAGGTCGGGATTGGTTCATTCAGCCTTGTTCCGCATCGACGGGAGTTGGAGTCGAAGAGGCTTTCAGACGAGTGGTCCAAATGGTCAAACTACCATCAGACTCTGGGGCGATGAGAGACAATATCAAGGAAACAGTGCACTACCTCAGAGCGACCAGCAGGCATTAAGATTTATTTATCTGAAATGTGCTATTTTCAAAGCATTGAGAATCTGACAAATTTATTTTAATAGGTTTGTTCTCAATATAAACTCCTTTATTTTTGGTTAAGTCTATACATTTATTTCATGCGTATATACAGTATCCCAGTAGTATCCAAGAATCTTGCAGGCTACTTAAGAGTGAGTGGAAATATTAGGCTGCTTGTTATTATGTGGATACCAAAGGAAACAGAAGATACCATTAAGTCTATTAATGTGCATTAAAAGCAATGCTGAGTACCACAAATACACGATAAGTTACTTTAGAAATTATTTTTACTGGTATGCAGCATATCTTCTTTCAAATTTTAAACAGAGTTCGATTATTTCACGCGGCCACGGGCATTTATAATAAACTGTTGGTTTCATAGAGCCATCTCACTGGTACAGTATCAATATCAACGAGATAAGTAACACAGACAAGTGCATATGTTTTGGAGCTAAAGAGACTGCTGCGATAATCCTCGGTTGTGAAAGATACCTTTGGTCTGGCGTTTATCCTTCCGACTTGGTAATACATGTACTAAATCCTCATGTTAACTTTCTAACAAGTTTGCAGTTATAAATGCTGACAAGTGGTTAATAGATCGCTTTTGTTTTTTGTTTTATTCAAGCGCTGATTAATTAAAGAGCCAAAAAGACAAAGCAAGTGTTGTGCTGGAGGATAATACACACCGGCCAAAGGCATTTTTCAGGACTTGGCAACCCCAAAGTTGCTCTTATTAATGGTTTATTACTGATTTATAAAGCATTACTATGGGAGAATTATTAACATCATCAAAGCCTTTAATAAAGAAGTTAGAAACCGTTTGCCGATGCATGCCTTGGAATGGAACAAAGAGCGATACAATCGTTGGCCATTAGTTAATATCTCGCACAGAGGCACACAGGGCGGTTTGTTGTTGTATTTCTGAAATGTCCATTATAATGGTATAAAATACAATCCAAAATGTCGAATCCATAGTGCTATATAGTGAAGCCCCAATTTATCCAACCGACGTCCTTGTCATGTAGCTTGTCCCATGTTGGACTCCTCTGCTCCCATCCCGCACTGTTTCTTCATATGTCGGCAGACGTTTGCAGTCATCGTATGAGGGCAGCTGAGCAGCGGGAGCTGGATCCACCGAGCTGTCCGGTGTACAGCTCTCCATGAGCGGTTCTTGTGATGTAGTAACAGTTGGGTGTCCATTGTGTGGCGGGGTGAGCTGCCTGGATCTGGAGCACAACACTCGCTGGACAAAGTATCCCACAGCGAAGAGAAGCAGCATAATAAGCACCCCAGAAAGTTTCCGGGTGACCATGGCGATGTTGTAGTACGTCTTGTCCACGAACTGCTTGCAACAGGTGACGGCAGTGGTGTTGTTTCCCTGCGCGCAGCAGACCTGGTCATCCCGGCAAATGACCTGTCCACATTTTCGGATGGAATAAACAACTGTGCGAACCAGAAAGCAAACAGTGAACACCGTCAGTGCATGGCATTTGTAGAAAAGCATCGCTGTTGTCTTCAAAGGGGAGCTATGATCCAGTGAATCGACGGTAAAGCCTGGGAAACAGGACGCAGGCGAGACGGTTCACTTTTGGAGAATACGCTGAAAGATGCGTTGGTTGAAACGCTGACGCAGAACCATCCTCAACGCTCCGCATGCCCAGAGGACATATACAACTCCCTAAAAAAAGAAGGGAAACTGACGATCAAAACCATACAATATGTCCACATGTTCACTCAGTGAATAGTCAGCAGTCAGTATTCACCAAAGTACAATTGGAGCTACGCAGACAGCTGCATGTGTCTCTGCCACATATGAATATGCTAATGAGCCTGACATTAACTCCTAAGTGTACTTCAGCCTGCCCCTGATTTATTATGCACTTAGTGGGTATATTGATGCCGTCCAGCAAATCGTTGACACAGTTGTACATACAATGGTTTATTCATTTGATGTGAAAGTAAACAGGCGCCCTGGAGATCGACCAGTCGCGTCGGAAGCCCTGGGAAATGACCCACGATGGGGAAGGTGGGAATGGACATTAAAACAAGCGGCTTGCAGAACAATTGTTGATGTTTCAGAACCGTGGACAGCGCTCCACACGCCCACTTGGGAAAACAATGAGGGGCGCTGTCCGAGGTGCTGACACAACTAAACCCAAATAACTAAGTGTGCCAGCTGGCAGGAGCACAAGCAGTTTCCATTTGCAATATTAATACTCGTTTATACATTAAGGGGTCGAGTCAGGTCTTTCCTTAAAAGGCTGCAATGGTTTGGTCGACGTCCATTCAGGCTGATTAGTACACACGATGCAGGAAGTACAAAGCGCTGACTCCTGTCAACAAGCACATTGCTAAAACTCTCAATAAAAGCCTTAGAAAGTCTGTGAAAGGGTGCTACAACAGTAGTGGTACTTTTATAAATCACAATAGCCAGTAATGATCAATTTTCCATGAAATAATTCTAATACAAATACAACGTGTAACTGAGTTAAGTGACCAAAAACGCTCAAAAATTACACAGTTTTTATACAACTTTCAAAGTAAGCCATTACTACAGAGAGCTGTGGCTAATTATTTTACTGGATGTGGCAGGCAAAGCAAACATTTTATATTGCGTCATATTCCCTCACAATGAGTAATCAATAATGTGACTACGTGATGAGTAGGTTGCGGGTGGTAATGGAGGTAAGTGCTCCCTAATAGCATGTCTACTTTTCTCCTCATATCAAATAACTAGAATTATGTTGGATGAATCTTTACAGTGGATGTCAAAAGGATGCATAATGTGTTTGTTTGTGTAAACACACACCACTCATCCTTTTGCTTGGGCCTAATGACTGAGTGCTTAAAACCCAATACTAATTAAATTATTTGCTGAAGAGAGTTCTTGGCAAAGAACTACTGGATCCTGAATTTTGTAAAGATCGGATATGAAACTCGAAAAATTGCATTTCCTGCTGAAAATGCATGTGAATGCTGACAACAGAAATAAATCGCAAAGCATTGCTGAAAATGCAGAATTAACACATTATAAAATATTGTTAAAGCTTAATAAAGTATAAAAGACAGAAAATATACAAGCACACATGTCCTTAAAGAGCTGAACATTTTGATAGTTGAATTATTTCTGTAGCTGAGTGTACAGAGGAGTAGAGATGCAAAAAAAAGTGGAATGAGTATAAAATGGAACAACATATTTAGTGGGAATGCTGATTAAGCATTCCCACTAAATATGCAGGCCTACAGTTAATCTGTGGTGCAATGAAGAAAGTGGTGCATGCATCCTCCAGCTATAGCATAGTCTTAACACATAAAATCAACATTATCCCAAAACTAAGCTTTCCTGTTTTTTTACCACACCCTTAGACCTACCATTTTAGTCTTCATCTATATGCTCACGTTTGTCTTAAGTTTCACTACTGCTCTGACACGAACCATCTTTTAAATATCCATTTAGCCAAATACTAACCAACGACAAACCAACAAGGAAATTCAAACAATGTCAACAGTGGGACTGTGTGAAAAATAAGTTGTTAAATCAATCATTTTCAGACTAAGACTCTGATCTTTGGGACAAATAATGATAAAGGCACAAGGAATCCAAACGCCCCACATTAAGCCCTGATGTTTAAATATTTCACAGAACAGTAGCAAATATAATTTCACTATCTGCTAAGATGTACAGAGCTGAACTTCTCATATTGATGTAAGTTTATTAATTACTACTAATTGTAAAGCCTTAACTCACCACTGAGTTATACAGCCAGGTAGGTTGGCCTGCTGTAGCCACCTGTGGGCTTGTACACTGGTACAGATTCATTTATAAAGCAATTCTTGGCACGCTCTCCTGCGCTCTGTTTATATTTATTTTTAAAAACCTAGTGGACAATTCTTTTTGCGCTCTCAAGCTGTTTTGGGTTTTTTTCCCCGCAATGTGCGTATTTTACAAGTCCATCTCACTAAATGCTTTTAAATCAAATTAAGAAAATTGATTTATTGGAATGTCAATGTTTTTGGTTGACTACTTTCGCAACTACGTGGTGGATCTTATGCTTCTGTTCCTATTGTAGTGTTGTGGTCTGTCTGAAACTACTTGTTTTTATCTGTGCTGCTGCCAATCTTGGCTAGGTGTCCCTTGAAAAAGAGCTTATTAATCTCAATGGGACTTCCTGGTTAAATAAAGACATAATTGCTGCCTTCTGATACAGTGGGTGCCGGGGCCTCTGATGTGGAATACCACAATTTGGATAGATACCTTCATCTGCAGTCATCACAATGGCTTCATTAGCGGCTGTTTCTGAGGACTCTTCTTCCATCCGCTGTGCATCTACAGCACATAAAACAAAACCTCTTTCCTAATACCAATTTTGAATCTTAATTACAAATATAATTTGTCAGCATTTATACTGTCAGTAGCACTATTGGTATCCATTTCTGATTATTGATCAGAAACTTAGACTTTACAGAAGTCCTACTTATGGAAAGCCAAGTGGGTCGTAAACATTTCAGAAAACTAGTGTACAATCCAAAGACAAAAGTTACAAAAACACCTCCACTCCTTAAAAACCTGGAAGTTGAACTTCATTAACTAAAGAGGCTAAGAGTTGAAGCACATTGCTAAAAAAAAAAAAGCTGGAAGCTAAATTGTAATACTGTCAACATGAAGTTGAAATAAGTTATCTAAAAAGGCGGACAGTTCAAACGCACTGCTCAAAAACCTCGAAGTTGAAATGTAAAACTGGCAGAGTATTGGTGACATTACCTCAAAGCATGAGTAAGTTTTAAGAGAATTTGAAGATTGCGCCATAGATTTCCATTGTAAAAGCTTATTTTTAAGAGTATCAAAGTTATATATATAAAAAAAAAAAAAAGTACTACAAGCATAAATGTCCTTAAAGAGGTGAACATTAATAGTTGAATGGTTTCTGTAGCAAACCAAGAAATATACAGAAATGTGCTCTTCCAAGTGTTTGCTTTTAAATGCACCTAGAGTTTTTACTGAACTGGGGAAATCTGCATTTTCCTATTATGGACCTTTAGCCTGGAATAATTTGCAAAAAGATTTAAAGCTAGAGAAATTGGTGAATTTTAAGGCATCATAAAGACCGTGGTAATGAAGGCATGGAATTGTTTTTGCTGAGGAGCCGACCATTAATGTTTTTGGTTTTTTTTTAACTTTAATATGTTGTCCAACTGTATGGCTGCTACCTTGGCCAGGTCTCTTGTAAAAGATTTCAATCTCAATGAGACTTCCTGGTAAAATAAAGGTAAATAAAAATGGAGACATAAATGCTACCCAGCATTTATACTGCTAGGTGAGGTACAGTTTTATGTAGGGCAGTTGCAATGAAAAAAAAAAAAAAAACCAAGTTAATTTAAAATACTTTATTGGACAAAAAAAGGTCTCTTTTGTACAGAAAACGCAAGAACTGTAACAAAGTAAATGGCCAAGTAATTTTCCTTTTCAGAGGGTTGGAAAAGTCACAGGAAAAACTTGAAGCGAGATGGTATTTCAAGTGATAAGATTAATCTCTGCATTCACAGGTGATGTCAGTTGTGTTCAAAATGTGTCTGTCTTGTACAAGGTAGCAATTACTCTTCTCCCTCCCCCCCCTTCCAATATAAATCCTCAGTCTCCACTGTGCTCTTGAGTCTCAGGTGGTCCAATTCTTTGGTGAAATTACTGTTTTGGAATCCGTTCGCCTCGAGTTGATGTTGCTGGATGGCAGGACAATAACGGGTCCCAGCTGGATAGTTTGCTCTGTAAAACAAACATGGGGTCTCATTCAAAAGTTTGAAAGTGTCTCTTTCAGCTGCACTGAAGGGTCAATAAATTAGACCAAACAAACCGGTGAACTCAAATATAATAGAAGCATTCAACCTTAGATTTTTAAAAATCTATTGTGCTTAACTAATGATCAAGCTGAATATTGTATTAGCCTATTGTTAAACACTATAAAACAATTATAGATTTTGCATTAGGTCAGTAAATCTGACATATGTAAGACATGTCCATAAAGTTTAAATTGTACATAGATTAATTTTATGTAAAAAAGAATTCAATAAATGTAATTTCTATTGTACTCACCTGCTTTGTACTCTGCTCCTCTTATCAAGCGATCAGAATATTGCTGAGGTTTGTTTTGTTGGCTCTGGTGCATTCCTGGACGAACACGGAAATAGCTGACTGGCTGTTGTTCAGGTCTGTTGTCGACTGAAGTAAACTGTGGAGTTATGGAAGGCCATGCTTTGGTGCTGATGGTAGTTCTAGGGGGTTCTGTGGGCAGAGGCTCCTCAACCTCTTGAGAGGTGTCGCAGCTTCTACATGCCTGGTCATTCCCGTCAACTGACTGCCATCTGGATAAGGAGGTAATTTGCAAATTGAAGGGATCTCACTAGTGATCACTGCAACTCATAACATGTTTTATACACGAAAACATTTTCAGATGACAGTCAAGAGGTAAAACTTCACTTCTTATTTTCTGATAATACTCTTAAGGGAGCCCTGACCATGCGGATCATAGAATTGCTGCATCATTATAATTGTACCTGTTCTCAATTACAGAGCAGGCCCTGTTCTGAGAGCTGACAGTTAACACAACTGGAACAGCCTTCACGTAGCAGGTTATGTAGACCTATGGAAGAGAGTTTAGTGAGAAGAAACCTTGCACCAACATGCACTTTGGACAACATACCGTCAATAGAAAGAGAAGAGACAGGAAAATTAACCAACCTGATTGCTGAACGCCTGGTAGAACCTGAAGGCGTCAAGATGAAATCTCAGCTTGTGCTCTTCAACTCTTGGTAGGAAACGGGAGCTGGAGTTTGTCAGGTAAGCATCAACAAGACATCTGTTAGGGCAGCAAAAGACAAATGTTAGGAATGCAGTTTAAGTAAAAAAAAAGATTTAAATTAGAAGACAAATTCTAACTACAACAATTTTCATTTTATGGTTGCACGATGGTGGATTTGAGATTTGTTTGTGGAGTTCACCCGTAATGCTCGATAAAGTCATATCTTAATTTAGCCTCTGCATCAGGAGTTGGCGTGGCAACGCAGTGGTCAACATAGACTCGCAGGGGTATGTGGTTACCAATGATGGCAGAAACTTCAAAGTGAATGGGGTCACCCAGGAAGTAAGAATAAGATCCCCTCTCAAACTGCCAATCATCTGTGAAGATACAAATTTGAAAATCCAAACAGCATTAATCATAAAAACTGTAGCATAACACTAGTTTGAAGATGCAGGAGTAGGGGGGGAAAAAAAAAAAAAAAAAAAAAACAGAGGGAGGAAGAAAAAACCAACACAAAGAAGAAAAAGAGGCAGAAGAACACATGAACAGACA